>JAKZAP010000011.1:16680242-17280242 GCA_023053575.1 Branchinecta lynchi | reverse complement strand
TACAGTGACCATGCACTTGTGGTAGCCAAAGTGGCCTTGAAGTTGAAGTCGAAGCCTCGCAAGACCGAAAATCAACGGCCTTACAACTCGGAGAAGCTGTCTGAAATCCCGACAAAAGCCGTATTTCGCCTAGGCCTCAGAAACAGGTTCGAAGCTCTCGATCTCACCCTAGGTGAGACAGGAGAGTCGCTGTGGACCTCTATTAAGGACACTTTCGAACGCACGGCCTCCGAAGTACTCGGTCGAAAACCTTGTGCGAAAGATCAGTGGATCTCCCCCCGGACTTGGGATCTCTTCGAGGAACGTCGTCAACTAAAACAGGATCTTCTGTCAAAAGGCACCGAAACCTCCGACATCACGAAGAACCACCTGTACCAGGCCAAGGACAAGGAGGTGAAAAAGAGCGCAAGGTCAGATAGGCGGACCCACACAGACAACAAAGCCCAATTGGCTGAAGAGGCTGCAAAGAGGGGCGACTCCAGGACGGTGTATAGACTCACAAACGAAATAATTGGCAAAAAGAAGAACTCCAACAGCGCCATCAAGGACGAACAGGGCAATTTGGTGTCCGAACCTGAAGCTGTCGCCGAAGTCTGGGTACAGCACTTCGAAAGAATCCTGAATCGACCCAGCCCTGCTGATCCCCCTGCTATACCCGAAACTCCATTCCTAACCCTACAAATAAGCGAAGACCCCCCATCAGCTGAAGAGGTCAAAGCAGCATCGCAAAAACTGAAGAATGGAAAAGCGACAGGAGACGATCTCATATCCGCCGAGATGATAAAGACTTCGTTGACCGACTGCATGAGTATTTGGCTTCTTCTTTTCGCAACAATATGGACGACGGCAAGAGTACCAGTGGACTGGACGAAGAGCACCCTCATCAAACTCTTCAAAAAGGGTGATGCCATGAAATGCGACAACTACAGAGGCATAAGTCTGATGTCCATTCCGGGAAAACTCTTCGCTCATGTCATACTGAGACGCATCCAAACAGCGATCGATGAGCACCTACGAGAAGAACAGCATGGTTTCCGACCCAAAAGGTCATGTGCTGACCTAGTATACGTCCTGCGCATGATCATAGAGGAGTCCAACGAATGGAACCAAAAGATCTACATGGCTTTCATCGACTTCGAGAAAGCTTTCGACTCCATAGACCGCAATACCTTATGGAAGATCCTCGGTTTCTACGGAATCCCGCCGAAACTTGTGGCGCTCATCATGGCCCTATACGAGGACACGGAGTGCTGCGTGCGACTAGAAGACGGCAACACCAGATACTTTCGCATAATGTCCGGAGTCAAGCAAGGGTGTGTTCTTTCCCCATTCCTCTTCGTTCTTGTCATGGACTTCATCCTACGGGACTGCACTGGCTACGGAATCGAGCTTTCCAACAACCGACGCCTCGCTGACCTTGATTTCGCCGATGACGTTGGACTCCTGGAATCCAGTAAGACAAGGCTACAGGAGTTGATGAACACAATCGAAGAGAAAGCCAGCCAGTTGGGTCTCCGGATTAACTCCGACAAAACGAAGAGCATGGCAACCAGCGACTCCCCTTTAAATCTGAGATGTGCGGGAAAGGACATCGAGCAAGTCCTGGAATTCAGATACTTAGGAAGCACCGTGGAAAAGGACGGCTCAAACGCCAGAGAAATTCAACTTCGCATTGGCCAAGCAAGCGGAGCCTTCAACCGCTTGAGACCCGTCTGGAGATCCAGGAAATACTCCACAAAGCTGAAGCTGCGCCTGCTGAACAGTAATGTCCTGTCCATTCTGCTGTGTCACAGTGAATGTTGGAAGCTCAACATGCAGCAGGAGAAGAGGATTCTTGCCTTCGAGACGAATTGTCTCCGGAGAATCCTCAACATAACTTGGCAGCAGCGAGTATCGAACCAGGAGGTACGCCGTCTCACTGGTCAGCCGCTGATAACAGACGTTATCCGAAAAAGAAGATGGCGATACTTGGGCCACGTCCTTCGCATGGACGAATCCAGGTTGCCAAACAACATCTTCCATTGGCAACCAAAAGGAAGACGTCGAAGGGGACGACCGAGAAATACGATCCGTCGCACCTACCAGAGGGACCTTGCAAACGTCCACGCAAGTCTGCAACCTGAGTGGGAAGATGTCCTGGCGGCAGCCCACCAGAGGGAAGACTGGCGCCTATTCGTGGATGCCCTGGGTGCCTCTGGTGGCACAGGAGGATCTAAGGTCTAAGGTAAGGTCTCTTTTTTGGTAAAACATTTGCTCAGACCATGATGACGACGACGATTATTTACTTAAATAAAAAAAAGAATTCGGTCATGCATCTGACACCAATAAACAAAACAACAACTTTTTTGTTATAGCGTTTATATTAAACAAAAAAACGTTGGGAAGCTCTTGGTACTGTCCTAATAGATATTCAACCGTATCTTGCCCAGAGCTACGTAACGTCTGCTCTGGCTTACTGGGACAGTCGATCCACCTGTCAGTTTAGCAACCAAATTCGTGAGCTCAACCCCTTTTTCTGACAGTACATCCATCCGTCAGTTCGCCTCTCTAAAGCCGTAAGTAGAGCCATCCCTCCCTTCAGGAATCTGTCAGTTGACCACCCATCGTTTGCTGAGTCACGAAAAAAAGACCCAACTTATTTTTATCATCCCCTAACAACAGCCACCTCGTTATTATGACGCTCAATATCTTCAACAAGTCCACTTTGTGGCAACCGTTAAGCCGCCTAGACCGTTGGGTCAGTCTAACTACCAAGTTCAACCATATGGCAAACCATGGCACAGTGCTCAGCATTTGTTCCTTTGTTGTCCCCTAAACAACTACCGTCTTGCTGTTGTGACAATCAATCCAACAACTCACCCTCACGTCGGCTCCTCCCAACATTTAAACCAACGGTACCGCCCGTCAGTTACAACCGCCCTTCCTAACAACCAAGCAATCCCATTAACAGGTCAATTTTTCCCAACAGCTCAGCCTGTCTCACCCGTTAGCTGAGCCATTCGTCAGTTTAACCATCAACAATCCAACCACCGAGTTCGACTGGATTACAGGGAAAACCATGATACAGTAGCAGGGTTCGTTTTCGTCGTTCGGTTCGCCGTTTCAATCGTCGTTCTACTACAAGCGTTTTCTTTACAACGCCGTTCGTGAACGGCGTTGAAATGCCGATAATAAGCAGTTTTCTTTGTTCGGCTGAACCGCCGTTTCATTCGTCGTTCCTGAAACGACGAACTGAGCCGGAAAGTCAGTTCAATATCTCCGTTCAGTAATTAGGCGCGAATTTTCAAAATTCTAGACTAAACAAATTAAACTTGTAAGACAAGCTTAAAAATAATGGTCCTGTTATGCTAAAATCCATTTTTATAGCTGCCGTTGTAAATATTAAGTTAGTTCGGCTATTAGCGTTTTCGTATCAACGTCGTTCGTGAAACGGCGTTTACAAAAAGTGCCAAAGAAAACGCTAATATGAAAAATATTTAAACGACGTTCGTGTACCGACAACGACGAACGACGAAAACGAACGCGGCTAGTGTTTAGTCGTTTTCCTTTCATCGATCTTCTGATGGGACTAACAGTTGTCTCATCTTTATTTGACGGATGGCGAAGAGTCTTCAGAGCGGGGTTGTCTTTGTTTAGGCCTACTTCCTAGTTTCTGCTCTTTGATTTGTATTTGATGGCGATCAGACCAGATAGCTGATCAGCTGAGATTTATTGGTCAGCCACCCGTTCGTTAGGCCATCCGTTCGTCCAACCACCCACTCCACCACAGGGAAAACCAACTCACAGTCCTTTCATCTTTCTCTAAACAACGATCATCTCACTGTTGTGACAATCAATTCATCTCATCATTAGGTCACGTCATCCAACTCCCTCTCCTGATAATTTATTCACAACAACAAGGTGGGAAGCTGTGAAACGGTTATCACATGCTGGAACTAATAGGGCGTAGGGTCCAAGAGAACCTGTTCACTCAGCGTAACCAAGGTAACGGAAATGTTCCTGGATAAACACCTATGATATTGTCGTTATTATGAAGATCGATGAAACACCTTTTCGCTTCCCAGTAAATCGTTCGAAGATGACAAACAGTCGACTTTGCTGAGAAAATTAATGATAAGGATAAATTGTTCTTAAGAAATCCTGGGCTTCCGAGTAGCCGGTTTTTGACATTTTAAACGACAGAATTACTAGGATACGGACAGAGCAGAGGCCAGATTATGAACTGACAACTTATTGTGACCTAAGACTAAGGAGCGAACATCAGCCTGACGAAGTAAACACCAATGCAGAGGTCAGGTCACGAACTGGCAACGATAAAGTAAGTAAGTAATTTATTTATAACCACCATTTTGAAAAGGCGGAGTAAAGGAAAGAAAGAAAACAAAACACATAAACACACAGAAAAAGACACTTAATTTTCAATCTTCGGCCAGGAAGCAGTGGATAACGCTGTGTGCTGGATGGACCCTGTTGTCCATGATTTTTTATAGTGACGAAGAAACATTCAAAAAGGGTAACACTTGCATCTTGAATTTTGAACTTGACATAATTTCGACAATAAAGTGAAGCAGGTGCTTTGCATACTTAAAAAACATGGTCTCATCTTTTTAGCCTCCTTCTTTAGCAGAACATGAGTGACACCAGAACGAAATAATATAGAAGGAGCGCAGAAGGTGCGGTACAAATTTCCCAAAGCTTTACGATTATAGGGCCCCCGATTGGGGACGATGCGCCCATAGGCGGTACGGATTGATTTACAAACTTCTTGAACAACCGAAGATGTTGCATGTTCACAAAGAATTAATGAAGGAATGAACATACAACAAACAATAAACACGGTGAAGAGGAAGGTGGCGGCAGAAG
This sequence comes from Branchinecta lynchi, assembly GCA_023053575.1. Lineage (NCBI taxonomy): Eukaryota > Metazoa > Arthropoda > Branchiopoda > Anostraca > Branchinectidae > Branchinecta > Branchinecta lynchi. The sequence continues at coordinate 17,275,379 of JAKZAP010000011.1, read as the reverse complement.
GTACCAACGGGCCAAGAAGAAGAAGACGCACTTTTGTACCAAGAAAAGACGTAAAGCATGGGATGTCAGCAAAATATGATTATTTTGACAAACTTACATTTAAAATAGCAGTTTTCTTGGCTGGCAATCGCCTCTGTGGCGTATTCGTAATATCCGCAATCTTTCCCATCCTATCACAGGAACTTCACAGATCAACAGTCTGAACACTTCTGACCCCCCTTCCAGAATTCCTCCCTTTCTCCAACGGTTTCTTCAAACATCTTTGCATCTGCCTCTCGCTCCCTTATCATCTGAGCAGATGTCTCAGCTGCCGAGAACGCTCCAGCCACGCGAGTCCATTGTTGTCGAACGTCTTATAATTGTATCAGCCGAAACGACATCCACCCCCAAGAAGCAGCTGTCAAGTTGAAGTCGTTTTTTCGGTATCAGCCGGTAGGCGACAAGCCGTGGGAGAAGAAGTCAAAACTACAGGAAATGTCTAAAGAACCTCCTAAGATGAAAAGTTCGAAGCGAGAGCTGCAGGCGTAACGTGAGAGGCCTCAACGGAGGTTGTTTTACAAAGTAAATGATAGTCTCCTGTTTTTTGAGGATGTTCGGCCAGGGAGGTCACGACTGGGAGAGGGGGGAACGCCCCCCCCCCAATGTTGTCGGACATTTTTCGTCAAAACAGTTGATTTTTTTGCATGAAAACAGTTGTTTTTTCTGAAATCAGTTCATGTTTTGTCGAAACAGTTGGTTTTTCTGAAAATCAGTCGACTTTTTTTCAAAATTGTCGTTTTTTCCCGAAAACGCTCGTTTTTTATTGAAAACAGTCGGGAACAATTACCAGCCAGTCGGTAACTGCCTTTCCCCCCCCAAAAAAAAAAATACATTGTGGCTAGTAACGCCTCTGTGGCTTCCGCCGTCCAAGACACTTATGACATGTTGTAGAGCTGAAAGCCGTTTTGCTGCAACTTCTATTGTTACTATGAGTTTGTTTCGACCTCCCACTATTCGCTTGCTTCCTTCATAAGTTCAGGAATACAATAAGTATAATCAAACAACCTTGTCAAACACAGAAATTAGACTATGACCCAGTATTCACCTAGTATGAATATGTACCCAGTTTGCCTAACCACTAGATTACGTAAATCCTAGGACAAAATAAATCTAAGAAGAAATGGAGGTGGAACAAGAATGTTCTGAACAAGAATGTTGGAACAAGAAAATACTGTGGAAAGTGTGCTGTCTGCTTTTTAACCAAAGTTTGAAAAATTATTTTCTTAGTCTGACTCTCGAAACGAGGATTGGACCATTATTTGTACAGGACAGTAGGTGATTGACTCGGTTCCTGCAGAAAAGCTTTTTGAAAACAACTAGCCATGGTTTACTTCGCAATCACTTCCTTGAAAACCTGCAGTCTTGGTTACACTCACATTTCGAATTAAAAAAAGTTTTTGCTTTTTATTTTTTATTTCGAGAAGTGGGCTGATAGAAAAGTGCAAAGTCATTCACACTTTTTCAGACACCAGAAAGCGAATTATGAAGGGCGCTTTCACGCTTCGTCATCCTAATCCGGATCTCGACAATGGAGACTGCTGGCTTTGATTAAGTCGTCGGATTTCGGAAGCGGAAATACAAGATTTGTCCGAGCGAGTTTCGAATTCGATACTAACAACCCACAAAAGAGTGACCCTTCGTCAATAAAGCACCGATAGTCAACCCGTCGACGACCTTTGTTCTGTTCCCTCCCTCATATCTCAGGCCAGGTGCACGGCGGACGCGACCATCTCCCAAGACAGCTGCTCCAGAAAACAGAACAAACACGGAGACCTTTTGTGTAAAGAAAAGATTTGACTAAGACGCGCGTGCTCAGCTGCAACTCGACACCGTGGGGCTTGCGTGATGAGATGTTTTGGTGGGACGCCCCCCGCTAACGATCGGTGGTTGGAAATAATTAGCGTTGTTCGATATTGAGCAGTATCGAAATATCGATATTTCGATGTTTTCGAATTCGATTATCGTAAACCGATATTTGTAACTTTTATACTGCTACATTTTTCATGGACAAAAAAACGGAACAAGAACAAAATTTAACAAAAAGAACAAAATCAAACATTCCCATTAAGAAATAGTAGCATTTCCACACTTTTCCTTCCCAGTCTGTGCCTCCTACCTAATCGAAATCAAGTTTGAAATCCCTATTCTTTATATTGTCCCGAAAATCAGAATATTAGAGATTTTGCAGATCGTAATGCAACTATAGAAAATATCGATATTCAAAAAGTCGACATCAAAATATCGAAATTCGAAAATATTACTGATATTTCGATTATCGTATCGAATATCGCCCAACACTAGAAATAATGCAGTGCCAGATAGAAAGAAGCTGATGCTGCATAGTCTTGATGACTACTCTTCGTGCTAACGAAGGATCACGGTGTGCCTAGCGAAGAGCCAGAAACATCACATACAACAAACGTTGCTGATTGGTTTACCGGACTTGAATCAGTTTGGATGATTCGTTTGGATGGCGTTTCTCGTTCTTCCCGAGGCTTACTGGCGTGTTTCCGATTTAGTCATATAGACCAGTGGTTTCCAACCTTTTCCGTACCGCGTACCCCTACCCGATGAAAAATGTGTAGCCTGCGTAGTAGTATGATAGTAGTACGAAAATGTTGCATGTAATACTATGTAATAGCAAAGAATGCTATAATTTAATGTGCCTCAGACTGGTCCAATCTTATGTAGTAGTATCCAGTAGCATCCTGTCTTGCCATAGTAGCATCCGGTCTTGCTACCAGTAGCATATAGTAGTATGCAGTAACAGGTTAGCCTTGAAGTAGAAGCATGTAGTAGCATGATTAGTGCTGCATGCTACTTTTTCGTACTACTTCATAGTACTATTTTGAGATAAATTTTTCATCGGGTAATCATGGTTGGAAAAAGTTGCGTACCCCCTTTTCGCAAACATTTTCGTTAGCTTAATTAGCAAACTGAATGAAAATATCACTTGCAATCAGGCCCGTATCCAGGAATTTATTTCGGGGGGGGGGTGCTTGTGGGTCGGACAAAAAAGTAGAAAAAAGACATAGATCAGAGGGGAAAGTCTATACAAATGCTTATTATTGTATGTTTCGGGGGGGGGGGTCAACCCCCTAACCCACCTCCCTGGATACGGCCTTGCCTGCAATGTCCTCGATTCTTCTTGAAACAGTAGTGTTTGACACACGAACAGATTTTACGGCAGTATGTTAGCCGTGTTGGAATCAACATTTTTTCATTGACTTTCACTAGAGCTTGTAATCAGAGCCGTCACACACGGTTTGGGATTATCCCTTCTCCCAAAGTGGTCTGCCAGACGGTTAAGAAATGTGTCGGCGCGAAGCGCGGGAATTTTCGTAGAAATAGTTTTTTTTTTATTCTCTTTTTAAACAGTCGGCAGAACCGATCAGCAAGTCAGTAACAATACCTTGCCCCCCCCCCCCCCCGAACAAAAATTTTTTTTGGCTAGCGATGCCTCTGCTGGTATTATTAGGCTTGCGGCAATCAAAAATGAGTGAGGCGAGATTTTGAAGCTACAGACTAAACCGATTTTGGTACCTTCGGATACCCCTTGCAATGGTTTCGCGTACCCCTTTGGGTACGCGAGACCACCGGTTGGGAACCACTTATACAGAGTATTGCTGCAGTAGGAGGGTCTTCATATTCAGCACTTTAAGTACCCTAAGTTAAACCGATTTTGGTACCTTCGGATACCCCTTGCAATGATTTCGCGTACCCCTTTGGGTACGCGAGACCACCGGTTGGGAACCACTTATATAGAGTATTGCTGCAGTCGGAGGGTCTTCATATTCAGCACTTTAAGTACCCTAGTTACCGTCAGATTTCACGAGCTGTTGGCAACCAGCAATAGCTCCTGCACAACAAGACCAGGTTCTGGTGGGATCCCAAAAGGAATATATACTGGAAATTTCCATCCAGACAATCGGGTCTTGTCCAGTGTCGTCTCCCGTAAGGATGTTGTTTGTCCATAATCAACCGCTTAACTAGGTCTGCGTCTCGTTAACCCCCTAGATGTTATGTTCTGGCCGCTAAAGAAGAAGGCAAAACGCAAGGCAACGACTTAACTATAAGGTATCGGAAACTACTTCAAATTTACCCTAAAAATAATATATATTTTGATTCTGTGTAACAAACACGGAATTAGGCCCAAAACTGAACTTTGCCCCCGCCCCCCCCCCCAAGGTTTAGTTAAATGGCGTCAATGGGCGGAGCAGTATTTCTTTCACTACAGCAAACAACATGCTGATCCCTTGGCTACCTTGCACCTCTGATCATAAGCATAAGTGAGTACACTGTAAGAAAAAATCGTGCAGTGTTTGCTACTGGGATTAATCGTGTCTCTAATGAGATAAAACTATCTATAATTCGGATTAATCTTATCCCAGTAGAGATAAGATTAATCCCAGTACCAAATACTGCAGTTAACTTTAATCCTTACTCGGAGAAACTTTTTACACTGATAGAAGCTTAAAAAAAACAAATTTACAACCCTGCTAATGCGACGAAGGGGAGAGCACTGGGGTCTAGCCAACAGTCCCGAAGAAAGGCCCGTTGGCAGTCAGTGAGTTGGATAGTGGACGACCCACAGAGCTGAAAAAAAAACAACTGTTTTTTGGAAGAATTTCTCCTTGTTGATCCATCAAAACCAATGTTCCTGCCAACAGACGTCAAACCACATCCGATGCCGGCGTGAGTGAATTAAGCAGTTCTTGCCGTTCTTGGATCCCGGCTGGTTAGTTAGGGCAAAAAAAGCAATTATCATTAAACAGCTTTGCAGAAAGACGGTCGCAATAAAAACTAAGACGGTCCGCAACTACCCTGCCATTTGAAACATCATAATAGGGTGCGCGTATACATCCTCTGCTTTGTTTTTGCCCACATCTCATCTCTCCTCATACCCATCTGGCTCCCAATAAATCTTGTCGGGAGACATGGCTGTCATCCCGGCTGCCCCCTTTATTTTATTGCCACTCGGGCACAGCATCACCGATTAGTGAACCACTGTGTAGTTTGAAGATTCGTCTTCAGTGGTTCGTCCGAGTGGCACATTCCAAGATCTCACGACCAGACCCCCATTAAGCTGTCCATCCTTCTTTCCAGGTACTGCCACATTTTGAACCCCTTTCAATTGACCCCCTGATAATCATGGATGCTGGGTTGTTCGGGTTTTTACCTGCCTGCCAGCGAATTCCCCCCTCTTCTCGCACAGTTGGGCTTAAAGAAGGCTTTTGATCAAGAAGGGGTCGAATCATGACAGAAAAATGGCAATCGAGGCATTTCGTGCAGGGGAGACGGTTGACGCCGAAACGAAGGGGGCCTCGGGTCAAGCACACCATGGCGGCTACAGGCCTACAGCATATAACACCTTGTAACTGGGTGTCCAACCTCAGGATTTGCTACAGAACCATCACCCACTAGAAGGATCAAAGGTTTGAAGCCAGGGTTGGTCACCAAGAACCAGGGTGTACGAGTTACTTCAGGGTACTTTGGGTTACTTTTGGTTACATTGGGTTACTTTGGGTTACACTGCATTGGGTTACATTAGGTTACATTGGGTTACTTTGAGATACTTTTGGGTTACTTTTCAGGGTATACGAAGTTACTTTTGGTGACCAACTCTGGGTTTAAAGGCCATTCATTACGAAAAAAATTGAAAAAAATTTAAAACCTGTTTGTTTTTTTCTTGATCAGCTAGTTATCCCTCTAAAGATGATGTGCGAGGGATAAATATAAATTCCGATATTTCAGTTGCACTTCCGGCAAATGTCGTCAGCGAAGAAAACAAAACTAAATCATAAGATCCAACACAATACCAACATAAAAACGATGCGGAACCAACAAAACATACAACGACATTTTTCTATATCTAATGTTGATTCAGAGAAACTCAAGTCTGAAGAAACCTAAGTCAAGAAGACGATCGGCAACTGCTCCCGAGGAAACAAACTTAAAGTTTAACTGAAAACCAACTTATTTTGGATCATTTAACTGAAAACGCTGCATATTTTGGGTTGTGTTAAGGGACATTTATTTTTACTAGTTGCTCTTGTATGACGTTCACAATATCTTCAGAAAATTCTACTATGACGCTGAAAATTTGAATTCCAATACGCTTTTCAGTGGCTAGTGATCATCTCGCGGAAGGTAGCTCACTGCGTGAACACTTATTCTTCTTAAAGGGCCCCTCGCACTATTTACTCTTCAAATTACAGTATTTTAAAATATCTGAATACTTTAAAACTAGGCTGTGCTTGGAAAAACGTCTCGCAGACAACCGTCGACAGCGTGATACACATCGAAGGTAGTAAAACACGGCAAGTGAAAAAATCGGCGCTATTTTGTTAGAGGGGTTACAATGTACCGTACAAATTCGGGGTCTCCGGGTTTAGAAATATATGGAGTGATTATGGAAGTAGGTTGCATAAGTATTATAGGTAAAACAGGTCCTTATAATCGTTTCTGTCAAGCATACAACACAGGTACTATTTATTGTACAGAGGTACCAAGAATCCAAGAGAGAAATTCCACTATATTAAAATCGACTATTCGTGAATAGCAAAGCAACGAAGTATCGCGTTTTCATCGGGTCTTCAAGCTTCTTTCAGTAAACAAGTAATGGGGTGGGTAACTAGATTGGAGTATCTCAGCCCTTTTCGGTTAAACTTTAAAGGCACCACAGAAGCAAATGGATCTTGTTATTATTAGGTTAGCTTTACTAGCCTAACCGTCAGGGAAACAGCCCTAAAAAGGGTATTCCCACTTCTGATATGTATTTACACACTGGACTAATAACTGGATTAACAAGGTATGGCTCGCTTGGATTTACGGTCACAGATGGCCTGAGCGTAATTGTACAAACTGATTTCAAAAAACTGATATCCTAAAGTCGAGAATAAAGTAAGGGGAGCCACAGAAACAAACAGAAGATCTGATTAGGAAAAGATCGGCGGCTGTACTCGTATGTACATATTTAAAGACCTAATCCAAACATCCTGTTTACCTTCTTACTGATCACAAGCCGCCAGTTTATTTAGATTTGAACTTGATTACCGGGTTGGTGTTTTGGCTCGAGAAAAATCACACGCAGAAGGACTTCTCCAGATGACGAAATTTTCCACGTTTGGTTAGCAAGGAATTATAAGACTTTATTGATATTTTCGGTATGTCTTCAGAAGCTCCACACTGGTCTTTGACTTTTAATTTATTTGTATTTATAATAAAAAGTTGGAGTATTAGATGGAAAATTATTATTTTGATCCTTGGCTCCCTACGTGCCCTCATCGCTGTTCCGGATAATCGGCTGAGATTTAGTCCAGACCGAATTATTGCAAACCTAGGTTTTTTTTTTTTTATTTGCTCATTGTTTGACTGTGTGTTTGCGGTTTCGCAGATTCATAGTGACAGTAGGCATGGTTAGCATTGTGTGTGTCGTAGAAAGACCATTTTTTGTGGTCCACTTTAAAGTATAAAGTTAACAACGGCCTGTTATTTTGAGCACAGGAAAGTATCTTGATGACTCTACTGAAAGTGATATCTCGGGAGGGATCATATCACGGAAGAAGACAAAACTCACAAATGTATGGGGTGCATCGATGCACTTCAAGTTCCTATCAAAACCGGGATATCTAGCCCTGTAGCGCAATCTTCAGCTTGGAAAAACCTATTCTCTCTTGTGGGTCACAATCAGTATCAGCTAATAGTCTAGGTATGATAGCGTTTGTCCTACAGTGCAATTAAATTTCGAGCAAGAACAGAAATAAAAACAAGAGGAAACTCTGAAAGTATTAGGAAGGATGCTGATATTTGAAACTCGATATGACATCGTTCACTATTCACTGACGAATCAGTAAGCTTGTCCTTCAAGTAAGCTTCCTATGCCTTTTAATTAATTCCTATGCCCTAAAATATTATTACTATAAATATTGGCACAAATATGAATGTTGTTTTAATGGGAGTCCGTCACTAATAACATTAAAAACTAAAATTAAAGCTGTAGCCTACTTCTTAATAAATATTAGTTTGTGAGTAGCTTTTGGTATATATTTTTTAGTGTGAGATAGAGTGAGAAGTCTGATGGCATCCGTTTCTTCTGAGTTTGTTGGTTTATCCCGTTTGTCACCCAGCTTTCGAGCCAGTCTCCCTGCTTTGGATGTTATGTAAATGCTGTTAAATATGTATATTCAAACAATAAAAGAACTTGAACTCACTGACCTCACGGAATGAGTCACGGCAATACAGGAGTGTCCGGACAGATCCCTTTTGTCCGGGGATCTTTTATTTTAATCTTTCTGCTAGGGACTTTCTGGGAGTAGGCTTTTTATAGACAGCCGAAGGTGTTCTTCTAAAACTCAGCTGAAACTCAGCAAACGTTAAAGGAAGCAAAGTAAAGGAGGGCTCAGCTCGTTTTAAACCCCTGACAATTAGGCAGCCCAGGAACAAAACTAAGGCGGGGCTGGTTTTTAATCAAATGGAATCGGTCAGGTTTTGACAGAATCAGCCTTCTCATCAACTTATGGGTATAATTAAGAATCAGATAAGTGTCTTAATTTAGTGATATCCAAAGATGTTGTAACAGACAACTAAAGGTGAGGTTTTGGCATCTCGGTTCTCTGAAACCGCAGAAAATGGGTAGATCAAGTTATGTCGTATTCCGGGATTCACATCGAGTAAAGATAATCTGTGGATGATCAGCAAAACTTTTATTGATAGTTGTACAGTAGAGGTATGTTTATTTGAACAGTACTTAAATGTGAACAGTGCAGTTTTGGGCTAAATGATAGAATCAAGATCCAAAATAGCCTACCTATCGAGGTGTTTTGAGAGGACCTTAATAACCTACTTTGGCTAACTGGTAGTTAGCTTTAGTCACAACAAGTGCATGGAAATGACGAAGTTCAAAGTCAACATGCGTTCAAATAAGCATACCTCTACTGTAATGTATGTTTTGTAAGTTATTTTTGTGTGGTCTTTTTTTCTTTTCTTTTCTCTATTATCTTTACTCCACTTTTTTGTTGTTGTAAAACATTATGTTGGTAAAAATTATACTTAGCCTACTTACTATTTACTTGATATTACTTAGCCTACTTAAACTTTAACTGAAAAGCAAATTGTTGACACTTATTATCGTAAATTGCTTTCGTCAAGCATACAACGCAAGCGTATGGAGGTACCACAAATCCAACAGGGAAAGTCAACTATAAGAACAAGACCAAAGGTTTCGATGGGATCCCAAAAATCTAACATTTGACTCAAATAATTGGGTCATGTCTTCGCCATTCAGTCTTCGTCAGATTCCGTGAATATTTTTACTATAAATATTCTTTGAGCCCAAGCTGACTTTGAAACATGTATTCACACAATGTTTACAACGGATACGTCAGCTACGATTCTTCATGAGCGATATTTTGTCCCTTCTTGGCAAGGGTCCTCGTCAGGCTGTCAATACTCTGGATTGGCTGATGAAGAATCTTAGCTGACGTATCCGTTGTAAACATTGTGTGAACAATAATTTTACTGTTAACATAAAGTTCAAAAATGGATTCAGCATGTCTCCTTGCCCCGATACCGTATCTCTAATCGATTTCAGAAACAACTTTGAGCTTCAACCAAATTTCCAGTGTCAGCCGAATTCGTGATGAACCATTTGTCCAGCAAGAAATCAAAGTTCACATATAGATTCAGCGGACCTCCTTACCCCCTCGATGAATATCTTATTATCTTATAGAACATACATGTTTGTACCGTAAATTCCAAACCCATCCACTGCCTCTAAAGATCGGACTAAAGGACCCATGTACGAACTTAATCTGTACTTTACCAGTGAATCCTCATTGAACAACATCAAGGCTTGATCTTTCCTCGTTTGAACATTACATATAAACCCTTCGACCTTCGATTACACTAGATCTCTGCGACGTCATATAGAATAAACAAATGAATGCCGGCATCCACGCGCAGAGCTATATTAGTTTGATAATAAAGGGGTAGGGACTGCCATCGCCGAAAACTGGTCGACAAATTTTGTGTCCGGTTTTCGCCGGATTCCAGGTTAACTACTTGTCCGGCAAGAAAAAACTTTCATATTCGGATTTAGCATGTCTCCTTACCCCTAAATCAACTATCTCAATAGCTTGTAAAAAAAAAATGTTGTTTCCCTTAATTTGACCACCCCACACCCCTAAATGTAAGGCTACAGAGCCCATCTACGAACTCGACCTTACTCTTGACCCCAAGAATCCTCACACCAAGTTTAATCAAAATACCTCATTCCCTTCGAGAGTTATAGTGCGCACAGACGGACAGACGGACAACTTTTGCGATGTCATAGGTATCCTTCCACTTACGTTTTGGGATCCCAAAATTCGATCACCCGTGAAAAGCGGAACAACGAAGTAAAGCCTTTTCATCGAGCCGTCCAGCTTATTTAAGTGAATAAGTGATGAGTAACTAGATCTTCTTATCTCGGCCCTTTTCGGTTAAGCTTTAATATACTTGTGAACTTTAATTGGTAGACAGTTTATGCTTGCTAAAACTTTGGAAGTCTTTTTTCTTGTTTGTTCTCTGTTTTCACCGAAATGGGTCGATCTTGGGGACAGGAATGTTTGAAGTTCAAGTTCTTTTCATTGGTACATACGACACACATCTAACATACTACTAACATAAAAAAAAAAAAATCTATTCCTTTAAACGTATGGCAACCCACATCAGATGGTAGAAACGAGTGAAGCAAAAGCTGAAGATTAGATTGGGATTAAGTAGTCCAGGTCGACCAGGTTTGTAAACGGAAAAGTAGAAGCAACTGCCAAAACAGAACGCAAAGATTCACAAATCTGACATCACCTAACCCTAGGGCCTATTCACACAGACGTTCACTCTTAGGCAATATCGGCCATCGCCGAGATTTTCGTCGCCAAAATCGGCGATTTCTGCTGCTTCGTCAGGCGATTTTCAGTGTTGGGAAAATTCAACTTTAATCGGGCGACAGTGCGATTAAAGGTTATTTTTAATTATTTTATTTATCTTTCGTGTTAAATTCTGTTGCCGACGAAAATTCAGTGTGAACATCCAGGCGATATAAATCTTCTGCCGCTGCGATTGAAAAGTCTCGTTCATCGCCGTGATTTTATTCTGTGAGAACCTAGGGTAAGTAGTCAGTCATTCCACGGAAGAAGAGGAAGACGTCAATGAGTCTTAACTGAGGTCCGCCTTCCTCCACGAAACAAAGGGATTGACGTATAGGGACCAAGTCGAACCAACTGCCATAACCCAAAGTTAAGATCCACTATCTGATCTCGCCTGAGCAGTCAGTCATTCCGCGAAGCTGAGACAACTTTATAGTAAATGACGTCAGAATTAAGGCATTCGAGAAATGTATAAAGAGGGCCATTCTGCGGGTTGTCATCTGACTATTCTTGAGGACCGAAGGGATTGATTTGAGGTCCCCTGAAAAAGTGAATAGATTTCCTTACGCAGCTGGCGACCACGACATACCCGCTGCTACGAAAATGACCAAGGCAGTAACTCTTAGAGCACCGACAATGAACCCAAACCATAAAGAGGACGAAGTCAATGGGTCGTAACTGAGGTCCGTCTTCCAAGAAACGAAGGGATTGACAGGGGCCGATTGAAAAGGAGAGCGATCTTTTGAATTGGTGATTTTGGGAGTGGAGAAAAATGTAGCAGATGAAATTACTCGTCCACCTTGCCGAAGTCGCGCCATTTGCAGTAGGCTACTAAAGAGCCTATATATTGTAATAAGCGTAATGTTGAATGATCCTACTTGGCCATTACAGAAATAAACAAATAAAATAATAGTAAATGCGACGGATGTATATTCGAGAGAAAATGAGTTTCATGTTGCCAGAGAAAAAGCAGAAACATAAGCAAAGGAATTAAGAAATCACAAACAGAAAATTAAAACAAATCAGACAAATCTAAGTAAGGCAAGAATCGGCAAAGCGAGATCTCGCCTTTCTATTTGTTACGTTATGAGTATAGGAACACACAATATGTGATTTCTCTGATCTTCGGAGGAAGTCCAGTTTCCAAAGACACGATTATTATCCTGAATAGGTAAATTGCTGTATTATACTAAATTGGTAAATTGCTGCTAGTCCGTCGGTCGGTCTCTGATGTCCGAATTCGCAGATGTTACTTCAGGGTAGGAAGATAACACAATGAATCCCTGACCGAAGTCACTTTTAAAACAAACGATCGCGACTTTAAGAGAGGAAGACTCCAGCGTCGGCGTCCACCCGTCTTTTTATTGTCTGTATAAAAGAGGGAAAAGTTCAAGTTCAAGTTCTGTTTATTTCAAACTACATTCAACATAAAGAGCCAATTTGGCAGAGAGAAGGCTCGAGGCCAAACGGCGGACATTTTCTTCTACTACAAACTATAAGAACATCAACTCACAAGTTATAAATAAACCATAATCCATCCAGTTTCCAGATTCAAACGACCAAGATGAGTTGGGATTAACCACGACAAACCATTCACCCGCGACATTACCTTTAATCTTTTTTATTATTATTTATTTTTCTTTAAGTGTTTTCAATGAGCATTGATTTAGCTTTATTTTTGAGTATAGGAACACATTTGAAATAGTCAGAACTTTTTCAAGAATATTAATTCGAGCAGATCTGGTAGGCTCGCTCATAATAAACCACAAGAATTTCTCCACCATCAATTATCTTCGTCAGGAGTCATCCTATCACGCACCCCCTCTCTGACAGGGTAAACAAAAACAATAATGAAAATAAGGACCACGCCCAGTCGTAAAGAAGGTACCCCTTCCTCTCATCCCAGTTCGATACACTGACATTTTATGTACTCAATTCAGCTCCGCAAACAAAGGACAGAGATGTTTGAACTCCCAGAGCTAGAAACAATGACAAGAACGGGAATAAATGACCGCGAAAGAACGACTGTTACGATGAATGTGAGGAGAAGATCTAGGCAGATGCGAGATACATTTTGAGGTCCGAAAGGGACTACAGGCTATTAGTCTGTCTCCAAACTTTTCTCTACAGTTTTCTTAGGCCCCGTTCACCAGCATGCCAAGCACAGATGCCTAAGTACGTGCCCAGCACCACCAGTCACACCCAAGCCTACACTGTAAAAAAAATCTTGCAGGAATTGCTACTGGGATTATTCTTGTCTTTAAAGACTATATCTAATTCGGATTATCTTGTCCTAACAGAGATAAGATTACCAGTAGCAAATACTGCAGTTAAATTTAATCCTAACTCGGAGAAACTTTTTATAATCTAGGCACAGATTTTGGGCAAGGCAGGGAGTTCTAGGCTCTAGAGTTCGGTGCCTGGGAATGTGGTTTGGCATCTGTGCTTGGCTAGGCATCAGGCCCGTATCGAGGCATTTTTTTTCGGGGGGGGGGTGCCTTTTTGGGGGGGGGGTTGCCTGCGGGTCGGACAAAAAAGTACTAAAAAGACATAGATCAGAGGGAAAAGCCTGTAAAAATGACTATTTTTGTGTGTTTCGGGGGGGGGGGGTGCTTGTGATTGTGAACGTGGCTTTATTTTAGCAAAAGCATCAAGAAAAATGCAGGTGTCCAGATCAAATACGACACAGGGATTGTAAGAATACGGCTAAGATGAAGTCTCAGATAAAGTTATGACGACGATTCATTGTCAAGCTTTTGAATGCCGTGCGTTCAGACGTACAACGTCAGACGTATCCTTTTGTCGCAGTCAAAGATGATTGGAATAATTATGTTTAGTGTTGTTTGACTTGTCAATTGCTTCCATTTTAATATTACTTTTTTATGTACCGATACTGGCTAAAAACATTGATCGGTTTCGTCCGTCGCACATTTTGTTTTAACGAAGCGAGATTAATACGAAGGTAAAGAACATGCACTGTACAAAGTTTCGCCGTATAAAGATTAAAGTAAACTGCAGTATTTGCTACTCAGATTCATCTTATCTCTATTGGGTATTAATCTTACCTGCGTAGAGATAAGAATAATCCGAGTAGCAAATACTGCAGTTAACTTTAATCTTTATACGGAAAAACTTTTTACAGTGTGATGAGGACGGCGAAGACAATATCGGAAAGGGATGGAAACGAAGAAAGCGGAAACGATGAAGACGATGAACGAGGACCATCATGATCCATCAGCAACTACAACAAGTTTCCATCTAAACGGAAATAAAGCTAAGAGGACCAACCCAGACCGTCTCCGGGGGGGGGGGGGGCTCACCCCTCCTCCACGTACAAAAATAACCGTTCTTTACAGGTTTGAACCTGTGATCATTGTTCTTGTTTTACTGTTAGTTATGGAATAGGTCGGACCCGCAGGTGCCCCCCCCCCCCTTCCTCCCAAAATAATAACTTCCTGGATGTGGCCCTGCGACTAACAGACGGACAGAAGAGCCAAGAGTTATCCTACCACGACCCATCTGAAGATTACTGTCGAAATAGACTACCCGGGTCTGCCAGTACCGTGCGAATTGCTTACAGGGGATATTCGTGTCTGAGCGTAGGGCGTGTAAGGCCCAGCCAGGTTACTAATCAGTCTCTCATCCTGTACCCGAATTCCTCCCCCGCTCGGGTAGATCGTACCCCTCAAGAATAAATGCATTCAGGATTAACCCCAAGATGAAAATAGCAGGGGGCGATGCCAGGTTGGCGACCGAGGATGGTGCTGAGAAGGGTTGAAAACTCTGTAAATAGCATCAAATTGATTTGGGCGGCTGGCAAAGACATTCACAAAGAGGCTGGCTAATCCACCTCAGGGGATGATCGGCGGAAAGGATAAGAGGGTTTTCGGAGAATACGGGGTCGAAAACAAATTAACAAAACTTGGTGGATCAGTCATTGACATTCATTGAGAGGCAGGTTGACAGTCGTCAAAATAATCTAGACAGATAGATCAGGGCAACTGTCATATCTAAGATTTTTTACTGATGATATGTAACTAGGCGAGAGAAAATAGTTGCTGAAATAGCTTTCTTCCCAAAAACCACTAATGATCAGAACTTCTGTCCCCTACTCGCTCATCATGCAAAAATCCTCAATGATAGTTAGTCGATAGTTTATGTATGTACTACATAGAAACCATGTGGCAAATTAACTGAACAATAAAGTAATAGAAATATAGGCTTTATTCCCAGAAAATGACGAGATCTAGAGGACTGAACACAATGGTTACGTAATGCTTAACAATTCAGATCCCGACGTTTCTTGTCTTAAAACGAAAAATGAACTGATCAAAGAAAACCTCTAAATATAAAAATAACATTTAAAAGTGGATTACAAAGTTTGTGCAAAAACGATAGCACTATTCGGGTCGGGAATTATATAGTCGGAGCAAGGCTGCTTGGCGAGAAGGGTGTACTACGCAGTAAGTAAGTAAGTAATTTATTTATAACCCACAATTTCATGCAGCAAATTTTCTACAACTGTCAAACTAGATTTTAGACCAGTCGTATCCTATCTCAATTACGTTAAATCCTAACTCATCCTGATCGTTCCTTATTAATTTCATCTACACAACACTTTCAGAAATGTTATTTACTAAATTTCGTCAAATAATTATTATAAGTTCTTGGATGTTACCAAGCCGGGGTATGGGATTTACAGGTTTTACAGATTACAGGTTTGTTTCCTTCCCCGAAGTTGAACCAGAGGATTTACAGCCTGACGAGGACCCTTGCCAAGAAGGGCCGAAATATCGCTGACGAAGAATCGTAGCTGACGTATCCGTTGTAAACATTGTTTGAATAAATGTTTCAAAGTCGGCTTGGGCTCAAAGAACATTTAGCCGGGTATAGATTCAGCTAATATAACGTTTCATAATCTTTCAGTGCATATTCCCCTTTTTTATTTTGTAAAGCATGATTTTGTTACAAGTTACCTTCGATTTAGTTTGACTGGCTCAATTTGGCAGAAATTAATAGCCTACATTCAGAAAAAACATAAAACTGAGTACTAATCTGTTAAACAACAATGAAAGCTGTCCCGAAAACCCATGTTGTACTATTTTTCCACCATCCAGGACCGCAGGCCAATCTAGATTAATCTTAATTTCAGGACGAGATTACACTGTATCTGGATTCGGCCTATGCAGAAAGTTAAGGCGCTCAAAAGAGTGGAAACATCTCTTAGAAAAATGTGATAAGTTTTCTACAAAAAGGAAAGGAGGATTTGGTTACCGTCGGCTGGGGGGGGGGGTTCGCTATGCTATGCTATATTTTGATACGGAGCAATTAAGCAGAGTTTCGGATTTCAATTTTTGGGAATACATTCATTTATTTATACAAAACTATTGGACAAACGGGATCCTGTTTCTTCGGGCAGACCAGGCAGTGCTATCGGAAATCCCAATCAGCTCATCATGGGTTTGTCCGCCTCCTTAAATAATCAAGTGTTTTTGTTGTGTATTTAGTCGTTTTTGTTGTATTTTTTCTTTTTTTTGTTTATACTCCGCTTTTGTTCATTTAGCGGGTTGAAAAATAAATTAATTAATTAATTAACATCGCTCCTTTAAGTTCAACATAAGGATATGAGATGAGCAACACAGATCCACTGGATCTTAATGGCAATGAAGTGCAAATTAAGGCAATTAAGGTGATATGCAGCAACAGGAAACCCTCAAAAAGTAGTGTAGCTGTCTTAGAAGAACTAATCTTTTGGACAAAAAGGGCCACTTTCGTCTGCTTCTTCGTCTATAAGCTGATAGCCGACAGGATAGTATAACTATCGGACGGCCAAGTCCCAGTGAAGCCATAGCAGTGCAATTCGTGAGCACTCTTATTGATTAAATTCTCCAGGAAAATGAGAGGAAGCAGCCGACCACACCCAAAGATAATATTCGCCCTCTACAAAGAAAAAAGATTCTCGAATAATTAGACGAGATGGATGAGGCTTCTTTGCTAATGAGCGAAGCACGTGAACCTTTCATCGAGAAAAATAAGACAAAGACGCGCGAGAAACTGACGGCCAAGTTCTGGTATGGCACACCAGCATATGGCAATGGCAATATATGGCAAGTCTCTATGCCGGAGTTCAAATCCTCGTCGACAGGTTTTAGTTGGCCGACAGACCCCGCTTCAATACAGGTCATGAACTACTTGATATCTATGACAGGCGTGGACCGCAGATTTTCGTTAGTCGACACAGCCAGCTTTAAAACAGGCCAGCTCGGATGGCATGTCACCAACCAAGCATTAAGGTGCGACCACACTCCGTTCGATTTTCGCAATCGGAAGCAAATTTCCTCCTTTGCTTCGAAATTCTAACGTACCTCTTCCCCACAGTTACGCGAATTTCGCAATCGTATTTTCGCATTCCCAACCTAATCGAACTATGTGTGTACGTAGCTTCGCGATCGATAGCTGGTGGTGCCGATGAAAGAAAGGCTAGCGTTTTTTCCGGCCGTATTTTCTGCATTTCCGACACTAAACAGATCCTAAGCTTTTCCGCGAGGAACTGATCCGACAGCCCTACCCTGTCCGTCTGCTAATTATCCCTCTAGGATGATGTGCGAGGGATAAATATAAATTCGGATATTTCAATTGCACTTCCGGCAAACCGTCCTCAGCGAAAAACAAAACAAAACTAAATCATAAAATCCACCACAATCACAACGGGAGAACGATGCGGAACCAGCAGACAATAAGACGAGATGTAGCTAAAACCAGAAGAAAACGGTGCGGATGCAGATAAAAATAAAATAACGAAAGATAAAATGTGCGTGTTAAAAATGTATAAGTACAAATCTGTGATTATTTACAATTCTGAGATCTGTGTGTATTTACAATTTACCATCCGTCTGGGAAAGCGCAGAAGCTTTCACCCAGAAAACGGCCCACTCGAAAAATCCATTATACGTAGACCACTTTTGATAAAAAGCTTCCACAAAACTGGCCACTGCTAACAAGATTCGTGCGCGAAAATCACGGTTTTCTACCCCTAAAACCCCGAAAATCACGGTTTTCTATTTCTTTCGTAATGAATGGTCAGCTTGGCTTCAAACCTTATATTCCTGTCCGTCTGTCCGAAATGTAAAGATCCCGGGCCTCAAGCCGAAGTAGGTGGACCTTGAAGTGACGGTGACGGGCGAGGGGCCTGAGTTCAAACCTCGACCACGGAATCGATCTTGACTTTTCCCAAGAATTGCAGAAAATAGCACAAGTACCAAGGAAAACTAGGGGAAATATGGGGAAGTGTCGGATGGTTTGCTCCCAAGCCACCACCCATCACACTCCATGGTTACAACAGAGGAACAGGATCCACTGTACAAAGTGTCTCCGAGTAAGGATTAAAGTTAACTGCAGTATTTGCTACTGGGATTAATGGAATCTTTACTGAGATAATATTAATCCGAATTAGTAGATAAGATTATCTTTCTAGAGACAAGATTAACCCCAGTAGCAAATACTGCAAGATTATTTTTTTTTACGGTGAATGTGGCAGCTTGACAGGTTATGGTTATACATCGGAGCGTAATTTACGACCTCTAAAAACTGACCACAAAATGTAAAAGGAAACAGCTACGCATCCCGAACTAGGTCCTTGCTTTGGTTCGTGACAGTTAAGACTGCACAGACCGAGGCACAGACATTTCCTTTTATCATTGTTGAGGCCAATTTCAAGGTATGTTGTTCAAGGTTAGAGACCTCTCATGTATGAATATCTTTCGAAAGGTTGGGAAAACTTAATCCATGAGCACATGCGAATTCGTCGGCATAAACCCTGGTCTAGCGGTTGGTGTTAATCAGCGAAGGACCAAACCCTTTTTGAGAAGAACAATTTCATAGCATTCGGTGACTAGGGTTCGCACAAATGCTGCATAATATGAAGAATAGGGAGGCAAACGTAGTAATACAATCTATACCGTCCGTAGTACCAGGGGCGGGGGGAAGAGACCGCTCACAATACAGTCCCATCAGTGTTACCACGCCAGACAAAATAACTCACCCGTTCTTAAAAACACCAAAAGAAGATATCTTGGTGAAGATGCGTGGAATTTTTTCGGCAAACAAGTGCTTTCTTCTGGTAATAGGTGATTTTTGCGGCATTTTTTTAAGTCAAAAGTTTGGTATTAGAAACAGAAAAAAATTACCAAATTTGGGGATAGATCCGACTTGTATAACCGTGATCGGTGTATCTGGTCAGAGAGTCATTACTGATGTTTACAAAACATAAAAAATATTTATGTTTTCTTTGTAGCCGGCGTCGACCTGTTCTCCGTAAGTGATGCTTTAAGTGCAAAAAATATAAGACTGTGACCAAAAATGAACATTTTACTATTTATTTATTGCCAGCGTAACACGAAACAATAAGCGGTGGAGCATAAATACTAATGAAAACAAAACAAATTTATACATCGTTTTTAGCCTATAACTGTAGAAAATGACAAGGATTCCAGGAGGGCAATCTTAATAGAGAAGGATCTGGTTGTATGGGAAGAAATGAAGCTCAGAAAACTGAATGTTTGAAACAGAGGTACTTTAGAATCTGTGCAGCTACAGTGTCGTATAGATAAGCTACTCCTACCGGAAAATCACAAAATTAAAGCGTTAAGATATGTACTATCAGTAGTCATTTCTTGAATTTTTATTTGTAATCCATCTTTACGTATATAAGTATACGTGTTTATATATAGCGATATATATTACAAATGATTATAACCACATAACTTTCTGTTTATTCTCCTATCTGTCGTACTTTCGACAAAACAAAAGCCGTTATTATATTGAGTTAACACACTTCCTTCATCAATAACACAAAGTTTCGAACTTCCTACCTTCTGAAAGTTGTCCATGATTGTCCTAGATGCGATATCACAAGATCAAATAAACACCTGATTTCATCTCATTTCAAGTAGTAGGAGCTGATTGAGAGCATCCGTTCTGAGTCAGGTTAATCCGAGCAGCAGAGATGCGCTTGCACCTTACAGAATGCCGAGAGAATCCCAGCGCTGATTGGCTGATCCGCGGATGGGCGGAGGAGAATATAGATCTTAGGCGATTCTCGGAAAAAGCTGAACAACCTGAGGTGTCAAGCCGGAAAAAAACTTTTGCGGCAGGCTGAGAGGTATGTTTGATGTTCCAGGATATTCTTCGGCTCTGCTTTCTAAGAGTTTTCTTCCGATCGTAGCTAAAAGACCGCGGACATTGAAAAATCCGAACTACACTGTACCTGAGGTGTCAGGCTGGAAAAAAAAACATTTTGCAGCAGTCTGAGAGGTATAGATAGATAAATAAATCTTTTTATTCGCCAAAACCTGATCGTGGCTCACGCCAAATTTGTTCGGTATAGTCATGGATATAAATTTAGTTTTTTTTTTAGTTTAATACTCTTTATTATACAAACCAACTTTTACATGCTAAACTACGGACACTCCACCTTTTATAACCCTCTTAACATCCTTTATATAGTAGCCGATACTTCTGACTGCATGCAAGCCCGATGGGCCTGTGTAAGATTCACGATTCACGTTAAATTAATTTTCATACACTTTTTAAAAAAAAGAGAAGAAAACTGAAAGATGAAGAAGAAAAAGAAATGAAGAAAGAAAGCAAAGAAAAAAAATAACAACAAACAGTAGTAAGTGGGAAACCATGCCGTCGTACCAAAATCAACCAATCAACTCAGCAAATGGATTAAAATTGTATCAATGGTGGTCTGTCAAGAAATGTTTCTTTAGTCTGTAAATGAGCACACAACTAATAGGCCTACGCATATACGGTTACAATGGTCATAAATAACATGATAAACTAGCAGCTCAGCTTATGCTTCGTTATACACTCGGTTATACATCTTTAAAAATGAAGGGACAAAACTCCTTGCAAACCACTGGTGGGCACATTTAATTGGCTGCAACTTTTCAACCGTAGTAGCTACCTTGCAAGGGAGCCTTTTTGACAGCTCTGGTGTCGAGAGAATGTATCGCCTCCATGGCAAGACTCTTCTTCAGACCTAACTAACAGGTCGAGGACAACCAAAGGCGTTCTTTAGACAATAGCCTATAGGCCAAGGGCGCTGAAAAATCCGAACTGACTCAGTGTGTCAAAGTCAGAGCAAAAATGGTCTGCGGCAGACCATGGAGTATGTTTAGCGTTGCGGGCATCTGGAGATATTTCGGCCCTCCTTAGCAACTTCCTATTCAGGCAGATAAGAAGCCGAAAAGCTTGAAGTGTCAGCTTGAATTTGTCAGTAAATATATTTGGTAGATACTTGTCTATTTCGTTTCTAAATCGGCTTTTATGTTAAGTCGATTAGTCAGATTAGTCCAAGTTAAATAAATAAATAGAATTCAACAAAGTCTGTTTTTTTGCTAAATTATGGAAAAGGGGGCCCCAACTCTGTGAACTGACTAAGGGCCCCTGGATTTCTCTGTTCGGGTCTTACGGGTTACAAACAGGTCATCTAGGTGAAGTACGTGTATCCGTTGTGAGCAGACTTACTCTGAAGTGCGAGAGGGCTTGCACGGTTTCCCAATGAAAATGCAGTGCTTCGGGTATGTTGGTTGGGGAAGGAAGACCCGTATCAAGAAATTTATTTCGGGGGGGGGGGGGGGGGGGTGTCTTCGGGTCAGAAAAAAAGACATGAAAAACCTCTAAAAATGATTATTTTTGTATGTTTCGGGGGGGGGGGGGGTGAACCCCCTCCCCTGGATACGGCCCTGGGCGAAGGCCTTTGACAGTGTGATCTGCCTTCTCACTACAGACAGACACGAATTCTGAGTTGTGGGAACTCCCTCCTTGTGTTAACGGCGGGTTCTCAGATGCGGCTCCGTTTGCCATTTTGGCTCTAGTGGGGCACCCTATTGTATTGTGGGTTCTTCCCGCCTTGAGGTACCTATTTTGTTCTTGCAATGTTACGGATTTGTTGTTTATTTTGGTGTTTGACGCTTGTTGGTCGTATTTTAATTTACGTAAAGGAAACTATAAAACAAAAAATAAATATAAATAAAAGTCAAATCTGGACGATCTGATCAGCAACACTGCTACGCATACAGTTCAAACAACCGAACACGATTGCCATTATTAAGAGCCTCTCCCCCGTGGGCCTAGAAGTTCAGATTCAGTCGTATACATAGATGGCACTTTTATGAATTTGCCTTCGGGCGGGATCACTGTTCCTATGGCCGGATTCTGCCAGACTACTGTAGTGGTTTGCGAACTCTGTTCACAATCCCCTCGGTCAGGGGCGGATCCAGAGGGGGGGCGAGGGGGGCGATCGCCCCCCCCCTAGACTGGCTGTAATCTTTTGTTTTGTTTTACTGCACTTACGGAAGTCTGCATTAACGCATGTTCTAACTACTGTAACTAGACTCTAAAATCTTTTTACAAGTGGAGCCAGGAGCTTGAATTTTTCTTGTAAACAGTTGTCAGTTGATCAAGTACATTTTTTTTTACCATTATTGTAATAGATGAAAACCACATTTTCGTTAAATAAGACACCGACAGGGACACTTAAAACGCGAAAAAAATCAGCCTTGTGGCCGACAAAAAGGACACTACCCCCACTCTTTTCGGTAAGAATCGCCCCCCCTAGAACGGAAGGCTGGATCCGCCCCTGCCCTCGGTAGCTCAGTTGGTAGAGCGACTGCCTTGTAAGCAGAGGGTCCTGGGTTCAAATCCCGGCTGAGGAGCATTTTTGTCTATCAGTTCACTACTTATAAAATATTCAGTCGTAGTTTGACAGTGCAAAACGGACATGTCACTGGATTTTATTAGAGCTCTGTTTCAGACCTTTTTGGCAAGGGTCCTCTTAAGGCTCAATCTGCTTAAGCTGGAAAATGAACTTGTTGAAAAAGGGCCGAAATACAGCTCTTATAAAATTCAGCTGACGTATCCGTTTTGCACTGTCGAAATTTCATCCTCGCAGTGCGGAACTTCCATAGCCCATCTTAGAGTATCCATCTTAGCTGGAAAGAAGGGACATACGGATTTTTTTGTTTTTCCCGCAAGTTCATTTTCCAGCCTGAGGGGCTTGAGCCTGAAGAAGACCCTTGCCAAGAAGAGCCAAACATGATTCGCAGTCAGCTTTGGCTGAAGAAATATTTACTATCAAGGTAACTGTTCCAAGTTTTTTGTGAGTAATGCCTCACGTTACATTAGAACAATCCGTTAACACATGCCCAATTAAGTGTTAATTTCCTAAATTCAATTTATTCAACAACTGCTCTTTCCGAGCTCTTTCAAATTTCGATTTCGACAGACCCACAGAAAGGTCTTTAAAGAATCCCTAGAGGGACTAGGATTTTCAGAATCCTTCTTTGATATTTTCTTATCATAACTAGATCGAACAATTATAGCAAGACCGAACTAGTTTGGTAAAAAAAACAAGAAATTTCACGCGAAATCATGAAAATAAATCTGGAGCTGTGTAGTTCTAATGCTGATTCGACGACGACACAATATTAAAAAGCAAACCTCCACTCATCTTTCTGCAGATTTTAGTTATCTGTAACGAGAAGTCCGAAATAAAGGAATAGAGTTATTAATTGCAATCCCGTCCGCCAGTCACGACTGAATCTTCTTTTCTATGACAGAATGTTGCGTCATTTGTGTGATGGTTTTTCTTTTATTCGAGCCGTCCTCAAGTGTCCAGAATGTCATAAGAATCATATGATTGTCGATTTGTTTATTCTATAGAGCAGTTATCTTGGTTACTTTTACATGGCCCGGATTCCGTGATGGAGACGAGCTAATTTGTTACATCACGATTTACAGAATTGTCATTTCCATTCCGTCCATCGACATAATGTGGAAAAATTATCGAACACACAAAGCCAAGCTCAACAGCCGACAAAAAAGCCCCATAAAAAAATGTTCCAAGAAATCTTCTGTAAATTATATGTGTGACGCAAGCTTATTCTCCAGTATGGATTTTTCCTGTTCCATCCCATCTTAGAAATGTTTGATCAATAGAAATCTGTCTCCCATCTCCGGCGTCTCCAGTCTGCGTCCCCCAAAATCCTCATTAGATCTCTTCCCCATGGAAACTGGAAATCAACAGCCAATCCCAAGGCACGCATCATCCCGATCCAAAACACTAAAAAATAGTGCCGAAGACAATTAAGTGTGTGTTTTAAACTATATGAAAAGAATGTTGTCATGTTTATTTACATTGTATTGTTTAGGTGTTTTAATATGTATATTTTACTTTGTGTATCTTATTCATACTCCGTTGTTATGGAAAAAGCGGGTCACAAATAAATAAATAAACAAATTTCAAAGAGTATCGAGACGCCAAGATTTGAAACGAAGTTGCTAAGCTGAATCATGGCCCACCTAGACTTATTGTCAAGTACTGTGTGCTCCAACGCTTGCAGTACAAGACTACCATCATAGAATGGGCCCATTTACACCAACTCTCCAGCTCCCAGTTCAGAACAGAACCCCCAGGTGGTTTAAATCCTATTAGAGCTAAAAGCCAGGCTTCACCTTCCAGTTTCCCTGACGTCCGGGGCTTTCGCATAGTCGATCCAACCCTTCCAGATTTTCATGATAATGATGACAGCTAAAGTTGCTGTTCTTCAACATCCTACATGCAGGGGCGTCGCAAGGGGGGGGGAGGGGTGCAGCTCCCCCCCTCACATTTTTGAGATTCGGTAAAATTTTGGTATTTTAAAATTGTTCGGTATTTTTTCGATAGCAGAACTGTTAGTTATATTTACGGGTATTCGGTAGTTATACAGAATCCTAAATAGGCTATCTGTACAAATCTCTTCGGTATAATGATCGGAATTCGGTATAATTGCCAGTATTCGGTAGTTATTGTTCGTATTATAGTATTGTTCGGTATGTTTTCGATAGCAGAACTGTTCGTTATATTTATGAGGGTTCGGTAGTTATACAAAATCCTAAATAGGCTATCTGTACAAATCTCTTCGGTATAATGATCGGGATTCGGTATAATTGCTAGTATCCGGTAGTTATCACGAATTTGGTGAGAGAATTTACTGAAATTATTTGGTAATTTTTCGATGCCGGAACTATTCCGTATATTTATGGAGATTCCGTATTTACACAAAATCCCAAATAAGCTATTGGTTCGAAATTATTCGGTATCACGATTGGGATTCGGTAATTTATTCAGTATAATTTCCAGGATTAGGAAATTAACCACGAATCCTGACTTTGTTCCAATTTCGACGAAAGTATACTGAACATGAATATTGCTCTTTCGATATCAAAACAATACGGTGTAATAACCGGGATACGGTAGTTATACAGAATCCCGAACATGCTTTCGGTCTAAACTTATTCGGTATAATAACTGGGATTCGGTGACTTATTCCTTATGATTTTGCCAAGATGTAGAAGTTACCACGAACCTCGAAACTCAGAAGAGGTCGAGTGAAGCACTGGTCGCAGACAAAAGGGATGATCTGTGATATCATCGATAGTGCTTACTTTTATTTTGGATCAAAGAAAGAATATCTTATCATAAATATTTCGAAAATTCCTCCTGCAGCCCTTTTCGTAATATTCTCTATTTTGTGGAAGTGCGCGTCATTTGACGGGGGTTTCAAGCCAGTTTTAGGATTGAGATTTCGAAACACTAAAAGGCTAGAATATGGATAGAAATTAAATTTGGCAGGAAAAAGCAAAAACAAAATTTCCCTGCGGCGCTCACTTTATGTGATTATAGGTAGTATATTGACTAGACTACAGTTGCTGCTGCTGCCGGAACGTTGCTCCATCCGGTCTCTGGAACTTCGTTGAGTCTCGGTATTTAATCAACGGTAAATGATAGAATTTGTAAGAGAAGCACGTCATCTAAATAAGTATCCCTTGATATCCGTTGTGATTCCGTTGTGATTGATATGATATTTGTGTTAATATCCGTTGTGTCCACAATGGCAGTGAAACCTACTTCCGTTATTGCATTCGTTAATTCTTAAGCCAAGAGGCTTAAATTTCATATATTACATTCTAAGCCCGTAAACGATACCTCACTAATCTTTGCACTTGCCATGATTAACTTTTTTTCCGTGGGCATTATGCTCCTGACGGGTGTTCGCGTATCATGCTATTGATGCGTAAAACCGGTAATTTGAATTTTGACGATTTTTTTCTAGAATTCAATGGGCCTGGGAAAAGGCTTAAAACAGCCAAAGCTGCACCAGCCAAAGGATTGCACCGTTACAATTCTGTACAAGAAGATAAAATCTCATAGTATCGACATGAGCAAAAATAATTACACTTAAACATAGACTGTACCTAATAAGACGTTGGTCATTCCTGACCGCAGAGACGGGTGATCCAGGGGTGGTAGAAGAACGAATGATAGGAACACGGAGATCTTCCACCACGGTGATAGGTTCAGTAACCATAAATCTATTAACTAAATAGATGTTCCGCGTCCGTTGTGGCTTTTTGGGATCCCAAAACGTAAGTGGAGGGATACCTATGACATCGCAAAAGACGTCCGTCTGTCCGTCCGTCCGTCTGTCCGCCTGTGCGCACTGTAACTCTCGAAGGGAATGAGATATTCTGATGAAACTTTGTGTGATGAATCTCTGGGTCAAGAGTAAGGCCAAGATCGTAGATGGGCTATTTAGCCCTACATTTAGGGGTGGGGGAGGGGTTTTAAATTAAGGGGCTAATTAAATATTTTTAAACAGATAATGTGATAGTCGATTATGGGGTAAGAAGACATGTTGAACACGGTGATGAAAACCATTTTGTCATCAGAAAAGCAGTTCGCCCGGAATCCGGCCAAAACCGGAAAGTTTGTTAACAGTAAAAGTTTTATTTGAAGTTGATTAGATGTTCGATTTAGAGGTAGGAAGCCATGCTGAACACAATGGTGAAAACCATTTTCTCACCGAACAAGTAGTTCGCCCGAAATCCAGCCAAAACCGGAAAGTTTGTTGAAAGTAAAATTTTTATTTGGAGTTGATTAGATGTTCGATTTAGGGGTAAGAAGACATACTGAAGACTTATGTGAAAACAAACAGAAAACGAACTGGCTTTTTAATTAAACATTTGGGCCAGGCGGTATGGAATTCACTCCCAGATAGTGTTAATGCGGCTGTTTCTGTTTTCGAGGGGAAGCGAAGGCGTCATTTCGTGAAAATCTAAGGGGGGAAAGGCGTCCTCCCGGGGCCCCATCTAACTCTTTACGGAAATCTTACATAGGCTGGACCCAAAATACTTAAGGGACTAAGACCTTATCAATGAGAAGTAAACAATGTGTTCACGAAAACGATTAAAAAAAAAATTGTATAAAAAGTATATAAGCCTACAGATTTGGTTTTGTCCCTTGTCAATTAAGTATTACGGTATTTTTTTTTGTTTTTTTTTAGGGAGGCAGAATTGGACCCCTTTGGAAAGCCACGTGGGCAGATGCCCCTTCTGCCCGTCAAAAATGATGTTCCTGGTTGGAAAGCTCCACTCTAGCAGGCAAGCACCAGCCTCAAGTTCAAAGTAGACTAAAAAAATTGTGCGAAGGTTCTCTGGTCACGTCGCCAAAATACCTTTTTCGAGTAATAAAAAAGGAAAAAAAAAAATCAAAATCAAATTTGCATTTTCCCTTACGCACTTTGTCATCAGAGGCACCCAGATTACAGGGCATCCACAAACAGGCGACAGTTGTCTCTCTGGTGGGTTGCTTCCAGGCCATCCCCCCATTCAGGTCTAGTACTTGCATGCATGTTTGTATGTTTGCATACATGATCGAAGGTCCTTCTGGTAAGAAACGTGTTTTTTGGTCTTCAATGCCCTATCTTCTGGCTGCCAATCCAGGTTTTTATGGCACTTGCAGCGGTCTGTATGTCAGGCCACTCATCTCGAGTTAGGGTACTTCCAGAAGTGCTAGGACGATGAAACTTTGCAGGCATATCAGGGACCCGACCAAACTAACTTGTCTAGATCCCCGATCCGACTTTCCCTGGATCCGGGAGTCCGGAAACTAGGAACAGGGGTAGCAAAAGGACAATGTCCAGATGTGGTATCGATCCGGCGTCCTCTTTCGCGGAAGCCTGATGCACTGGACCACTCGGCCGTTAGGGCTTGAGAAGAGCCGAATGCAGAAACAGGTACAGTTTAAGGACTTTGGCAACAAATGATAAACTTAACTTTTATCTGATTGTGTTCTGCCTTTCCCCAAGAAAGTAAGCTACTTCTGTCTCCGTCTTGTACTCTGGGCCAGGTGAGGTCAAAGTAGCCTAATTATATTTTGATACTGTTCCAGATTGGGACTCCAAAACAGAAACTTCCAGTTCCTTCAGTTCGAATGGTTGTACAGACCCAAACAATCACTTCCCTGATCCGGCCATCGAGGGGGGAGCGGAGGGATGGGGAGCTAAGACACTAGTAACGTACATAAGTTTGGAACGGGTAATCGGACATGCATGAAACTTGACAAGTGCCATGAAAAAGTGTATCAGATGTTCAGTTTCAAATCGAACCGGATCCGATTACTGGTGAGGGGGACCTGGAGGGAAAACCGGAAATCAAACGATATATAGTCATGGTACTCAAGGGCCCATGACCATTTTTCTCAAGTTTTTTTTTAATTCATTAAAGTACAAACTGTTATTTTTTAGCAAAATACATTTTCCTGATCCCGAAGAGCTTATCATCATTTGCGCTTCAAGAATGTTCGTTTCAGATGAATCTCTAGTGCCTTTAAAGTGCGCATCCTCATAGCCAAATGCAAAACTAAAATAGTTTTTTTCGAACGATACATGCTCGTGATTTGCAAGGACGCATGATCAT
Source organism: Branchinecta lynchi (assembly GCA_023053575.1). Taxonomy (NCBI): domain Eukaryota; kingdom Metazoa; phylum Arthropoda; class Branchiopoda; order Anostraca; family Branchinectidae; genus Branchinecta; species Branchinecta lynchi. Next base: position 17,246,628 of record JAKZAP010000011.1, on the reverse strand, counting down.
TGTTATTTAAAGGGTTCTGCTTACAAATCGTCATAGCAAAGCAACGAATTGACGAACTCCTACTTTCATCATCCGACCCAGCTTTGCAAGTGCCATATGAGCTTCCAGCTCTTCTTTTTTTTTTTTTAGCAACCTGGGTCTGTCCAAGGGGATAGGAGGTGGCCTATCTATCACCATCTTCTGATTCTGATAATTTCGGTGGTCATCAGTTGGCAAGTGAGGTTGAAGGCTTCGCTTGTCCGACCAATACGGAGCTGGATCTCTCTGGCGTTTGAGCCGGTCTTTTCCACAGTACTTTCCAGGTATTTGAATTTGAGGACATGCTTGGGTATTCCAGCGCACATCTCAGATTTCAAGGAGAGTCGCTCGTTGCCATACCCTTCGTTTTTTCGGAATTGACATGGAGACGAGTCAATATATATTTTTTTTAACCACCTTCTTCCGATGTTTTATTTTTGTGTGTTCATCTGCACTGAGCGAAAGGCCTTATCAGGTTATCTCAGATTATGTGTCATAACTCTTTTTTTTTTTTTAAACCTTCTTGGGATATGCCAACAGTGCAGGTTGCACAGGCAACATAAATCTTGTTTGGACTTCAAATTTGATTTTTCCACCAAATTTCGAGCCACAGACGAGAGAACCACGTTAAGGATTGTTTGTCAAGTATGAGCCTCAATGGGATCCACAAAAACCTTCTTGGTCACAGAAACAGACTTATGGGTCACATAACGATTGTAAAAATACGTTGTTTTTTTTTACACACAATCGAGCCAAAGCCTCTTTGTGGGACCACGGAAAAACGCCTCAAACTCAGTCAAATCACACCACGCCCAGCATTACCAAATATCACAAATAATCATTAGAAAAAAAAAATCGTTGGTATTTCCTAAACCATCTAGATGCAGTTGCGGCTGCCACAAGGTCGTGTTCAGTAACGATGGACGGACATACGCTTGTTTTTCAGTGGTCAGTATCACCGATTAATACGATACAAAAATCAGAAAATAAACAGAATATAAGGAAAAATAACCCAAAATATAATACCTGGTACAATCTAATTACAACTAGATTTATGTTACCTGAGCAACGTGAAGTGTTTCAGCAACACCTTGGCTGAAGTTGTCAACCCCTCTACACCGTTAAAATGACACACAACAAGAAAGATTATTTTCTTCAGAAAGCTGATGACACACTCCTTGATTACCTGATCAAGGGCTGTCACTCAGTATTAAAAAAATTTAAAGAATGAATTAAAAAACATGTTGACTCTGCAGCCTATAGAACTTGTAATTTCCAAGGTTCAAAGTTTTAAGTTGAACTTCTGTGCATACCATAGATAGAGGGGCAAAGTCGGAAACGTAAGATCGATTGACAACAAGACCAAAGGTTTCGATGGGATCCCAAAAATTCAATATCTGATCCAGACAACTGGGTCTTGTCTTAGCCAGATCCAGTCTTCGCCAGACTCCTTGAACATTTTTACAATTAAAATTCAGAAACAGATTAAGGCCAAATAGCTAATCATCTGAGAAACCCAACTTCAGATTTGGATTCAGCATGTGTGTTTACCCTTATAAGTCATATCTGTTTTGACGAAAACTTCCTGCCACTTCCGGTTTGGGCCGGATTCCGCTGGAAATACTTGTCCGTCGAGAAAATAGTTTTCACCATCGTCTTCAGCATGTCTCCCTACTTCTAAATCGAACATTTAATCAACTTCAAATAAAACTTTTACTTTCAACAAACTTTCCGGTTTGGGCCGGATTCCGGGCGAAATACTTGTCCATCGAGAAAATAGTTTTCACCATCGTCTTCAGCATGTCTTCCTACCCCTAAATCGAACATCTAATCAATTTCAAATAAAACTTTTACTTTCAACAAACTTTCCGGTTTGGGCCGGATTCCGGGCGAAATACTTGTCCATCGAGAAAATAGTTTTCACCATCGTATTCAGCATGTCTTCCTACCCCTAAATCGAACATCTAATCAACTTCAAATAAAACTTTTACTTTCAACAAACTTTCCGGTTTTGGCCGGATTCCGGGCGAACTACTTTTCCGATGACAAAATGGTTTTCACCATCGTGTTCAGCATGTCTTCTTACCCCATAATCGACTATCACATTAGCTGTTTCAAAATATTTTGTTTGTCCCTTAATTTGAATCCCCTCCCCCACCCCTAAATGTAGAGCTACAAAGCCCATCTACGAACTTGACTGGTCCGACGACCCAACGAACCCTCACACCAAGTTTCATTAAAATATCTCATTCCCTTCGAGAGTTATCGTGCTTACAGACGGACGGACGGACGGACGGACAGACGGACAACTTTTGCGATGTCATAGGTATCCCTCCACTTACGTTTTGGGATCCCAAAAACCCGATACAATAACAGAACATGCCTATTTGACATTAACTAAATATAGAATAAAATTCGCGAATCAACCGCCTGAAAATAGACCTTGGAGGTATTTTTTTTTTTTTTTTTTTTTTTTTAAACCCGCGTAGCTTCTTTTTCATTTGTTCTTGCTCTGGATTGAACCAAAACAAGTGGCTACGTCTCCACCTCCAACTCAGTGACGTTAATAGAAAATTTACGTAAAAGTTTACCCTACTTTAACGTCACTTACACTTTCGTCTTAAACTTATTATCTTTGTACTTTATCAACTCTAAACTTAACTTCTCTTTTTAAAATTTTAATTTTTTCTATTAAATATTCTTCTCAAAACTCACTCTCTCATTCAAAAACCCTTCCTCCATAAAGTCTAAACCTACAACCTAAATCTACCCTTTTTTAAGTTTTTCTGACAATATTAAGTTTTATCTACCATATTTTACAACCATTAAATATCTTTTCTTCACTATTAATCTACTCATATTTTTAAAACCTGACAAAAACCCAAAATATGTACAATTTTTTTCACTTCGAATCAAGCAGTCAAATTTTATAGGTTCGATCAGGAATAAACAACCAACAAAAAACAAAAATTTAAAACTCACGCACTACCTGTTTCAAGATGCTCTACCGTCCTTAGAGAATCTCTCTTACAGTGGCAAAAAGTTACTTCAATGAAAAAACAACAAAAAACCTTAAAACTTATTCCTTCACTCACCTACAAAAAAACAACCAAAAACCAACAACCAAACTCCCGATTTAAAATCTCCTTCCTTTCCAACAAAATAAAACTAGCAAAAAGATTCTAAATATCACTTCAATTCCTTAAAAAACATCAGGTTGAAACTTTGACTGCCCAAAACAAAAACAACAAAACCAACAAAAAATTTGAATTTTTATTATATAATTTTTTTTTAAATACCGGTCACCCACCCTTCAATCATAAGATTTTTAACGCATCATTCAACAATCCCACATCCACGGATCTATTCCATAACTCACTCTGCGAATTTATTTCAACCATACTGTGGATCCAACTATAGAACCTCGGGACATTTTTTGTTTTTGTTTACATTTTACAGCAAAAAGGCTATCGACCGAGAAAACCAAGTTCAGATATGGATTCAGAATGTATGTTTACCCTTATGTCTCATCCCTGATCCGAATGGTTAGAAAATTCTTTTACTTTGACCGAATTCCTTGTTCTAGATGTAGGCTGTTCTGGCAGGAAATAAATTTCAAAATGGATTCAGCATGTCTCTTAATCCATACGTCGACCCTCGAATCAACTTCAGAAAGAACTTGGTTTATGCCAAGTTTCTGTTATTGTCCAGGTTTCGAGCGAACTACTTGTCCGGCAAGAAAATAAAGTTAGGATTAGAATTGTCTGAATTAAAGTGTTTTACCAACTTAAAAATCTTCAATCGAAGCCTAGCAGCACTCAGACTTAGCAAAATGTATTGGGAACAAAAGAGCTGGGGGCTACGACAGGCAGGGATCGACGAAAACCATGAAAGGAAAGGCAAGAGAAAAGCAGGCAAAGATAATAAAACCAGGAACCTTAGTAGGAGGAAAAGGAGGAAAGAAGTTAAGAATTATAAAAATTGTATATTCTCAGTTAAGAAGGAAATGGTAGACTTGAAATATCTTAGTTGCCGAGTCATCACTCGGAAAGAGACGGAATCCCTCAAAGAAGAAGGGTTTCCAATTTATTTACTGATCACAGGATACTAAAATTAGTTGCTGGCCCCTCACTTGAGTGAGAATCCTAGTTGCCGACCCCTCAAAGCTACTAAAACGAGGAAGGGAACGGTGAACTATGAATTCTGATAGTTGCCGACCCCTCAAAGAAGAATAGTTTAGAACTCCCAATTTCTTTCCTCGTTTTATGCTGTGAGGTACTATCCGCGACAACTTACTAAAACCAGGAAAGAAATGGTGAACTTGAAATATCTTAGTTGCTTGAACTTTTACAAATGTAAGTGGCCTTTAGTCAATCCCATGTCCGGGTGGTGTGAAATATCTTAGTTGCCGACCCCTCGCTGACTCGGATGATTTTAGTCGCTTACCGACGCGGCAGTAAAAGGAGGAAAAGGTGAAATTTTCCTCCCTTTTCCTCACTAAAAGGAGGAAAAGGTTAAATTCTTACAAATGTAAGTTGCCGATCCCTCCGAGGATCCCTCACGGGATACTAAACAGAGGAAAGGCTTGCCAGTTTTTCGAATCCTTGATTTCTGATAATTCTTTCCCCGTTTAGTTTGCCGTTCCTGGTTTTAGTATCCTTGCCTGCTTTTCTCTTGCCATTTCTTTCTTGCTTTTAGTCGATCGCCAAACCAAGAACCTCCCAATTTGTACTCTGACGCACTAACCTTTGAGCTAACCTTGTCTGTTCTTCGTTGAGAATTATCGACTTTACAATGAAACAATTTAGTAATTTTTTCCTTTATGGGTTTACCAGATTTCCGGGCTTTGGCAAATTTCGGAAGGATGACAAGGAAACGAAGTTCAGAAATGGACTCACCGTGTGTTCTAACCTTTGATGTGAATCTCTAATCGACGCAAGAATGAGCTTTTACTTTTACCAAAATTCCGGCTGGGGCCGGATTCCCTGTGAACTACTTGTCCGGCGAGAAAATTCGTTACAGATCTGGGTTCATCACGTTTCATTAGCCTACTCCTATATCTACTACCTCATTGGCTTTTAAAATATGTTTTTTTTTCCACCCCTTACTTTGATCACCTCTAAATGCTGGGTTACAGAGCCCATCTAGGAACTTGACATGTAGGCTACTCTTATCAAAATAACCGTCATACCAAGCTTGAAAAAAAAAATATGTCAACCCCTTCGAGATTTATCGCGCTAAGAAACGTACAGACAGTCGGACAGACTGACAACTATTACGAAGTCATAGGTCAGTTGCGTTTTGGGATCCCAAAAACTCTCTGGGATCCCAAAAACTCTCAGGAGTATTTCTAGCTATTGTCGGAAAAGGATACTTTAAAACATAGGAAAAAATAAAAAAAAATAGGGCAAAGCATGATAGATCCGTATGATAAATTATAGCCATGAATGCAACTCCAACTATAACCCGAAAGGGTCAGAAGTTTGAATTCGGGGAAAGAGATAATGTTTTGTACAGGCAATGGTTTCGACAGCCTGAAAATCGGAAGAAGATAGCGTAAAAAATGCTTGGCTATAATTGTCTCTTTCTTTTTTACCACTTCCAATACTTAATTAGTTATTATGTTTGAAGTCGTCAGTCCAGAATCTGGATCTCAAGCAGCTCTTAGCAAGAGGATGCAAGTGAATTAGGTCTAATTTTGAAGAAGACCAGATTAATTATGAACTTCCATTCTCGCGGTTTCCTGTGTCGAAGCAGTTACCAGCTGCTTATTTCACTTTCGAGCGACTACTGCTTGAACACTGTAATCTAGCCAATAAATCACGCAAGGTTGATTCAACTGACTATATTATCCTCGCGCTTAATCTAACAGGGAGACAAAATGAAAGTGTAAGTCAGATTCTCAGATCACAATGAGCACGAACAATGAAACTAAATGGAAGGGGAGTCGATTTTAGAGCTCAAGGAAGCAGGTAGGCTTGTGGTGGAGACTTATGGAGCGTTTACCACGGACAAGAAATCCCGTCGAGGAGGAAGGAATTCCGGTTGACTCGAAAGGATTCCGTTTGTCAAGACGACTAGAAAAAAAGTCTAGCGGGGCGAGAACTCCTTTCATCATGAAAAGAATTCCGGTCTACTTGAAAGGAATCTCGTCGTCGGCGCTGGTAAAAAGACTAAAAAATCTAGCTAGCTTTTGATAACATTAGTCATCAGTACTGATGTAATAAGTGCCATCATTTCTTTTAAGATTTTCTCGTTTGAAGAATTATTTTTTTCCCTCTGAGTGTGAACATAATCTTGTCACCAAGAACGTACTCTGTTCAAGTTTTTCTGTACTTATAAAGGCTGCAGTAGTAAAAGGGTCATTCTCTGTCAATAGAACCGGGACCAAATAAAGTGTGACTCCGATTTTGATGAAATTTCGGTATGTTATGGGTCTTAGTCCTGGGATAAGCCCTTTAAAAGGATTCGACACAATTTTGAACGGTTTCCGAGTTGCGGCCATTTTTAGTGAGCCGAAACTCGAAAAAAAAGGCTTGAAAAACTTAAAAAAATGAATTTTCTTAAGATTTTTTTTCTGGAACCTAACAAGCTAGTGAGTTCTGGTTTGTGTCTTTCTGGTGCAGTTACCTTGAGTTTTTTCATGGAATTTCTTCAGACGACCAGTTTGAAAACTTGTATAAAATGTTGAGGATGTCATTCCGTAGTTCAAAATACGATTTTTGCCAAGTTTGAGGGGATATCACAAATTGTCTGGAAGTACTGAGGAGCTAATAAAAGCAAGAACTGGTAAAACGCTGTCTTTTTTATCCGGAGTCTCTACCTCATTTGGTTCAGATTCTAGGAGCCTGTAAAATCTGCAGTTTGACAAAAAGTCACAAAAATGCCAATCTTTGAGCTCAATTATCTCTGTGTAACCTCCGTAAATTTTTTTCGTTTTTCTTCATTCGAAAGAACGCATTCTCGTCTTTCTTTTGGTACCATAGCAATCTTCCATCTTTTGAGTTTAGGCACTTTTTTTGGCAATTGAAGTCGACCTGCTTTGGGACTAAAATTTCGCCAAAAATTTGCATTTTTGCAATTTTGTAAACAAAATTTCGGCTCTTTTACTTGATTAAACTGCTTTCGGCGTTACTCGTTGGTTGCTGGCTTCTTATAATGCCAAACTTCGAACTTTTCATCAAACTGAACTACTTGGTGGTGCACAGCCTCGGAGATGTATCAAGTTTCTTTTCATTGGCGGAATATACAAAGCTACTCTGTAAAATTAAGCAAAGAGATAAGGTACCGCAGTCTTGCCCCTCCTCGGTTCGACCTGACTTCTTAGTGACTTGCTTGAATATATGAGAAACCTATCTTGCAATATTTATTAAGTGAAATCAAGAAAACATGGCAGGAAGAACCATTATTCATTGTCAGAAAAGCTGTTATGTGACGAAGAGGTGTAAAACTCTTCGCGCAAAACCATGCCTTCAGAATACGCTGAACTCGCAGATGTCAAGAACCCCCGAACATCGGTATGCGAGACAGGTTTAACACGGTTATTTATTCTATTTTATTTATTTATTTATTTATGACCCGCTTTTTGCGTAACAGCGGAGTATGAATAAAATAATGACTTCTAGTCCCAGAAAAACCAACGGTGTGAAAATCGCTCTTGCAGATGGTAAGTTTCTGAACTCGTTGTTACGTCTTCACTACTAACAAAAAAGTACTCGATTCCGGCGATCTTTTGTGAAGCAACATCAAATACTGAGTTGGCTGTGTTAATAGGACGTTGCTTATCCGCAATGCGACGAAAACTCTCTTTAGCAACTATGCGTTTTGTCGTACCCCCAATACCGTCACACGCACTCTTGCCGTGAGAAGTCGCAAAAAAATGAGACTCGGCGGGTACTCCAAAGTCAGTCTGATGGAGCAACAAGTTTGCAAAAAACTTTTTGTTCTTGTACTGCGAAGCAGCACCGTCAGTAACGTCATGTCATGGCTTTACTTGCCTCAAATTTTCACTGAATTCAACAGACTATACACCCATACGTAGCATTCATTCCACCAAGCAAATCGTGTATTTGCCAGAGGGTACGCACCACCAATTAGTTCAGTACGATGAAATGTTAGAAGTGGGCCATTATACAAACCCAGCAACAAGCGAGTTACGCCAACAGCTGAAATAAAAATTACAATAAAAGTTGGTGCACGTTTTTAGCGAGATTGTTAGTCTCAAAGTAGGTCAACTTCAATTGCCAAAAAAAGTATCTAAACTCAAAAGGTGGAAGATGGCTAGGATACTAAAAGAAAGGCGAGAATGCGCTCTTTCGATTGAAAAAAGAACGAAAAAATTTACGGAGGTTACACAGAGATAATTGACCTCAAAGATTGGCAATTTTGCGACTTTTTGTCAAACTGCAGATTTTACAGGCTCCTAGAATCTGAGCCAGATGAGCTAGAGACTTCGGATCAACATCAAAATATAGCTTTTTACCAGTTTTAGAAAAAATTTTATTAGCCCCGCAGTACTTCCAGAAAATATGTGATATTCCCTTAAACTTGGAAAAAATCGCATTCTGAACTACTGAATGAAACCCTCAATATTTGATACAAGTTTTCAAACTGGTCGTTTGAAGAAATTCTGTCAAAAAGCTCAACATAACTGGATCAGAAAGACACAAATCAGAGATCTTTAGCTTGTTTGGTTCCAGAAAAAAAAAATCCTAAGAAAAGTCATTTTTTTACGTTTTTCAAGCCTTTTTCTCGAGTTTCGGCTCACTAAAAATGGCCGCAACTGGGAAACCGTTCAAAATTTTGTCGAATCCTTTTACAGGGCTAAAATCAATAGCGTATCCAAATTTCATCAGAATTGGAATCACACGTTTTTTAGTCCCGGTTTTCTTGACAGAGAATGACCCAATAATTTTTGAGAAGCTTACGATTTGTAGCACAGTACAGGGAAAGAAAAAGAAACAAATTAAGCTTTAATAACGTGGTAAATGCACAATATAAACAATAAACACAAGATAAGAATAAGGACTAATCAGGTCTAAAAATCTTCTTCCCAGATGGAATAGAATATTCATGGGCAGAAACGTGGAGGTCTTTGGCAATGGAAAAAAGCTACACACAAGGGTCAGAGACAAAAAAAATCAGTTAGCCTACGTCTGAATTCCTATAACGTGAGGAAGGTATACAAGAAATTTACAATTTTTGAAATGACAAATCGTAACACGCAAAGTTTGCAAACAGAGGTAGAACAAAAGTTATTATGTAAGTTACCAAGGGTAACTGTGTGTAAAGTTCAAGATGTAAGTTCTGTTGTAACTTCCTCTGTATGGAACTATTTCTCCTTTTCCGACACGAATGTGGATCTAATTATTAAAACTTGGGTATAATTAAAACACATTGCTTCACTTGATAAAGTGACAAAATTCTAGTGTGGGGGGGGGGGAATTGGATAGGCACAAAATGTTCCGTCTCTGTACTATTTTTTTCTCTAAATTGCTTTCGAGGGGCAAAACGCAAAGAAACGGCGTTACTTTACAGTAAATCTGAAAATAACTATAAATTTACCCCAAGAAGACTAGCCTGTGATAGCGGCCCAAAATCGATCTTTGGCCTTTCCTATGGTTTTCATAAATGACGTCTTTGAAGTAACGATGGAGCGAAATCACATTTGAAAATTAATTCATGGACTGTAGTTAGAAAACTAGATGGCTAACGCCGATCTGAACTCAGATCCAGGGGCGTCACTATGGGGGGGGGGGGGAGGGGGGGGGACTCCCCCCCCTAAAGGTCATGAGAAAGTACTTTCGTCGGGCGAAGCCCGGCGAAAGTTCACTTGTTTGTCGGCGCGAAGCGCCGGCAAACATAGAAAAAATAATATTTTGTATGCTTTTTATCAGGCATCGGTCTATCCGTCGGCACATCGGGTGTTTTTATATGCAAGAAATGAAATCCTGCAAACGTTTGTCGGGCAAAACACTGAAGAAATCGAATTCTGCATGCTTTTGTCGTGCCTCGGTATTCTCGTCGGCACATCGGGTTCTTTTTATACAGAAGGAATCCAGAAGAAATAAAAACAAATTAAGTTTTTGTCGGGCATCGGTCGACTAGTCGGCAGATCGGGTTCTTTTTATACGTGAGAAATGAAATCCTGCAAACATTTGTCAGGCAAAGCACTGGAGAAATCGAATCCTGCAAGCTTTTGTCGTGCCTCGGTTCGTCGGCAGATCGGGTTCTTTTTATAGAAAAGAAATCCAGAAGAAATATTTTTTTATGCTTTTGTCGGGCGTCGGTCGACTCGTCGGCATATCGGGTTCTACTTATACGTAAGAAATCAAATTTGCAAACTTTGTCGGGCGCACCCAGGAAGTTTAAGTTTCATTGGCACAAGGGGTTATTTTTACACGTATGAATCAAGTTCTGTACAGTCTAGTCGAGCAAAACACAGAACAAATCAAATGCTCGATGGTTTTGTCGGGCGTCGGTATTCTCGTCGGCACATCGGGTTCTTTTTACAAAAAAAAAAAAAAAAAATCAAATTCTGTAACTTTTTATCGGGCGCATGCCGAAAGTTCAAGTCTCGTCGGTACATCGGCTTCTATTTACGCGTAAAAAATAAAGTTCTTTACAATCTTGTCGGGCAAAACACAGAAGAAATTGAATTCTGAATGCTTTTGTCGGGCGTCGGTGTTCTTGTCCGCACACCGAGTGTTCTATACGTAAGAAATCAAATTCTGCAAACATTTGCCGGTCGGAAACTTTTCCGGAAAAATACAGATTAAAAAAAATTCGCCGGCGTTGCTTAGTTCAACTTGTTCTGGGTACAGTCGTCGGAAGTTTCGCTTCTTAGCAAAAGTTGAAACGAAATGCCGAATATGTGAAATTAAATATATGTATTTACATCAAAGGAACAATGTCAACTGATGCATTACAGTAAGTTTTACACAAAATTTCGCCTGCGGCGCATTTTGTAGTATTCCCTATTTGGAAGAAAGGAGTATCATTTAGTTTTCCTTTTAGGATAATAATTCTTGGGGTTTCGAACACGTTGAAAGCCGGAAATTGTATGGTACTATAGCTGAATTTTCCGCAAAAAAAAACAGATTAAAAAAATTTCTCATGCGGCGCTTCGCTTGACTTGCCTTGGTACAGTCGTTGGAAGCTTCGCTTTCCAGTGAAAGTTAAAATGAAAAGCCGAATATGTGAACTTTAAAACACGAAATTATACCAAAGGAATAACCTCAATTGATGCGTTGTTACAGTTTCGCCTGCGGCGCATTTTGTAGTATTCTTTATTTAGAAGAACAGTGTTTCATTTAGCTTGGCGTTTTAGGATTGAAATTCGCTGAAATACGTTAAAAGCTAGAACTTGTATGGTAGGTATAGTTAAATTTTTCCGGAAAAAAAGGCAGATTTAAAAAATTTCGCATGCGGCGCTCAGTTTAACTTGTTCTTGGTACAGTCGTTGGAAGCTTCGCTTTTTAGCGAAGGCTAAAATGAAAAGCAAAATAAGTGAACTTAAAATACGAAATTACATCAAAGGAATAATCTCAACTGATGCATTACAGTTAGTTTTACCCCGATTCTATTCTGTGCTGGCGGGAAATGTACGCCGTTGCCGCGAAGCGGCAACGGCGTGTTTTGTCGGCAAATTTTTTAGTCCGTCGGCACAAACCGGACGTCCCCCCCCCAAAGGTAAAAGGCTAGTGACGCCCCTGCTCAGATCACGGAGTGATTTTTCAGTTTAATTTTGACAATGACTCAGAACGGATAAGTCAGATAGGACCCTTTCGTCCCTTCTTTTCAAAGATACTCTTCAGGCTGTAGCCTATCTGGTTTTCAGGTTATTTTCCTCTGGTCAACCTGGGTCAGCTTCCAAGTCATATTGGTCTGAAGGAGTATTTAATCCCCAAAAGCTAATTTGGAAATTAGAAAAGAATGTAGAAATCCAACTGAAAACACTTGATAAAGTCGGATTTTTCTTTCAGGTCGTGTTAAGGTGAGTCTTCACCTTCCAGAATCTGGGTTCCCAGATTTTTCAAGATTTTTATAGAATTTCTTCTGCGATACTTAAAAATTCCGGAAATCTGGCAGTTCAAAAGCCCCTTTTTCCGGATTATTTTGATATACGTTTGGACCGGCTCATATTCCACATGCAATTTACAGAAGACGTCAAAGAATAATCTGAAAGCCCAGATTCCGGAAGTTCCGGGAGGTGAAGATTGGACTTAAAGTCCTTAGGCACAGCATGACGACACCGCATCACACGCGACAAAATAACAGTAAAAACTGATCGACAAAAAACTGAGTGACCACTCGAGGCGGCGGGTTGAACTTCGGAAGACAGGCGGAAGTGATGATTACGATGCTGCTGACCGAAGATGATTATTTGAACAGTGAGAAACGGTACCAGCGATCAGTCTTCCCACTTCCTTTCCAATCCAGTCTAGAATATTGCTTCAGGGGGCCGTGATGAGATTTAGCAGACCACAGAATGAGTTGATGGACAGAACGGAAACGCAATTGGTACCATGTCCGAATATCTCGCCGTTAGATTGTTTGAAAGCGATTAGTTTTTGATTTGTAGCGTTTTGAAGCGGTTTATTTTCAAATGGTCAAACAGAAGCGTGGATCCCGCTTAGACATTTTGGGTTTGGTTCGTGTCCGAAAGTAGCTTTTTTTTTTTACCGGAGCATCTTTCGTGATTTTAGTTTATTTTTAAAACAATACTAGACATCAAATTTCTTACTTTTTGTGGCTACTTCTCCTTCCCTCAGTGACGGTAATTTTAAGCCATATCTACCCACTTTTCACTATTCATGTCACCTAACTTCTAGAATAAACCCAAATTCAATTTCCTTTTTCTCCCTTAATAATTTCAAAATAAATCTCTTCCAGACATCCTTCAATATAAAATGTTTCTGCTCCCAGACTTCCACTGTTAATTCATTTACAATAAGAGTACATAAATGTTAAAGTTAATTAAAAAAAAAACTGAAAGAAAACTACATAAAAACTATGTAACAACAAAAAATAACACTCATAAAATTTTTACTATTACAAAACAATGAGCATTCATTGTCTAGATGACTGCAACAAGTGGTAGATTGAACCACAAGTTGTCATAACGAGCGTGTTCCACCCTTCTAACAATAGTAAATATTAGTTTATTCAAACAATGTTTACAACGGATACGTCAGCTATGATTCTTCATCAGCGATATTTCGGCCCTTCTTGGCAAGGGTCCTCGTCAGGTTGTCAATCCTCTGGTTCAACTTCGGGGAAGGAAACAAACCTGTAATACATTACAAACCTGTAATACATTACAGGTTTGTTTCCTTCCCCGAAGTTGAACCAGAGGATTGACAGCCTGACGAGGACCCTTGCCAAGAAGGGCCGAAATATCGCTGATGAAGAATCATAGCTAACGTATCCGTTGTAAACATTGTTTGAATAAATGTTTCAAGGTCAGCTTGGGCTCAAAGAATATTTAAATATTAGTTACTATTTTAGTAATTAGTTCCAACCTCGTAAAAAATTACTACGCTGACCGTTCCAACCTTCTCGAAATAGTAACCAATAGTAGCCTAACTATTTGCTTACCATGCTCGGGAGCATAGTAAGCGTGGAAACTATGCACCTCTGGAACGTGATCGGTCGGATTCGCCCGTGGCATGATAATCTGCTGGAAAATAGAAAAATCATTCCAGCCTTAACGACAAAAATTTCGTTTTTTTGTCGTTTGCCCTATTTTTCGTTATTAGACTATAGTTTGACTGCTCAAAAGGTAAATTAAAGTTAAATTTGAGTAAAGGAAAAAGAATGTTATTGAGATGAGTGGAGGTGGGTTTAATATTAGTAGATTTGAATTATAAGTTATAAAAAAAAGGAAATGTCGTTAAAGAATTTTTTTACAAAATACAAATAAGAGAATTATTTTCCAAGTATTAGGGGAAAGAATAGTAAATTAAAATATGGGTTTAATTTTAAAAGTTAGGTGACGTGAATACTTAAAATTGGGTAAAAATAGATTCAAATTAACGTCACTGAGGGATGGAGGAGTAGCCACAAAAAGTACGAAATGTGATTTCTTAGTTTTTAAATAATATAAAAATAAACTAAATTACAAAAGATGCTACGGGATTAAAAAAAAAAAAAAAAAAAAAAAAAAAAAAAGCCAGAATTCGTGACGTCATTCGTAGTAACTATGGTAAGTAGGGTGGAACATGATCAACTTTTCATGCCTGAAATCTTGTCCGGTGTTGGTGGTGTCCCATGAAAGATTTTGAAGCTGGAGAGGTAGAAATCAATAAATCAGCCAATTTTTTCATTCTCAGGCTAAGGGAGGGATATTTGGGCATAAAATGAAGGAAGTTTGGTTAAAAATAGGAGAATTAAAATTATTGCCGATCTTCTTCGTCCCGGAAGCTTACTCAAGCAAGCTAAAAGGACCTGTCTGACCTAAAGCTAACGCAACCTACTTCCATAATCATTCCATATATTTCTAAACCCGGAGACCCCAATTTCGTACGGTACATTCTAACCCCTTTAACAAAACCCCGCTCGTTTTCTCGCTTGCCGTGTTATGCTCGCTTCGATGTGTACATCAACACGACGGTTGCCTGCGACAAGTTTTTCCATCAGAACAAGACCAAAGGTTTCGATGGGATCAAGAAAATTGAATATTTGATCCAGAAAATTGGGTCTTGTCTTCGCTAGATCCAGTCTTCGCCAGACTTGAACATTTTACTATTAAAATTCAGAAATAAATTAAGACCAAATATCTAATCATCCCAGAAAACCAAGTTCAGATATGGATCCAGCAAGTGTGCTTACCCCTATAAGTCATATCTGTTTTGACGAAAAGTTCCTGCCTCTTCTGCCAATTTCCCGTTTTCGGCCGAATTCCTGAACTAGTTTCCGGCGAAAAAAAGAAAGCTTAAAAAATGAACTCAGTATATCTTCTGTCCCCTATATCGAACATCTAACCAACTGCAAATAAAAATGTAACTTATAACAAATTTTTCGGTTCCAGCCGGAAGTGGAGGGATACTTGACATCGCAAAAGTTTTCCGTCTGTCTGCGAGCACGATAAATCTCGAAGGGAATGAGATATTTTGATGAAAATTGGTGGGAGGATCCTTTGGGGCAAGAGAAAAGCCGAGTTCGTAGATGGGCTCTGTAGCCCTACATTTTAGGGGTGTGGGATGGGGTTCAATCTAAGGGATAGACAAAATATTTTTAAACAGCTAATGAGATAGTCGATGAAGGGGTAAGAAGACATTTGAACACCAATATGAAAACCATTATCTCGGCGGACAAGTAGTTCGCCCGGAATCCGGTCAAAACCGGAAAGTTTGTTAAAAGTGAAAGTTTTATTTAAAATTGATTAGATGTTCGATTTCGGGGTAAGAAGCCATATTGAACACTTATGTGAAAACCATTTTCTACCTGGAAAAGTAGTTCACCCGGAATCCGGCCAAAACCGGAAAATTGTTACCCCCCCCCCCCCCGAAACACACAACAATAGTCATTTTTACAGGCTTTTCCCTCTGATCTATGTCTTTTTTCTACTTTTTTGTCCGACGCACCCCCCCCCCCGAAAAGCACCCCCCGCCCCCCGAAAAAAAATTCTGGATACGGGCCTATGTGCATGACTTAATTTTAATTGAGGTAGGATGAGGTTCATAATCGGATTTGTACCTAGCCCTAGATTCGGATTCGGATCCTTTCGTGATCGGACTCGCCCATCTCTGGCGATCGCCATTGTCAGCTGGCTTGTACGTCGTCCCTGAGTACTAACAGAACAAACAATTCTCGGGAGAAACACCAAGGCGTTATGCTTTCTATGCATCGGAAACCAGACGCGTCATTTCGCTGAAACCTACGGGGGGCAGCGGCGTCGCAAGAGCTGCATGAAGTACTTGGGCAGGCTACCTATCACGAGACAAGTCTATCACGGGACAAACATTTCTAGACAAATTTTCGCGAGACAAGTCAGTCATTTGGCAATTTTTCACAAGACAAATTACCAGGAGACAAATTATCACGACGAAAATCTTGCTCAAGAAAATTCCGTGAGACAAATCCGGCATAAAAACGTTCCGTAAATTTCAACTACTGAATTTTATTTGATCTATACACACACACAAAACTAAACTAAAACACAAAATAGGAAATTAAAATGTAAACAGATCAAATGCCGGAGAACCGGGATCGAACTTTACCGTTGACAATCACTGCGGGGTTACATATGTGGTTGTGGTCAGCCGTGGAAGTTAGAGTAAACTTGCCATTACATTCTTTCCCCCCTAGCCTGATGGATAGCCTTTGTCAGAGCATCTGTAGTAGCTGCTTTCTGACGATGTTGAAAACAGAACGAACTTGTAGACACTAGTATTGGCTGCAGTCCCTCCTCTTTCAGTTTTCACCATTTCTAACTGGATTTGGGTTGACATTCTGTTTCCAAAATCGAAACTGACTATTATCCTACCATGTACCCTCTACTATATAAACAGTAGCTCACTCTAAGCTGATTTTCTTCCTCCTACTTTTTGGGATCCCAAAACGTAAGTGGAGGGATACCTATGACATCGCAAAAGTTGTCCGTCTGTCCGTCCGTCCGTCCGTCCTTCCGTCTGTCCGTCCGTCTGTAAGCACGATAACTCTCGAAGGGAACGAGATATTTTGATGAAACTTGGTGTGAGGGTTCGTTGGGTCGTCGGACCAGTCAAGTTCGTAGATGGGGGAGGGGGAGGGGATTCAAATTAAGGGACAAACAAAATATTTTGAAACAGCTAATGTGATAGTCGATTATGGGGTAAGAAGACATGCTGAACACGATGGTGAAAACTATTTTGTCATCGGACAAGTAGTTCGCCCGGAATCCGGCCAAAACCGGAAAGTTTGTTGAAAGTAAAAGTTATATTTGAAGTTGATTAGATGTTCGATTTAGAGGTAGGAAGACATGCTGAAGACGATGGTGAAAATTATTTTCTTGACGGACAAGTATTTCGCCCGGAATCCGTCCCAAACCGGAAAGTTTGTTGAAAGTAAAAGTTTTATTTGAAATTGATTAGATGTTCGATTTAGGGGTAGGAAGACATGCTGAAGACGATGGTGAAAACTATTTTCTCGACGGACAAGTATTTCGCCCGGAATCCGGCCCAAACCGGAAAGTTTGTCAAAATTAAAAGTTTTATTTGGAGTTGATTAGATGTTCGATTTAGGGCAAGAAGACATGCTGAACACTTATGTGAAAACAATTTTCTACCCGGATATGTAATTCGTCCGGAATCTGGCCAAAACCGGAAATCTGTTGGAAGTCAAAGTTTTATTTCTAGTTGATTAGATAAGCGATTTAGGGGTAAGAAGAGATGCTGAGTCCCTGTATGACAATCATATTTTACCCGGACATATAGTTCGACCGGAATCCGGCTGGAATCGGAAAATTTGTTATAAGCTAAATTTCTATTTGAAGTTGATTAGATGTTCATTACTGGGGAAAGAAGATACCCTGATTTCGGCCGGTACCGGGAAATTGGCAGAAGTGGCAGGAAGTTTTCGTCAAAACAGATATGACTTATAGGGGTAAACACACATGCTGAATCCAAATCTGAACTTGGTTTTCTCACATGATTAGCTATTTGGCCTTAATTCTGTTTCTGAATTTTAATTGTAAAAATGTTCAAGGAGTCTGGCGAAGACTGGATCTGGCTAATACAAGATCCAGTTGTATGGATCAGATATTGAATTTTTGGGATCCCATCGAAACCTTTGGTCTTGTTTTAATCCGGGTTGACTCATGGAAGGGTTCCTAATGAATAACTGCCTCTCGAAGATTTGTCTAACGCTCTGATCGCCTCTTGCGTATTTGCCTAGTGACACTTGTCAAAAGCCGATTGTCTCGTAAAAATTTGTCTCGTGATGTGCTCCCCTTGGGCATGGGGCATGGGCTGAATACCGTAAAATATTCTACTGCCAGATATCCAGTACGGCTGAAGAGTTGGACCGCTCAGAAAAAAATAGAAAAGAAACATAATTTATTTATTTTTTTAATTCAGCCGTAGCCATATGCACCACATCCGAAAAATTGTACGAATTTACCAGTATGCGAAAGGTCAAGCCGAACAGGAATTCGCTCGAGAGTAAAGCGACCGCAGCAGCTTCTAACTGCAACAAAATGCAAAATGCTAACTTTGCAACAAAATGCAAAATCAGCGCCACGGGGCAAATTTTCCAAATCTGTCTGTTATGTAACAAAACTGATTCATTTCCCAAACAAAGTTCAATTCAATTCAGTATAATCTAAAAAAACAGATAACGGACAAGCCGATGGGTTGTTTTTTAGTCAAAACATAACGTCATAACATAATAATCTAGGTTAGGTTTTAATGTGACTCAAACCTCAAAATTTCGAGCCCAAGGGCTCAATCAAATGATATATACTTTTCCAGTAAACAGAGCGTACTACAAAATTGGAATTCTTTGGAATTCGTTTATTTGGGGCGACCCCAAATAAACATTCGTAAGCACTCGTCCAAAACAAACATGAGGCAAGATCACATGAAAAAAAAAGAACGGCAGGTCAAGCTTTGGCGCTACTCCCTTTCGCTCTGAATACTAACTAACTTGCTAAGAAGGGCCGAAATATCGCTGATGAAGAATCGTAGCTGACGTATCCGTTGTAAACATTGTTTGAATATAAATGTTTAAAAGTCAGCTTGGGCTCAAAGAATATTTATGTGCACTGCTTCCAAAGGGGTGGTAGTAGAAGCTAAAAATCCACCATTTCTACATGCGTAAAAATTTGTCTTAGGGTCAATCACCTCAAGATGCGATGAAGTGACTTTTCTCCCAAATTTTCATCTATTTTTGTTCTCCAAAACTGCAGATTTCTGCTCTAAAAGTGAGCACGCTGCGCATTCGAAGTAGTCTGCTTGGTAATTATCTCCTCCTAATGAGACGAGAATCCCCAATTTATCTCGGAAGTGGCTTTTTGCAATTCTTTCTGGGTCTTGATTGCTCCCGAAATGCTTCGGACTAAGATTAGGGTATCTCAAAAATAGATCAAACAGATTTAAAAAGTAGAGACGCACCTGGAATAATGCACTTGTCGAGCACGCTGATGAATTTTTTGTTTAACAATTTTCAGCGGGCGCACCTTCTATATTGCTTTCACGCTTTCGACTGATGACTTAATAAATAAAAGTCGAAAACGTCGACTGATGACTTAATAAATAAAAGTCGAAAACGCAGATAGAGCACAACTCCTTTGGTACTCCTCGAGATTTGTTTCGTCATTTCCCATTTTTCTTCTTGTTGTATCCTTTTTTCTCGTCTTTTTATTTCCACAGTTGATAGCGTACGTTATATTATTTTTTGTCTTGACAGATTAAGCTCATCTATTGTTCGAAGATATTCTAACTGAGAGTAGTGTACCCCAATCAAGCACTCATTTCTGTGCTTTCTTGGACATAACTAATATTTTTTTTGTTGTTATTTAAATACCCAGACAAACGAAGCTGATACCTTAAAGCCCTCGTGACAGCATATTTTCTTTTTTAGCTGTTATATACTTGCCTTTTAGGCAGTCTTTCAAATGGAAGTTGCTATTCGAACAAAAACGCAAATTCCATTAAATCACGCGAAGGTATAGCTGTCGCTGTGAAAACTGTGGCGTTTTCATGAGTCGGTTTATTCAGAAATATTAAGTTTAAGAAAGATCCCTGACATTACCTACGTTGCGTAATAAGAAGCTGACCGAAAGATGTTTTTTTTTCATTTTCCTGAATATACATTTTATTCATGAGTGGTACTAAAAATAGCGACTTGATCATAATCGCGTGGCTTTATCAGCATATCCCGTGGCTGCTTTTTGACATCACTTAATTCCCAATTCGCATTTTACAGTTGCATGGCATAATAAAGACTGATTGCGATCAGAGGCGTTACTAGCCAAAATGTTTGGGGGGGGACAAGGCATTTACCGATTGGCTGGTAATTTTTACCGACTTTTTCTGCAGAAAAAACGACTGTTTTCAACAATAAAAATGACATTTTTGAAAAAAATCGACTGATTTTCCAAAAAATCCACTGATTTTCAGAAAAATCCACTGATTTTCAGAAAAACCGACTATTTTGACGAAAAATCGACCAATTTTCAGAAAAACCGACTGTTTTCATGAAAAAAATCAACTGTTTTGACGAAAAATCGCGGCGCTTCGCGCAGACTATATATTTTTTTCCGACTGGCCGACGGCTTTGGGGGCGCCCCCCCCCCCCCCAGTCGTGACGCCTCTGATTGTGATTATAGAAAAGGAACTATGTGAAATGGAAATTAAGTGTCCGAAAGGAGACAGCGGGAGATGAGGAAATTAGTGAATGGGAAGATCTACTGGCATGGATTCTTTAGAACAGACTTTAAAGCTTAAATGTTTATCGTTTACTCGTTCTGAGTGTGCTGGGCTAAAAAACCCACAAAAAGTCCTGTTTTTCTTACCAACTGTTATAAACTTTTCCTCTTATTCTAGGATTGGAAAACACCTGTAAATTCGGCTAGGTAAGAAGATTACGAAAGCGAATAAACTGAGACACCATAAGAAAGATAAACAGTACCTGTAGGCGACGTTCTAGAATTTCGTTGACCTGTCTCCAGGGGCGTCCCGAGATTTTCTTCATTGGGGGGGGGGGCAACTGGTAAAATTGACCGAATCGATACCTGATTTTTACTGAATCTATTAAAAAAAAATTGTAACAACACAACGTAAACAAGTCTAAAGAGAAAAAATGGCGAGTTTTCACCCTTTTCCGCTTCTGTTTTTTTTTCTTCATGGATACGCCGTCACTAGCCTTTTACCTTCGGAAGACCTTTCTAGTTTTGCGAACAGGACTTGAAATAATCGCGAAAAACGGTGTTGCTGCATAGCGACAACGTCGCTAACGGCTGCGAACAAGATTAATTATAGGCGAAATATTTTGAATCCACCTTTTTTTTTTGCAACATTCAACTACTTCCCATTCAAATTCTAGTTTTTAAAATATTGTGGACACACTGCCTTTTTGCGATCCAAAAGATTATCTATTCAACCCAGAGTTGTCTGGCAACGAAAGGGGCGATCCAGGGTAAAGTGTATGCAGAGTACATTTGTTCGGAATTTCCCGTGCCACTCGTGCTTTGCCCTCTGCCGGGAGTATTTGTTAATTTACCTGTGTATAATGAATGACAATAATAAACGAACCTGAACAGCAAACAAAAGTAGGCTAGTTTTCACGTCAAGAGACGTGCTACTCCTGAAGTTCTGCAATCCTAAGAAGTAAAAAAATGAACAGTTAGAACCACCTAAAACAACCTGAACTGAATTTAATTATGAAAAGGACTGACCGAATGCGACCGAATTACCGAATTCGGTAGAGAATGGGACCAAATTAACAGGTAAGTCACCGAATTTACGCAGAGACGGACCGAATGCGGCGAAATCGTGCGGACTGAACAAAAGTTGGATGAATTATCGTATTCGGTTACGAATCAGAACCAAATGAATCTGATTAATGACCGAATTATGAAATGGACTGACCGAATGCGACCGTATTACCATATTCGGTAAAGAATGAAACCAAATAAATAGGTTAAATCACCGAATTTACGCAAGGACGGACTGAACGCGGCGAAATCGATGCCGATTGAACAAAAGTTGGGTGAATTACCGAATTTGGTCACGAATCAGAACCAAATTATCTGAGTAATGACCAAATTATGACATTGACTGACGGAACGGGATAGAACAGATACAGACTTGAGAAAACTCATGTGAATTACCGAATTCGCTAACGACGAGACCAAATAAACAGGTTAAATTACCAAATTTACGAAGGGACAGATCGAATGCGGTGAAACCGATGCGGAGTGAAGAAAAGTTCGATAAATTAGCAAACTCGATAAAGAAAGGGGAACCAATAAACACGTTAAATCACCCAATTTTGAAATGCGGGGACACACGATTTTATGATAATGGCATCCCGGCTTCGCAGCGATGCCCGTTTTGATGCCCCTTCGGCGAAAATCTGATAGAGTGTCCAAAACGTGGGGGGGGGGCGCAGGCAGGGGTGTCCCCCCTCGGGACGCCCCTGCCTGCCTCTTTGGTAACAGCTCAGTCAAACACAAATCCTTCTTTTTGGGGGGACAACAGTTGCCTCTTGCTAGTTATGTTTTAATGTTTTTTAAAAGTACGAAATAAAAAAAATAAAAAGAATTACCCACAGAAAATATAATCCTTTAGGATATGGATTCGACCACACTGGGTCCCACTAGCGTGTGTCCTCGTAGGCGTCATTTGGGGGGGTGGGGGGGTGGATCTGTTGAAGGGCTTTGACCAAACCCTGATATTTTATTAAAAACCCAGGTAATGATCGAGAACAACGCCCCCCCCCCCAGGTTGTAACGAAATGATGTCCCGGTGTTTCCTCCAATTCCGCTAAAAAGACTGAAGTGGTAAAATTTGTGAAATCCCAAACGTATTGGTTTTGGTATAAGTTCCACCCTCGTACCAATAGTAACTATCAGTTACTATTTCCGTTCCATCCTCACGAAAAGTTACTACGTTAACCGTTCTAATAGTTCTAGTAACTAATAGTTACAGAATCAGAATCAGAATCATTTATTTTACACAAGCTATCGTAGTCAAGAAGAGACTCAACTAAATGGCGCTTGGGCTTACAAATTAAAAGAGGCCACAAATAAGAACAGAAACTTCAGCACTTATTAAACACTGACGTGTAATACGGAACGAACGTGTTTGAAAACCTATTTGTTCGTGTGGTAGGCGGTACCAGTTTTTCTTTGTTTTTGGACCTAGTGTCAACTCGATTCGGCATGACCGGTGGTAGTATAGCCCTATGTTTGTCACTTCGTAGAAGGAATTGACCAAATTTGCATATCAAACTGAACCGACGGTCGTAAAGGGACGGTAGTTGTAAGGTTGATAATGCTGATTCATAATCAGTAAATGCTTCACACAATATTACTTTAGCGGCTCTTTTCTGTATTGACTCAAGTTGATCACTTAAGTATCCTGTGTTATTGACTTGAGGCCCCCAAACAGGGGGCCTACTATTTGCTTACCATGCTCGGGAGCGTGGTCAGCGTAGTAACTACGCATCTCTGTAACATGATTGGTCGGATTCGCCCGTGGCATAATATCCCGCTGGAAAATGGAAAGATCGTTCCAGCCTTGACGGCAAAAGGCCAGAATTTGTGACGTCATGCGTAGTAACTACGGTAAGTAGGGTGGATCACGCTCCAAGTGGAAGCGGAGGGGGTATCAGGATTCGGCCTCAAACTAAGAAGGCAGGCGGAGAAAAAGCGGTACCGATACACCAGGAGAAAAGTACTCACCCCTTGAACTGACCACCGAGAGAGAAAAATCCGTAAGTGTCTCAACAGCGGCCCGAGGTTCCGAATTTTGTGGTCAAGCGTGACGGTCATCCAGCAATCTTCTAACCTCACGTCATTAAGATTTTGCTCGAACATCCGGTCATCATATGCGACTCATCTAATCTTTGCGGTTTTTTCAGGAAAATGACGAGAAAACAATGGCTGCACGTTGATGATTGAGTTAATGGTAATCGGGAACACGAGCATTTATTTTTATCAAGGATACTGGCGCAAAGCTCCTTTCTAACAACACTTCTTTTCGTAACTCCATCCTGCATGCAGGGGCGTCTCGACACCTTCCTGATGAGGGGGGGGGGCAGCTTCAGAATGTTACAGGAATTCTCCGAGATCTTACCGGAATTTTTCGAGGTTTTACCGAAAATTCTCCGTAGCGATAATCTCCGCAGAAACTCTAGAATACTGTTGTGTTCTGACTGCGATTATGTATTGTAAACAAGAGCAAATAAAAAAAGCTTGTTAACACTTAAAAAAAAAATAAAAAAATCTGACATTCAACACACCCTGCACATCTACTCGTCGCATTTTAAGCATTTGTCCATCACAACCTATTTCACACTCATCAACTAGATCTGTTTCACATGCTATTTGTAGCAGACATTCAAGACACTGGTCAGCCATTGTTGAAAGCAAGGTGGTCTTAAACAGCTTCATCTTGCTAAAAATTCGTCCCCCTTTTGCTGAGGTAATAGGGATTGTCTTGGCCTGCTTGAACGCTTTCCATACTAGTGGTAAGACGTCTTTCAGTTGAAGAGAGACCTCGACTATGTCTTCAAACTATTTGTTTATTTCGAGGCTCTCCCGGCAACTTTCTCCATCATGTCGAAACGAAGCTAGTTCGTTTTTTAACTCTTCTCGGTTCACCCGTATCACCGGAAAGGAGTTGAGAAAGCTGTCAACGCTTTTTGGATTTAGATTCAGCCGAATTCCGGTAGATTCTGTCGGTAAATTCCGATAGATTCCCCGAGACAAGTTCCGGTAGATTCCTTGTGAAAGATATTGCACAAAGTCCGGCGAAATTCCGATAGATTCCCTGAGCCAGATTCTGATAGATTCCGTGGGGTAAATTCCGGTAGATTCCGTGGGTTAAATTCCGGTAGATTCCGTAGGGTGAATTCCGGTAGATTCCCTGAGACAAGTTCCGGTAGATTCCTTGTGAAATATTTCGCACAAATTCCGGTAGATTCCCTGAGCCGAATTTCGTAGATTCCGATTGGTAAACTAGACCTACGTTGCCTGGGCAACGTGAAGTGTTGCGGCAACCTTTGTCCGGTTTCGCCGACTAAAGTGTTGCGAGAGCAACACTTTGGTTTTGTTTCTTCGCTGTTGGTTAAATGCTGAAGTTGCCAACTTATCGAAGCTTTTAAAACGGTATGTTCTAAAAAGAATCATGACATGATCAAGAGCTAATGTTCAGCGTCGTAAAAACAACAACAAATGAATATCGGAAAAATGGACTAATTGACTTTGCAATCAGTTGAACTTTATCCTTTTCAATCCTAGACATCGTGACGGATGAAAACTTGGAACACTATCTTATATAATCTAGTTGGTATTATAAAGCTACCCGTAACTTTTCAGAATTAAAATACCGTAGATGACACTATTAATTATTACGAAACTGCCTCATGGTTTTACATTATCGTTTGTACCTGTTGCGTAAACAGTCAATTCTAGCTTACAGCGATATACCATCGATACAAACTTTCTTACCGTCAGATTTATAGAGATCGAATACATGTGCAACAATTTGCAAAAGTTCTAGCCCCTCATGAACCGATTCTTACTTAAAAGTCCCTCTCCCGTGATAGACATCAAGTTCACCGGATAAAAATAACGGGTAGGACACCAGCTAGCACAAGTTGCAAAACCATCATCCCTGAAGATGATTGTAGCATAACAGCCGATTATGACTTACAAGTCCCTTGCATGTCTTACAATTGGGAACCAAACTGTTCTTACCATCGAATACACCAGAAACAAATAACAGGTACACCAACTAGCAAAAGCTGCAAAACCCTCATTGCCGAAGATGATTATGAGCTAATAGTTGACCGTTGCTTACAACTCCCCTACATGTCTCACAACTGGTATCGCCTGATTTTGGCTTCACTGTGTACCTTACTACGGAAGTTGTCAACCCCTTGAAACTTTCAAACTGGTTTTATTTCTTCGCGTTCGGTTAATGCTGAAGTTGTCAACTTATCGAAGCTTTGAAAAAGAAGATGTTTGGTTCTAAAAAAAAATCACATGATCAAAAGCTATTCTTCGGCGTTGTAAAAACATTAAATATTCTTTGAGCCCAAGCTGACTTTGAAACCTTTATTAAAACGATGTTTACAACGGATACGTCAGCTATGATTCATCAGCGATATTTCGGCCCTTCTTGGCAAGGGTCCTCGTCAGGCTGTCAATCCTCTGGTCCAACTTCGGGGAAGGAAACAAACCTGTAATAAATAACCGAAGCTTCTACCGACTATACATATCTTCTACCGACTATATATATCGCTGATGAAGAATCATAGCTGACATTTCCGTTGTAAACATTGTTTGAATAAATGTAAAGAACATTAACAAAATAATATCGGAAGAAGAGAGTTGAACTTTATCCTTTTCAATCGTAGACATCTTGACGGATGAAAACTTGGAACAAAATCTTGTATAATCTAGTTGGTATTATAAAGCTATCCGTAACTTTTCAGGATTAAAATACCATAGGTGACACTATTACTTATTATGAAATCTACCTCATTGTTTTACAGTTTCGCTTGTATCCGTTGCGTAAACAGTTAATCCTAGGTTACAGCGATAGACCATCGACACAAACTTTCTTACCGTCAAGTTTATAGAAATCGAATACAATGTGCACCCATTTGCAAAAATTTCTAGCCCCTCGTGAACCGATTCCTACTTACAAGTCCATCCCGTGAGAGACATCAAGTTCACCGACAACAAATAATGGGTACACCAGCTAGCAAAAGTTGCAAACCCCTCATCGATGAAGATGATTGTAGCATAACAGCCGATATTACTTACAAGTCCCTTGCATATCTTACCATTGGGAACCAAATTGTTCTTACCATCGAATACACCGGAAACAAATAACAGGTACACCAACTACTAAAAGCTGCAAACCCCTCATTGTCGAAGATCATTATGAGCTAACAGTCGACTGTTGCTTACAACTCCCCTACATGTCTCACAACTGGTATCGCCTATTTTTGTTTTCAGTCTATACCTTACTACTGAAGTTGTCAACCCTTTGAAATTTTCAAACTGGTGTATCTCATGAAGGAATTTTTGTACTAAAAACGGATGACATATACTTTGATCAGCTCATCAACGGCTATCGATTACCGTCGAAAAAAAAATTCTACCTGTCTTAGTTCAAAAGTTGACTTGTTTGCCATAGGCCAATTTTCTAACGTCACCTCTTAGAAAGGAGCAAAGGATAAGCTTTAGTTTCTTTAGCAATGAGAGAACTTTCAAAGTTTAAGAGGCACACCTGATACCATTTCTCTACTACAAACCCAAGTGCAAAAAATGAATGATAAACTCAGCTGAAATCGCGTACAGACATGGATAGAAACAATAGATGGCAGCACTTTCGGCCCCGTGGGAAAAAGCCACTTTTTTGTTTGTGGAGATTTTTCTATTTATCATTCAAAGAAGATGTGTTGGCTGTGGGGCCGGGTAACTGCCGCATATATTTAACACTTATAGATTTTAGTCCATCTTGAATTTGAAACTGGTGCCTGCCTGCTTGCGTGCTAGAACAGAGATTTCCACTCGAAAGCAGAAACATGTTTTGATGAAACGAAAGGTTCGCTACACAACTTCAGATAGTCCTCTCTGACATGGGCTATATAACTCAACTTCACTTCGCACACCGTAGGCTCTGGCTCGAGGACAAGCAAAAACCATCCTTATTGGCCCCAGGCAAGAGTTCTACGGAGCTTTCCAAAATATAATGTCAAATTCGTCAATCCGGCCTAAGGTCCACACTTTCCGTAAAAAACGTACAGGTTAGACCTTTACCAGTTACCAGGAACAAAATGAAATCGGCGGCATAGGAAAACGAGGACAAAACCAAAGTGTTGCTCTCGCAACACAATTCCGGTAGATTCCCTGAGAATAGTTCCGGTAGATTCCTTGTGAAAGATTTTGCACAAATTCCGGTAGATTCCCTTAGCCGAATTTCGTAGATTCTGAAGGGTAAATCCCGAGGGGTAGGTTCCTTGTAAAAGCTATCGCACAAATTCCGGTAGATTCCCTCAGCCGAATTCTGGTAGACTCCCTGAGGTAAATTTGTGTAGATTCCCTGAGACAATTCCAGTAGATTCCTTGTGAAAGATATCGCAAAAATTAGGGTAGAATCCCTGAGCAGAATTCTGGTATTTCTGTGGGGTAAATTCCGGTCGATTCTCTGAGACAAATTCCGGTAGATTCCTTGTGAAAGATTTAGCGTAGGTTCCATGAGCAAAATCCGGTAAATTCCCTCAGTCGAATTTCGTAGATTCCGAAGGGTAAATTCCGGTAGATTCCTTGTGAAAGATTTCGCACAAAGTCCGGTACGAACTTCGTAGATTCCGAGGGGTAAATTCCGGTAGGTCCTGATACAACTGTTGGTAGGTTCCTTGTGAAAGATTTTGCAAAAATTCCAGTAGATTTCCTGAGCCGAATTTCGTAGATTCCGAGGGGTAAATTCCAGTAGTTTCCCTGAAACAAGTTCCGGTAGATTCCTTGTGAAAGACTTAGCGTAGATTCCCTGAGCAAAATCCGGTAGGCTCCCTGAGCAATAATCCGGTAGATTCCGGTAGGGGGGCAGCCCCCCCCCCCCCCCCTTGGGATGCCCCTGCCTGCGCAGTTGTTTCCAAGCTGACTTTAAAACATATATTCAAATAATACACAAAACGGGTACGTCAGCTACGATGCTTTAGCAATGATATTTCGGCCCTTCTTGGCAAGGGCCCTCGTCAGGCTGTCAATCTTCGGGAGTCAGGCTTATTCAGGCAAATTACTTCTAAATACCACTGTAGGGAAAAAACTAGTCCTGAGATTTATTTTATGACATGGCTGCTGTTTTTTTGCTCCACGGTTGGGGCGATGACAGGAAACGTTTTTTCTGTATTTGATCAACTTCATTATTGTTATTAATAAGGGAGTGAAAGCTTAAATATGATTCCATTAATAACCTCGTTCCACATTTCTGGTAGGGAGTACTCGCCTGTATCTATTACTTTTGAATATTACTGCACGGAAAAACTAGCGCTGAGATTTAAGTTTTGACACGGCTGCTGTTTTTGCTGTCATCGCCCCAGTCGTGCAGCAAAAAACAGCGGCCGTGTCAAAAATTAAATCTCAGGACTATTTTTTCCCTTTAGTGGTATGTAAAAGTAATTTGCCGGAATAAGATATTTATGGTTGGTAGAAGCTTCAGTCATTTATTACATATTTGTTTCTTTCCCTAACGTTGGCCCTCAAGATTGACGGCCTGACGAAGACCCTTGCCAAGAAGGGCCAAAATATCGCTGCTAATACATCTTAGCTGACGTACCCGTTTTATGCATTATTTGAATAGTGGTTAGATAGGGGTTCGATCCGTCCCCGAAACATACAAAATAATCGTTTTTTCATGGGCTATTAGGTCAGACCTATTAGGTCTGACACGTAGGGAGACCTCGCCCCCCCCCCCCCCCCCAAATAAACTGTTGGATAGGACACTGGGTCTGTGGTATTGAATTGTATTCTCTCCGTTATTTCTTTAAGAAAATTCTTCAAGAAAAACTTTTAAGAAAACAAATTCGTACAAACAATAAAGATGTATTTACAACATGATTTTTAACCCACTTCGAGCGGAGACCTAGCATAGGACCAGTTCAGTCAGCCAACTAATCTCCTTCTGATCACTCACAACCTTATGGTCTTTGTCAAGTTTTATCTTAATTCCTTCTCGAGTTTCGAATGCTCATGAAAAAGTACGCCCCATCGACGACTCCTGACATTTCCCCTAGAAATCACTTTCCATTGGAGAAATGTCACTCGCCACTTTATTATTCCACAGGGACAAGGAAATGAGATGAGCTCGAAAAGGTCGTCGGATCCGCTTTCGATGAATATGAGTAAGGGCTATGCTGGGAAATGATGAACTATAGATGCCTGCGGACTTGCTCCCAAAGGACAGTTAAAGCACAACTCTTGCCGGAAATGATCTTTTCACAATAAAAAGGTTCAGAAAAAGCGCTTGAGTGCAAACCATTGACGGTTCACGTCGCGCAGTTGCCGATCTCCTGATAATCTTCCCTAAGCCGGAAATGCGGTGCGTAGTTGGGGGCAAATCTCCGACGCTTCTCGTGCTTTCCCCTAAATTCCTGTAGCTACATAACTGAAGCTTGGTGGAGACTTGTCTTGCAAGCAAAAGCCACTAAACTCGCCCGTAACCAAACGGTAGAGACCACCAATACTGATCCAGCATCCTTTGCGAGTTCGGCGCACTAACATTCGGCCTTTGGGATTTGGCAAAGTTGTCCGTCTGGGGGCAGGATAACTCTCGAAGAGAATGAGGTATTTTGATGAAACTTGGTGTGAGGATTCTTTGGGTCAAGGGAAAAGTCGAGTTCCTAGATGGGCTCTGTAGCCCTATATTTAGGGGTGGGGTCCAAATGAAGGGGCAAACAAAAGATTTTTAAATAGCTAATGAGATAGTGAGATAGATAGATTATGAAAACCATTGCCTCGCCGTACAAGTAGTTCGCTCGGAATCTGGCCAAAACCGGAAAGTTTGTTAAAAGTAAAAGTTTTAACTGAAGTTGATTAGATGTTTGATTTAGGGGTAAGCGATGCTGAATCCGTATATGACAATCGGTTTTTACAGGGACATATAGTTTGCCCGGAATCCGGCTGAAACCGGAAATTTTTTTATAATTTACATTTTTATTTGAAGTTGACTAGATGTTGGATATAGGGGTAAGTTGATAAGCTGAATTCGTTTTTAAGGTTTATCTTTTCACCGGATAAGTAGTTCCGGAAATCCGCCGGACCGGAAAATTGGCAGAAGTAAGGCAGGAAGTTTCAATCGGTTTCGTCAAAATAGATATGACTTTGATTATTTCTAAATTTTAACAATAAAAATGAAGTCTGGTGAGGACTGCATCTGGCGAAGACAAGACCCAGTTGTCTGGATCAAATGTTGAATTTTTGGGGTCCCGTCGAAACCTGTGGTCTTGTTATTGTGCTTGTGAGTTCTGCGTACCGTACTAACCATTCGGTCAGTTTCTTGAAACACCAATGCTTGCCCCGTGAAATTAGCAATACTCTTGTTACCGTTTGTCGACTCTGTTCAGACTTTCGGATCTTCGAGGGAGAAGGTCGACGCAAAATATTTGAAAACTGTTTGTTCCGGAGCTAACAAGAACAAAGGTTTCGACGGGATCCCAAAAGTAAATATTTCTTGGATTTCTCCAGACTTTCAGGTTTTGTAAATTTCCAGTCTTCAATAGATTCCGTGGGTGTGTTATGTATCATACCATATCATCTTATCATCAACCACTTAACAAGATCCATCAGGTAATTTCATAGATTCGAAAACTCATAGGACACTCTCGTCCAACACGTTTCTATGGCACTTCCGGCCAAGTGCCATGTGCCGATCACTTTTCCGTCGGTCGGTCTGTCTGGTAATCGCGAGTTAGGTACTTCCAGATTTGCTAGGACGATGAAATTTAGCAAGCGCATTAGGGACCCGACCACCCGATCTGACCACCGCGGAGGGAGTGGTGCGAGGGGGAATACGGAATATGGACGTATTTACAACGTTTGAACGGGCAATCGGATATTTAACTTGATATTTAGAAAAACCGTGTCTCAGACAATACACATCAAGTCCGGAACGGATCCAGTGACTTTGGGGGGAGTTGGAGGGGGGAACCGGATTTCGTGTGACATGTTAAGAATGAACGGATCGGGATGAAACTTGGTGGGAAGAACAAGCACATTCCCGAGATACAGAGTTGAAAAGACTGGCTAGGATCCAATCAGGGAGTTGGTGGGAGGGGTCCGAAATTCCGGTGATCCCAAGTTAAGATGCTTCCTCATGTGCTAGGACGATGAAACTTTGCAGGCATATCTGGGACTCAACCATTTTAACGTAAGAACAATCTTTCCTCCGATTTGACCATTGTAGGGGAGTGGCGGAAGGGGGAATCGGGAATCTTCAGGTATGTCCAGCTTTTTAACGGGTTATCAGATCTTAATGAAACTTGATATTCGGAAATGACTTATTTCTCAGCTGTCCCATTTAAAGTGCGGCCAGGATCCGGTCAATGCTGGGGGAGTCGGGTGGGGGGGGGGGAAGGGCGGAAATTTTGTGAAACGCTAAGAGTGTAACGATTGGGATGGCAGTTGGTACGAAGAACAAGCATAGCTCTAGATACCTAGGTGACAGAACCGGACCGGATTCGGGCACTCTGGGGGGAGTTCGAGGGGGGTGGGGGCGGAATTCCGCTGCTCGCGATTTTGGATGATGAAACTTGGCTTGAACATCAGAGACAAGATTGGCTTAGAAATTGTCATTCCCAGATCCGACCGTATCAGAGACAAGATTGGCTTAGAAATTGTCATTCCCAGATCCGACCGTATCAGCTTCACCGCAAAGTATAAAAAATACTTTTGAGCAAGTATACATTTTCATGATTCCCATAAGCCCATGATAAATTTAAAGAGCGCATTTTAACCGAAAAGGAAAAAAATACTTTTAATTAAACCATATATATTCACGATTCTAAAGGGCCCCGGATAACTGTTGCCTCAAAAGGTACGATTAAGAGATGAATTTCTAGCGCCCTTAAAGTGCGGATCATCACAGCCAAGTGCAAAAATAAAATCCTATTTACCAAACGATACATTCTCGTAATTTTCAATGTTCCATGATCATCGTTATCTCAATGGTTTTGCTTACAAATGATTACAACAAACCCATGAATTGGCAAATTCCTACTTTCATCCTCTTACCCAGCCTTGCAAGTGCCATATGAGCTTCTAGCTCTTGTTTTCGTTAAATACTTCGACAAATATAAACACGATTTATGTTGATCCAGCGTGCTTTCAATACCCCTATTTCGATACTGTCACCGATTTTGAAACAGAACTTCAGAGATGGATTGAGTGTGTATTTTTACCGCAAATCGAATCCAAAATCGTCTTTAGAAATTTTGTTTGGTTCAACCAAACTTCCAAAATTTTCCGTTTCCTCGAATTTAGTATGTTTGATATTCCCACAGCCAGGGGCGTCGCAAGGGGGGGTGCAGCACCCCCCCACCTTTTTAAGATTCGGTAAAATTTTGGGCCGGAGGCCCGAAATTTGACTGAAATTGTTCGGTATTTTTTCTATAGCAGAACTTTTCGATATATTTATGGGGATTCGGTAGTTATACAGAATCCTAAATAGGCTTTCTGTACAAATCTCTTCGGTATACTGATCGCGATTCGGTATAATTGCCAGTATTCGGTAGTTATCACGAATTTGGTGAAAGTATTCACTGAAATCATTGGGTAATTTTTCGATGCCGGAACTATTCGGTATATTTATGGAGATTCCGTTGTTACACAGACTCCCGAATAAGCTATTGGTTAAAAATTATTCGGTATCATGATTGGGTTTCTGTAATTTATTCAGTATAATTTCCAGGATTAGAAAGTTAACCACAAATCCTGACTTTGTTCCAGTTTTGACGAAAGTGTACCGAATATGAATATTGTTCGGTAGTTTTTCGATACTAAAACAATTCGGTATAATAACCGTTATACGGTAGTTATACAGAATCCCGAACATGCTATCGGTCTTAACTTATTCGGTATAATAACTGGGATTCGGTAATTTATTCGTTACAATTGCCAGGATACGGAAGTTACCACGAACCTCGAAACTCAGAAGAGGTCGAGTAAAGCACTGGTCGCAGACAAAAGGGATGATCTATGATAGCATTGATAGTCCTTACTTTATTTTGGATCCCAAAAAGAATATATAATGATAAATATTTCGAAAATTCCGCCTGCAGCACTTTTCGTAATCTTCTCTATTTGTGGAAGGGCGCGTCACTTGACGGGGGTTTTAAGCCAGTTTTAGGATTGAGATTTCGAAACATTAAAAGCTAGAATCTGGATGGAAGTTAGATTTGTCACGAAAAAAATCTCGCCTGCGGCGCTCACTTTATGTGATCACGGCCATTATTGACTAGACTACAGTAGCCGCTGCTGCCGGGACGTCACTCCATCCGGTTTCTGGAACTTCTTAGAGTCTCGGTATTCAATCAACGGTAAATGATAGAATTTGTAAGAGAAGCAATTAAATTTTAGCCCCCCCCCAAAAAAAAATGGATTTCGAAAATTTTCGCCTGCGGCGCTCGATTTAACTTACTAAATAGATAGAAGCTATTACTGCAATCATGCCCGGCAATATATTCTCCATGTGGGCTTCGCCAAAACGCCGCCTAATAGTTGGCTTATCGTATTTATATTTATATATCGTGGCTTCCTACGTAATCGTTTCTGTTCCATAATTTAAAGCTCGAATTCTTAGTTGTAGGATCCGGTAAAATTTTTGAAAGATTCGGTAAAATTTTGGCTCTGCACCCCCCCACCAAAATGCACTTGTGACGCCCCTGCCCACAGCCCATGGTGACTGCGAATCATATTTGACAATACGAAATGGATAGTCTACGTCAGCTACATTTTCTTAGAGCTATATTTCGGCCCTTCTTGGCAAGCGTCCTCTTCAGAACTTAAATAATCAAAGATTCTCCCTTAAAAATTTGATTTTGTGAACTTCTTCCCTGAAAACTGCTTGGAGCTGGTCCTGTGGTTTCATCTTGGAGTCGGCTGCTGTTTTTGGGATCCCAAAACGTAAGTGACTAGATACCTATGATTTCGTAAAAGTTGTCCGTCTGTCCGTCCGTCTGTTCCGGCTGTTACACGACAACTCTCGAAGGGGTTGAGATGTTTTATTCAACCTCGGCATGAGGACTCTTTGGGTCAAAGTACAGGTCAAGTTCGAAGATGGGCTCTGTAGCCCTACATTTGGGGTTTGGGGAGGGGGTTTAAAATTAAGGGTAGAAAAGTTTTAAAAGCAAATGAGATAGTTGATTTAGGGGTAAGGAGACATGCTGAATTCGAATACGAAAGTTAAGTTCTCGCCGGTACTACACCCGGAGTCCGGACAAAACCAGAAAAATTATGAAAAGTAAAAGTCTAATCTGAAGTTGGTTAGAGGTTCGATTTAAGGGTAAAAAAATGAATATGTTGAATCCGAATATGAAAACTATTTTCTCACCGGACAGGCGGGGATCAGGCCAAAACCGGAAAATCTGTAAAATGGAAAGGTTTTATTTGAATATTTGAATTTGAATAAATGTTCGATTTAGGAGTGAAAAGACATGCTGCACCTGTGTATGACAAAAAATTTTCCTCGGACTACAGTTCACTTGGAATCCAGGTGAAACCGGAAATTTTTTTAAAAGTAATTATTAAAAGCCAGTAAGGTTATTAAGGTGTCGGCTGTTCTGGGTTCTCGAGAGTCTGAAACTTAAGGAATGGCATTCTCAGTCACATGTTTCGAGGGGCAGGCTATTTCTAGTCGTTCAGATACGAACAGGTTTTTTATTCATACTTTGTTAGAATGAGAAGTATTATTGTTAGATCTAAGCTTCCATGACCGACCGAAGACAAATCTTGAATTTCGCCCTGCAGTACACAGTTTTAACCTAAGTTTTACCACGATCTGTTGTCTACTAGTATCTCTAGATTCAAGTAAAAATCAGGCTGATTTTGCTTGTGGCGTACCTTTCCAATAATTTGTTAGTTTCATGTAAAGATCCTTTGTATTTTAGTAGAAAAGCATTTAATTATAAGAATTTTTCTACAGTCCGACGTTAAGAAATAAATCGGCTTCGCGAGCAATGGAGAAGATTAAATGACGGGTTTGATTATTCAACACGTCATTTGATTTTTATTTTGTGTTTGAACTCTAAATTCAGAACAAGTCAACTCCATTTCATTTTCTTTTCTGGATGATCAGTACTTCTTTCTTGGAAAGGCTCGAACTGAAGCACATTATCCAACTTGCAGCTAAATGTCTCACATTTTTCTGGAATCGTCGTGAACAAAGACAGAAGGACAGATCCTGCTAAGTGGCCCTCACCTTCGTTTTGGATCCAAAAAGGCGGTTTGATTATACAGGATCCACAGAATTTGCCTGCGGCGCCATTCATAGCAGGCTCTATTTACTGGAAAGTCGCGTCATTTCATTCGGATTTTAGGCTTAGAATTTCGGGGCTTGGGCGCATTAAAAGCTATATAGATTTTGTTGCTGGGTAGTCGAGTTTTGCAAAAAAAAGGTCATGACCTACTTCAAAAGTTTCGCCTGTGGCGCTCAATTTCGTTCAGTCTGATATACAGTTTTGCGGATATAGTGCTGTGTTTCTTGGCTATTGTTTCTAACTGATAACCAGGGGCGTCGAAAGTGCACTTTCGGTGTGAGGGGGGGGGGGGCGCAGAGCCAAAATTTGACCGAATCTTTCAAAATCTTACCGAATCCAAGTACATGATGATTACATGAGATTTGTGTTAGAAAATCATGAGATTTTCGGCTGGAGTTAGACGAGAAAATCATGAGATTTTCGAAAAGGCATGCACATTTTAGCTACTTATCACAAAAAAAATGTAACTGATATTTTAACTTCTTTCTAACCGGAAACATAATGAGAATTCATCGGCAAAAAAAAGAACAAGCTTTCGCCACTCCCGCTGCTCGAGAACGACAGCGGCTACTGAAGACTGTATACAGGACAAAATGCAACTGAGCGCCGCAGGTAAATTTTTATATCAGCCTTTTTTTCCGGTACTTCTGATATAAAGCAAACTTCTCGAGTCCCAAGATCCCAAACCTGCCCTTCAAGCAAAAAAAACTACATCATGAAAGGCGTCTTAGGCGAAATTTTTGTGAGCAGAGCTTTTATTTTATATCAAAGAAAAGTACGGACCAAGGTAAAGGGCCACTAGAACATCACATTCCCACCATATTTACGAGATAAATCAAATGACACATGAAAACAGTGCGAGCAGATCAGGCAGCGATAGGTTGAAATCACTCTGATTGTGACGAAATTAACCTGAGCGTCGCAGGAGATTTTTTTTTCAAATTTGCTTTTTTTATGGCAAACCACGCTTCCACACAAATTTGTAGCTTTTATGTGACTAAACAGTCTAACCCCAGGCACTACATAAATGACGGGTACTTTTACTTCTACTTAGCCTTCCACCAAATGAAGTCCTCTCCTAAAGGCGCCACCTACAACATTTTTCAAAGGCATCTATACATAAGAGAGCTTCATTTTGGGATTACAAACGACGCCTGTCTCCTAATGAAATATGAAAGCATTCAACCCCGAATGAAAGCTATCAGACGAGTTTTATGAAGAATCTAGAATTAAATAAATCTTTTTAGAATACATTTTACATTAATTTTAGCATTGGAGATTAGTAAAAAAAAGAGGTTAAACCACGAAAATCATGAGTTTATCATGAGACCATGAGACTAGGATGAAAATAATGAAATTGGAAAAGAAAACATGAGATCTCATGTGAAATCATGAGAAGTGGAAACACTGGTAGACTGTGGCTTGAAAAGAGTGTTTCCGCAGTCTTCCGTGCGGCCCACGACTGTGTTTCCGTGACCAACAAGATTTCCGTGGCTCGCTTTGTGGCTCAAATTCGAAAAACAACTGGCTAGGTGATTGTCGATTTTGTGGCTCGATTCTGGCGGGAAATTCAAATTAAGCAGCAAAATAGCGTCAAAGCTAACTACTTTTTCAAGCATAGAATAGAATAGAATAGAATATAATTTACCAAAAAAGCCCGAGGGCCATGGCAACAGAAATTCTAAGAAACGCACTCACTTACATAGCTAACACGCAGCTCCTATTCTAAAAATCTCCTTCTAGTATTTTTAAGTATTTTTACAGTAACAAAACACTCATCCTTCATCATCCTTACCATCCATTCTTCATTAAACACTCTCTCACCAAATACCTCCTTTCTCCATTCATTCAATTCCACACAATCACACATCAAATGTACTACGCTTTCGTCCTCATGACCACACATAGGACAGAAGGACATATAGACTTAAAACTGAGGATGCTTTTTGCACAGAATGGTAAGGAAATAAGCCTGGAGTGCTATTTGTCGAGATTTTACATGAATTTTGTTTTTATTTTCAGATATTTGAAATTACCGCCAAAAAATAGACAAAACGTCGCTTCTGCGAGTTTCAACAAGTGGCTCGACTGTGTGGCACACAATCGTATTTCTGCGACAAACACTCTAAGAGCCCGCCGTATAGATGGCATCTGCTTCGCCACAGATGAAAAAGATGGTGTTGGATTGTTGTAAACAGAACTGCTTCGGCCACTACATTAGTCATTTTCAAATTTCTACTCTGAGTAGGGTTGCTATTTCACTAACCAAAAATTTCTTACAAAAGTAGCAAATACGTACTACCAAAGTTCTGTTCGAAAAAGTTATAATAGTTTCCATACCTCCATCTCAATTGATATTGGAATAACAAGCTCGAAGGCCATTTAAAAATATCAACCCCGCTGGGCTCGGCAGATATTTTTCATAATCAATTTCATATTTTTTATTCCAATTGCCCTCTCGTTGTTATACTAAGATATCAACCTCGGTGTAGGAAGTTAACCTTTAATGTGTTTTACCTGTAAAGAGTATTTGTATATAATAAGAGTCTGAACAGATTGCGCATCGTATTTAAGAAAATCTCAATTTGATCATGCATATTACCACCAGCATAAGACGAGAAATGCGAGTTTAGTGGTGAATGATTTTGGAGTGAGTCGTCAAGAATCATCTTCCGAAGAGAATCAGGGAGTCGGAGAACCAACTTTTGTTTAAAAATAGACTGAAAAACTACTTTTTGGATACTTAGGTAAATGTGGAATATTCATTTGGTATTTTATTTAAGGTGAATATTTCACTAATTTTTTCTTTCAGGTTTGTTTTATGTAAAATTTATATTATTTTCGTTTGTTGTGCTTCATTGTTTGGGGGTCACGTAAGGTAATGTTTTTCGTTAATGTTTTTGTTTTGTTTTGGTATCGGTACATGGTCTCATTCTCCATACTCTCTCTTCTCTTTTTTTGTATCTCCTACAAGTTATCACAGCCTCGCAAGCCCCGCTTTTGTTGTGCTATTGAAAACAAAATGTTAATTTTCAATAAAACTGTTCTACTACTACTACTACTATTGTTATTAGTGACTGAGGGTTGGGATGGGGGAGGGGGTAAAAAAATAAATAAGAGAAGTTTAAGACGAGAAATGTGTGTGAAATGTGAGTTAAATGTGAGTCAAAGTTGTGCTCCCGCACAGGAAACGATAGTGCCCTTCTTGGGAGTGTTATGTTTGTTGTTTCCTTTAAGAAATGTTGAAACGAAAACGAATTGAAATTAAAATTGAAGTTTTCTAGAGTTTTCTAGAGGTCAGTTCAGAGTCAATTATGGCGACATGACCTGTGTCGCCCTGAGAGACCGGTAATAAAAAGTGAAGGCAATGAAACGTGCATCTCCCTGGTGGGAGATCAATACAGCTTGATACGTTGTTACCTAAAGACGAGTTAACACTTACTAATGTTTCTTTCTTTTTCATTTTTCTACTATACCCATTCCGTTTAACCCGTACACGGGTTACGAGTAAAACTTAGTTTAAAATAAAAATTCAAAATTTGGGATGTCTAAAATAGACGGGCAAATAAAAGAAGAAAGGGTAGTTGCAAGTCATATTGCACGCCCAGGGGGGGGGGGGGGAGTGATCTTGATTTGCCTTTGAGGTAACTCGTATCGATCCTGATAATAGAAGAGTTACCAATTTCTTAGAGTTCGAAATTCTGCGTTGATATACACATTCATAGCCTTCTTACACTTGGTAGATGCTGTTTTACTTTGAAACTGTAGGCTATTCTAACAGCGACAGGAAGGGAAGTGATCGATTAAGGGATGTTTATTATATTACAAAAAAAGTACGAGGAAAATAAACTCAAACCATTGGGTATGCTACCCATTCTTCAATGCCGCACATGTTCACACCTCTTTTAATGTGCATATACCCACTCATACCCCACAATTTGCTCCAATGGTTCTGAATAATCCAGTAAGGAATACCGTCGTCCGAAACACCATACCCGACAATGTTCACGGCATGGTTTGAATCTTTAAGCCCATTTCCGCAGTCGGGGTCGTCGTAAATACCACTCGAGTAGTAGTGGAAAGTCTGTAGACGAGCATCAAGGCTTGCCGCAAGGGGTCCAATCTCGTGAAGGGCATCGATAATCTGACCTTGATCGTTCGGTATGAACCTGTGGGATACCAGACTGATAGAAGATTCGCAGCTTTCCCCTTGACAGGACTGAAACGTACCCGTTTCGCTTGAGATATAGGGGTATTCTGATGTACTGCACTGGCCGTTCAAATGGACATACTTCCAAGCGATATCATAGAATCCGCCGTCACAGCCTTTGTTGTGACTGTCGCAATCTACAAGCTGTTGCTCGCTGAGGTCTAGTTTACCCCCTTGCTTTTTGCAGTTCAGGTATTCCGTACAGAGGGTAGCAGTAAAAGCCCAGCAACTTCCACAAATCCCTTGGTTTTTTACAACAGGGAGGCAATAGTCAGAGCGATAGTCGATCCCCGACTGTACTCTGAAAGACCCTACGTTCCCTGTCCGATTTGACACTACAAAGGTTTGGCGACTGTGCGCCGATTCCTGCGCCGATTGCGAGACGCGCGCGCCTAGCATCATTCTGCGCTCCAAGTAGGTCAAGTCTGACATGTAGGTATGCTTGAGTTTGAACGAGCTCTCACTATCGTCAAACTTCTTGTTATGAGCGCGGATGTATCGCGAGTTAACCATCCAAATGGCGCGTCGAATAGTCTCAAAGTGCCACTCAAGCAAGCCTTTGCCTGTTGCCTGCTTGAATTGGTTCCACTCCGTATCTTGATGCACTTAGACAGCAATGGTGAGAAGCGCGTGCAATAAAGCGTCGTCTTCGGCGCGCTTCGTTGCGCGCGCATGTAGTAATGTATAGCGAGAGCATTTTAGCTTAATTTTCGTAAGAGACGTCGAGCTAGCTACGGTTACAGGTATATTTTCCTTTTTTCCCCGGTTCATTCCCGGACTCCCAGTTGTTTATAAGAAGTATGGGGAGGTTTCATTTGTTTAATGGGGCTCTGGAAATCGGACATGGAAGTCCACGGACATGTTAACTCTAATCCAATATTTGTTTTTTGCCTGATACAAAGCTAGCCAACCCTCTTTTCTGGGTTATACCTGTCACGATTTCAAGAATGACACATTTTTAATCTCACATAGCAAAAGGTTTCCAACAAGAACAAAAATGAAAATAAAAGGAGAGTTAAAAAATATTTGCAAGGAGGAACTTAGCGTTTGCTGAAATTTACATAATGGCCATTATTAGTTATTCACTATGAATCATTATGCGCGTGTGAAGGAAATTAAATTAGCAAATAAAGAAAAGAGAAAACGGAAGTTACGAGAGTAAGAAAAGAAGGATTTTTAAAGATCAGCAAAAACTTGGAAGGTTAGAGCGTTGCCACATTCCCTCATATCAATGGTAACGGCGATCCATTCCTTAACCAGGTGACGCTCGTAACGCGAGTTAGGCTGCATAAGATACTATGCTGATCTTTACATAGTTTCCATTACTAGTTATTCATTATGAATCATTGTGCGCGTGAGAAGGAAATTAAGAACCCCGGTGTCATCGAACTACATATGTGGTGATCAAAGGGGCTAGACAATTCAATTGCAGCCAGAAGGAAGTTAAGGGATCTTATAGAATACATAATGATGAATGATCGAATCTTCCCTTCGGCGTGGCAGGTGCGCCGGAAAGTTGGTTTAGGCCCTCCTGACCAATCTCTAGTTTTACTAAGGCTAACTGAAGATCAGGAAAAACAAATGGTTCGGGATAATTTCCCAGGGTTGGTCACCAAAAGTAACTCGTACACCCTGGAAAGTAACCCAAAAGTATCGCCCAATGTAACCTAATGTAACCCAAAGTAACCGAATGTAACCCAATGCAATGTAACCCAAAGTATCCTGAAATAACTCGTACACCCTGGTTATTGGTGATCAACCCTGGATAATTTCTTCTTTGGATAGTATCAGGAATGGGTTCTTGCCCCGCCACCCAACCCCCACCCCCCTCCCCACACACACAGTCAGTAGCCCTTTATCAGACATGTCTAGACGGTCCGACAAGATTTTGGAAATAAAATGTATTCTTATGAATATTAGATAATACATGTAAAGTCGAACGCAGCGAGCTGCCGCGACGTGTTTACATTTAACTTGTGCGTCTAGGGAGCTTGTGGTAAAAGCTTCAGTTAGATTTTATAGTTTCCTTGATAATTATATTCGGTTAGGGGGGTAGGATTTTTTTTCCGTCATCGGGTTTTCGGTACCAGGGGGGGGGGGTGCCTAGACCCATTAGAAATTTCAGTAAGGCGAAAACAGTGTATGAGCACGAATTGTGATAATACAGTCTGAAGCAAAATTTACCTGCATTTGTTTGAGTTCCTGGATCCAACTGAGGGTATTGCCAAGATCTCTCCGAAATCTGCAAGGAAAATTT
Organism: Branchinecta lynchi; assembly: GCA_023053575.1. Taxonomy (NCBI): domain Eukaryota; kingdom Metazoa; phylum Arthropoda; class Branchiopoda; order Anostraca; family Branchinectidae; genus Branchinecta; species Branchinecta lynchi. The sequence goes on along the minus strand of JAKZAP010000011.1, from coordinate 17,204,446 downwards.
TGGTAGTGATAATCTTGTGTTTCCTATGAAAGTGTTACCGTTTTGCTTTTGTTTTGTTTTGTTTTCCTTTTCGTTTTTGTTTGTACTCCGTCCATTTTCTGTTTGAAATGACGGGTGATAAATAAATAAATAAATACAAATTATCCTCATTTAACGAAAGGGTGCAGAAACATGAATACTAAATAAATATTCCTTCAGCCCAAGCTGACTGCAAATGATATTTGATTTTGCAAAACGGATACGTCAGCTGAATTTTATTAGAGCTATTTTATTCGGTCCGAAATATGGCTGACGTATCCGTTTTGCAATATCAAACATGAGTAATCTGTTCTCAAACTTGTGAAAGTGTAGGGCCCTCGGGTTTCCACTGGTAAGAATATTGTTGAAATTATGACTGTACGCTATGTATGTCTTCTCCACTTTTACTTTTACAATGACTGCTTTGGTTAGAATGTTGTATCTTATATATCTGTTTCGTGGCATGTGCGCAAGGGCTCTCTCTACTGATGCTCAAGCTCTGCAGGGCTGCCATCTCTCACACAGCAATGCATAAAGTACATCGTTGATTCTCGTCAGATGGCACGGAAGAGGTTCGAATAACAATCGCTGATAGAAACACGAAGACGGCGGTTATCGACAGTCCGTCCATGGTCATAATCCTAAACGAGAAGAAAAGCATCTGCGAATTTTGTTTCGTGTTATATATATCTGAAATCCTAGTGCCCATTCTAGTAAAAAAAAGATGGCGTAGTTGTTATTTATGCAAATTGTAATACGGGTGTGACGGAAGATGTATCCTTCGGTCTCGATCCGGTAAAGTATTTGGTAGCGTGGAGGAGGCTCGTGGGGTCTATCTCCTAGGGCGTGATAGAGTCAAACAAACTATAGTGCGAGTACAGGTTTAATAAACGTTACGACTTACTTAATACATGGAGAGCGTGCACTTGTAATTTCACTATAACACTGTTACCTTAAGACTGGCTTAAGATCGACTGACTTCCTTACTACATATATCTTTGCCCTTTTATAGTTGTATTTCCTTGAATCGTTTCCGTTTCTCTTAGAGCTCTTTCGAGTATGAAGTACTCAAGATATTTGGCAAGGGAAACGAAGTATAGGGAATGGAGGCTTCTGCGACAAATAAGAACTTTGCGAGAGTCCCTTGAATGAACCGATGATTCAGGGGACTTTCGCGGGTTTGGGCATCATTTCCGGGTGAGGGGGCGCAGGGGTTCCCTTCAATACACCATTGAACCTTATGAGCAAACAGATTTGAGATTCCAATTTTAACTGACTACGACGCGATAATGTGGGTTATTCCCGGACCACGGCGTCTCCCCCGGAAATACACGGGTAATGCTTTGCACGCTTACTGCTACTCTCTTTGTCAGCCACGTGAAAATCGCCAAGCTTCAGTTCAAAAATTACACGTGCGGATTACATTTTCGGTTAAGTGACATCAAGAACAAATAATCAGATAGAACCTCCGACTTTAGTCCCATGCAGCGACTGTGAATACCCGACAAAACTGAGCGGACCGAGAGGTTTTACTCTAGCTTTGAGCTTATGTTGGTACCCGTTTCCTCATCTTCCGTCTCGCCGTTGCTCATCGCAGAGCAAAGAATGCAGGAGGCATACTCCGCGCGCTGACCCGATCTGGAGCGTGTCTGCAGAACAAATCAGCTTTGACTTAAACTTTTCCTCAAAGCGGCTTCACAGCGATTATTTATAGAGGTAACGAAACGTGACGTGGCGCGAAGCTACTAACCTCCGCTCATTTGCATTGGACAGGGTACGGAGAAATATTTGACTCTGCATAGTCATATTACGGATATAGGGAAACGGAGGTTCTATCAAATTATTCGTTCTTGGAGACAGGCATAACTCTCGGCCACGTGGCCCGGTCCGGACGGAGCTTGATAGCTGGCGCGAGCACATGTTTAAGATCTAGTGCGGACACAGTGCGGACCGTATGCAACCCTTCGCTGAAAAACATGCTGTCCGCCCTTACAAGTACCATATGAGGTTCCAGCCCTAGTTTTTAAAGTGTATAAGAATTTTGTCACAGCATGGCTGAAAGACAAAGAAATTAATCCGAGGAATCTCCCGCATTTCAATTGTAATCGACTAAAGAAGTAAGCATACTCGACGAAAGCTTCCAAAACCTTTTGGATCTTAGAAACGCTTTTATTTAATGTGTCGTAAGATTCAAAACTCATTGAACTGGACGTATACTCAGACTTTGTGCAGTTAATCGCTAGTTTTCTTTCATCTAGGTGTCAATGAACAGAATATAAGTCCACGTATACTCACTCGAGGTAAACTCTTATACCCCATTTTGTTCCTTGTCATTAAAAGCGAATTGACAGACGGAAAGACATACAGACAGACAGACAACTTACGAAGTCATAGCTATCCGGCCACTCTCGTTCTGCGATCTCAACAAGACCAAAGGTTTCGATGGGATCCTAAAAGTTCAGATTTGATCCAGACAATTGGGTCTTGTCTTCGCCAGATCCAGTCTTCGCCAGACTCCTTGAACACTTTTACTATTAGTTAAGGCCAAATTGCTAATCATACGAGAACACCAAGTTCAGATATGGATTCAGAATGTTTGTTTACCCTTTAAGTCATATCTGTTTTGACGAAGCAGATCGGAACTTCCTGCATTACTTCTGCCAATTTTCCGGTTTCGGAGGAATTCCGGAAATACTTCTCCGGCAAAAAATAACGCTGAAAAACGAATTCAGCATGTCTCCTTACCCTTACATCCAACCTCTAATCAACTTCAGATTAAACTTTTACTTTTAACAAATTTTCCGGTTTCAGCCGCATTCCGAGCGATCCATACGTCCGGTGAGAAAATGATTGTCATATGCGAACTCAGCATGTCTTCTCACCTGCATATTAAACATCCTATCAAATTTAAATAAAACTTTTACTTTAAACAATATTCGCCGGATTCCAGCCGAACTAATTGTCTTGGCGAGAAAATAATTTTCATATTCGGACTCAGCACGTTTCTTTGCCCCTAAATCGAACCTTCAATGAACTTCATATTAGACTTTTACTTTTCACAAATTTTCCGGTTTTCGCCGAATTCCGGGTGAACTATTTGTCCGGCGAGAAAATAAATTTCATATTCCGATTCAGCATGTCCCCTTACTTCTAAATTCAACTATTTCATTAGCCTTTAAAAAACCTTTTTTGTTCCCCTTACTTTCAAACCCCTCCCCCACCCCTAAATTTAGAGCTACATAGCCCAGCTTCGAGCTTGACCTGTATTTTGACCTAAAGAGTCCTCATCCTCATTGAGATCAAAAAATCTCAACCCCTTCGAGAGTTATCGTGCTAACAGACGGACGGACGGACAACTTTTGCGATGTCATAGGCAGGGGCGTCCACATACCTTCCTGATAGGGGGGGGGGGGATGCAGCTTTACCGGAATTTTTCGCACTTTTACCGGAGTTTTTTCAGGTTTTACCGGAAATGCCTCCGTAATAACTATCTCTGCAGAAACTCTAGAATAGGCCTACTGTTGTGTTCTCATTTCTATTGTGTATTAAAATAACACAAGGCTCGTTAAAGTTTTACTGAAAAGGCAGCTTATTTTTAATTCTGATACTTGAATACTAAAATATTTGGAACACATCTAAGTTCATCCAGACGCGGAGAATTTGAATTTAAACAAAGGCCTGCCTTTCCAGGGCTGAAGATGCGACATCGGAGAATTTAAGCCTGTAGAAAAGTAGGAAAATGATTTTAAGTATTCCTTCAGCCCAAGCTGACTCCGATTCATATTTGATAGTGGAAAACAGATACGTCAGCTGAATTTTATTAGAGCTATATTGCGGTCTTTCTTGTTTTACCGTTTTACCGGAAATGCCTCCGTAATAACCATCTCTGCAGAAACTCTAGAATAGGCCTACTTTTGTGTTCTCATTTCTATTGTGTATTAAAATAACACAAGGCTCGTTAAAGTTTTACTGAAAAGGCAGCTTATTTTTAATTCTGATACTTGAATACTAAAATATTTGGAACACATCTAAGTTCATCCAGACGCGGAGAATTTGAATTTAAACAAAGGCCTGCCTTTCCAGGGCTGAAGATGCGACATCGGAGAAGTTAAGCCTGTAGAAAAGTAGGAAAATGATTTTAAATATTCCTTCAGCCCAAGCCGACTCCGATTCGTATTTGATAGTGGAAAACAGATACGTCAGCTGAATTTTATTAGAGCTATATTGCGGTCTTTCTCGGCAAGGGTCCTCTTCAGGCTCAAAGCCGCTCAAGTTGGAAAAACGAACTTGTGGGAAAACCAACTTTCCCACAAGTTCGTTTTTCCACTTGAGCGGCTTTGAGCCAATAGAGGACCCTTGCCAAGTAGGGCCGAAATATAGCTCAAATAAAATTCAGCTGACGTCCGTTTTGCACTATCAAATAAGAAAAAGATTTTAGGATGGTCAATGGCTTACATTTCTAGTTGGTGAATATTTCAAGCGTAGAGGGACAAGCACATAGAGGTATCACAAATCCAAAAGCATAAGTTCATTTTATGAAATCGTCTATCCCGGGATAACGGAGAAACGAAGTAACGCATTTGTAAGTGAATAAGTGATATGTTACTAGGCGTATTGGACCTTAGACCTATTCGGTTAAATTTTAAGATTGTCAGTTAAGACTAAAAAATCCTCGACCTTCAACCCACCCTACACTTTTTTCATCACGTTTCCATTTGTTCACAATACATCCAATTTCACATTCGTCAACTAGATCAGTTTCAAATGCGATTAGTAATCAGATGCTGGTCAGCCAATGTTGAACGCAAAGTGGCCTTAACCAACACTCATCTTGCTAAACCATCTTTCCCCCTTTGCTGAGGTAACAGGGATTGTCTTGGCCAGGTCGAAAGCAGTCGAAAGCTTTCCGTACTTGTGAAGACATCTTTCAATTCACGAAAAACTTCGAATATTTTCTTCTATCCTGGCGAATTTTGAGGTCATGTCGGAACAAGGCTAGCTCGTCTTTGAACTCTTCTCGGCTTATCACCGGTGAGGAGTCGAGAAAGCTGTCGAAACTTGAGCAGATGGTACCGTGAAGCTATTCATGGAACAGTATTTGTAGTTGGAAATGATGGATTTCAGCAGGTTGCCTAGTAATTAAAAGCTATAGAAAATTAGGAGATTACCAGAATCACATGATGAATGTTCCGGTACGCTATGTTGTCTGTCTGCACAAATCACTCTGGTAAGTTGTGTGCCGGGGTCATCCGGGTAAGCTGTGAGTCTATACTTATGTGGTAAGCAACAAAATTCCGGTAGATTCCCTGAGCCAAATTCTGGTTGATTCCGTGGAGCAAAAGTCCGGTAGATTCCCCGATCCAGCCTCTAGTAACTTCCCCGAGACAAGTTCCGATAACTTCCTTAAGAAAGACTTCGGTAGATTCCCTGAGCAAAATTTCGGTAGATTTCCTGAGCAAAATTCCGGTAGATTCCCTGAGAAATTCTGATAGATTCTCTGAGCAAAATTCGGGTAAATTCCCTGAGCAAAATTTCGGTAGATTCCAAAATTGTAGTAGATTCCGTGGGTCAAAATCCGGTATCCCTTGATCCAGCCTCCAGTCAATTCCCCGAGACAGGCTCCGGTAGATTCCATGTGCAAGATTTCGGTAGATGCCCTGAGCATAATTCCGATAGATTCCAAAATTATAGTATATTCCGTGGTGCAAAGTCCGGTAGATCCCCTGATCCAGTCTCCACTGAATTCCCTGAGACAAGCTCCGGTAGATTCCTTGAGCAAGATTCGGTAGATGCCCTGAGCAAAATTCCGGTAGGTTCCCTGAGCAAAATTCCGGTAGGTTCCATGAGCAAAATTTTGGTAGATTCCAAAATTCTAGTAGATTCCGTGGGTCAAAATCTGGTAGCCTCTGATCCAGCCTCCAGTCAATTCCCCCAGACAAGTTCCGGTAGATTCCATGTGCAAAAGAAATAGAAAACCGTGATTTTCGGGGGATCAGCTAATTATCCCTCTAGGATGATGTGCGAGGGATAAATATAAATTCGGATATCTCGGTTGCACTTCCGGCAAACTGTCCTCAGCGAAAAACAAAACAAAACTAAATCATAAAATCCACCGCAATCACAACAGGAGAACGATGCGGAACCAACAGACAATAAGACGAGATGTAACTAAAAACCAGAAGAAAATCGCACATCATCCTAGAGGGATAGTTAGCTGATCAAGAAAAAATCCCCGAAAATCACGGTTTTCTATTTCTTTCGTAATGATTGGTCAGCTTGGCTTCAAACCTTATATTCCATGAGCAAGCTTTCGGTAGGTTCCCAGAGCAAAATTTCGCTAGATTCCCGGAGCAAAATTTTACTAGATTCCCTGAGCAAAAATTCCGGTAGATTCCCTGAGCAAAATTCCGATAGATTCCCGGTGTAAAATTCCAGTAGGTTCTATGAGCAAAATTTCGGTAGATTCCAAAATTCTAGTAGATTCCGTGGGTCAAAATCTGGTAGCGCCTGATCCAGCCTCCAGTCAATTCCCCGAGACAAGTTCCGGTAGATTCCATGTGCAAGATTTCGGTAGATGCCCTGAGCATAATTCCGGTAGGTTCCATGAGCAAAATTCCGGTAGATTCTCTGAGCAAAATTCTGGTAGATTCCCTGAGCAAAATTCCGGTAGATTTCAAAATTCTAGTAGAATCGGTTTGGCAAAGTCCGGTAGATCCCCTGATCCAGCCTCCAGTAAATTTTCTTAGACAAGTTCCGGGAGATTCCTTGAGCAAGATTTTGGTAGATGCCCTGAGTAAAATTACGGTAGGTTTCCTGAGCAATAATCCGGTAGACTCCATAAAAATCATCAAGTTCATATGAATTTGACAAGTTTTTACTGGCGTGGCTCAGCCGCACCAATCAAAATTAACCGATTTTTTTTTGTCCACAGACCTTCTGGGGTGGGGGGTGCAGCACCCCCCTCGGGACGCCCCTGGTCATAGGTACCCCTCCACTTATGTTTTGGGATCCCCAAAACCAGAGACCACTAGTGGTAATTAACGCACCTTTTCTTCGTCAAATTTCTTAGTTGTTATTGTTTTTGGGATCCCAATGGAGGGATACCTATTACATCGCAAGTTGTCCGTCCGTCTGTCTTTCAGCCCTATACTCTACAAGGGAATGATATATTTTGATGAAAGTTCAAGGGTAAGGTCAAGTTCGTAGATGAGCTCAGTAGCCCTACATTTAGGGGTGGGGGAGGGGGTCCAAATTAAGGGGATAGTTGATTATCGGGTAAGAAGGTATGCTGAACAGGATAGTCAAAACCATTTTCTTGTCGGATAAGTAGTTCGTCCGGAATCCGGCAAAAACCGGAAAGTTGGTTAGAATTAAAATTTGTATTTGAAGTTGAATAGATGTTCGATTATGGGGTAAGAAGACAGGCTGAACACGATGATGAAAACCACTTTCTCATCTGGCAACAAGTTCGCCCGTTATCCGGCCAAACCGGAAAATTTGTTAAAAGCGAAAGTTTTATTTGAAGCTGATTAGATGACAAACTTAGGGCTAAGAAAAGACGCTGAGTCTGTATATGACAACCTTTTTTACCCGGACATATAATTCGTCCGAAATCCGGTTAAAACCGGAAATTTTAGAAGTTAAATTTGTATTTGAAGTTCTTTATAGTGATACGAAGATAAGCTGAATTCGTTTCTGAATTGTTCTTTTTATAGCGTTCGACAAGTAGTTTCGTTAATCTTTTCTTTTTTAAATTCCATAGTTTTTAGTTTTTATCTGTCTTCAAGCAATAATCAATAGTAGGCTATAGTTAAGAGCATCCTACAAATTATTTGCAGAAAAAAAAGATTAAAACGAAGCTCTAACAATAGCTATAATAAAAGCGAATACCACTCCGTATAGTGCCGTTCCGTCACAGGATATCTAACGTGTGGTTTCCAAGCATTCCCACCATCTCAAAACCAACAAAAAAAGATTGCCAAACATACTAACATTCCTAGCAATGGACAAAATATTTCTTTGTGCGAGTCCTCTAGACAGAACAGACCAAAGGTTTCGATGGGATCCCAAAAATCTAATATTTTATTCAAACAACTGGGTCATGTCTTTGCTATTCAGTGTTCGTCAGATTCCTTGAATATTTTTACTGCTAAAATAAAGCTGAAAAATGGATTCAGCATGTCTCCTTGCCCCGATACCAAATCTGTAACCGATTTCAGAAACAACTTTGAGCTTCAACCAAATTTCGATATCAGCCAAATTCGTAACGAACCATTTGTCCAGCAAGAAAACTAAGTTCAGATATGGATTCAGCGGACCTCCTTGCCCCCTCAATGAATATCTTATTAGCTTATAAGACATAGGCCTACATGATCCTACCGTAAATTCGAGACCCCCTTCCCTGCCTCTAAAGATAAGACTAAAGGACCCATCTACGAACTTGACCTTTACTTTACCAGTGAATCCTCATTGAAGAACATCATCGCTTGAACGACATATTTCCTCGTTTGAACATTACATATCTACCCCCTCGACCTTCGATTACACTAGATCTCTCCGACGTTTACAGAATAGGCCCTAAACAAATGAATCGTCGGCATCCAAGCGCAGAGCTATACTAGTTTGAGAAGAAAGGGGTAGTGACTGGTATAGCCGAAAATTGGTCGACAAATTTTGTGTCCGGTTTTCGCCGGATTCCGGGTGAACTACTTGTCCGGCAAGAAAATAACTTTCCTAAATTCAGCACGTCTCCTTACCCCTAAATCAACTATCTCACTGGCTTTTAAAAAATAGTTTCATTTACCCCTTAACTTGAAACCCCTCACCCCCCCCCCTAAATATCGAGCTACAGAGCCCATCTTCGAACTTGACCTGTACTTGGACCCAAAGACTGATCGTGCTAAATTTGAACAAAATATTTAAAACCCTTCGACAGTTATTGTGCTAACAGACGGACGGATTGACAACTTTTTGCGATGCCATCCCTCCTATCCCTCCACTTACGTTTTGGGATCCCAAAAATAGTAAGTGTTACTGTTGAGTTATTTAGTTTTATTCTTTGATCTATTTTATATAAGTATACCATTTTAATTACGTTTAACCTAAATATTAAATTTGGACAACACTATGTGAAAAAATAAATCTCTCTTATTTTTCTAGTTTAAATCAGTTTTAGTAAGAAGTGATTATATTTTTAAAGGACTCTTTGACAATTTGTTTGCAGAAAGAGTCTACGGTGAATGTTGCTTTAGGCTAGTGCCGATGGCATAAATTTACGAAGTGTTTTATAACTATTATTGAAATGACGAACTGATTGAGTGTATACATATTTATATTTTATTGTGATTATGTTTGAGGTAAAGGTCTAACATACTTTTGATGAACAGAACTCTACTTTACCCACTGGCCTAAGTGCTTTGGGCCACCCATGTTTGGGATGCCACAAACAAGTTCGACGCATAACCTCACTTATGGTGGATTCACACAATCCGTAAATCCGAGCGGAATTCCGCTCGGTCCTTTTCGAATGGTTTGCAAATTATAATCAATCAAACGCAGCGTTTGCGCAGGCTGACCGTGTGAGCCGTACGTATATTAGGTCTTTCTTCTTTGTTTTCTTGAAGCCAGGATCAGCAGGGTCATATAAGCTGGGATGCCCTTTAAAACTTTCTGATCATCACTCATTTTCTTGAAAACGATGCTCAAAAACCGACCAGATCAAGCAAATTCGAGCGGAGAGCTAGAAAAATTTGAAGCAAAAAAAACGGTAGGAAAATCTGCTCGGTTCTTACGATCCGCTCGGATTTACGCAGTGTGTAAATATACCATTAAAGTTCAACGCGGCTCGTGAAGGGTGACTGACAGTTAGATGAGTCACACCGATCAGCTGCGGGAAATACTCTATATGACTAGGTCCAAAAAACACCAGCGATCCTCAGGAAGAAGGAGTAAGCGTGTCCGTGCGACTCAAACTCAACGACTCAAATCCTGTGTCAACCAATCACCGCGATCTTTGGGAGCAGCTCTGACACCAATTCTGCCTTTCTTCCACTAGCTACCCGGAGAGAGAGGCCGGAGATTTTTCATCGGTGGGATCAAAGACATTAGTTGCGTTTTTGCAGAGCACCGTGTATCAGATACCACGATAACTGCAAAAACGACTAGTTGCAGATCCAGTTACCGTGGTAACAGCAAAAACGTAACTAATACTAATGGTACAACAGTGAGCGTGTCCGAAAGCTTGTTTTACGAAAAATGCTGCCAGAAATGGAGCATTATGCTGCATTTTAAGTCCGAAAGATGCTCTCGTCGTTTCTTCGTTGAACTTCAATAAGAGTCGCTATTTCGTTCGTCCCTCTTCATCGTTAGTATTCAAAAATCAGCCGCTCATAAATAGGCCCGTATTTTCAACGGGATAAATAAATTCTTTCGAATGTGTCCTTCGATGGCTCTGGAGACAGGAAACAGATTGTAGCTTCGGGAATTAGGTCAAACTTGAGCAGTTTCAGGTCAATCCAGTTTAAATTCTGTCAGACAAAGGTGAACATAGAATGATTTTTATCAAGCTTCCCAGGATTACTTTATAATTTTGGAAAAAAGGTAGAATTGTTTCAGTAATTTACTAATTTCCACAGTGTCTGTTATACTTTATGTCTGATATTTGTTTGGTTGTTTTTTCTTCCTTGGAAAAATAATAATTAAGCTATTTTTCCAGGATTTCAGTCTACTTTCTTATTTTTCAATACCATTACAAATATTTATACTAAGTTTTATTTGTTGTTTTTTACTTCAAATAGCCGAGTTAACTGAAATTTCTAACTATTTATTTAGGAATTTGTACCACTTTTGAAGTCTAAAGACTACAAGACACCTAAATTTGACTCTGACGCATTGACGAGATATTTTGTTTTATTTTATTACAAACAGTCAATCAAAACGGATCGCCGTCGTTTTCCAAACTTCTTCTCAAAAATGCCACATACATGCTGCAACTTCGCAGCATTTTTCGAAGCATTTTTGACGTCACTAATTCTGCATTCATGACAAGAAATTCTAGTCGAACTGAAAACGGTACGAAAAATGCTGCACTGATGCTACATTAATGCTTCATTTCGAGCTCTCGGACACGCTCAGTACAACAAAACGTGCTTTGATGATGATTCTGGGGAGACCGATGAAAAAAATGTCAACAGAGCGATCTTTTAACGAAAGTACAACCGCTGAACGGCGCTGATTGTTGTGATTCATGGGACATACGGGAGTTTCCGATCTTTCCCACTTTTACTGTCTTTGGGTGGGGAGAGATAGTCATCAAGAGTATTACGGTTAAAGCCAGGCTTCCCCTTCCAGATTACCAGACGTCCGGGTCTTCCGCATAGTCAAGCCAACCCTTCCAGATTGTCATGATAATGATGATATCCAATTTTAGCTGCGTTCGTTGCACTCCGGGCTGTCACTAGTGTTTAGTCACCAGTGTCCGGTTCTTCCCTTAAAACGCGTTCTTTTGGTTCACCGGTGAGTTGATGAAAACCGGCTAACTCCTCGCTGAATCCGGGCTCACGAGCAGGTTCTGGTTAGTCCGCACCGGTGAGATAAAACCGGACACTGGTTAGTTCAAAAACGGGTTATTTGACTGGTGAGAAATCACCGGTGGATGCAAAAACGGCTTATAAGAAAAACCGGAGACCACCGGTGAGAACTCCCGTGACAAAGAACGCAGCTTTTGCTATTCTTCAACATTTCCTAGATGTCCCCTTCGCATTCAAATATCTCTTGCGTCCCAGTCACAACTGTCAATCACTTTCCCTTTCCTTCCTGCGTTTGCATTTTTGTTTTGTCTCTCGAACGGATTGCCTCTATGGTACCTTCCAGACATCCGGAATCTGGGGTGTCAAACACCCCGGACTTCCAGACGTTTTTGGCCTGGCTCCACCTTCCAGGTCAGCCTTGACGAAAACGGCTGTCTGGAATCCGAAAGAAAAATCTGGAAGGTGAAGCCTCGCTTTTATAGTATGGGCGGAAACCCGGGCTGCTGAAAATCCCCGGCAAACGAAACATCTAAAAAGATATTCCAACAGGTAACAAAAGAAGAAAAGCTAGTACCAGAGCACATACCTTCGTGACGAAAATAGTCCCACGAGGCCGTTTTATACTCCACAGATTACACTACAGATCCACCAAGTGTATTACAGACCAACCAACTATAGTGTGAAGCCTGCGAAGGAAAGACCCGATATTTTCGCGATGTTTGCGTGTTTGCGGAGCCACGTTGTTTGGGCGAAAACAGGTCCGCGTTCAGTAAACACAATTTGGGGTCTTTAGCTCGGACTAAAGCATTGTCCTAATAGGTGTAATAGGTGAATAGCGCTATACGCGATGTTTACGTCTTCGTAAGGACCGTTCAAGCTTACGTTTAAGGCACAGAATTTTTGAATAATACGTGCTATCCGCGAATATGTGTGGTAAGCTTTCATCCCGCCGAGGCTTACTGTTGTAAAAATTAATAGGAACGGGTTCTATTAAAAATTATACATGACCAATTACAGAAATGCATTTCCATCACGTGACTACTGAAGAAGAAAGATAAACATTTAAGGAGAGATATTTGTAATATAAATAGAGCTGAATGAGCTCCTTGAAAGAGAGTCAGTCATATTAAAATATATTGCTAATTATGTTTACAAGCTTTTACCTTATCTGGAATAATAAGAGCAATCCTGGTAGGCTCAAAACTATATTGAGAAATATGCACTAGTTCAAATCCAACAGACACGTAGCAACAGATATTATAAATATTCTTTGAGCCCAAGCTGACTTTGAAACATTTATTCAAACAATGTTTACAACGGATACGTCAGCTATGATTTTTCATCAGCGATATTTCGGCCCTTCTTGGCAAGGGTCCTCGTCAGGCTGTCAATCCTCTAGTTCAACTTCGGGGAAGGAAACAAACCTGTATACTGGATTGTTATAAAACCGGTAGAGGCTTATCTAAAATTCCGCATGAAAGTCATCAGAGGTTATGTTCTCTTGGCCAAACTCTTGGGATTCATTGTCAGGCTTAAGGCTCTGTTTTGAAAATCTACGCATTCGTGTTCGAAACGTTGGCGAGCGGCGTTCAACTTGATTTTCAAGTTGAACGGCTGCAGAGGATAACGCTTACAAGGCGGAGTATTTTTATTCGTGTTACAACATACGCGTGAACGGTCCTGTACACACGCTTGTTCAAATACAACCGGAGAGATTCTTATCAATGTGGCGTTCGGTGTTGCCTAGGAAATACAATTTTTCGATCTCTAAAAATATTCAAAAAGGTTCTTAGTACTACCTGATGTACACGAGTACAATATAACGCAAATTATACTGTAAAAAAGCTATTAAAATAAGGGATGGACAGCATTGATCCTCGAACTTTGGCAACCCTGACGACGCTGCAATAAGTCCTAGATGCGGTAATACACCTTACAACACCTATTAGGACAATGCGCAATAAACGGGAAAGAAGACAGGAGTTTGAGAACTCGTGTGTAGTTCCACAGGTTCTGGCTTTGTCATCTTTTTGGATGGTCTTCTCTTGTCCGTAAATATTATAAATGTACAGTATATGCTGAGTACTTTTCCTTGGACAAGTAAAAACAAACCCTTCCGTATTTTCATGATATTTGTCGCTGTTCTTTAACGTTTCGTAGATGTCCCCTTCAAGTATATTTTGCTTCCCAGTCACAACTGACAACCACTCTTCCTATTTCTTCTGACCTATGGATTTGCATATTTACTGCGCCCTGGGAGGGGGGGGGGGGGGTGCAGCACCCCCCCCCCCCACCTTTTTGAGATTTGGTAATTTCGGTAGCAGAACTGTTCGATATATTTACTGGGATTCGGTAGTTATACAGAATCCTAATTGCATATCTGTACAAATCTCTTCGGTATAATGCTCGGGATTCGGTATAATTACTAGTAGGTAATTATTAGGTTTATTCTCTTTAAGAAATGCTAGGCTAGTAAATATGATAAGATTTTGGGAGAGAGTGATACATATGCCAAGAATAAGATTACTAAAATCAGCGTACCTGGAGGCTCTGAAGGATGATTCACCAAAAGCGTGGCCGCGGTTAATCAGACAAATTTTGCAGGATTGTGGTATGGATGAGTCTTGGAATGGGGGGCTAGGGACAGATATGGAGGTTGGAGAATTAGGAAAAATGGTGAGTATCAGGTTAAAAGACCAAGAGATCCAAACTTGGCAATTTCAGAAGGGCATTCCAGTGTCCCTGCGTTTCTTCGAGGCGGCCAAAGAGACTTGGGGCGAGGGAATTATGTTTAAAGCAGGGTTAAGTAAGGAGGATATTAAGCATATTATTGAGATGAGGGCTGATAGTTTACCACTTGGGGCAAGGAGAAAATATATTGGTAAAGTAAACGAGAGAATTGGTCCTTACTTCTGTCCTATGTGTGGTCATGAGGACGAAAGCGTAGTACATTTGATGTGTGATTGTGTGGAATTGAATGAATGGAGAAAGGAGGTATTTGGTGAGAGAGTGTTTAATGAAGAATGGATGGTAAGGATGATGAAGGATGAGTGTTTTGTTACTGTAAAAATACTTGGACGTTTCTTGAGGCTTGCGATGGAGCATAGAAGGAGATTTTTAGAATAGGAGCTGCGTGTTATCTATGTAAGTGAGTGCGTTTTTTTAGAATCTTTGTTGCCATGGCCCTCGGGCTTTTATGGTAAATTATATTCTATTCTATTCTATTCTATTCTATTCGGTAGTTATCAGGAATTTGGGGAGGGAACTTACTGAAATCATATGGTAATTTTTCGATGCCGGAACTATTCGGTAGCCTACATTTATGGACATGCCGCAGTTACACAGAATCCCGAATAAGCTATTGGTTCAAAATTATTCGGTATCATGATTGGGATTCGGTAATTTATTCAGTATAAATACCACGTATAAATAACCAAGAATCCTGACTTTGTTCCAGTTTCGACGAAAGTATACCGAATATGAATATTGTTCGGTAGTCTTTCGATACCAAAACAATTCGGTATAATAACCGGGATACGGTAGTCATACAGAATCCCGAACATGCTATCGGTCTGAACTTATTCAGTATAATAACTGGGATTCGGTAATTTATTCTTCGTAATTGCCAGGATTTGGAAGTTACCACGAACCTCGAAATTTAGAAGAGGTCGAATGAAGTGCTGGTCACAGAAGACAAAAGGGATCATCTATGATATGATCGATAGTCCTTACTATTATTTTGGATCCCAAAAAAAAATTCAATCATACATATTTCCTAAGTTCCACCTGCAGTCCTTTTCGTAATATTCTCCATTTTGTGGAAGGGCACGTCATTTGACGGGGGTTTTAAGCCAGTTTTAGGATTGAGATTTCGAAACAGTAAAAGCTAGAACTTGGATGGAAATTAAATTTGGCAAGAAAAACAAAATAAAATTTCGCCTGTGGCGCTCACTTTATGTGATTATGGGTAGTATATTGACTAGACTACAGTTACTGATGCCGCCGGAACGTCGCTCCATCCGGTTTCTGGAACTTCTTAGAGTCTGGGTATATAATCAACGGTAAATGATAGAATTTGTAAGAAAAGCAGTTAAATTTTAGCTTACAGAAAAAAAAAAATTGATTTCGAAAATTTTCGCCTGCGGCGCTCGATTTAATTTTCTATTGGCTATAATAGATAGAAGCTATTACTGCAATCATGCCCGGCAATATATTCTCCATGTGAGCTTCGCCAGAACGCCGCCTATTAGTTGGCTTATCGTCTTTCATGCTGCCCTTTATTGTTACTCTTCCTACGCAATAATTTCTGTTCCATAATTTAAAGCTCGTATTCTTAGTTCTAGGATTTGGTAAAATTTTTTGAAAGATTCGGTAAATATTTTGGTTCTGTCCCCCACCGAAAATGCACTTGCGACGCCCCTGACTGCGCCTCTCAAAGGTCCTGTTCAGGCTCAAAGCCGCTCAAGTTGGAAATATGAACTGGTGGTTCTTTTTTCCAATTTGAGTGGCTTTAATTTGAGCCTGAAGAGGACCCTTGCCAAGAAGGTCCGAAATATAGCACTAATAGAATTGAGCTGACGTATCCGTTTTGCACTGCCAAACATGTCTCAAGATTTCCGGTTCCCCCCTCGGGGTCTCCCCCCCCCCCTACAGTCATCGGATCCGGGCTGGACATGAAATGGGACATCTGAGGCACGATGTCTTTCCAAATATTAAGTTCCATTAAGATCCGATCAGCCGTTCGTAAGTTATGCACGCCACAAAATTCCGGATTCCGCTTCCTCCCCCCACGTTGGTCTGATCTGGCAAGTGACTATTCCCAAGTTAATATGGTCGGGTCCCTGATATGCCTGCCAAGTTTCATCTTCCTAGCACATCCGGAAGTACCCTAACTCGCAATCGTGGGACGTACCGGACAGACCGCGCGACGGAATTGTGATAGGTATATGGCACTTGACCGAAGGGCAAGTCGACACAGCTTCGGACGTGTCGCAATTACTCGCAATGGAAACGTCTTGATTCGGGACCTTTAGCCACGTGGACGTTTTGCAACGGGGACCTTTTGTCATGGGGATGTTTCGCCGGAAGACATTTCGCCAACAACCCTCCGCACATGCTCTACTGAGTGTATTTCCTATGTTTCTTACAATTTTTTCGATATCAATTGTCGCTAATCGGCCGAGGCACGGCCATTGATTTAATTTTCTTCTTATTCCATAATAGTTGAGAGTTAGGAGCCCTGTTCTGGTCAGGTGCCCTGTTCTTTTCTGTTTCCTCTTTCTTTGGTCACTTCTGTAGATTTGTGCACATGGTGGGAAATAAACCTGTAATGGTAATAATAACATAACAGGATCTGCGCTTCAGCATCAGGGTATGCATTGTTTTCCTTCTTTCTCCTTTTTTTTAAGTTTTAAAGTTTAATCGAATTGGGCTGAGATCCGACAGTCTAACTAAATTTCACTTTTTTAATTAAATAGCCTACGCCTGAAAACCCGGTAAAAATGTGTTGCTTTGTTTGTCCGGTATTCACAGTCACAAATACTCAATTTCATCGAACGGACTTTTTGTTTCGGATTTGTGATACCTCACCAGAAGTTCCATAATAGACAATACGAGGATGCGCGGTTTCAATGCATAAAAGATAACACTCGGGTGTTATCTGTTGTGTTTGAAAATATGATGTATAATAATAATAATTTATTTTTTGATCTTGTGCATTTACTACATTATTGAAAGCTCAGTGTACTTTTTCCTCTTTTTTTTGTTTATACTGCACTATTTCCTCTCCTTAAGTGCGTTAATAAAATCATCATCATAAGCGTTACCATCACGAAGAACCGAAAAAAGGCCAAAAAGTATCTTACGCCTGAAAACCCGATAAAATGTGTTGCTTTGTTTGTCCGCTATTCACAGTCACAGATACTCAATTTCATCGAACGGACTTTTTGTTTCGGATTTGTGATACCTCACCATAAGTTCCATAATAGATAACACGAGGATGTGCGGTTTCAATGCATAAAAGATAACACTCGGGTGTTATCTGTTGTGTTTTAAAATGTGATGCATAATAAGCGTTACCATCACGAAGAACCGAAAAACCGCCAAAAAGTATCTGTTTGAGTTTGCCGATATCATGGTGATATAAAGTCAGTGGTAGATGCTTTTTAGGCTCTGCCTAACAAAGCTTGTTATGCATAACATTTCATTAATAACGTTTTCAAACAGAACAGATAGTATCCAAAGTGTTATCTGTTACGTATTATCTGTTGAAACCGCGCATCGGATCCTCGTGTTATCTGATATGAAACTTCTGACGGTGCTCTATGCTTTGCTCTCTAATGCTTGAAAATGTTCAGCAACTACAAACGTGAGCCATTGCCGGAAAATAACGCATCTTTCCTACTCCCTTCAAAGCACTGGCTTTCTCCAATTTTCCGAACTTAGCGTCCGTCGTGCATGGAAATGCAGGCTTTTCTTGAAATTCAAATTCTCTGCGTCTGGATGAATTTTCGGTTGCCGTGCAAGCACCGCACATTCTTAACGTTATTGCCATAGCCCGGGTGACAAAATATCTTAAATGAGTCAAAAGAATTCAGGGTATTCTAATATTAGATGAAAAAATAAGCTGCTTTTTCAGATAAACTTTAAATGAGATGTTTTCACCCGCATGCTACGACAAAATTCAACTATATTTTATAGTCGGCAGTCAGTCAAAGTAACTAATTAAGGGTTCCTAGGAACATCTAAATGTGTGCTTTGGTTCTTCATTTTACGATTTAGCTCACAATGCACTAGTCCAAACAAATCAAATCAAATCTTTTATTGATAACCCAACTTCGTAGCTTTCTTCGTTAGAAGATGCTAAATTACGCTGGTCGTACATTATTAAAATAAATAAATTACACTAGTTATTCGCTTTGTTAAAAGTCTCTGTAAAAAAGGGCACGAACGAGTTCATGGACCTTGAGGTTCGTCCTCTGACAGGCACTAGTTTGTTTTGCTGTCTTGTCCTGCTATTTTTCGGAGCATCAGGGGGGGGGGGAGCAATGATCGATTGTTCTCATTTGCCAACAATTTTTTTCCAAAGTTAAGGATCAGTTCTGTTCTTCGGTTGTAGAGGTTCGGGATTCTCAAAACTAATTAACCAAACTAATTAACATTCAAAGAGCAAACTTACATTTTGCTGAGCCAGAGGTCGGAAAGGTTTTCCTGGATGCTTCTGGCTGGAATCCAAATAAACTATTTAGAAATACGGATTGCTTGAGCCCAGACATCTAAAGCATTGTTCAAATAGGTGTAATAAGCTGAAAGCGCTGTATGCGATGTTTACGCCTTGTATTGTTATTCCGAACCCGAAGCGCTGAAACCCGGACGAGGTTAGTCGCTTCCCGAATCTCAGCCGGGCTGGATCAATGGTAGAGAGAAAAGGCTCATTGCGCCAAGATGGATATTGGAAGGATTTTATTGAGAAGTTTTGATATGGATTTAAATGAAAGAGGTTGAACGGAGTGGGGGTGGACGCTTGTGATCGCCCACGATTGCCAAAAGTTTATTTCGGACATGTCCGGAATCAGTGAACGTCACTCGGTGTTGCTGGTGGAGGAGGAGCCGGTGACACTCTCGAGAGTGACACAGATAGCACACGTCGCTACTGGTTATCGATGCAGCGTTCGGTGTTGCCACGCTGATATAGTTTTTCGAGCTTCTAAAGATCAGAAAAAGTGTTCTTAAGTACCCGAGTATAATTTGACACTCTTTTAATTGTTAAAAGCTACGAAATTAACGGATGGACAGGCATTGGTCCTCGAAGCAGTCGTAACAGAACAAGACGTGTTCTTTTGAAGAAAAGTTGTTTCTTGAGCTTCCAACAAAGTAGAACTTTAGTACTTCCCGTGGCAATCCTGACGACGGTGCTCCTCTTCTCGGCTTGCTGGCGGAACCAACCAAGCAATCTGATTGGCTCTGCATAAGCGAAAATAGAACCTGGCTCTATTCTCCTTATTCGCCTTATTACAGTGCGCCCCGAGGAAAAGAGGAATCTGTAATAGGCCTTATACACCGTAATACACCTTAAGCATTGTCCTAATTGGTGTAATAAGGTGTATTATCGCGTATAAGACTTATTACAGATTCCTCTTTTCCTCGGAGCGCGCTGTAATAAGGTGAATAAGGATAATAGACTAGCGTTCTATTCTGGCTTATGCAGGGCCAATCAGATCGCTTGGTCGGTTCCGCCAGAGGGCCGAGGAGAGGCGCAGCGTCGTCAGGGTTGCCAAAGAAAGCACAACAGTTCTACTTTGTTGGAAGCTAAAGAAACAACTTTCTGAACAAAAACACGTTTTTGTTCTATTACGACGGCTTTTCGTCAGTTCGAGGATCAATGCTGTCCATCCATTATTTTAATAGCTTTTTTACAGTATAGTTTGCGTTATGTTGTACTCGTGTACTTCAAGTAGTACCAAGAACCTTTTCGGATATTTTTAGAGCTCGAAAAATTGTATTACCTTGGCAACACCGGAAGCCGCATTGATAAGAACCTCTTGGGTTGTATTTGAACAGGCGTGTGTATTAAGACGTAAACATCGCGTATAGCGCTATTCACTTTATTACACCTATTAGGACAATGCTTCACCAGGCCACTATGCGCAATCAACGATTGGCCCGCTTCCAACGTGATTTGCCCGTATTTTAGTTTCCGTCAGTGAGTAGTACACGCAAAACGGGTCTCGAACCCTTCTTTTGAACGAATCGAAGTCGCAATTACTCGCAATCCTTCGTAGCGAAAAAAAAATGAGAATGCATCGCCGCTGTAAGTACTCTTTCAATAGCGGCCAGTCCACAATTTTGGTCAAAATATCAACCTTTTCAAAAATTCCGATCTTTTCCCATCATAATCAGGCAACGAGCCCAATAATTTCAACACGAGACTCGAACTATCGGCAATTAATTCCGCTCTCGCGTCGTTTTTCGTGTCATCACTAGACAGTTTGACAAATTGGCTGTAAAGGAAGAAATTAATAATAGGCCTAATACATATCTATATTTTCCGACTACTATTCAACGAGGTAAGACATACCGTGATCCCCTCCCTTAAACAAATCCAAAATAATTCAAATAAATTCCTTCAAGAAAAAAAAATTGGCTCATTATCCGTCGCTCCGACCACTATTATGGACCCTTAAAACGACTGTTATGTGCCCTTAAGCTCTTAACCCACTGTTACGAATCTGCTACGCAACGCTACCCTGTACATGATTCCCGAGCGGTGTGGACCATGCCTAGCGGTACAAAGCAACGTGCAAGCAACAACTTTTTCTTTCTCTCTAAGCTGGTGTCTACCTCGTAAATCAGTTATAGAAAACATAGATGTGTATTTACACTTAAAAAATAAAGGTTCAAAAGATATGTATCCATACAACCAGAGGCGTTGCTAGCCCAAATGTTTGGGTGGGGGAGGGGGAAGAGGCATTTTACCGACTGGCCGACCGCATTGGGGGGGGGGCGTCCCCCCTCTCCCCCCCAGTCGTGACGCCCCTGTATACAACAGCACTTAACGACCGTTCACGCTTGTGTTGTAACATGAATAAAAATACTTCGCTTTGTAAGCCTTATCCTCCTCTTCCGTTCAACTTGAAAATCAAGTTGTACGCCCACGTATGCGCAGGTTAACCACACGGAGCCTGGAGCCTGACAATGAATCCCAAGAGAACCTAACCTTTGATGACTTTAGGACACTGAACATCCTGAAATGTGGAATTTTAGATCAGCCTCGACCGGTTTTGTGCATATCAGTATAATATCTATTGCTGTGTCTGTTGGACCAGTGTAGATTCCTCGATTTAGTTTTGAGCCTACCAGGATTGCTGTTATTGTTCAGATAAGGTAAAAGCTTGTAATTGTCAAAACGCAATTAGCTGTACAGTTTAGTATGACTGACTTTCCATTCAAAGAGCTCATTCAGTTTCAATTATATTACAAATATCTCTCCTTATCCGTTTCTCTCTTTCTTCCTTGACAGTCACGTGATAGAAACACACGCTGTGGTTGGTCACGTATAGCTTTTAACACACAAAATAGAACCCGCTCCTATTAATTTTTACTACCGCAAGCCTGGCGGGATGAAAGTCTTACCGCAGATACCAAGTATAATTCAGGAATTCTGCGCCTTAAATGTAAGCATGAACGGTCCTTTAACTTTTCATGCTCTCCGGCAACGACCTTCCACAGCTCCAACTCAAAACTGACTGACTTAAATTTTACATAACCATCTCAAACTCGAATGACTGAAATTAGTCAGCCAGGAGCCTGAATATTCCCTGGCCGATTGAGTGAAAAGAACCAACGTGTAGCCAGCTCCCTGTTGAAAGTACACCTTGGTACTATTTACTCTTCAACTTACAGTGTTTTAAAATATTTTAATACTTTAAAACTAGGCTGTGCTTTCAACAAATAACACACGATTTCGGCTGTTTTAAGCCGTTGACTTATAGATAAAACATGGAAACAATTTACATACCCGGTTTTTCTGATGGAAAAACTTCTCGGAGACAACCGTCGACATCGCGATACACATCGAAGGTAGTAAAACACGGCAAGTGAGAAATCAGAGTGGTTAGAATGTACCGCGCGAGATTGGGGTCTCCAGGTTTAGAAATATATGGAGCGATTATGGGAGTAGGTTGCGTTAGTATTATAGGTAAGGGTAAGACAGGTCCTATAAAGTAAGAACGCAAGTCAGTAATGCTGCGCACAGACAATCAAGGTCGGGTGCTCGTGGACTGGAATTCCTGCCAAGAATTTGAGCAGTACCATCAATTCCGTTCGGAAAAACTTTTTTTTTCAGCTTCACGGTGAAAACGCGAACATTCCAGCCGGAAAAACCTGATCGTCTGTCCGCACCACAAGTACTTCATTTCTGACCTGCTGCTTTTGAAAGGCGGAATACCAAAAGAAAACAAATAAAAGGTCTCACAAAAAGTAGTAGGTCTACGCTACTCTTTTCTACTGATGAATGAATGAATGAACTTTATTACCCGTAAAATGTAAAACGCAAAACACGGAGTATTATGAAAGAAACAAAACGATAATTAACGAACAAAAACAAAAATAAACAAACTAAACAAAACAACATGAACAATCTAACCAGTATCAATTAGAAAGAATATCCGAAGAGGGACTTTCAAGTTAACGGTTGGAATCAAGTTAACGGGCTTTTTACACAGGTCATCACTCCAAGTCTGAATCCGAGAGTATTACTCCAAATCGAGCAATGACCTTTCTGTTTCGGTGCCATCTAGGGAGCCGGAGGAGGAATTTGCAATATTTGAAATAAGCCATTCGCAGAGTCTGTATATCTTATTTAAGAAACAGATGAGCCATGCCGGCTAAAAACAGAAGCACAGGGGCGCAATGAGCTTTGTAGAGCGTACAAAGACCATTGCGGTTATAACGGCTTTTGTTTGGGGATATTTTCCCGTAAGCCACGCGTAGGCTTTTCACGGCTCTATTCACAAGGGATGAGCACGTAGTGGAAAGCGTGTCGGGATATCTCGCCACAAGACAACTCGCCGCAGCGACAACTGGGAACCGACTACTCGCCACAGTGACATCTTGCCACAGCGACAACTTGCCACACCGATAGCTTGCCACCTTAAAGGCGTATTATCACCGTTCCCCGAGGACTCCACTTGAGGAGTCCCCGCGTTTTTGTTTGTCCGAGGGACTCACTCCCCGTATTCTCGCGAGTCCCCACGGACGGGGAATGCTCCGATTATCATCCCCGTCATCAAAAAGGACTCGCTTTCAGATTCGGAGGGAATCAATTTTTGCTGGTATTGGTGCAATGTAAACTTAATTAAAAATAATCAGAATAAACAAAACCAAAAATAAAGTGGATCCAGACTAATTTCGTCAACTGCATATTTCTTATTCGAACAAAATCGATTTTGGAAACATTCCCCGTGTTCTCGCTGTTTCTGTATGCGGATTCCGCTGGAGTGACTCCCTCTATTCTCGCCGTTCCCATCGCTTCCCCGAGGAGTCCTCCGGGAACGGCGAGAATACGCCTTAAGGCTGTGACACAGAAGTGATGCGGACGGTCTTTCTGAGCTATCCAGCGCCACCAGCTTTGCTTCAAGAATCTTTCGATAGTTGACCAAGCTAATTTGTAATTATTCAAAACAGATACAAAAGTAGAAACCATACCCCCTCGACTTAATCCCAATGACCCCGATCTTTGAACTGCGCATACGTGTCTTCTGGAAACGCCGCTCGAACTTTTCTGAGGACACACGATGGAATCGGAGGCCTGTTTCTCTTCCCGCATGTCCGATGAGTCCAGTTCATCCAAGTCCAGTAGGCGGTGTATCTCAGTTTCCTGAAAGAAAATATGCAGATAGTACCAAGTGCTTAGTTATTATACTTATTTATTCGTGTGTGAATTCTACTCCCGTTCTTTACTGTTTTACCCTCCCCCCCCCCTCCCCCATCTCGTTTGCATCAAACTAGCTAGTGTGTATTTTATTTTATTTATCCATGCCCCGCTTTTTATTTAGACCGGAGTAAAAGAAAACAAAGTAAAATTAAACGAATAGTAGTAGTAGTAGTAGTAGTAGTATTTAATTACAACAAACATAGATAAAAATAGATAAAAATCACGGACCAGTGCACATGCCTGGTGGCATACTTTAGCACTGACAATGTTGCACAACGAAAATAGAATAAAAAGCCGTCTTCTAACTACATTTTGACATCAACAAAAAGAGAACAAAAACAAAAGAAATTGCTCAACTACGCGTCGTAAAAATTTTTTTCAGCAATTTTAGAAACTGTCGCTTATTGCTACATTCTCGCACTGATACTGGAATTGAGTTCCAGATTTTTGGCCCAGTGTGACGGATGCTGAAACTCGCTCTTGACGTAGGGCGAAATTCGCACGAAAAATCTGAACGATGAGTGGTTGGATAATTATGAAATTGGGAATTAGTTGGAAAAATACCAGAGAAATTTGAAGGTAAACTATTGTATAGATAATCGTGGCAAATATTAGAAATAGACATTGTATGAAGTTGATCCATTGAATATATTCCTGAAGTCCCATAAATGTGTCTAACTGAAGATCTGTATTCAACATTAAAAAGAATCCTCATTGCTTTATTCTGGAGTATTTGGAGAGGTTTAAATACAGATGAAAAGGTAGAAGCCCAAACAGAAATACAATAAAGAAAATATGGGTGGACAAAAGAATAATAAATTGATTTTAGAATATTTTTAGGACAAAAATAACGAAGACGTGATAGCATACCAATATTTCGGGAAATTTTTAACGATAGTGTTTTCACATGTTTATGAAACGACAAATTTTCATCTAAAATTACACCAAGGTATTTAAACTGATCAACCCTTTTTAATTCAAGACCATTTAACAAAAGAGAGAAGCTATCTGAACTGACTGATCCAGTACGCGAAAATAACATATATTGGCATTTTTTCTCGTTAAGAGCTAGTAAATTCCTTGAGTACCAATCAGATACAGCTAGTAACGTGCTTTCAAGGTTCTGGAAAAGAACTGCTAGGTCCCGGTGAGAAGAAAAAATTACTACATCATCAGCAAACATTATAATTTTACAAAGAGAAATTTTTTTTCAGCAATTTTAGAAACTGTCGCTTATTGCTACATTCTCGCACTGATACTGGAATTGAGTTCCAGATTTTTGGCCCAGTGTGACGGATGCTGAAACTCGCTCTTGACGTAGGGCGAAATTCGCACGAAAAATCTGAACGATGAGTGGTTGGATAATTATGAAATTGGGAATTAGTTGGAAAAATACCAGAGAAATTTGAAGGTAAACTATTGTATAGATAATCATGGCAAATATTAGAAATAGACATTGTATGAAGTTGATCCAATGAATATATTCCTGAAGTCCCATAAATGTGTCTAACTGAAGATCTGTATTCAACATTAAAAAGAATCCTCATTGCTTTATTCTGGAGTATTTGGAGAGGTTTAAATACAGATGAAAAGGTAGAAGCCCAAACAGAAATACAATAAAGAAAATATGGGTGGACAAAAGAATAATAAATTGATTTTAGAATATTTTTAGGACAAAAATAACGAAGACGTGATAGCATACCAATATTTCGGGAAATTTTTAACGATAGTGTTTTCACATGTTTATGAAACGACAAATTTTCATCTAAAATTACACCAAGGTATTTAAACTGATCAACCCTTTTTAATTCAAGACCATTTAACAAAAGAGAGAAGCTTATCTGAACTGACTGATCCAGTACGCGAAAATAACATATATTGGCATTTTTTCTCGTTAAGAGCTAGTAAATTCCTTGAGTACCAATCAGATACAGCTAGTAACGTGCTTTCAAGGTTCTGGAAAAGAACTGCTAGGTCCCGGTGAGAAGAAAAAATTACTACATCATCAGCAAACATTATAATTTTACAAAGAGGCAAAACTTCCGGTAAATCATTTATAAAAAGAAGAAATAGAATAGGCCCAAGGACAGAGCCCTGAGGTATTCCGTAGTTAATCTGGAAAGTATCTGAACGAAGATCACGGGATTTATCAACACATTCTAGTCGTCTCCCAGAAAGATAAGATGCAAAAAAATTGACAGCTTGTGTTGAAAATCCGTAAGACTTAAGTTTTGCAAGAAGCAAAGAATGATTTACGGTGTCAAACGCCTTGGCAACATCAAGAAAAATCGCCAAAGCATGTTGACCACCATCTAATGAATCATTTATATTCAATAAAAGCTCATGAATTGCCAGTTCAGTTGACTTTCCCTTTATAAAACCATATTGAGAAGTGTGTAAAATCTTATTATCAAATAAGTATTTTTGTAATTGATTGTTTGCAATTTTTTCCAAAATTTTACTAAAAACCGAAAGCAGAGAAATACCTCTATAATCTGAAGGATCAATTGAACTACCTGCTTTAGGTAATGCTATAACATTTGCTTTTTTTAGTAGCTCAGGAAAAATCCCATGTGTAAGTGACAGATTGAAAATATGTGCCAATAAAGGTGAAATTCTCGACGCTATGTGTTTAACAATTTGTGCTGAAAAACCAAATTCATCCGCAGAAAAACTCTGTTTAAGCTTCACAATAGTTTTTTTTATCTCCTGAGGCGCAATCTCAGAAAAAGTAAACGAACTTTCCGCATGTTGCCCATTAACTGGAATAAAAGGGGAATTCAGCTGCGTACTCATAGTCGATGCAAGTCTAGAACCAATATTACTAAAATAATCTCCAAAAGCGTTTAAAATATCTTTAGGCTCAGTAATTTTTTTTCCATTTATTTCCAGGCAATCAACACTAGTACTCTTACGACTATGAGGACGTATTTTTTCATTTATCATTTGCCACGTCTTTCTCATATCAGATTTATATTCCAAGAATTTATCTTTATAAAATTTTCTCTTCCCATGTCTTATAATTGAATTTAGCTTATTCCTGTAAACTCTATATTCTTCAAAAGACTCAGGTGTCTGCAGTTTTAAATAATTCTTAAACTTTTTATTTTTATGTTTTAGTGATACCAAAATACCTTCTGAAATCCACGGGTCAAATCTCTGCGCAAATTTTCCATGCAAAACTCGTGTCGAGGAAGCCTTATCCCGCAGTCGAATCATTTGATCAATAAAATTCGAAAATGCAGCATTAGCGTCATCTGAATCATAAACCGAACTCCAATCATGATCCTCAGTCAACTGCCGAAGGATTTTATAATCAATCCATTCATATCGTTTTTTAGAATTATTCATTGTTGAATCACGAAGTTGTTTATTGCTATTTTTCAAATCCAGAAGAACACTCACCGGAAAATGATCTGACATGTCAGACAAAATTACTGACGATTCTGTTGCATGAACTAAATCAGGAGAATAAAATATGTTATCCAATAGTGTAGCTGTATTAGCTGTAACTCGAGTTGGCAGAGATATACTTGGAAGAAGACTAGAACACAACATCATACTTAGAAAATCCTTATTATTGCCAACATCGAGATTCAACAGATCAAAGTTGAAATCACCAGAGATTATGACCGGTTTCCTAGATGCTTCCAGGTTTTTCAACAGCGGTTCAAAACCTTCAAAAAATTTTTTAGGATTGCCAGACGGAGGTCTATATACAGACCCAAAAATAAATGGGTTACAGCCCAATGGGCTAACTTCAACAAAAATAGTTTCACATAACCCTTCATCAAAAACAGAAAAATCACTAAGAACTCTAAAAGACCAGTCATCACGGATATACAATATCTGCCCTCCTCTCATATTCTGACACCTTGTACGTGAAATACACTTCATCCGAGGCAGATCTAACATTGTAAGAGGTGTATTAGTAGACAAAAAAGTTTCGCAAACTCCGACAATGTCCTTAGGACTAGATGTAAGCAAGAACTTAAGTTCATTGAATGCACTTTGCAACCCTTGCGCATTCACATGTAGCGATCGGATCGGAAATTTACACTTGTTAGAATTATCGGTTAGAATGCCATCCGAAGAAAATTCACACTCGGGTAGATTTTTCACATAAGGCATATCTTTATCACTGCCAGTTGCTGTATTTAGAATAACATCCAGTTTCAGACGGGAATCAAGAAAAGACTGAAAACGATCCATAAAGAAAGAAAAACGAAACAAAATCACCACTTTTTGTATTTAAGCCACGGGCTCATTTGACACATTACGTATCTGAATTACGTCAGAAATCGATCTACACGGAATGTTTTGCGAACCGCATTTGACATAAATCCCACCTCGCAAAGTCCATACATTTTTCGAATCAAATTTATTGCGCGCAAGCTTGTAAATTTCTTGCCTTTCCTTGGTCAAAGCCTCGTTCACATAGATTCGGGAACCCTTCAGATTCTTGCGACTGCGCAGTATCTCGACCGCAGATGCCTCAGCAAAAAAGGTAAGTTCAATCGAAGTCTTAGTTTCAGAAGCAGCTCCCAAACGTTTTGCACTTTTGATAACAGATTTGTCAAGACTCAGTCCCATTCCAATGTTAAGTCGATCTAGTATTTTTTCACCAAGACGGGGTAAATCCCGAGCAGAAGAGTCTATGCCTGACACAATGACCTTGTTAAGAAGCGCGGACTGACTTATATCGTCCAGCTTAGTTTCAAGTTTCTGGAGCTTCGCCCCATTTTGAACGATTTTGGACCGCAAGTCAGTAAGGTTTTTTTTTCAATACGTTCAAATTTGGACTTGAACTGGAGATCAATCGCCTCATAAACACCTTGGGTAACAGTGTCAAGAAAATCTGCCTTCAGTTGCGATCCTGACGAACTCCCTAGTCTACTAAACTCATCTTCCACTCTCTTCCGAATTTCGTCTCCAATGCCATCACGAAGGTTTACAATTTCAGCCTGCATCAAATTCACAGACTCGGATAAATCACCAGGTAAACCTTCTGAATCCTCCGTACACAGCCTTATTGCACGCTGAACATTTTTTCTGCCATCTTTCAGCGCCTCATCCCGTTTCTCGTCGTAAGGCCAGATATTATCTGACGTCACGATTTTTATCTCCTCCGTCCCGTAGCAGCAAACTTCGTAATTGGTTTCATCATCCTTAACAAGTATCTCCCTTGTAATCTTGCACGGCCATAGCTTGTAATATTTAAACTTGGCGAACGCCCGGCTCCCCGCCTGCATAGCACCGGGGAAGATGATAATATGCAAATCTACGTCCGCACACCTTGACGGCTGAATGGAAACTGACGGCTGAATGGAAACTGGAAACTGAAAAGAAAATATGCAGATAGTACCAAGTGCTTAGTTATTATACTTATTTATTCGTGTGTGAATTCTACTCCCGTTCTTTACTGTTTTACCCTCCCCCCCCCCTCCCCCATCTCATTTGCATCAAACTAGCTAGTGTGTATTTTATTTTATTTATCCATGCCCCGCTTTTTATTTAGACCGGAGTAAAAGAAAACAAAGTAAAATTAAACGAATAGTAGTAGTAGTAGTAGTAGTAGTATTTAATTACAACAAACATAGATAAAAATAGATAAAAATCACGGACCAGTGCACATGCCTGGTGGCATACTTTAGCACTGACAATGTTGCACAACGAAAATAAAATAAAAAGTCGTCTTCTAACTACATTTTGACATCAACAAAAAGAGAACAAAAACAAAAGAAATTGCTCAACTACGCGTCGTAAAATTTTTTTTCAGCAATTTTAGAAACTGTCGCTTATTGCTACATTCTCGCACTGATACTGGAATTGAGTTCCAGATTTTTGGCCCAGTGTGACGGATGCTGAAACTCGCTCTTGACGTAGGGCGAAATTCGCACGAAAAATCTGAACGATGAGTGGTTGGATAATTATGAAATTGGGAATTAGTTGGAAAAATACCAGAGAAATTTGAAGGTAAACTATTGTATAGATAATCATGGCAAATATTAGAAATAGACATTGTATGAAGTTGATCCAATGAATATATTCCTGAAGTCCCATAAATGTGTCTAACTGAAGATCTGTATTCAACATTAAAAAGAATCCTCATTGCTTTATTCTGGAGTATTTGAAGAGGTTTAAATACAGATGAAAAGGTAGAAGCCCAAACAGAAATACAATAAAGAAAATATGGGTGGACAAAAGAATAATAGATTGATTTTAGAATATTTTTAGGAAAAAAATAACGAAGACGTGATAGCATACCAATATTTCGGGAAATTTTTAACGATAGTGTTTTCACATGTTTATGAAACGACAAATTTTCATCTAAAATTACACCAAGGTATTTAAAATGATCAACCCTTTTTAATTCAAGACCATTTAACAAAAGAGAGAAGCTATCTGAACTGACTGATCCAGTACGCGAAAATAACATATATTGGCATTTTTTCTCGTTGAGAGCTAGTAAATTCCTTGAGTACCAATCAGATACAGCTAGTAACGTGCTTTCAAGGTTCTGGAAAAGAACTGCTAGGTCCCGGTGAGAAGAAAAAATTACTACATCATCAGCAAACATTATAATTTTACAAAGAGGCAAAACTTCCGGTAAATCATTTATAAAAAGAAGAAATAGAATAGGCCCAAGGACAGAGCCCTGAGGTACTCCGTAGTTAATCTGGAAAGTATCTGAACGAAGATCACGGGATTTATCAACACATTCTAGTCGTCTCCCAGAAAGATAAGATGCAAAAAAATTGACAGCTTGTGTTGAAAATCCGTAAGACTTAAGTTTTGCAAGAAGCAAAGAATGATTTACGGTGTCAAACGCCTTGGCAACATCAAGAAAAATCGCCAAAGCATGTTGACCACCATCTAATGAATCATTTATATTCAATAAAAGCTCATGAATTGCCAGTTCAGTTGACTTTCCCTTTATAAAACCATATTGAGAAGTGTGTAAAATCTTATTATCAAATAAGTATTTTTGTAATTGATTGTTTGCAATTTTTTCCAAAATTTTACTAAAAACCGAAAGCAGAGAAATACCTCTATAATCTGAAGGATCAATTGAACTACCTGCTTTAGGTAATGCTATAACATTTGCTTTTTTTAGTAGCTCAGGAAAAATCCCATGTGTAAGTGACAGATTGAAAATATGTGCCAATAAAGGTGAAATGCTCGACGCTATGTGTTTAACAATTTGTGCTGAAAAACCAAATTCATCCGCAGAAAAACTCTGTTTAAGCTTCACAATAGTTTTTTTTATCTTCTGAGGCGCAATCTCAGAAAAAGTAAACGAACTTTCCGCATGTTGCCCATTAACTGGAATAAAAGGGGAATTCAGCTGCGTACTCATAGTCGATGCAAGTCTAGAACCAATATTACTAAAATAATCTCCAAAAGCGTTTAAAATATCTTTAGGCTCAGTAATTTTTTTTCCATTTATTTCCAGGCAATCAACACTAGTACTCTTACGACTATGAGGACGTATTTTTTCATTTATCATTTGCCACGTCTTTCTCATATCAGATTTATATTCCAAGAATTTATCTTTATAAAATTTTCTCTTCCCATGTCTTATAATTGAATTTAGCTTATTCCTGTAAACTCTATATTCTTCAAAAGACTCAGGTGTCTGCAGTTTTAAATAATTCTTAAACTTTTTATTTTTATGTTTTAGTGATACCAAAATACCTTCTGAAATCCACGGTCAAATCTCTGCGCAAATTTTCCATGCAAAACTCGTGTCGAGGAAGCCTTATCCCGCAGTCGAATCATTTGATCAATAAAATTCGAAAATGCAGCATTAGCGTCATCTGAATCATAAACCGAACTCCAATCATGATCCTCAGTCAACTGCCGAAGGATTTTATAATCAATCCATTCATATCGTTTTTTAGAATTATTCATTGTTGAATCACGAAGTTGTTTATTGCTATTTTTCAAATCCAGAAGAACACTCACCGGAAAATGATCTGACATGTCAGACAAAATTACTGACGATTCTGTTGCATGAACTAAATCAGGAGAATAAAATATGTTATCCAATAGTGTAGCTGTATTAGCTGTAACTCGAGTTGGCAGAGATATACTTGGAAGAAGACTAGAACACAACATCATACTTAGAAAATCCTTATTATTGCCAACATCGAGATTCAACAGATCAAAGTTGAAATCACCAGAGATTATGACCGGTTTCCTAGATGCTTCCAGGTTTTTCAACAGCGGTTCAAAAACTTCAAAAAAATTTTTAGGATTGCCAGACGGAGGTCTATATACAGACCCAAAAATAAATGGGTTACAGCCCAATGGGCTAACTTCAACAAAAATAGTTTCACATAACCCTTCATCAAAAACAGAAAAATCACTAAGAACTCTAAAAGACCAGTCATCACGGATATACAATATCTGCCCTCCTCTCATATTCTGACACCTTGTACGTGAAATACACTTCATCCGAGGCAGATCTAACATTGTAAGAGGTGTATTAGTAGACAAAAAAGTTTCGCAAACTCCGACAATGTCCTTAGGACTAGATGTAAGCAAGAACTTAAGTTCATTGAATGCACTTTGCAACCCTTGCGCATTCACATGTAGCGATCGGATCGGAAATTTACACTTGTTAGAATTATCGGTTAGAATGCCATCCGAAGAAAATTCACACTCGGGTAGATTTTTCACATAAGGCATATCTTTATCACTGCCAGTTGCTGTATTTAG
This sequence comes from Branchinecta lynchi, assembly GCA_023053575.1. Lineage (NCBI taxonomy): Eukaryota > Metazoa > Arthropoda > Branchiopoda > Anostraca > Branchinectidae > Branchinecta > Branchinecta lynchi. The sequence continues at coordinate 17,171,743 of JAKZAP010000011.1, read as the reverse complement.
AATAACATCCAGTTTCAGACGGGAATCAAGAAAAGACTGAAAACGATCCATAAAGAAAGAAAAACGAAACAAAATCACCACTTTTTGTATTTAAGCCACGGGCTCATTTGACACATTACGTATCTGAATTACGTCAGAAATCGATCTACACGGAATGTTTTGCGAACCGCATTTGACATAAATCCCACCTCGCAAAGTCCATACATTTTTCGAATCAAATTTATTGCGCGCAAGCTTGTAAATTTCTTGCCTTTCCTTGGTCAAAGCCTCGTTCACATAGATTCGGGAACCCTTCAGATTCTTGCGACTGCGCAGTATCTCGACCGCAGATGCCTCAGCAAAAAAGGTAAGTTCAATCGAAGTCTTAGTTTCAGAAGCAGCTCCCAAACGTTTTGCACTTTTGATAACAGATTTGTCAAGACTCAGTCCCATTCCAATGTTAAGTCGATCTAGTATTTTTTCACCAAGACGGGGTAAATCCCGAGCAGAAGAGTCTATGCCTGACACAATGACCTTGTTAAGAAGCGCGGACTGACTTATATCGTCCAGCTTAGTTTCAAGTTTCTGGAGCTTCGCCCCATTTTGAACGATTTTGGACCGCAAGTCAGTAAGGTTTTTTTTTCAATACGTTCAAATTTGGACTTGAACTGGAGATCAATCGCCTCATAAACACCTTGGGTAACAGTGTCAAGAAAATCTGCCTTCAGTTGCGATCCTGACGAACTCCCTAGTCTACTAAACTCATCTTCCACTCTCTTCCGAATTTCGTCTCCAATGCCATCACGAAGGTTTACAATTTCAGCCTGCATCAAATTCACAGACTCGGATAAATCACCAGGTAAACCTTCTGAATCCTCCGTACACAGCCTTATTGCACGCTGAACATTTTTTCTGCCATCTTTCAGCGCCTCATCCCGTTTCTCGTCGTAAGGCCAGATATTATCTGACGTCACGATTTTTATCTCCTCCGTCCCGTAGCAGCAAACTTCGTAATTGGTTTCATCATCCTTAACAAGTATCTCCCTTGTAATCTTGCACGGCCATAGCTTGTAATATTTAAACTTGGCGAACGCCCGGCTCCCCGCCTGCATAGCACCGGGGAAGATGATAATATGCAAATCTACGTCCGCACACCTTGACGGCTGAATGGAAACTGACGGCTGAATGGAAACTGGAAACTGAAAAGAAAATATGCAGATAGTACCAAGTGCTTAGTTATTATACTTATTTATTCGTGTGTGAATTCTACTCCCGTTCTTTACTGTTTTACCCTCCCCCCCCCCCTCCCCCATCTCATTTGCATCAAACTAGCTAGTGTGTATTTTATTTTATTTATCCATGCCCCGCTTTTTATTTAGACCGGAGTAAAAGAAAACAAAGTAAAATTAAACGAATAGTAGTAGTAGTAGTAGTAGTAGTATTTAATTACAACAAACATAGATAAAAATAGATAAAAATCACGGACCAGTGCACATGCCTGGTGGCATACTTTAGCACTGACAATGTTGCACAACGAAAATAAAATAAAAAGTCGTCTTCTAACTACATTTTGACATCAACAAAAAGAGAACAAAAACAAAAGAAATTGCTCAACTACGCGTCGTAAAATTTTTTTTCAGCAATTTTAGAAACTGTCGCTTATTGCTACATTCTCGCACTGATACTGGAATTGAGTTCCAGATTTTTGGCCCAGTGTGACGGATGCTGAAACTCGCTCTTGACGTAGGGCGAAATTCGCACGAAAAATCTGAACGATGAGTGGTTGGATAATTATGAAATTGGGAATTAGTTGGAAAAATACCAGAGAAATTTGAAGGTAAACTATTGTATAGATAATCATGGCAAATATTAGAAATAGACATTGTATGAAGTTGATCCAATGAATATATTCCTGAAGTCCCATAAATGTGTCTAACTGAAGATCTGTATTCAACATTAAAAAGAATCCTCATTGCTTTATTCTGGAGTATTTGGAGAGGTTTAAATACAGATGAAAAGGTAGAAGCCCAAACAGAAATACAATAAAGAAAATATGGGTGGACAAAAGAATAATAGATTGATTTTAGAATATTTTTAGGAAAAAAATAACGAAGACGTGATAGCATACCAATATTTCGGGAAATTTTTAACGATAGTGTTTTCACATGTTTATGAAACGACAAATTTTCATCTAAAATTACACCAAGGTATTTAAACTGATCAACCCTTTTTAATTCAAGACCATTTAACAAAAGAGAGAAGCTATCTGAACTGACTGATCCAGTACGCGAAAATAACATATATTGGCATTTTTTCTCGTTGAGAGCTAGTAAATTCCTTGAGTACCAATCAGATACAGCTAGTAACGTGCTTTCAAGGTTCTGGAAAAGAACTGCTAGGTCCCGGTGAGAAGAAAAAATTACTACATCATCAGCAAACATTATAATTTTACAAAGAGGCAAAACTTCCGGTAAATCATTTATAAAAAGAAGAAATAGAATAGGCCCAAGGACAGAGCCCTGAGGTACTCCGTAGTTAATCTGGAAAGTATCTGAACGAAGATCACGGGATTTATCAACACATTCTAGTCGTCTCCCAGAAAGATAAGATGCAAAAAAATTGACAGCTTGTGTTGAAAATCCGTAAGACTTAAGTTTTGCAAGAAGCAAAGAATGATTTACGGTGTCAAACGCCTTGGCAACATCAAGAAAAATCGCCAAAGCATGTTGACCACCATCTAATGAATCATTTATATTCAATAAAAGCTCATGAATTGCCAGTTCAGTTGACTTTCCCTTTATAAAACCATATTGAGAAGTGTGTAAAATCTTATTATCAAATAAGTATTTTTGTAATTGATTGTTTGCAATTTTTTCCAAAATTTTACTAAAAACCGAAAGCAGAGAAATACCTCTATAATCTGAAGGATCAATTGAACTACCTGCTTTAGGTAATGCTATAACATTTGCTTTTTTTAGTAGCTCAGGAAAAATCCCATGTGTAAGTGACAGATTGAAAATATGTGCCAATAAAGGTGAAATGCTCGACGCTATGTGTTTAACAATTTGTGCTGAAAAACCAAATTCATCCGCAGAAAAACTCTGTTTAAGCTTCACAATAGTTTTTTTTATCTTCTGAGGCGCAATCTCAGAAAAAGTAAACGAACTTTCCGCATGTTGCCCATTAACTGGAATAAAAGGGGAATTCAGCTGCGTACTCATAGTCGATGCAAGTCTAGAACCAATATTACTAAAATAATCTCCAAAAGCGTTTAAAATATCTTTAGGCTCAGTAATTTTTTTTCCATTTATTTCCAGGCAATCAACACTAGTACTCTTACGACTATGAGGACGTATTTTTTCATTTATCATTTGCCACGTCTTTCTCATATCAGATTTATATTCCAAGAATTTATCTTTATAAAATTTTCTCTTCCCATGTCTTATAATTGAATTTAGCTTATTCCTGTAAACTCTATATTCTTCAAAAGACTCAGGTGTCTGCAGTTTTAAATAATTCTTAAACTTTTTATTTTTATGTTTTAGTGATACCAAAATACCTTCTGAAATCCACGGGTCAAATCTCTGCGCAAATTTTCCATGCAAAACTCGTGTCGAGGAAGCCTTATCCCGCAGTCGAATCATTTGATCAATAAAATTCGAAAATGCAGCATTAGCGTCATCTGAATCATAAACCGAACTCCAATCATGATCCTCAGTCAACTGCCGAAGGATTTTATAATCAATCCATTCATATCGTTTTTTAGAATTATTCATTGTTGAATCACGAAGTTGTTTATTGCTATTTTTCAAATCCAGAAGAACACTCACCGGAAAATGATCTGACATGTCAGACAAAATTACTGACGATTCTGTTGGGGATGATGTCTCTACGTAGACACGACACTACGAAGACACGACACTACATCGAAACGAAAAAAGCGTCAGTACATGGACACGTCACTACAGAGACACGACGGTACGAAGACCGACACTACATGGACACGACGGTACAGGTACCGACACTACATGGACACGACGGTACAAGTACCGACACTACATAGACACGACGGTACAGGTACCGACACTACGTAGACACTTTTTGATTTTCGACGTAGTGTCGGATTTTGTCCTCATAGTGACGTGTCCACGTAGTGTCGTTCGACGTACCGTCGTGTCTACGTAGTGTCGTTCGATGTACCGTCGTGTCTACGTAGTGTCGTTCGATGTACCGTCGTGTCTACGTAGCGTCGTTCGACATACCGTCGTGTCTATGTAGTGACGCCTTTTCGTTTTCGACGTAGTGACGTGTCTTCGTAGTGTCGGGCCTTTGTTTTTCTTCGTTCTGACGTGTCCATGTAGCGTCGTGTCCCTGTAGTGTCGGAAATTTGTGTCTCTTCCATGTCGAAGTTCCAGCTTAGGATATTGTCCAGAATTTTTTTTTTTTTTTTACATGTTTAAGTTAAAAATAACAATAAAGTTTCTGCCTGCTCCCCTTTGCGTACGCCAAAACTTGATTTAAAGTCGCTAGATGACACCCCAACCTTGCCTCTGCTATCTGTTAAAATTTGGCTTTGGTTTGTGCGTCTGCGTGATCTCGACTTCGGGCACACATAAGAAAGCGAGGACTATGAAATTTTGTACCCAAATAAAGCTTAGGACGTGAAATAGACAGAAACAAGTCCGGTTGCGATCCGACCCATAGGTTAGGGGAGGGCGGGGGCTTTCCAGAATTCAATGATCAGCAAATAGACCCGAAAGGATGGTCGGGTCCAAACCAAACTTGGTTGGAACTAAGAGCTAGGATTCTAGTTGTGTCTCTTTAGGAGTCCGAACCCAATCCGGCCTCTGTGGGGGGAGCGAGTCTGTAAGCTTGCCAGCAGCCTATCTGCTAGGAGCGCTGGCGGAATTCAAAGATGATACGCGTGTAATTAGCGGTTAAAAAATAATCCAAACTCAGCCACGTGCGGATTTTCATCACGGTTTTTCTTCGGGTTTTCATCATTTCCACGGGTTTCACGATCGATGAGGATTATAAACCCTTTGGGATGACCAGCAGACTGTAATTTAGGGTTTTCAATCAAAAAGCTTGTTCACACGGGACCAACATAAACGCGTAAACAGCGGCTGACCTGCTCAATACGACGTATCAACTATTGCAAAACTGCAAAACTTCCGAAATTTCGAATATTCTCGTTGTTCGTAACAAAATGTATGAAATTAACGCAAAACGTCCTTGTGGGTGTGTCACAGTCAAATACAGTTGACAGATTTCAGGCGACTTAGCAATTTTAACTCATAAAGCAAATAAAATTAATTTAAATATTTTCATGTTTATATGAGAACATAAGGGATAATTATCTATAAAATAAATAGTACGAAAACAGAATGCAACTTTTATTTTTGTTCAGTCACTTGTTAGTGAGGGCTGAATGGAAAAATCAAGCATAAACAGAATATCTGCTGATGTACCTTTTTCGAAATCGTTTAGTAATCCTCGGATGAAAAACCATGCTATGTTCAACATCGGTCTGACAGAATTTGAACTGGATTGACCTAACACTCGCCAAGTTTGACCTAATTCCCCTAAATACGGTTTGTATACTAGACATCAAAGGTCGCATTCCGAGAATTCACCTTATCTCAATAATACGCGCCTATTTGGAAGATCGACCGCTGTTTGTTTTTATCAACCGGTAAGTACGCGCGTAAATTAGCCGATAATCGAGAATTGGCCGCTGTTTCGGCCCCGTGTAACAAGCTATAACTTGACGATATTCAGGATAATCCAGTTCAGACCAGTCAAGACTTCCAAACAGAACCGTCAACAAAACTTGGTGGGGTTCTAATTATGCCTCCTTGGAGGTCAATCCGGCCTCTCTTGTGGGAGTGAATCTGTAAATTCTTGCCGTCAGCCCATCTGCTAGACCCCTGGCGGAATTCAAAGATATACGCGCGTAATTAACGGTAAAAAGAACAAGACCAAAGGTTACGATGGGATCCCAAAAATTTAATATTTGATCCAGACAACTGTGTCTTGTAGATAGGCCTATCCGGGAAACTTCATTCTTTTAACTTTACCTATTTACATTTTTGTGTTGCGAGAGCAACACTTTGGTTTTGTCCTAAGTTTTTTTTTTGTTTCCTATGCCGCCGATTTCATTTTATTCTTAGTAACTGGTAAGGGTCTAACCTGTGCGGATTTTACGGAAAGTGTGGACCTTAGGCCGGACTGATGAATATGACATTACATTTTGGAAAGCTCAGAACTCTTGCCTGGGGCCAATAATGATGGTTTTTGCTTGTCCTCGAGCCAGAGCCTACGGTGTGCGAAGTGAAGTGGAGTTACATAGCCTATGTCAGAGAGGACTATCTGAAGTTTTGTAGCGAACCTTTCGTTTCATCAAACCATGTTACTGCTTTCGAGTGGAAAGCTCCGTTCTAGCACGCAAGCAAGCAGGCACCTGTTTCAAATTGAAGATGGACTAAAATCTATAAGTGTTAAATATATGCGGCAGTTACCCGGCCCCACAGCCAACAGAGAAATGGTATCAGATATGCCTCTTAAACTTTAAAAGCTATCTCATTGCTAAAGAAACTAGAGCTTATCCTTTGCTCCTTTCTAAGTGGTGACGTTAGAAAGTTGCCCAACTTTTGAACTAAGACAAGTAGATATTTTTCTCGACGGCAGTCGATAGCCGTGGATGGAGTTGATTAAAGTATATTTCATCCATTTCTTGGTACAAAAATTCCTTCATGAGATACACCAGTTTGAAAATTTCAAGGGGTTGACAACAAACCAAAAATAGGCGATACCAGTTGTGAGACATGTAGGGGACTTCTAAGCAAACAGTCTACTGTTAGCTCATAATCGTCTTCGGCAATGAGGGGTTTGCACCTTTTGCTAGTTGGTGTAACTGTTATTTGTTTCCGGTGTATTCAATGGTAAGAACAATTTGGTTCCCAGTGGTAAGATATGCAAAGGAATTGTAAGTAATGATCGGCTGTTATGCTACAATCATCTTCAGCGATAAGGGCTTTGCAGTTTTTGCTAGCTGGTGTAGGCCTACCCATTATTTGTTTTCTGTAAACTTGATGTCCATCACGGAAGAGGGACTTTGTAAGTAGGAATCGGTTCACGAGGGTCTAGAAATTTTTGCAAATGGGTATTCGATTTCTATAAATCTGACGGTAAGAAAGTTTGTGTCGATGGTCTATCGCTCTAACTTAGGATTAACTGTTTACGCGACGGATACAAATGAAAATGTAAAACAATGAGGTAGTTTCATAATAATTTTTAGTGTCATCTATGGTATTTTAATCCTGAAAGTTACGCATAGCTTTCTAATACCAACTAGATTACATAAGATATTGTTTCAAGTTTTCATCCGTCACGATGTCTACGATTGAAAAGGATAAAGTTCAACTGACTGCAAAGTCAATTTAGTCCCTTCTTCCGATGTTATTTTGTTGTTGTTTTTAACACGCTGAAGAATAGCTTTTGATCATGTGATTATATTTTTTAGAACATCCCGTCTTAAAACCATATTGGTGCGTATTTTTATTGTGTTGGCCGATGAGGATTATAAGTCCTTGGGGATGTGACCCTTGGTGACTCTGGGGACAATCAGCAGACTGTGATTTACAGTTCACTTGACGATATTCAGGATCAGAGGCGTTACTAGCCAAAAGATTTTTTTTTTGGGGGGAGGCAAGGTTTTACCAAATGGCGGTCATTTTTGCCGACTATTTTTGCCGGAGAAAACGAAAGTTCTGAAAAAAATCGACTGATTTCAAGAAAAGCCGACTGGATATGCTCGCATGCGGAATCCCTAAGCTAGCCTAGGGGAAGAAATGTTGCTGGTGAATCGTAAGTCTGGTGAGAATTTCAACCATCATACCATATCTTCCCAACCAAAAACTACTAACCCACGAATGCTCAAGCTCAGAGACATGCAATCCGATTCCCACCGTCAAGCTTTCCATTATATATAAAACGGCTTCCGCAAACACATAGCACCATCTACTGTCCGGGCGCCGAACATGACTACGAACATGGGCGGACTGAAACCAAGAAACAAAAGTGAAGCTAGCTAGCAATACATCCTATATTCCTTAAAATAGAAAAGCTGGAGAATTTTAACAGACTGGCGACACTACAGAGACAAAACACACAGGCGACACTACGAAGACACGACACTACATCGAAACGAAAAAAGCGTCAGTACATGGACACGACACTACATCGAAACGAAAAAAGCGTCAGTACATGGACACGTCACTACAGAGACACGACGGTACGAAGACCGACACTACATGGACACGACGGTACAGGTACCGACACTACATGGACACGACGGTACAAGTACCGACACTACATAGACACGACGGTACAGGTACCGACACTACGTAGACACTTTTTGATTTTCGACGTAGTGTCGGATTTTGTCCTCATAGTGACGTGTCCACGTAGTGTCGTTCGACGTACCGTCGTGTCTACGTACCGTCGTGTCTACGTAGTGTCGTTCGACGTATCGTCGTGTCTACGTAGTGTCGTTCGATGTACCGTCGTGTCTACGTAGCGTCGTTCGATGTACCGTCGTGTCCACGTAGTGTCGGTTTTTTTTTGTCCACGTAGTGTCGGGAAATTTGTCCATGTAGCGTCGGATTTTGTCCACTTACTGACGTGTCTACGTAGCGTCGTGTCTATGTAGAGGCGCGCACCCTTCTGTTGCATGAACTAAATCAGGAGAATAAAATATGTTATCCAATAGTGTAGCTGTATTAGCTGTAACTCGAGTTGGCAGAGATATACTTGGAAGAAGACTAGAACACAACATCATACTTAGAAAACCTGTTTTTTGGGATCCAAAGCGTAAGTGGAGGGATACTATGACACCGCAAAAGTTGCCCGTCAGTCCGTCTGTCCGTCCGTCTGTCTGTCTGTCAGCACGATAACTCTCGAAGGGAATAAGATACTTTAATGAAACTTGGTATGAGGATTCTTTGGGTCAAGGGAAAAGGTCGAGTTCGTAGATGGGCCCCAAAGCTGTATATTTAGGGGTGAGAGAGGGAGAGAAATTAAGAGGTGAAAATAAATTATTTTCTCGCTGGACAAGTAGTTCACCCGGAACACGGTAAAAACCGGAAAATGTGTAATGATAAAAGTTGAATCTGAAGTTGTGGACAGACCATGTTGTTAGTAGAATTAATTCAGCTAAACAATATTCAACTCTTCTTTTATGTGCGGCAAAAACAACATGGGGCCTAAGACCTTTTGCATTGAGGAAACTGTACAAGTCGGTTGTGGAAAGCACAATTTTATACGCTGTTCCAGTTTTGATCGCTGCTCTTAAGAAAAAACATATTCTGAGAAAACTAAAATCAGCTCAACGAATTTCGATGTTGGCAATCTCCAAATCTTTTCGTAGCGCACAGTCAGAAGTAATAACTGCAATTTCTGGCGTGTTACCTATTCACATTAGAGCTTTTGAACTGACTGCATTAAGATATGCTCGCAAAGGCCGCCCTCAAAATTGGCCGATGTTTACTCCACCTTCTTTCCCTTTAGTTCAAAGATCATCTCTTCATAGTATTTTTACAGATGAAGTTCTTTCTGAATTGTTTGGACATAGTATTTTTGATAATAATTTTATTTTAAACCGTCAGTTTCTAAAATCTAAGTTATATGAAATGTGGTATAGTGATTTTCAAAATTCAATTAGTTACTGGCCAAGCCGTTTCTTTTCAAGTACAAATGATTTAATTGCTGCTTCTTCTTTTGAGCCAAAATACCAGTTGACACAATTTATTACCGGCCATTGTCGTCTTAATAGTTTCCTGCATAGAATTGGTAAAGCTCCTTCTAGCTTGTGCTATTGTTGCCAAATTCCTGAAACTTGCAGCCATCTTTTATTTGAATGTCCTTTATATTACACTCAGCGAATGTCTTTGTCTTTATGTTTATCTCAAATAGGTCTTATCTTTCCCTTTAGTTAGAATTTAGCAGTGATTAATAAGTATGTTAGAAATCTTGTTATTGTTTTTTTTTTTTTAAAGAACTAGGAGATTAGAAATTTCGTAGTTGGTGATCATTGGTTGCGTCATCATTGTTCTTCATTAGAGACTTTATGATTAGATTAGTGTTTTCTTTCTGATGTCATGTAGTTTTAGTTTAGTATATATAGTGAAATACCTTGTTTGGTTTACTCACGAATAAATACTTACTTACTACCCAAGACATTACAAATTTAGCGCCGCTGGCGAAATTTTGTTTTAATTTGCCCTTTTTTCTGCCAATATTTAACTAATTCCCATGCAGTTACTAGCTTTTAATGTTTCTCAGACACCAAGCCTAAGGATGGCTAAAACCCCTTCTAAATGACGCGCCCTTGCACACAACACGGTTGCTTTGTCTCAGACTCTTTTAGTTTCCCCTTTCCTTAAATATTCTACGTCGGGTAATATGGCTAGTATTAAGACTTCTTTTTTTAATTACGGAAAATTTGTATGCCGGTTTTCGAAGTATGAGCGCAGTTCTTTTATGATTTCGAAGTATGGTTTAAAAGATCCTACTGAAGTTATGCAGCGTAAGCGTTTGCGGTTTCTTGAAAAATGTAAGATGTTTAGCCAGAACCTATGTGAGGCTATCATTGATGTATAGTGTTTAATCGTGTTATAGTTTATTTACTTTATATATTTCATACTCGTCGTATACGGCGGATAAAATAAATGAAATAAAAATGAAACAGAGAAAACTGAAAAGCTTCGCAGGCGAAATTTTTTGAAACAGTAATAATCAGAGCGTCTTTCGGGTCCCACAACAGTAAGGGCTACCAATGAAATCACAGACCGGTTCATTTGTCCATGACCACTGCTTCACTTGACCATCTTCTCCCAATGCTTCCAAAGCCGATTTATGTTCAAACCTTGCCCCGCAGGATGATTTTTAAACGTACTTTTAACGTTTAAACGTACTTTTAACGTTTAAACGTACTTTTACACACAGAACCAAATAATGTTGGAACTATGCACCACAGGCACACATTTTGAAGATCGGACTCGTTTCCGACAAAGAGATTTTTTTTACAAAACCCGACTGTGAAATTCAAGGTTTGGAAATTCAACATTTATGTCATTCTGATAAGCCCTAAACATGCGACTGATATTATGGCGAACCCAAAACATACGACTGAGAATACGATTCTCTGAGGCATATGAGGGGGGGGGGAGTTACTGAACTCTGGGTTTGACGTCAAAATTAGACAGAAGTTAGGGACTCGAGATAATGATGTACCGAGTGATTATGGATTGATATTCGGGATTCGATATGATTATCGCATGGCATACTGGCAATAAGTTTTCCCCATATCCCGCTAATTCTTCTACCCAATTTTTACGTAGTTTCATTCCATCATTTATTTCTGGTAATTTCTTGTAAGTGTATTAGTTAAATTGTTTCTTGTGTGTCTGTGTATTTTGTAAATTTGTATTCCTTTTCTAGCTTTTAGCTATTCGGATTAAACTTGATTGATTGATTGATCGATATTATTCTGAATATTCGCGGTTTGGTACACTTATACCGATAATTTTCAGCGGATATTCCTGATTCAGTAAAACGAATACATATATACCGAACCCTGGTTATTATACCGAATAATTTTGAACCGATAGCCTATATTTGGGATTAGTCTTGACTACCGAATACCATTTATACCCAATAAATACGTACAATGTCGTCGAAACTGGACCAAGGTTCGGGAAGCGTGATAACTACCGAATCCTGGAAACTATACCGTTTGAGCGATAGCCTATTTGTGATTTTGAATAGCTACCAAATCCCTGAAATTTACCAATAATTCTGTACCAAACTTTTTACCGAATATCAAAAAGTCGGGGGGGGGGCTTGCGACGACCCTGTGTCCCCGACCGCCCAACCCTGATCGTCTGTAGTAGTGGGAACGCACGATCAGGATTTCCCGGTCGAATTTTCTGCACTTTCACCATCTACATGAAAAAAACCTCAACTTTTCCATATGATGGTGCGGAAAATCCTGACAGGAATGCCGGTCCCCGACTCTAATCGTCTCTCCACGGCATGGGGTAACCGAATTCTGGTGCGAAGACCCTCTTCCCCGGCTCTCTTTCCAACGAGAGACGTCACCTGTGCCGCAGCCAGGGGATTAAACCAAGTTCAGAAATGGATCCAGGAAGGATGTCTGCTCCAATATCTGATCCTAATCGACTTCAGAAAGGTCCTTTACTTTGCAGAGCAAAAGAGCTAGTGACATTTTGAGGAGAACCTTGCAATATAAAATTCATGAAGGCTCAGCAGCTCTCTCTCTCTCCCCCCGATGAAAAATTTATCTCAAAATAGTACTATGAAGTAGTACGAAAAAGTTGCAAGCAGTACTAACGATGCTACTACACGCTTCTACTTCAAGGCTACCGTGTTACTGCATACTACTATATGCTACTATTAGCAAGACTGGATGCTACTATGGTAGGACAGGCTACTACTGGATACTACTACATAAGATTGGACCAGTCTGAGGCACATTAAATGATAGTATTCCTTGATATTACATAGTATTACATGCAACGTTTTCGTACTACTACCATACTACTACGCAGGCTACACATTTTTCATCGGGTCTCTCTCTCTCTCTCTCTTCTAGCAAAGAGTTGTTGCAAACAGGACCAGCCTACCTGTTCGGTGTAGCGTCTTTAGGTAGGAACTGCATTTTCTCCTTTGCTCGCATGTCCAGGTACATAACACTGAGAACCGACTCGTTCGTACAAACAGCGTCGAAATCTGGATGGGAGGTGGCGCAGTTTATCTTGTTTTCCTCACACCATTCTTTAGTGATTGTTTGGTATCCAGGCTCCAGACAACATTCGTTTTCTTCTTCACAATTCTCCCAGACGACACAGTTTTGACAGAGACACCTATATGGAAAATGTCTGGGGTAACCAATAAACCTAGAGACTTTTAGCCAATCCTAGACAGTCGATAGTCTGCTACAAATCTCGTTTTCTCTAAGCCCTCTTTAAGATGCGTGCTCGACTATCAGCGATATCGACCATATATAGGGTGACCAGCAAAAGAAATTCCACAACCAAAGAAACAATATTCCTTCCAGGACTGAAACATCCTTTACAAAAATACTAGGCGATACCTTTCGACAGATGTTTAAAGCAATTGTATCATAAGTATTCTAGCGCTTGCAACGTCTAGAACCCCCCACCAAGACCCAAGATGAAGCTACGACTCGATCCGATGGCTGGGTCATCTAGTGGTGCGGGTTGGAAATGCCCGACATTGTCAGTCTGTCTTTCCGCACGATAACTCTCGAAAGGATTGAGATATGTTGATGAAGATGGGCTCTGCAGTCCTATATTTGAGGGTGGGGGAGGGGTTTCAAATTAAGGGGCAAACAAAATATTTTTGAAAGCTATTGAGATAGTTGATTTAGAGGTAAGGAGACATGCTAATTCAATATGAAATTTATTTTCTCGCCGGACAAATAGTTCACCCGGAATCCGGCGAAAACCGGAAAATTTGTGAAAAGTAAAATTTCAATATGAAGTTGATTAGAGCTTCTATTTAGGGGCAAGGAGACGTGCTTCTCGCCGGACAATTAGTTCGGCCGGAATCTGGCCGAAACCGGAGAATTTGTTAAAAGTAAAAGTCTTATTCAAATTTGATAACATGTTCGATTTGCGGATTAGAAGACATGCTGAATTCGCACATGACAATCATTTTCTCATCGGATGTATAAATCGCTCGAAATCCGGCTGAAACCGGGAAATTTGTTAAAAGTAAAAGTTTAATCTGATCTTGATTAGAGGTTGGATGTGGGGGTAAGGAAACATGCTGAATTCGCTTTTGAGCTTTAGTTTCTTTCCAGACAAGTACTTTGTCCGGAATCCGGCTTTTGACTTTGGAAACTACCTTTTTCATCATTTTGTAAGTCAGTCGAGGTAAGGTTATAATGAAGTGATATTGTTTGAAAAGAATTCAATTAGCTTCAATCTGTCATATTTTTTGGTTCCTTTTTAAGCCAGATAGATTATTCTGAAGGAAAGAAATTTGGAAATTTGAAAATCTTGTGTAAGGTTAGATACCCCTCCTGTAGAATGACTTACCACGTGTCCTTTAACAGCGCTGGGACGGTTGGGGAGGTTGCTATAGTAGTTAGTAGGGGAAGCACTGCTATGTTTAGGTAGAGTTAGTTAGGTTAGCGGCTCACTAGCGACTATTACCAGTCATGCGTATAACCCGCCATAATACCATTGTTATATTACGCTACCATCAGTTCTTAGCATAATGGATCAGCATAGTACTTGTCAAAAGGACCATCACCTCTAGGAAGCCTGTGATCATTAAGAAGCTTTATACTGCGCTTCTGAGACCCCACCTTGAGTACGGCATGATTGTTGCATCACCCCACCACAAAATGGATGCCAAAGCCCTAGAGGGAGTGCAAAGAAGAGCCACTAAGATGTCACCACAATTAAAAGCCCTAGAATACCACGAACGGCCAAAGCCCTAGAGGGAGTGCAAAGAAGAGCCACTAAGATGTCACCACAATTAAAAGCCCTAGAATACCACGAACGGTTGAGGGTAGTGAAGCTTCCCAGCCTCTCGTATCGACGTAAACGCGGCGACGTCCTGATGGTAAAAAAGCTGTTAGACTCCGACATTATTCCTGGGGTATTCGAGAGCTCCCAATCAAAGTAGACGAGAGGCCATTCCAAGAAGCTCCCAACTGACCAGCTGTAAACGACGCGAGCGGCACAGTTTTTTCTCTGTACGGAGTGTTCCACTCTGGAACAGCCTTTCCCAAAAACTATCAACGCTGCTACCCTGGATGGCTTCAAGAAAGGCGTGGACGAGGACTGGCGAAATGCTGAATGTCGGCTGCACTGGGATTACAGTGAGCCGATGTGACAACAAGATTTATCAACCAATCAATGCCGGCTACACTGGAGTGCCAGTGAGCCGATGTTACAACAACGATCTGACAATCAAGCCGCCAACCAGCGAGAGACTCTACAGGAGGCTAACACCACCTTATCTCGCTGGAAGTGCGATTTAAGGTAATTAAGGTAATGGACCACCACATAGTCTGAGTGTGGTTGGCTTGGTCTGGCTGAAGACTTGGACACAAAAACGTAACAACAAGAGGAACAACTGAAAAGTCATTATCCTGAAACGTCGCACCCTTATGAATGCTTATTCCGTCGTCTTTCCTTTGTCCATATCTAGCCCATGTTGGAGAACAAAATAAATAATGAATAGCGCTGTATTTTCACTTGGCTTTCAGTAGTTTCAGTGAGAGGCTGGGCCATGAGCATGTTGCCCCAGGTGAGCTAAAGCATTAAGCCTTTTTTTTTTCTGTTAGTTGGAGTAAGCCTAGTTCCAAGTGAACACAGGTGTTCCCACCAAAATGCCAGCGGTTTAAAATGTCTTATCAGATCGAAGTAACATTCGCCCTTAGTCGAAACTGAGGTTGCGTTCCAGAACTCAACGATTGTTAACAATTGTTAACTTTTTGCGTTCCCGGATACTAATTGCTAAATTTTAAGCTCCGCCCACCTACGATTTCCGTTCCAGAACTTGAGGATTTTGTCGATGGTTGGCGAGCTTCGTTCAGAAAAGTTAACAACTGAAGTATTGCAAAAAGTTAACAATAGTTAAAGCTGTAGTTAGCTCCACCCCGATATAAAGTTGACAATTGTTAAGTTCTTGGAACTCAATCTGAGCGTGGTCTCGTTGCTTGTATATTAGAACAAAATGTTACTTACCAGTCTGCTACGGGATTCAATTTTCTCGAACGGGAGACACGAGGCTCACAAGGCCACTCTTCCTTTGTTTCGTCGAGGATCTTCCGCTTCGGCTGCAACGCATACGGCTCCACACGTCCAGTCCACAGTATGGTCAGAAGTGGCCGAGCTGCCGACAAGGATGCCGTCAAATCATCCCACAACTGCCGAAAGTATGAGGGAGCTTCTATGTCTCCTCTTTCCTCTCTATCTTCCATCTCTTAAAAGAACACGACCGTGAATGGTTGTGTTGTTGTGTTCATTTAATAGTTTAGGTGAAATCGCTATATCAAGCCATGAAATATCAGACTACAGGAGAGGTACCCAACGTCACATCAAAGCTGTTCGAATCCAGCGAGGGTTGCCACATCAAAAAAGTTCAGACAGTGACTTTTGGCCAAAATCGAGAGTGAAATTTTATTTTATGAAAAGAAAACGTGAATTGGTCACTTTTGGTAGGAATTGCCTTTGCAAAATGACAAATCTTAATTTTATTTTCATGAAAAAGCTTGCAATAGTTGCTTCTGGTCGGAATCCCTGCTGCACAAAGGTGTATGTCCTACAAAGGACAAGCGTGACAATAACAAAGTGGAGGGAAAATTCACACTATTATGTGACATGTGCCCACCCTGAGTCCATTATGTCCGGGTCTGCAATAGGTTTTCTTCAAATAGTGAACTATGGGCAAAAACTAATAATTTACAAGAACGCCCGTCTCCCTATCTCTGTAATACGACCTTGCGGAGTGGAATGTATTTTGATACTCCATAGATAGAGCTATGTAGATTGCCTATGTAGAGCTATGTAGAACATCAAAATTTGATACATCAACAAACAGTTCTATAGCAGCATAACTCCGCAGAAGAATACGAACGCTTTCTTAGTGGTCACTTACAGCTGATTGGTTGTCTAGTATTGTGACATCACGTCTAACTCGCTGCAGACTGGGTTCTCCACCACTGCAGGCATCCTACTGTTTTTCAAGTGGAGTGCAAAGGCGAAGAGGGAAGAAGACGGGTATCAACTCAAACCTCACATCATGTACATCCAGCTCCACTCAGTTTTATCTGTGTATCCATAGTTGCTGCATGGGACCAAAGACCAGATTATTTTTGTTAGGTTCTATTAGTAAATTCAATTTTTGAATTAGATCAGAAATATGCCTACACGATAATCGTCGTTGTCGATTACATTGACTATAGGCTACAGTAAGGTTAGAAGTCCTGAATCTCCAAACACTAAAGGAAAGGTGGCACAAACTAATCATGGACTTCGGAAGAGATCTTAAACTCAGAAAATCACCAAGACCTCCTCGTGCCCAGTTACATTGATGAACCGTCTGTCTGAAGGACAAGACTAGCAGTGAAGGTCACAGGCAAACAAGACCAAAGGTTCTGACGGGATCCCAGAAATTTAATATCTGATGCAGACAATTAGATGTTATTACTTAAAAATTTAGAAACAGATCAAGGCTTATAGTGGAGCACGAAACATGTTCTAAACTTAAAAAAATATTTTTTTTTTATATATTTTGAAAGGAAGTGCAATAACTGTTAGCCTGGGTGTTTTCTTTTTATGTTCAATCTTGGTAGGTCTGTGGTGCTGAATTCGTTTTTATCTAAGATGATGAGAAATGCTGCTATTGCATCTGCTCTGCTTTCGCGTTTAACTTGCTGCCTGGCCCACCTTGTGGCCATTTGACTTACATTAGTAAGAGCCTATACACACACTAAAAACTTCTACTGACAGTGGTACCAAAAAGCAACAAAGGCAATTGCAAACACAGCAAGATACCTGCAAGATACTTGATACTTGCCTTCATTCTCGGCAAATGCCTTTAAATCAATACTATTGTAAATCAGCTTAATTCTGCTTGAATCTACAGACTACTAGAATAAGTAATTCTTAGAACATAGTAATTCAATAGTAATTTAACATAGTAATTTTGTAGGTGTCACTAAGCTACAACCAGCTACAACTAAGTTCATGACAAATGGCTTTAAGTACTTTTTAAAAACCACCTTAATCCCTACTGTAGAACTAAATAGAAGATTCTTGTGCACCCGGTTAATCGACTTCTTAGTTTCTCTTAGTTTTTGTTCTTGACAATGTTCACATAGGAAAAGTACATGCTCTTTTTCTGGTTTAAAAATGCCGCCGCTGAAAAAACATCATAATGGAAGCGCTCCGTAGTGAATAGACTTGACACTACTAAATTAGCAAGAGATGGCAAGTTATCACTTAAAGGGACAGAAAACTTGACTACACAACTTTCGGCTATCATACCGACCTGGGGGGCTTAGATAAAGATACAGGGAATTATCATCGACAGGAACTCCCTTCTTTGTTATCTCGAACCCCCTCCTTAGTGTTCCCAAAGCTAGCTGGCAGGCCCTTGCCCCTTATGTCTTATGCCCCTTATGTATGTACTGTTATTATGGACTTATGCACTGTAAACGTTCGTCTTTGGCCGTGATTCGGCCATAGTATCGGGATAGTAGTCAAGAGGTCATGAGTTCGATTCCTACTCCCGGCACAAAAACATTTTGCTTTTTTTTTCTACTAACTCAAAAGTCGAATTCTCGGAAACTGCCCAGAAACTGCAATGGTCGTAACGAGAATTGTTCTTACTCTCAATATCGACTAAGGGTACATTCTTGATATGTCAGCTAGCTCCCCGAGTCAAGTTTTCTGCTCCTTTAAGTACGTAGAGGAACATTCAAAGTATAGAACTTCTAGCTCGCAAAGGCTTATGATCGTTAAAGCCAGGCTTCACCTTCCAGATTACCAGACGTCCGGGGCTTCCGCATAAGGCGTATTCTCGCCGTTCCCCGAGGACTCCACTTGAGGAGTCCCCGTGTTTTTGTTTTTCCCGGGGACTCACTCCCCGTATTCTCACGAGTCCCCACGGACGTGGAATGCTTCAATTATCATCACCATCATCAAAAAGGACTCCCTTTTAGATTCGAAGGGGAATCAGTTTTTGCTGGTGTTGGTGCAATGTAAAATTAATTAAAAAAAATCAGAATAAACTAAGCCAAAAATAAAGCGAATCCAGACTAGTTTCGTCAACTGCATATTTTGTTTTTGTTGTTTTCCTAGGCGGACTCCGCGTGGAATGACTCCCTCTATTCTCGCCGTTCTCTTCGATTCCCCGGGGAACGACGAGAATACGCCTATAGTGAAGCCAACCCTTCCAGATTTTCATGAAAATGATGACATCCAAGTTTGCAACTCTTCAACATTTCCTACATGTCCCCTTCGCATTTCAAATATCTCTTGCATCCCAGTCACAACTGTCAATTACTTTCTCTTTCCTTCCTACATTTTCATAATTGTTCTGTCTCTCGAATGGATTGCCTCTATGGTACCTTCCAGACATCCGGAATCTGGGGTGTCCAACACCCCGGACTTCCAGACGTTTTTGGCCTGGCTTCGCCTTCCAGATCCGTCTCGACGAAAACGGCTGTTTGGAATCCGGAAGAAAAATCTGGAAGGTGAAGCCTCGCTTTTAGCCAAAAGTCGAGGGGGGGGGGGGGGGGTTGTCGCACATGGAGTAATAAAACATGCGATACCTTGCAAGCGTTGAAGTCTGAAGAAGCCTAAGGCGTATTCTCGTCGTTTCCCCAGGGCTCCTCGGGGAATCGAAGGGAACGGCGAGAATAGAGGGAGTCACTCCACGCGGACTCCGTCTAGGAAAACAACGAGAACAATGGGAATACTTCCAAAATGGATTCTGTTCTAAAAATAAATATGCAGTTGACTAAATTAGTCCGGATCCACTTTACTTTTGGTTTTGTTTATTCTGATTTTTTCTAACTAACTTTACATTGTACCAACAGCAGCAAAAATTGATTCCCCTCTGAATCTGAAAGGGAGTCCTTCTTGATCATGGTGATGATAATCGGAGCATTCTCCGTCCGTGGGGACCCGCGAGAATACGGAGAGCGAGTCAACCGGACAAACAAAAACGCGGGGACTCTCCAAGTGGAGTCCTAGGGGAACGGCGAGAATACGCCTCTAGTCGTACCTACGAGCTCAGGGGCGGTTTCAAGGGCGTGGGCGGTGACTACCTCAAAATATACGACAGATTTCCAGCAAGGCTCAAGAGTCGTACCAGTTGGAAACGTTAGCGAACAAACACAGTATCGCATGCTGGAAACTGTGCGAAATTACAGAAACTTAAGATGAACGTCATTTATAATAATATTAATTCGCTAATGCAATAGCCTGCCCCACAGCAATTCCTAGTAACTGTATACCAGAGAGAATGAAAAAGGGCGCCGCAGGCGAAATTTTTTAAGTAGGCTATGACTTTTTCTCGGGCAAACATTACTTCCACCAATAAAATCTAGATTTTAAGGTGAACCAATCCCCGAAATTCTAAGTCTAAACCACGCATGAAATGACGCGAGCTTCCAGTAAATAGAGCCTACTACAAAAAGGCGTCGCCCCCACAATCATTTTGTAAAATCATGTATAATCAGAATAGGGGAGCTCAGGGTTGACCTGGACACTAATTTTCCTTTTCTTGCTAGGCCGCCATTTCTTGGCGGATTTACATCGTTTTTGTTGTCAAACGTGTAGAATTTTTGGGAGAATAGCTGGTAATTTTTTTCAGATTTTTTCTACATCAGATTTTTAAGTAAACATTTTTTCAGTTTTTCAATTTGTCCAAACCAACCCCGTACCCATGCTGAATCCATATCTGAACTTGGTTTTCTCAGATGATTAGCTATTTGGCCTTAATCTGTTTCTGAATTTTAGTAATAAAAATGTTCAGGGAGTCGGGCAAAGAGTGGATCTGGCGAAAACAAGACCCATTTGCCTGGATCAAACATTGAAGTTTTGGGATCCCATCGATACCTTTGATCTTGTTAGCTCATACATTGTTTTCTTTATGGTTGACAATCCTGTCGCAGGTTTTTGACAATACCACACCATTGTTATATTCTACGCAAAAAATTCTTGCGAAAAATAAAACAGACTGAACTGAATTGTACATGACCCAACTGACATTGTAGCACGAGTAAATTGTAAATAGTATATCTGTTAGTATTATTTTGTTTCGACTAAGTTTTACGAAACAAACACTGTATTTAAACCGTAAAAAATAGTATGTGAATTAACAAAAATATTATACATTGTTCAAATAGGTGTTATAAGGTGCAGGGGCGTCACTAGCCTTTTACCTTTGGGGGGGGGCGTCAGGTTTGTGCCGATGGACTAAGAAATGTGCCAACAAAACACGCTTCGCGGCAACGGCGTACATTTCCTGCCAGCACAGAATAGAATCGGGGTAAAACTAACTGTAATGGCTCAGTTGACATTATTCCTTTGATGTAATTTCGTATTTCAAGTTCACATATTTGACTTTTCATTTTAGCCTTCGCTAAAAAGCGAAGCTTCCAACGACTGTACCAAGAACAAGTTAAACTAAGCGCCGCAGGCGAAATTTTTTAAATCTGCCTTTTTTTTCGGACAAATTTAGCTATACCTACCATACAAGTTCTAGCTTTTAACGTGTTTCAGCGAATTTCAATCCTAAAACGCCAAGCTAAATGAAACACTGTTCTTCTAAATAAAGAATACTACAAATGCGCCGCAGGCGAAATTTTGTGTGAACTAACTGTAACAAAGCATCAATTGAGGTTATTCTTTTGGTATAATTTCGTATTTTAAAGTTCACATATTTGGCTTTTTATTTTAACTTTCGCTGGAAAGCGAAGCTTCCAACGACTGTACCAAGGCAAGTTAAACCAAGCGCCGCATGCGAAATTTTTTTAATCTGTTTTTTTTTTTTTGTGGAAAATTCAGCTATAGTACCATACAATTTCCGGCTTTTAACGTGTTTCAAACCCCAAGAATTTCTATCCTAAAAAGAAAACTAAATGATACACCATTCTTCCAAATAGGGAATACTACAAAATGCGCGGCAGGCAAAATTTTGTGCAAAACTTACTGTAATGCCTCAGTTGAGATTTTTCCTTTGATGTAAAATTCATATATTTAATTTCACATATTCGGCTTTTCGTTTCAACTTTTGCTAAGAAGCGAAGCTTCCAACGACTGTACCCAGAACAAGTTGAACTAAGCAACGCCGGCGATTTTTTTTTAATCTGTATTTTTCCGGAAACATTTGCGACCGACAAATGTTTGCAGAATTTGATTTCTTAGAAAAGACCCGGTGTGCGGACAAGAATACCGACGCCCGACAAAAGCATTCAGAATTCGATTTCATCTGTGTTTTGCCCGACAAGATTGTAAAGAACTTTATTTTTTACGCGTAAGTAGAAGCCGATGTACCGACGAGAATTGAACTTTCGGCATGCGCCCGATAAAAAGTTACAGAATTTGATTTCTTTTTTTTTTTTTGTAAAAAGAACCCGATGTGCCTACGAGAATACCGACGCCCGACAAAACCGTCGAGCATTTGATTTGTTCTCTGTTTTGCTGGACTAGACTGTACAGAACTTGATTCATACCTGTAAAAGTAACCCCTTGTGCCAATGAAACTTAAACTTCCTGGGTGCGCCCGACAAAGTTTGCAAAATTTAATTTCTTACGTATAAGTAGAACCCTATGTGCCGACGAGTCGACCGTCGCCCGACAAAAGCATAAAAAAACTATTTCTTCTGGATTTCTTATGTATAAAAATAACCCGATGTACCGACGAACCGAGGCACGACAAAAGCATGCAGAATTCGATTTCTCCAGTGCTTTGCCTGACAAATGTTTGCAGGATTTCATTTCCTGCGAATAAAAAGAACCCGATGTGCCGACGAGTCGACCGACGCCCGAAAAAAACTTAATTTGTTTTTATTTCTTCTGGATTCCTTCTGTATAAAAAGAACCCGATGTGCCGACGAGAATACGGAGGCACGACAAAAGCATGCAGAATTCGATTTCTTCAGTGTTTTGCCCGACAAACATTTGCAGGATTTTATTTCTTGCATATAAAAACACCCAATGTGCCGACGAATCGACCGATGCCTGATAAAAAAGCATACAAAACATTATTTTTTCTGTGTTTGCCGGCGCTTCGCGCCGACAAACAAGTGAACTTTCGCCCCACGAAAGTACTTTCTCAGGACCTTTGGGGGGGGGAGCCCCCCCCCCATAGTGACGCCCCTGATAAGGTGTCTTACGGCGTATAAGGTTAATTAAACATTCCTCTTTTCCTCAGAGGGCGCTGTAATAAGGTGAATAAGAAGAATAGACTCCCGCTCTGTTCTCACTTATGAAGGGCCAATCAGATCGCTTGGTTGGTTCCGCCATCGGGCAGCGTCGTCATGGTTGCCACGGGAAGCACTAAAGTTCTACTTTGTGAAAGCTGAAGAAACAAATTTTCTTCAAAAGAACACGTTTCGTTCTGTTACGACTGCTTATTGTTAGTTCGACGACCAATGCTGTCCCCACGTAGATTTAATAGCTTTTTACAATATATTGGGCGTCAATTGTACTGGTGTACTTCAAGTAGTATGCAGAACACTTTTTCTGATCAATTGTATCACGAAAAATTGTATCAGCGTGGCAACACCGAACGCTACATTGACAAGATCCTTCCATCCTTCCGGACTTCGTTACACCCTCTCATGGACCTAAGGCGTATTCTCGCCGTTCCCCGAGGACTCCACTTGAGGAGTCCCCGCGTTTTTGTTTGTCCGGGGGACTCACTCCCCGTATTCTCGCGAGTCCCCACGGACGGGGAATGCTCCAATTATCATCACCATCATCAAAAAGGACTCCCTTTCAGATTCAGAGGGAAATCATTTTTTGCTGGTGTTGGTGCAATGTAAAATTAATTGGAAATAATCAGAATAAACAAAACCAAAAATAAAGTGGATCCAGACTAATTTTGTCAACTGTACATTTATGTTTAGAACGAAATCCATTTAGGAAGCATTCCCCGTGTTCTCGTTGTTTTCCGTACGCGGAGTCCGCGTGGAGTGACTCCCTCTATTTTCGCCGTTCCCTTCGATTCCCCGAGGAGTCCTCGGGGAAAGGCGAGAATACGCCTCTAATACGCGAAGCAAGGACAACCCGAAACCGAAGCTTCTTCCCCCACCTACGAAATCTTCAGAAATATACCTAAATTCATTCGTTCTGTATTTTACTAAACATTTTAACTGTTCACGATTTATGTTCGTTTCTTATTTATTGTTTGTGTTTTATTTGTAGTGTTAGTGAGTGTTTATTTTTCAAATTCCCGCCTGGTTAGCCTAGTGCTATTAGGGTTGAAAATAAAATTGATTGATTGATAAGAACCTTTTGGGTTCCTGTTTGAACAGGCGTGTGTATTAAGACGTATACGCCGCGTATAGCGTTATTCAGCTTACTACACCTATTTGAACAATACTTTATGGACTCGCTGTGATATCTATTGACACTTCCGATGCTACTTTTTGGGATCCCATAACGTAAGTGGAGGGATACCTATGACATCACAAAAAATGTCCGTCTGTCTGTGAGCACGACAACTCTCGAAGGGAATGAGATATTTTGATGAAACTTGGTGTGAGGATTCATTCGGTCAAGGGTAAGATCAGGTTTGTAGATGGGCTCTGTAAACCTACATTTAGGGGTGGGGATTCAAATTTATGGACAAACCAAATATTATTAAACAGCTAATCTGATATTCGATTATGAGATAAGAAGACATGCTGAGCACGGTGGTGAAAACCGTTTTCTCGCTGAACAAGTAGTTCGTCCGGAATCCGGCAAAAAACGGAAAGTTGGTTAAAAGTAAAAGTTTCGTTTGAAGTTGATAAAATGTTCGATTTAGGGGTAAGAAGACATGCTGAACACGATGGTCAAAACCATTTTCTCGCCGGACAACTAGTTGGAATCCGGCCAAAACCGGAAAATCTGTTAAAAGCGAAAGTTTGATTAGATGACAGATATAGGGGTAAGAAAAGAGGCTGAGTCTGTATATGACAATATTTTTTTACCCGGGCATATAATTAGTCCGGAATCCGGTTGTAACCGGAATTTTTTTAATTCAAAGTTTTATTTAAATTTGATTAGATGTTCTTTATAGGGATAAGGAGATTCGCTGGATTCGTTTCTGAATTTTCTTTTTTTGCTGGACTAGTAGTTCGCTCGGAATTCGGGCGAAACGAAACTTGGCAGAAGTAAAGCAGGAAGTCTCGGTCAGTATCGTCAAAATAGACATAAATTATATAGGTATATCTGAACTTCGTTTTCTCTGATGATTAGCCTGGCGAAGACTGGAACTGGCGAAGAGAAGACCCAATTGTCTGAATCAAATGTTCTTTACCAAGATTTTTGGAAAAATAAAGTGGATTGAATTGATTTTTTTGTTCTTGCTATAGGCAGGGGCGTACCGAGGGGGGGGGGGGGTCTGCACCCCCTCCCCCAGAAGTTCTATGGAAAAAATCCAGTATTTTTTTTCAAATTCAACTGAACTTGATGATTTTTATGAAGTCTACCGGATAATTGCTCAGGTAACCTACCGGAATTTTGCTCAGGGCATGTACCGAAATCTTGCTCAAAGAATCTACCGGAACTTTTCTCAGGGAATTTACTGCAGGCTGGATCAGGGGATTTAACAGTCTTTGCCCCACGGATTCTATTAGAATTTTGGGATCTAACGGAATTTTACTTAGGGAATCTACCGGAATATTGCACAGAGAATCTACCGGAATTTTGCTCCGGGAATCTACCGAAACTTTGCTCAGGGAATCTACCAGAAATTTGCTCAGGGAACCTAGATTTTGCTCAGGGCATCTAGCGAAATCTTGATCAATGAATCTACCGGAACCTGTCTCAAAGAATTTACTGGATAGGGGAACTACCGGAATTTTGGGTAATACCGGAATAATAGGGGAACTACCGGACTTCGCCCACGGAATCTACTAGAATTTTGGAATCTACCGGAATTTTGCTCCGGGAATCTACCGGAATTTTGCTCCAGGAATCTACCGGAATTTTCCTCAGGGAACCTACCGGAATTTTGCTCAAGGCATCTACCAAATCTTGCTCAAGGAATCTACTGTAACTTGTCTCAGGGAATTTACTGGAGGCTGGATCAGGGGATCTACCGGACTTTGCCCCACGGAATCTGCTAGAATTTTGGAATCTACCGGAATTTTTCTCAGGAAATTTACCGAAATTTTGCTCAGGGAATCTACCGAAGTCTTTCTCAAGGCATCTCGGAAGTCTATCTCAAGGAATTTATCTGAACACGGTCTTGGGGAATTTACTAGAGGCTGGATCGGGGAACCTACCGGACTTTGCTCCACTGAATCAACCAGAATTTGGTTCAGGGAATCTACCGGAATTTTGTTGCTTACCAGTTTCGACAGATTTCTCGATTCCTCACGGGTGGTAAGCCGAGAAGACTTTAACGACGAGTTAGCCTTGTTCCGACATGATCTTAAATGTTGCCGGGAGAGACTCAAAACAGACACAAATAAAATATTCGAAGTTTTTCGCGAATTGAAAGATGTCTTCAGAAGTATGGAAAGCTTTCAAGCTGACCAAGACAATCCCTGTTACCTCAGCAAAAGGGGAAAGACGTTTTTAGCAAGATGAGTGTTGGTTAAGGCCACTTTGAGTTCAACATTGGCTGACCAGCGTCTTTTACTAATCGCATTTGAAACCGATCTAGTTCAAGAATATGAAATTGGATGTGTTGTGAACAAATGGAAAACGTGATGAAAAAAAGTGTAGGGTGGGTTGAAGGTCGAGGATATTCCTGAAAACCGAATAAAATGCGTTACTTCGTTCCTCCGTTATCCCGGGATAGTCGATTTCATAGAATGAACATATTCTTTCGGATTTGTGATACCTGTATGTACTTGTCTCTCTACGCTTGAAATATTTACCAACTAGAAATGTAAACCATTGGCGAAAAAGAAACAAAAATTGAGATTGATTGCAAGACATATTCTAAAATCATTTTCTTATTTGATAGTGCAAAACGGATACGGCAGCTGAATTTCATTAGAGCTGTATTTCGGCCATTCTTGGCAAGGGTCCTCTTAGTTGACGGTGCAAAACGGATAAGTCAGCTACATTTTATTAGAGCTATATTTTGGCCTTTCTTGGCAAGGGTCCTCTTCAGGCTCAAGCTGGAAAACCAAAAGTTCATTTTCCTGAAGGAATATTGAAGGCTGAAGGAATATTTAAAATCATTTTCCTACTTTTGTACAGGCTTAACTTCTCCGATGTCGCATCTTCAGCCCTGGGAAGGCAAGCCTTTGTTTAAATTAAAATTCTCCGCGTCTGGATGAATTTTGGTGTGCCATGCAAGCAGCCCACGCTCTGAACATTATTACGAACACTACAAACTCTCTCAGATGTGTTCCAAATATTTAAGTATTCAAATATCAGAATGAAAAATAATCTGCCTTTTCAGTAAAACTTTAACGAGTCTATTTTGTGTTATTTGTAACACATAATAGAAGTGAGAACACAACAGTAGGCCTATTCTAGATTTTCTGCAGAGATGGCCATTACGGAGACATTTCCGGTAAAAACCTGAAAAGATCGGGTACAACTTCGACAAATTCGCCAAATTCGCCCCCCAAATTCGCCCCCCCCCCCTACCAGGAAGGTATCGGTACGCCCCTGGCTATAGGTATATACTTCATACTCCGAATTCATATGAGGACCAACCAGGGGGTAAATCCCTCGAAGGATGTTTCGTGTAAAAACATATTTGAGGCATAACCACGTTTCAGATAAGGTTCTGGGCCAAACCAACAGACGAATCAAAAGATCATAAGTAAGGACATGGAACAAATGAACCAAATATGAATGCTAGCCAAAATTCACAGTATTTCCGGAATATATTTGCTAAAAAAAAATATAGCGTACGTGATGATACGAAAGACGGGTGCGATTTCAGGTAGAAAATGAATCATAAAAAAATGAGAGTTCGACTTACAATACACGAAGAGGCGACTTACGATACACGAAAAAAAAAGATTATCGGATTTTGGGATCCCAAAACGTAAGTGAAGGGATGTGGCATCGCAAAAGTTGTCTGTCTGTCCGTGTGTCTGTCTGTCTGTGAGCACGATAGCTCTCAAAGGGAATGAAATATTTTGATGAAACTTGATGGGAGGATTCTTTGGTGCAAAGGGAAAGGTCGAGTTCGTAGATGGACTCTGTAGCCCTACATTACAAACTTACACTACAAACAAAATATTTGTAAACAGCTAATGAGATAGTTGACTAAGGGGCAAGAAGACACTCTGAAGACAAATATGAAAACCATTTCTTCCCGGACAAGTAGTTCGCCCGGAATCCGGTCAAAACCAGAAAGTTTGTTAAAAACAAAAGTTTATTTGAAGTTGATTAGATGTTCGGTTTCGGGTAAGAAGACATGCTGAACACTTATGTGAAAACCATTTTCTACCCGGACAAGTAGTTCGGCCGGAATCCGACCCAAACTGGAAAATTTTTAAAAGTGAATGTTTTATTTGTGGTTGATTAGATATCCGATTTATGGGTAATAAGAGATTTTGAATCCGTGTATGACAATCCTTTTTGAGATCCCAAAACGTAAGTGGAGCGATACCTATGACATCGCAAAAATGTCCGTCTGTCTGTGAGCACGATAACTCTCGAAGTGAATGAGATATTTTGATGAAACTTGGTGTGAAGATTCATTCGGTCAAGGGTAAGGTCAAGTTTGTAGATGGGCTATATAGCTCTACATTTAGGGGTGGGGGAGGGGGTTCAAATTAAGAGACAAACGAAATATTTTTAAACAGCTAATTTGATATAGTTGATTATGGGGTAAGAAGACATGCTGAGCACGATAGTGAGAACAGTTTCCTCGCCTGACAAGTATTTCGTCCGGAATCCGGTAAAACCTGGAAAAAATGGTTAAAAGTAAAAGATTTATTTGAAGTTGTCGAAATGGTAGATTTAGAGCTAAAAAGACATTCTGAACACGGTGGTGAATACCATTTTCTCGCCGAACAACTAGTTCGTCCGGAATCCGGTGAAAACCGGAAAGTTGGTTAAAAGTAAAAGTTTCATTTGAAGTTGATTAAATGTTCGATTTAGGGGTAAAAGGACATGCTGAACACGATGTGAAAATTATTTTCTCGCTGGACAACTAGTTCGCCCGGAATCCGGCAAAAACCGGAAGATTTTTTAAAAGCAAAAGTTCGGTTAGATGACAGATTGAGGGATAAGAAGAGAGGCTGAGTCTGTATATGATAAACATATTTTACCTGGGCATACATTTAGTCCAGAATCCGGTTGTAACCGGAATTTTTTTTTAAGTCAAACTTTTCTTCAAAGTTGATTAGATGTTAGAGGAATAAGGAGATACGCTGGATTTGTTTCTGAATTTTCTTTTTTGCTGGACTTTCGGGCGAAACCGGGAACTTGGCAGAAGTAAAGCATGAAGTCACGGTCAGTATCTCAAAAATAGATATGGCCTATAGAAGTATATCTGAACTTGGTTTTCTCTGATGATTAGCAAAGACTAGATCTGGCAAAGACAAGACCCTATTGTCTGAACCAAATATTAGATTGTTGGGATCCCATCGACACCTTTGGTCTTGTTTACCAGGAAATATAGTTCGTCCAAAATCCGGCTGGAGCCGGAAAATTTGTTAAAAGTTAAAGTTTGATTGAAGTTGATTAGATGTCGACATACGGGAGAGAAGATACGATTGAGTTCGTTTTTTAGCTTTCTTTCTTCGAAGGAGAAGTAGTTTCGGAATTCGGCCGAAACCGGGAAATTGGCAGAAGTAAGGCAGGAAGTTTTCGTCATAACAAATATGACTTATAGGGGTAAACTCACATGCTGAATCCATATCATAACTTGGCTTTCTAAGATGATTAGCTATTTGGCCTTAATCCGTTTCTGAACTTTAATAGTAGGAGTCTGGGAGGAGAAGGATAGAAGGAGTCTGCCGAAGACTGGATCTGGCGAAGACAAGACCGAATTGTCTGGATCAAATATTGAATTTTTGGGATCCCATTGAAACCTTTGGTCTTGTTTTTCTTGATCAGCTAGCTATCTCTCTAAGATGATATGCGTGAGACAAATAAAATTTTGGATATTTCGGTTACATCTCCGGCAGAAAGTCCTCGGCGAAAGGCAGCTTTTACGATCGTTAACTTTTCCCAGTTATACAATTGTTAACTATTTTGCAACGATGCTCACCGACCATCGTTACAAAATAGTTAACAATCGTTAAGCTCTGGAACGGAAATTGTAGGTGGGCGGAGCTTAAATTTTTAAATCAGAAACGTGGAACGCAAAAACTTAACAACTGTTAACCATTTGTTAACGATCGTTAAGTCCCGGAACGCAACCTAGATGACAAAACCCACAACAGTACCAAGAGAAAAACTATACGGAACCAACAAACCACAAAATGATATGTAACTAAACACTAAAAGAACGATGTAGATTCGACGACATGCAAACAAAAATAAAATAACGAATATTAAAATGTGCGTGTTACAATGTGTGAATGTAAAAATCTGAGATTTTGTCTATGTACACTTTACTGATTGTTTTTATAATTATTCACCCGGAAATAACACAAAAGATTCAACATGGAATTCAGCAAGTTCTTACAATCCATCACTCCGTCTCTATGACAGAACTGACAACTTCTGACAGTTCTGACTGACAAGATTCATGCGCGATCTTTGCTCTGCAAACTAGTGTTACATCGATATTTTCACTTTCGATATTCGCTAGATAGAATGATGTTTTATGAAGCCCTTGGGCCATGAACAAAAAAACACAAACTAGTACAACAGTACATTTACACGGACGGACAGACAGACGGAAAAGTTTTGCGATGTCATAGGTATCCCTCCACTTACGTTTTGGGATCCCAAAAATTGGTTCACCATGCCTCTTTACCCAATGTCGAATCTTAAATCGAGTTAAAAAAATAACTTTAAATTCCATAAAATTTCCGGTTTCGGCCGGATCCCGGATGGACTACTTGTACAACAAGAAAATGACGCTCAAAACTTGATTTGGTATGTCTACTTACCCCATTGCCGAATATCTAATTTCTTCTGAAACAACTTTAACCTTCTTCTAAATTTCCAGCTTTTGCTGGATTCCGGATGAAGTATTTTTCCGGCAGGAAAAAATGTCCAAAATAGATTCAGCATGTACCCCTGTCCCTTAAAGCAACTACGCCGTTAGGTCGAGAATATAATTTATTTAATCCCTCAATTTGAACCCGACCCCTAAATAAAGGGCTACAGGGCTCAGCTTCGAACTCGACTTGTACTTTCAATCCTCATACCAATATGAAGAAAATATCTTTAGACCTTCGAGAGAGATCGTGCTACAGAAGGTCAAATTTTACGAAGTCATAGTTTAGGTCTCCAGTCACTTAAGCCTCTTTCGCATTGACGCGCCGTTGCGTATGCGTTTATCTGGTGTTGCGTACAGGTTGGTTAAGATGCCTTTCACTTCTGTCATGCTGGATTCTTGTTAACTTTTTCCTCCGACAAAGTGCACGTTTTGACATATTTGTTTTTATGACGCAGGTATTTGCCGCAGCAACACAACCCCAACCAACCAGCAAGACAAGTGATATACATAAGACGAAATCAGTGAAAATATTCGAGTGATACCCAAGCAAGTTAGTGAATATAAAGCTCTGCAAGAACGAGTGATACGAACGCATATGACCTTTCGGTCGAACGCGTCAAACCCCAAACAACAACAACAACTTTTTCCTTTCTCGGTTTCTTCCGATGAATTTTCGGCTTGTCAGTTTTCAGCCAATGAGAGCACACCGGGTCCGGACAAGCAACGGTTACTACGGACTTACGATTGCCAGTGAAAGTTTGGTGGAGGACCACTGAAATCAAGTTTGTGAGCACCCGGCCGTGCTGCGACTACTGAGAGCAGAAATTCCCCTGGTTTTCTTTCTACTTCAGAAAGTCCAAAAACACCGGCTGACGAATTTTCAATTCGTCAGCTTGTGGATCTATTTTGCTATATCTGTGCACAAGTGGTGATAATGGGACACGGGTGTATACGAAACTAGCCCGTTAGAAACCTGCTAGACACTAGACAAGATTTTGTTTTGATAATATCCAACAGAATAGGATGTATTTATAGTATCCTATACTTGATCTGACAGCCCAAAACCTGCCGGTGATCCTTCAAAATAACGAGAAGGTCACATCAAACGAATCTTCAAAATTGACTCAAATTCTCTTTAGACCAATCAACAACGTTTGTTGTGGTGACGTTTCATGACATTTCTGCTCTTCGCTAGAAAAATGTGTAATCTCTATACTCTTCTACTCACTCTACAGTTTAAAATCTCGAAGCTCCGCGCTAAATTCAAAATTGTGTAAAAATGTGGAAATCCAGAGGCGAGAACTGGAAGGAATTGTCTGCTTCTGAAAAGTTTCACCAAGGCTGCTTGTCGGATCTGCGAGATTCATTGAAACATACTGAGAGGATAGGCAGTCAAATAAAGGTGTGATTGCTCTGTTGGTTGGTAACTGATGGTAACAGCCGCAAGAAATATCGAAATTCGGACATATATTTACGTTATTTTTCTTTAACATTTGAAAATATCGAAATTCTGACAGTTATGTATCTTATTTTTCTTTTAACATTTGCAAGGACAGCATTGCCTGCCTTTGGCTTTAGCATTTAGGGCTTAGTAAATTAAGTTGAATGAAATACCAGAATGTCGAGTGTTTGCTTCGCTTGTTCTATTTTTTTTTGCTACTTGAATGAAAGTTTTCTGCCATGGAAGGGTGCCCCCTTTGCAGCTGCTTTGCAGCCTGTTTGCAACCCCTCTTTTTTCATAACTTATTAGAGCATTGAATAACCATCTTAGACTCTTAAGACAGTCTTAAGAGGCCTATTGTATTGGACATGATTGGATATCCACCAGACATTTTCACCAATTGTGATTGGTGAAAACAGTGATTAAATACTTGTTCGAAATACTTTTAGTTATGAACATATGCAATCCAGTTGTCAGAATAGGTTTATGTCGTCGAACACGGATAAAATACCATGTTCAGATAAATATTTTTTGCATAAGTATCAGAACCAATGTCATTGCCAGATATTTTGAAACCAGTGTGACATCTAGGCTTCCAATTTTAGTCACTTTGATACATTAGCCAAATTCAACAGAACACAGAAACATTGTCCTTTTCCCACCAATTTATTGCTAGATGAAACCATTTCTAAGCAATGAAAAAGTTAAATGTTGCCAACCTTTGATTAGAATTTTGTCTCATCAAAAGGTTTCAGCATTGACAAAAGCTTGCGGCAATTGAGTTTGGGGTTTTTGCAGCTTTGGGCTATTCTATTTATTTGCAAGTGCTGTAACTGAACTGTGACAAATAAAATAAAGTGTCTGATTCAAATTGTTTGATCAACATATTCAAATTCGGATGTGTTCGAATTTCAGTGTTTTAACTTACACAAATCCTCTACTGTTTGGCACATGTCTCCAGCATTAAAGCATGTCTAGCATACAAGCCCTGGTGCGTATACGTTGGAAAAGGATGGGACAACATGCCCTGCCCCTGAACTCCTCGAGTGAAGGCACAGTACCCGAAGAGGATCAGCAGAGTACCCCCATACTAGTTTGTTGAACTGAAAATTTGAAGTGAAATTCTTTTTGCACCAGATTTTTCTCAGGGTATTCTGTTTTGCTCCTTAGCCTGGTGCTGCCAGGATGCTATGGGCACCAGTGACAGTGCTTGTATATATATTATACCAGTTATGCTTTGGCCTTGAGGCATGCCCTAATGTTGGAACACTGTGCCATTAAACTGGTAATTTTGTGTGACTGCATGGCTAGCCCTAGGTTGATTTAATAGTCTCGATTCTATATTTTTTTTAATTTTTATTTTATTTTATCAGACTCGTAAAAAGCAAAATAGCTGTTTCTGCTTCTCATTTATATCCCCAATAAAAACTGTTGATACCGTTGTTCATCCCACTCATTAGTTTTTTCCCAGAATATGCAAGATTTTGGGTCTGCAGTGTTTCTGGCTTTTATTTTATCATCTGTCATTTCAACACAGAAAAAAGGTGGAGTACACAGGAAAAAACGAAAGAAAAGAGAAATTGTACACTTTAACACAGAAAAAATTACAACAATTATAGACTGAAAACTCTCTGATCAACAACTAAACATATTTACATACATATACACCTAAACATTGAGAGTTTTGCTCCAGCGTCAGGTTAAAAATCGAAAGGTCAGGGTCACTTATGCCCAGGGACATCACTAGCCTTTTACCTTTGGGGGGGGGGGAGGTCCAGTTTGTGCCGACGGACTAAAAAATGTGCCGACAAAATACGCCGTTAACGGCGTACATTACCCGCCAGCAGAGAATAGAAAAACAAGTTAAACTAAGCGCCGTTGGCAAAAAAAAAAAAAATCTGCCTTTTTTCTAGACAAATTAGCTGCGCCTACCAGTCGTAAAACGCCAACTAAATGAAACAACCTTACTCGAATAGAAAACCCTTGGAAAGCGAAAATTTCAGGCGAGTTTTCGTGGGAAACTAACTGTTTAACTAAGACTGAACAATTTAAACTAAGTGCCGCAGGCGAAATTTTTTTAATCTGCCTTTTTTCTAGAAATTCAGCTGTTCCTACCATACAAATTCTAGCTTTTAATATGTTTCAACCCCCCAAGAATTTCAGTCCTAATACGCCAACTAAATGAAACAACGTTACTCTAATAGAAACCCCTTGGAAAGCGGAAGCGAAAATTTCAGGAGAAATTTCGTGTCAAACTAACTGTTTAACTAAGACTGAAAAAGTTAAATTAAGCGCCGCCAGCGAAATTTTTTAATCTGTCTTTTTCAGGAAAAATGTGACGTACACCTACAAGCTCTTGCTTTTTAATGTGTTTAAAAATACCAAGAATTTCAGGCCTGAAACGCCAACTAACTGCAACACCGTTCTTCCAAACAGAGAATACTATGAAACTCGCCGCAGGGGAATTTTTTTGGAAATATGGAGCGCCTTTTTGCGATCAGAAATAAAAGTAAGGCTACCTATGAAACCGCAGATCTGTCCGTCAGAAAAGTTTATCCACGACAAAGTAGGTATAGAGTAGATTTGTTCTGAATTTACAGCAAAAGAAGTGGTTTTCATGTTAAAAAAAATGCTGCGACCGCCGCCAAAGTATCCAGAATTCGATTTATTCTGCGCTTTGCCCGACAAGACTATAAGGAACTTTATTTCTTACGTGTAGATAAAAGCCGATGTGCCGACGAAATTTAAGCTTTCGGAATGCGCCCGATAGACTTTTTCAGAATTAGATTTCTTACTAATAAAAAGAACCCGATGTGCGGACGAGAATACCGACGCCCGACAAACCATACAACATTTGATTTCTTCTGTGTTTTGCTCGACAAGACTGTACAGTACAAGATTTCTTACATTTGAAAATACGAGTCTTAAACTTCCAGGGTGCGCCCAATAAATGTTTGCAGGACCTGATGTGCCGACGAGCGGACCGAAGCCCGACTAAGCAGACAAAATTTAGTTTCTTCTGTATAAAAAGATTCCAATGTGCCAATGAGAACACCCAAGGCCCTAAGAAAGCATATACATTCGATTTTCGTCTGTGTTTTTCCCGACAAACGTCTGAAGAATTTGATATCTTGCGTGTAAAAAGAACCCGATGTGCCGACGAGCCGACCGACGCTCGGTAAAAGCGTAAAAAAAAATCATTTTTTCTGTGTTTGCCGGCGCTTCGCGCGGACAAACTAGTGAAGCTTCGCCCGACGAAAGTACTTTCTCAAGAGCTTTAGGGGGGGGAGTCCCCCCCCTCCCCCCCACACATAGTGACGCCCCTGCTTATGCCATACACTTTAATTTTTGGTATTTCTTGTCCGGGGAGAGCCGAAGCAGATGGGATTATTATTTTTTTTACAAGTAGAACCTAAGAAGTGCAATTTTTTTTCAGAAGAGAGCCGGTGGGTGGGTTATACATTTCCCCCCATTGAGGTTTACTAGCAATGTTTCAAACTCAGCTTGGGCTCAAAGAATATTTTTGAGGTTTACTAGCTGTAAAAAAAAAGAAAAAAGTACGAACTCAGTATTACAAACTCGCCAAGTTTCTAGTCCGCCTCCCTTTGTGGGAATCAAATAGGCAAATTAGACGTCGATTTAGTATTGTCGAACCCAGCCATGTCCTGAGATAGAGTCATGGGCTTGTCGCCGAGCCTTCGAATACTCTTACGAGTCAATTATGATGTGACACATATAGTCTGTACTTACTTAGTTACAGTCGTGTATTTTCGCATTTAGTGTTCTTTTTGTCTTTTTGTTATATGTTCCACTTTTTCTCTTTTGTTTGAAGTGGGGAGCAATAAATTATGGGAGACGAACCTAGACAATGCTTGCAACGGGTTTTGTACTGATGTAACCATGAGCAACGGAGGGCACTTGGCCTTCAGCTTTCCAAATAAATAATAGGTAGGTAGGTTTTGGTATTTTGAACCAAAACATTAAAGGACACCTGAATGAAGAGTACCAAGTATAATCCCTATTTATATGACGTCCGTTAACATTGCCTGCAGAAAACCGAACCCAAATACGAAATACTGTTTCCAAGCTATGATTTTTGCTCCAGTTTGCATCTGTCCTTATTTCAGTACCGAGCAATTTTAGAAATGAACAAATGTCTCCAGTCAACCCTTCTTCTAGAATATTTATTAACCAGATAAGCCCAAACGTATATCTAGAAGAAATTCCAAGACGATCCGGCCAGCGCTGTACAAGATTTGAATGAATTGCGCTTTTTGTCTTGGAGTCTGCATGTGCAAACCTCCGGAAACAATCATCCCTATTTTGAAAACGTCACGCTCAGGAGAAGAATGCTCTCCGTGTCCATGTCTGTAAATGCATTTTCCATGGTGTGTTCAAGTATGGTTTCATTGTTCAGGTGTCCTTTAAGCATCAGTTCAACTAATATTTTTTGCAACAAAAAGAAAGTCCTAAGGACTTGTGCTGTAGTTCACTAATACTACGTATAAATAGCTCAACGTCTGACTTAGCCGAGTTAAATTCAAGACCTAGGTGAACATATTAATTTTGCATAAAATTAAAATATTTGTTCTACATCGGATTGACCTGACAATATCGTTGGCGTAATATACAAGAGAAATGTCAATAGCTTGAAAAACACATGCACAAAAACAAAGAGACTGTGTATCTAGAATATTCCGGAACAATGTTATTGAAGAGTATTGGCGAGGAGATAGCCCCCTGCCGAGTACCGTTTCAAACTGGGATTGTGCGACCACGATGACGAGGTTGAGGTACCGAGTAAATTTTGAGGCAGCTTAAGCCTTACTCGGAGACGCGAGTACATGTTTCGAGTACATAATTACAGTTCCGTTTACACGTCGCTTCCGCCGCATTCAAAAGCATGGCAACGTGAATCAGGGAGTCAAAATCTCGACGACATCGTGACCGGCTGGCTAGGTCCAAACTTTCCCCCGAATTTTCGGCTTCGATCGACGTCTATGCCGCCACTGGTAGTGCATGAATGCATCCAGTACTTGGTTGTTTCATTCAAATGCATCCATGAGTTTCTGTGGCTTCACAACTGCTCAGCGCCGATCTGATAAAGAGTCATTGTGAACAGTCTACTTCGTCCAGTTTATCTAGCCTAATTCCAGCCTAGTTTTACTTCACTGAGAATACCATTTTTCAAGGAAAAAGAAGAACTGGATGGAAACGAACAAAGGAATAGGACAGAATAAGCCACAAACCTAAGACTTTCAAGTCGATAGTGCCAGTTGGATCCACTCGCTCATCCTCTCAACAGGGGAGGTCAGAAACTTTAGCCAAAACTTAAGCAACAAATGGCCCATTCTCTCGTTCACCCCGATGCCAATCTATCAATCTAGTGACAAACAGTTGATGAAATCACCACTTATTTATACCGGTTGTTGTTGCATTCTTAAAAGCTGTCCAATCTTCCTGCTAGTTGAAAGAACCTGGCCAGCTACAATTATATGTACCTTTGCGGATGTGAAAGGTTATATATGAAAGCAAGAAAAAAGTAAACTGAAAGGTGATTCGATGGTTTGCTACTAACCAGTATATGTTTTTGGGATCCCAAAACGTAAGTGGAGGGATACCTATGACATCGCAAAAGTTGTCCGTCTGTCCGTCCGTCCGTCTGTCCGTCCGTCCGTCCGTCTGTAAGCACGATAACTCTCGAAGGGAATGAGATATTTTGATGAAACTTGGTGAGAAGGCTCGTTGGGTCGTCGGACCAGTCAAGTTCGTAGATGGGCTTTGTAGCTCTACATTTAGGGGTGGGGGAGGGGATTGAAATTAAGGGACAAACAAAATATTTTGAAACAGCTAATGTGATAGTCGATTATAGGGTAAGAAGACATGCTGAACACGATGGTGAAAACCATTTTGTCATCGGACAAGTAGTTCGCCCGGAATCCGGCCAAAACCGGAAAGTTTGTTGAAAGTAAAAGTTTTATTTGAAGTTGATTAGATGTTCGATTTAGGGGTAGGAAGACATGCTGAAGACGATGGTGAAAATTATTTTCTCGACGGACAAGTATTTCGCCCGGAATCCGGCCCAATCCGGAAAGTTTGTTGAAAGTAAAAGTTTTATTTGAAATTGATTAGATGTTCGATTTAGGGGTAGGAAGACATGCTGAAGACGATGGTGAAAACTATTTTCTCGACGGACAAGTATTTCGACCGGAATCCGGCCCAAACCGGAAAGTTTGTCAAAATTAAAAGTTTAATTTGGAGTTGATTGGATGTTCGATTTAGGGCAAGAAGACATGCTGAACACTTATGTGAAAACACTTTGACTGACACGTCTTTGAGCTTTCTTTTTTCGCCGGACAAGTAGTTCTGGAGTTCGGCCGGAACCGGGAAATTGGCAGAAGTGGCAGGAAGTTTTCGTCAAAACAGATATGACTTATAGGGGTAAACACACATGCTGAATCCAAATCTGAACTTGGTTTTCTCAGGTGATTAGCTATTTGGCCTTAATCTGTTTCTGAATTTTAATTGTAAAAATGTTCAAGGAGTCTGGCGAAGACTGGATCTGGCTAAGACAAGACCCAGTTGTCTGGATCAGATATTGAATTTTTGGGATCCCATCGAAACCTTTGGTCTTGTTCTCAAAGCAAGTGTACAAAATTGTTCCAGTGCTTACCGAAATTACATGCAAAGAATCATATATCTGTTGATTGGAAAAATACGTTTAAAGTTTAACCGAAAAGGGCTGGGATAAGACAATCTAGTTACCCATCACTTATTCACTTAAATTGGCTTGACGACCCGCTAAAAATGTGTTACCTCGTTATTCGGCTATTCACGAATAATCGATTTTCAAATAGTGGAATTTCCGTGGGATTTGTGGTAACTCTTTGTGCTTGTATTTTGTTGTATGCCTTGCGAGAAAGATTTGTGGTTTTTTATTCAGGCACTAAGCAATCTTCACCAATCTCACCACTGCCCACTGTAAAGCTGCGTTTGTGTTGAGATTAAAATTTCCTGCGTCGTAGTAGAATTTACGCTGTGGGGACGGCCGCAGATATTCTGAACATCATAACTAGAGCAGATAGTGGAAAATAAAAAAATACCTTTGCACAATTCAAAAAATTCAGTGTATTCAATTAAATGACACAAAAATAAGTTGGCCCTTCAGTTAAACTTTAAAACTGTTTTAGGTAACAGAAGAGAGAATCCAGCAATGTCGGAAAGTGTGTGATAAAAAAAGGAGCAATCTTGAGAAGTTGAATGGTCAGTTATCCTCCCTTCCTGAGGTTTTAA
This sequence comes from Branchinecta lynchi, assembly GCA_023053575.1. Classification (NCBI taxonomy): domain Eukaryota; kingdom Metazoa; phylum Arthropoda; class Branchiopoda; order Anostraca; family Branchinectidae; genus Branchinecta; species Branchinecta lynchi. Next base: position 17,132,142 of record JAKZAP010000011.1, on the reverse strand, counting down.
AGTCAGTTGATGACGTCATAAGGAGTCTTGGTAAGAAATTTTCTAAATGCATAGGGTTCTGGTCTGAAACGTACTTTTTCATATTTGGACAGTTTGTGTGCAATTTTAGAAGCTACAAGTGATGAGAAAACAGTAACGATGTGAATCTGAAAAAAAAAGGTTTGGGGTATTTTAATCTTGCCCCAGTTTACGATATTGGTATATATAGTTCGGAATTGGCCTTCTGCTTTGACACATACGACCTAGTAACCTTATTGCCATCTTGTTAACAGTAAAGAGGATGAGAGCCAGCTTCTGAGGGTTGTGCCAACAGCTTTCCAGTCTGGAGAGGCAACATCCTAATCCCAAGTGGCTCTTATTGGGTATGAATGTGATAAAAAAAAATGTGAGTAGCCTAATGTATATTCATAAAACGGATAGAAACGGAAACGTGAGCTACGATGCTTCGACATTTCGGCCTTTCTTGGCAAGGGTCCTCGTCAGGCTGTCGAACGCCAGGGACAATCTTGGGGAGTCGAAGAAACGAACGTGCAATAATTCTTCGATTCCCCAATGTTGTCCGTGACTTTGACAGCCTGAGGAGGACCCTTGCCAAGAAGGGCCGAAATACCACTACCAAAGCATCGTAGCTGATGTTTCCGTTTTTTACTGGAGTTTGCCTTGGGACAATCCCCTATCTTTCGGTTTTCATCGTATTTTATGGAGCTCATAACTCGTGAACCAGTGTAAGTATCAAGTTCGAACTTGGTACACTAGTTGGTATTGTGGTCTAGTTGTGCCTTTTGGGGGTCTCACGCCCCACCCCCACCCGGCTCAAGGGCCCAGATTGCCCAGCGAATATTGTTCATAACTTGTCCGGACCTGGACATGAGACAATGAAATTCCTTGTACTTGTAGATCCTAAACCCAGAAAAATTTTCGAAGGGAAAAAACCGTTCAAGAACAGAAAAATTTCGGCAACAGGCGTTACAGACTACAGTACTTCTTCCGTCAGTGAGCGGAACATTTCTGACACCTTTCCGCTCCAGCGCGGACCAAGGAGTTGGGAAGAGGCCCATTCTTCCATAAATTCAAAAATTTCAAAAGGTATTTGAAAATTGTTCATCTGAAGAAGAAATGTGCGACGACCTTGGTTTCTTTCACTATATTTATACCAAAATTTAAGTTCTTTCTTTAGAGTACCGATAAATGCCAGTACTTATTAAAATTTTCATTTTGAGGCTTTGGCATTTTAGACGAGACATTAAATACTCAAATTGGTTCAGAATTTTTTTGAAGTTAACAGAAAATCGAACATAGCAAAAGGACGGATTGCAGTGAGGCTTTTCAAACGATTCTGTTGCTTTTACATGGGCAAGAAAAAAGTTCAACTGAAGATGGCTACTAATGCTTTCGAACTTGCTGGGCATTTTCAATTTAGAATAAAACCGGTTGTTTCGACTCGAGAACGGTTGGACAAAGTGTTTCTTATAAGTTTCTTGTTGTTCAACGGCACTGAGGGAGAAACGATTTTTTTTTGTGTTGCGAGAGCAAGAGTTTGGTTTTGTCCCGGTTCCATGTCACTTGTCTTCCTCCCATGTGCCATATACCGATCACTTTTTTGTCGGTCGGTCGGTCTGTCTGTCGGGTCCGGTGATCGCGGGTTAGGGTACTTCCAGATGTGCTACGACGATGAAACTTGACAGGCATTTCAGCGACCCGACCAAGCTGACAAGAAAATAGTAACTTCCCCGATTCGACAATCGTGGGGGGAGTGGAGGGAGGGGGAATCCGGAATATTCAGGCATGCCTAACTTTCGAACGGGTTATCGGATCTGAATGAAACTTGATAAGTGGAAAGCGAGGGGTTGCCCACTCTCAAAATCGATGTACACCGGGTGGCGGGTGGCGCGCGTGGCGGAAGGGAGGCGCGCGTGGCGGATGGGTGGCGGAAGGGTGGCGCGCGTGGCGGATGGGTGGCGCGCGTGGCGGAAGGGAGGCGGATGGGTGGCGCGCGTGGCGGAAGGGAGGCGGATGGGTGGCGCGCGTGGCGCAAGGGAGGCGGATGGGTGGCGCGCGTGGCGCAAGGGAGGCGGATGGGTGGCGCGCGTGGCGGATGGGTGGCGCGCGTGGCGGAAGGGAGGCGCGCGTGGCGGAAGGGAGGCGGGTGGGTGGCGCGCGTGGCGGAAGGGAGGCGGATTGGTGGCGCGGGTCGGAAAGGAGGCGGACGGCAACGGGTTACGACTATAAACGCTAGTCGAGTTTACTAGGTTTCCTGCAGCAGCAGCAGAGTAATAACTAAAAACTTTCTAGGAAAAAATTTGAACTTCATCGTATCGTCAAGCTACAGAAAGACGAGCTGTAGTAACCTTGATTTATCACTGTCGATTTTACATATCCATCTGAGTGATAAACAGAAACCACTGGCATAGAGATCAGACGTCGGCACTGACAATTATTTCGTTCATTCATTCATTCATTTATTTGTACTACATAGACTACATAAAATAACTATAATGCGATAAGCAAGACCCCCCTGAAGATTTCTTGTTCCATTTCATTATATTCACGTACTCGTGAGCCATTCAGTGACCCAAACTCAGTGAAGGTGAGGCTTCACCTTCCAGATTTTTCTTCCGGATTCCAGACAGCCGTTTTTCCTCGAGACGGATCTGGAAGGTGAAGCCAGGCCAAAAACGTCTGGAAGTCCGGGGTGTTGGACACCCCAGATTCCGGATGTCTGGAAGGTGCCATAGAGGCAACCGTTCGAGAGACACAACAAATATGCAAATGGGGAAAGAAAAGGGAAAGTGATTGACAGTTCTGACTGGGATGCAAGAGATATTTGAAATGTAAAGGGGACATCTAGGAAATGTTGAAGAACAGCACGTTTAGTTGTCATCATTATCATGAGAATCTGGAAGGGTTGGGTGGAAGCCCCGGAAGTCTGGGAATCTGGAAGGTGAAGCCTGGCTTTGACTCTTCCGACCAAAATACCCTCTAAGACGTGTTAAGGGCCGAACTGATGAACGTTAGCTCTTCAAAAAAACACACCAGTCACCAATTTTAATACTCTGCTGCAAGCTAACCGCCACTGAATCGTTCCTACGAAAGGCCAAATCACCAGCTTGCCGAGCCGAAATCATCACACGTCTTAGATTCGAGGGATCGGGATGAAACTTGGTGGGAAGAACAAGCACATATCCTTGATACATCGTTGACATAAACGGATCGTATCCGGTCACTGGGGGGGTGGGATGCTGGATTCCGGAATTCTGGTTATCATGGGTTAAGGTACTTCCAGATGTGCTAGGTTGTTGAAACTTGTCAGTCATATCAGGGGCCCCACCAAACTGACTTGGAAATAGTCACTTCCCCGATTCCACCATCGTGGGGGAGTGAAAGGAGGGGGAATCCGGAATACTGAGGCTTTCGTAACCTTCAAACGGGTGATCGGATCTGAATGAAACTTGGTATGTAGAAAGAACACATACCTCACATGTCCCATTTTACGTCCAGACCAGATCACACATCTGTGGGGGGAGTGTGAGGGAGGGTACCGGAAATATATTGACACGCTTAGAGAGGAGGGATCAGGATAAAACTTTCTCGGAAGAGCAAGCACATATCCTTGGTACATCGTTGACATAACCAGATCGGATCCGGCACTGTGGGGGGGGGGGGGGATTCTGGGTCCCAGATTTCCGGTTATCACGGGTTAAGGTACTTCCAGTTTGTGCTAGGACGATGGAACTTGGCAGACTTATCAGGGACCCGACCAGATTGACTTAAGAAAAGTCACTTCCCCGATCCAACCATCGGAGGGGGGGGGGGGGAGGTAATCCGAGATCTTGAGGCACGCATAACTTCGAACGGGCCATCGGACACAAACGAAACTTGACAGTTGGAAAGAACTGGTGCCACGGATGAAGCATTTCGTGTCCGGACCGGATCCGATAACTCTGGGGGGGGGGGTTGGAGGGGGATCGGAAACCTCGGAACAGGCTTAGAACAAGGACAAGTTGTAAATACATTTTTGACAGAAATGGACCGGGATTGGCGCACTGTGGGAGTCTCGGAAGGGGTTTTCCGGAAATCCAGTGATCGCGATTGAAGGTTGCAAATGCAAATGCACTTGGACGGTGAAATTCGGCTGATTGGAGACCCGATCAGGTTGACTTGGAAGCAGTCAGTTCCTCGATCCAACTATCTTCGGGGGAGCGATGGGGATTGGAATCCGGACTACCAGAATTTCCTGCATAACTTTTGAACGGTTGGTCGGATCCGAAGGAACTTGACAGTTGACTAAAGGACGTGTTTCTGATCTCATGAATACGTTCATAACCCCCCAACTGCCATGATCATTTGTACTTCAAGTATATGAATTTTAGCCCCCTTAAAGTGCGTAACTGCAAAGTGAAAAATACTTTTGACCAAAAGATCCATTTCCCGATTCCCAAGGGCCAGTGATAATTTTTACAAATGACTTTCCAGCATATTTAAAGCACCAATGTTGCCACAAATTTGAAAAAACATTTTTAAGAAACTAAACATTTTTAGGATCCCCAAGGGCCCATGATCATCTGTGCCCTAAGTATTTTGCTTCCAAGTTCAGTTCGAGCCCCTTAAATTGCGAATCTCAGCCGGAAAATGCAAAACAAATAATACTTTCGAGCGAATGATGTGTTTTCGTGAGCCAAAGGCCCATGGTCATTTGTGTACCAGTGCATTGGCTTACAAAACGGATTCGTAGCCCGCTTAAACTGCGCATTGTGACCGCGAATTGCATGGCATATTTTTACTAAACCCTACATTTACATGAATCCTAAAGGTCCATAACCGTCTGTTCCTCAACACAGCAAGAATTTTAGCTGTTACTATTACATACTGCGTATGCTTGCAAGTGCCATATGAGCTTACAGCTCTTGTTCGTATAGGTACGGGTGAATCATTCTCGGATTTGCGGACTAGGCAAAAGTCGCTACGTTTCAACAGTTCGATGTTACTCGCGCTAAAATCTGCAAATTTACTAATATTATTTGCGATAATAGGGATATCTTCACAAACTTCCGACTCCCGAGTAACAATGGGTCACAAATTGTAGGGCTAGCCAAGACAAATATTTTGCTATGAAATTAAAGATTCTTGGAATAGCTGTAGCTTAGGCTACACCATATATGGTATATGATGTCTACAGAAATACAAATAAAACAAAAGAAGAGTTAAAAGGATAATTAACGAAAAATATTTTATTATTTACACAAGACCAAGATGCAACTTCTTCTTGATTCTTGATTCCCGGCGATGGCGAGAATTCGCTAGAGGGCGAGAATTCGGTAGGTAAAAATGATCGCTAGATCCAAATATAGCTATTTTTTAGCAAGAGGCGGGTGGGTGGCGGATGAGTGGCGCGCGTGGCGGATGGGTGGCGGATGAGTGGCGCGCGTGGCGGATGGGTGGCGGATGAGTGGCGCGCGTGGCGGATGGGTGGCGGATGAGTGGCGCGCGTGGCGGATGGGTGGCGGATGAGTGGCGCGCGTGGCGGATGGGTGGCGCGCGTGGCGGGTGGGTGGCGGATGGGTGGCGGATGGGTGGCGCAACATGGTGTACACCAAGTGGCGGAGAGTGGGCAGCCCCTCGGTGGAAAGAACACATGCCTCACATGTCCCGTTCTACGTCCGGATTGGGTCCGACAACTCTGGGGGGAGATGGGGGGGGGGGGGGGTACTGGAAATATCGTGACACGCTTATAGTGGAGGGATCAAGACGAAACTTCATGGGAGGAACAAGCACAGGTCCTAGATCGTTCACATAGCCGGATAGGATCCGGGCACTGTGGGAGGGTGGGTTCCCGAATTCCGGTTATCACGGGTTAAGGTACTTCCAGATGTGCTAGGACGATGAAACTTGCCAGGCGCCTACCCGACCATGGGGGGGGGGGGGAGGAGGAGGGAGAGCATGCCTTTCGAACGGGGCATCGGACACAAGTTAAACTTGACAGTTGGAAAGAGCTCGGGTCGGGGATGTCGTACTGTTTGAATCCGGCACAACTTTTGAACGGTTGGACGGACCCGAAGGAAACTTGATAACTGACAAGAGGACATGTTTCTGTTTAACGATATACTTTCATAACTTCCAAGGGCCCATGATCATTTGTACCTGAAGTATATGCTTACAAATGAGTTTTTAGCCTCTCTTTTATGATTCCCAAGGACCCATGCTCATTTCTACTTCAAGGGTTTTGCTTACAAATGACTTTCTAGCTTACTTAAAGTGCCAAATATTCCTTGAACCTAAAGCTGACTTTGAAACATCTATTCAAATAATGCATAACACGGATATGTCGGCTGCGATGCTTTGGCAGCGATGATTGCAGGTTTGTTTCCTTCCCTGAAGTTGACCATGAAGATTGACAACCTGACGAGGACCCTTGCGACGAAGGATTGAACTATCGATGATGAAGCATCGTAGCTGACGTATCCGTTGTAAACATTATTTGAATATATGTTTCAAAGTCAACTTGAGCTCAAGGAATATTTATTAATGTGCTAAATATGTGCGGCAGTCTTATTTTTCCGTATCCCAGCCAAAAAAATAAATAAAAATTGTTCAGGTGCTGAAGTTCCCTGTTCCTGGACGTACATTTTTTGAAGCTTAACGCAAAACTGCCCGTTTCTTGATAAAAAGAAAAATTCCGTATCCCATCATACAAACAGATATAAATTTTTCAGGTACTGACGTAAATTTTCGGGAGCTGAACCGAAAACTTACCGTTTCTTGCTAAGCAGAAAAGTACTGTATCCCAGCTTAAAAATAAATATAAATTGTTCAGGTACTGAAGTTTCCTATAGCTGAACGTACATTTTCTGGAGCTCAACGGAGAAATTCCCGTTTCCTCCTAAAAAGAAAAATTCCGTAACCCGGAATAAAAATAAATATAAATTGTTCACGGGCTGAAGTTTCCTGTTGCTGAACGTAAATTTTCTGGAGCTCAACGGGAAACTTCCATTTCTTGCCAAAAAGAAAAGTTCCGTATCCCAGCATAAAAATAATTGTTCAGGTACTGAAATTTCCAGTTGCTGAACGGCGCGGGGAGAACCCAAATCTTGATTTTCTTTAAAAACTGAATAATCCTGTACAGTAGCGTAAGTTTTCTGAACCTCAACAGAAAAATTGCCGTTTCTTGTTAAATTGAAAATTTCTGTGTACCAGCGTAAATATGTATGAAACAAAACAGAAAACTGTCCTTTTCTCGCGAACAGAAACTTTCCGTACACCAGCGTGAAAGTCTGACTGAAATTCACCGCTCCCGTACGAAAAACTTCTGAAATGGATCTAAATGGAGATATCGGCTTAAAGTGCGAACACACGATCAGGGTCACGAGCTCCCGAACTGGAATTTCTGCCCGGATTTTCGCCATCATCATCACTTCCATATGGAAAATTTGAAATTTTTTCAACTTTTCCATATGGAATTGATGATGGTGCCGAAAATCCGGGTAGGAATTCCAGACCGGGAGCTCCCGATCCTGATCGTGTGTTCGCACTTTTAAACAGAAATACTCTTTTTGGCAAACGGAAATTACAGTACATGAACAGAAAGATAAAGCGGAGTAAAATAACTTGTGGCATACGGAAAATTCCCGTCTGGGAACGGTTATTTTTGTGAGTGTAGAGCTGTAAAATTTCATTTAAAGTTGCACCTCTCCCGCCTCCTGTTCATGGGTAACTGGTCAAAGATTTCCCATTAGTTACGTTCGTCTGTGACATGTCTCGAGTTCAACTATTGTATACTAGTGGATGTTTATGCATAGATGCGGATTTTGGTGTAACAGGAATAAATAAGACCGCGCGGCGTACCTCATGCCTTAGTGATCAGTTGGAAAATTGACGGTTTTCTCGTATGATTGATGATATGCCGTTATTAATCAAGTTGTGTATTAGGCTGCTACGATTTGGTTTATTGCACTTGTTATTACCTTGCTAATGGAAGCGAGGTTTAAAGGGTCGGACTGGCTAGCAATACGTTCAGTATGGAAAGTGAAATCGTTCTTGCAAGATCTTGAAGGTCTTCTTTTGATTTCAAAATGCGGTGTGTTTACAGTAAAAGCTCTTAGACTGCGATGATTTCAAAAGAAAGATTTTTCCTTCACACTCGACGTCTGAGCGCTTGCACACTTGTTAGTCGAGTGTTCTTTGGAACAAACCACTGGGTTTTTGAGACACTACTAGGCGGAGCTTCCCCAGTGACTAATTTGCGTAACATAGAGAACAGTTAGAGATACGACAATGAAATTCCATTTCTTTACGGTTTCTTGTTGGGTTTCTAGCAATATACTTTTTGAGGATGACCTCCCCCATCCTTCCCGTTCGTATGCAGTGTGGCCCAGATTGCGCATGTATTAAGTTCGTGAACGAGGATTAACGGAATAACGAAAGAACGAATTAAAATCTCGTATACTTGTACCCAACACTTTTCGTAAGATGCGCATTGCGTTTGTTTGGTGTCATGCTTCGCAAAGGATTTGAGGTGTCACTTAGTCATAACATGCGTTTTCGCGTTAGGAACGGTGATGAAATGGGATCTGAAACTTTATGACTTTGACATTAGTGTGTTTGAATAAACGAAATACATTTCATTATTGATGAAAGCCAGTAGTGTATTGGAACAAGCCGAAGGAGTTTATACGAAGAAAAATTGGAAAGACAAAGATGGACAATATTGTGATTGCAGACCGAACTACGAATTGCGCGAAGGGATTGCGTTTCTAAGTGAACTAATATGTGTTCTCGCGTGAAAGGTGTCAGATGAGACGCATTTTGAAAATTCATGGTCTTGACATTAAGGTGTTCGAGCAAGGTAGTAAACGGGTTGTATTGGAACAAACCTACAATGCTCATAGCGAGCATAACTGATTGTATGAAAGATGGCCTGAGACGTGTTTGGAGATTCTTTGAGAGCTCAGTTGTTGGTTTCACGGATAACTAATATTAAACGTCACGGGAAGGGAGAAATCAAAGTCAGTTCAGTTCATTCTTTTACACTCCACGTCTGAGACCTTGCGCATTTTTTATCCATCCATTGTATGAATACTATGTTTCCCAGTCAGCTTGTGACGGATGGTCGTTTTTTTGTCTGCCCCTTCGACTTCTTCTTATTTCGTTGTTATTTCAGCTAACATTTGTGCCTTGGCAGAAGAAGTCGAAGAAAGTTTGCATGACCTTGAGGATACAGTGGAAGTGCAGGAGATGGAGAAAAGGATTCTGGATGCCAAAGTTCTCTTCGTCTTACACAGGTATAGCTTAGGAATGCTACCTTAAATAAAGTGTGACAGGCGCGTGTGGTGTCCGTGAAGCAACCTTATCATTTTTGATGAGGAACGTTTGTGCGCTTTGAGTCCAGGTTTTAGGATTTGGATGCCTTAAAGGAGGTGAACGGCAGACCCTCTCTGACCTTTGCGACTTTGTGTCAATCAAGTTTATTCCAAATAGCTAGAAGCTAGAAGGGGAATACAAGTTTACAAAATATACACAGACACGAAACAAGTTAACTAATACACTTACAAGATTTTACCAGAAATAAATGATGGGATGAAACTACGTAAAAATTGGGCAGAAGAATTAGAAGGATATGGAACAAATTGATTGCCAGTATTCCTCTCGGACCGACGCACGGAAGACCGGAGGGGATTAGGAGGGGATATTTGTTTCCTTTAGTTGTCGTTGGTTTGGTGTTTAGTGTCGCTAAACACTAACGCTGCGAGTCTTTTCCCTGCCAACTTCTTAGCCACCCTGAACAACCTGGGTCACGATTCTGTTAAACAAAAAAATCCATCACCTTTAACGCTTTAGATTATGACCTCGGGATCTCATTACCGAGGGCTAGTTAGTGATGCAGTTCACCGGACTAATTAGGTGGACTTAAAAAGTTGATAGGGATTTTGGTGAACAATTGTTTATACTCTTGACGACCATCTCTTCGTGTCGATGAAGAATCGCCGCGTGCCCAGAGAAGAGCGAGAAATGTCACTACAACAAACGTTGTTGATTGGTTGAAATACGATTTGAGTCGATTTTGAGGAGTCGTTCGGGTTATGTTTCCCGTTCTTCGCCAGGATCACTGGCTTGTTTCAGACTTGGTCATAAACAGTATTGATGGTACATCTATGTGATGTGATTTGATGCTATTGTGTCTACCATATACATTAAATTGCATAGCAAATTGCATTTGAATTGCAATTAAATTGCGAACAAAGCCATCGCGGAACGGAGATTGCGTTTTGAGAAGTCGTTAGATTCGACGAATAGCTTTTTCAGCGCTTTTCTATAAATCGTTACCTGAAGTTGTTAAGTGTGTTTCTTTTTTGCAGTTGTTTTGATCAGAAGGGTGTTTTGTCTATGTCTGTGCCTGCTTTTTCTTCTCTTTCTTTTCTTTTTTTTTCTTTTCTCTTTTTATATTTACTCCGTGTTTACACCGTGTGTGTATTTCGGGCAATAAATTTATTTATTGATTGATTGATTGATAGAGCTACCATGAAGAGGTTTTACACAAACACAAATTGCTTATTCAGGAACACGGAATAACGCATATTTCGCGGAGTTTTCAAACATTTTTAAGTGAATAAGTGATGTGAAGCTAGGTTTTCGCATTTAAGGGATTGAGTCACAGTATTTCTGAATGTTATTTTATTAACTTATTAATCTTTAGGGAGAGACGGTCGGGAGATTTGGAACAGTTGAAGGATAAGCTAAAATCCGAACACGTTGTCAAAGTTCGCCAGTTCGAATCCCGTCAAGCCCAGCTGCTGCAGGAAAAGCAGAAGGAGTTCGAAAGGGCGTTTCAGAAAGATGTCTCCGAGTTCGTTGCAAGCGGAAAACTACCAGGTATTTAGCCTACTCTTATTCATACTTTGTTCCTCGTTGTTTCTAAGTCATAGTGCTTTATTCATAACCTAAAACCGATAACATATAAATTGGGTTGATTGAATAATGTTAAACTTAACCTGAACGTTAACTTATTTAAAGTTAAACCCTTGTTGAATAACTTTGGTTACAAGTTCTTTACAGTTTAGTTGTACACAAGAGGTTTGCCACCACTATCATCTTCCCCCTTTATTTAGTCTCATTTTTATCAACTGTCTGGTCTGGCGCAAAAGAGCTTGGCCGGGAAGTGCAAGGGCAGCAAAGTCCGACTCGGCGGAGAGTCGATCTGAGGAGTTGCTGGTGTAGTTGGTTTTTGGAAACGGTTAAAAGGAACTTGTTTGATCAAAATTGAGTTAATGGTGGTTTTGAAAAGTGGTCTTTTTATTGTGACTAGGATTTTGTGTGTGAAAAATGTAGTTTTTAAAATTAAGCAAAACAAGAGCTATGAGCAAATAGAGCTGACCTTCTCCCATACCGAACGGAAATCCACAACGAGAAGTCGCTCAACAATCGCTCGCACGTGTCAACTTCGTGAAAACTTAACTTAGTGGCTTGCCGCGAAAGTCTCATTGTTTCGATAGGCCATACTCTCGCCCTCCACCAATTCCTCAGTGGAGCCCCTGCATTTGTATTTGTCGCTGTTAGGGAGTTTAAGGCCCATCAATATACTAACGGTAATTTTAATCACCATCATCAAAGGATTAAGCGGAGAGTCGATCTGAGTTATTTTGATATTTGTATTGTGATTAGGGTTGTTTGTGTGAATAATGTGATTGTAAATAAGTGAAACAAGAGCTACGAGCTCATATGGAACTTGTTACGAGTAGGCGCTAGAAGAAAGTAGATGAGAGTAAATGTTACAAAATAGACCCGCCATCCAAAAATGAGGTTCTGAGCTAGAAGTTAGAGATGTTATAGTTTCACTCAAATCTGAGCATTTCCGGCATAGCCTCGGATCATATCTGGGGCAAATGACTGTTCTAACTTCCAAGTTTCAGACCAATAAATTCACTCGTTTGATCCCTAGACGTGCCACACGATTTCCGATACCTCCCTCCAACTCCCCTAAGGATCATCTGGAGCATCTTCTCTTACCACCTATCAAGTTTTACTAGAATATGAGCCTTTTTTTGTGAAATTCCGACCCCCCCCCCCCTCCGTGGTCGGATCAGGTTTGCTGAAATGTGCCATTTAGTGCGTATGCTCTCTCTGCATTCCAAGTTTCACTTAAACCACTGTACTCGTTTGACCCCTATGCAAGCCACACAATTTCCGGAACTCCCCCTCAAACACCCCCTACTGTGGCCGAGTACGACTTGAAAACATAAAAGTCGCATCTCTGACATCTCTTCGTCCCGTCGATCACGTCTGACTGGAATCGGAGCATAGCCTATCTGTAGATTTTCGGTCCCGCTCCGGCCTCCGCCTACCGTGGCCGGATCCGGTCCAGACGCGAAATAACAAATCTCTCCCGCATAAACTCAGTACTGTCCAACTTGCATCCCATCGGTCTATCGGTTTGGTTCTTGTGCATATCAAAAGTTTCCAGACCCCCCTCCTCCAACACCACCAACCGTGGCGGCATTTGGTTCGAACGCATGTTTTGCATTTCTGCGTCATCATTTCTTACCATCCATTAAGTTTCACTCGAATCGGACCACCCGTTCGCAACTTAAGGAAGTCAAGTTCCGTATTACCCTTCCCTCACTCCCCCGAAAATGGTTGGATCCAGGAAAGGAAGTTTTCCTAAGGCATTGTGTTGGGTTCTTAAGTCAGTTTGCTCGGTTCACTAATATGCCTACGAAGCTTCATCGTCCTCAGCACATCTGGAACTATTCTAACTCACGATAACCCGAATTTACGATAACCCTCCTTTACGATAACCCGAACTCACGATAACCCTCCACAGAGCCCCGATACGATCTTGCTCCGTCAATTACGTATCTAGGCCAAACGCTTATTCTCCGCACCAAGTTCCATCTTAATCACTCGACTCTAAGGGGTTCACGAATTTTCGGGTTCCCCCCACACAAGTATCGGATCCGATACAGACTTGTCATGGAACATCTGAGACGATAGCTCATGGCATGGCGATAGCTCAAGTTTTATTCAAATCCTATCACCCCGTATGAAAGTTATGCATGCCACTAGATTCCGGATTCCCCATCCCTCCACTCCCCCCACGATGAGCGGTTCGGGGAAACGACTATTCTCAAGTCAGTCTGTTCGTGTCCCTTACATGCCTGCCAAGCTTCATCGTCCTAGCACATCAGGAAGTACCGAACTCGCGCGATCACCGGATTGCCCACAGTGCCCGAACCCGGTCCGGTTATGTCAAGGACGTACCTAGGACTTCCGCTTGTTCTTCCCACCAAGTTTCATCCCGACCCCTCAACTCTAAGCGTTTCACAAGATTTCCGGTTCCCCCCTCCAGTTCCCTCAAAGTCACCGGATCCGGTTCGAATTTGAAGTGGGACGTCTGAGACATGAGGTCTTTTTAAATATCAAGTTTCATTAAGATCCTATCACCCGTTCGGAAGTTACAAATACCTCAGTTTCAAGGATTCACCCTCCCCTCCCCCCAGATGGTCGGATCGGGGAGTGACTGTTTGCAACTTAATCTGTTCGAGTCCCTGATACGCTTGCCAAGTTTCATCATCCTAGCTTATGTCGAAGTGCCCTAACTAGCAAAAACCGGACCGACAGACCGGTAGACCGATGGACGAACAGAAATTGCGATCGCTATATTGCAAATTTTACAGACTAATTGCGTCACCTGAATAAGTTTGGAAAGGGCGGATACCTGCGAATTTTCGAACAAATCCAGGCATTCCCCGCGTCCTCGTTGTTTTCCGTCCAGGGATCTCCCAGGAAGTGACTCCCTCTACGCTGGTCGTTCCCCTCGACTCCCCCGAGGAACTACTTGAGCACGCTTGTAATCGATTGTCAAAGGCAATGAGGATTCCTTGAGCTCACTAACTCGGTTCAACCTCTTCCAGAAACAAAACCATGCCGGTGTCTTCTACGACTGGAAGACGTAACCTTAGACGAAGATCCTTGTTCCTTGGAAACCTTCCTTAATGATTTATCGGTCGAAGAGGCACGTTAACACCCGCTTTCGATAGTGCTGCTTCTTGTGTGTGATAACTTTGGTACTCAAAACCAGCAGGGCTCCAGCACAGAGCAAAATAACACTAGGGAGTAGCGTATGCTTTCCATGCTTTGCAAACGGGCCATGCTCATAGTGCCGCCCATTGCGCTTGCAGCATTTAAAGCGAGACAAACTTGCGGGTTTAAAAATTTCTAGTAAAGCAAAGGTGCGGTCTGCACACAGCATGAAAAAAACGGAGGATATATCATTTATCACACAGGCTATCACATATCACACATGTTATCACATTCATATATCACGCAAGCTATCACAATGTTCAGGATATGAAGTTATCGGAGCCAGCTCTGGTGAACGACTAAATGAGTTTCAGTAGCGACGTTCTCTATCGCTAGGGGTACTAGTATCGCTGCTACTAGAGTGTGTCTCAGTTTTGTCTAGTGTTGGCGCTACTTCCTAGTGTTATTTTGCTCTGATCCAGTACATAGTAAGGTGCTGTGAGCGCGGAAACTATTTACCAGTTGAAGCATATATGGACCATAATCTGGCTGACAACCAGTTTAGTCTTTACAAATTCCTGAGAAAATTTTCAGAGCCGAAAGCTTGTTTAGCAATGGAAGCTAGTGGGAAGATTGATAACTCTAAAGACGTATTCTCGGCGTTCCCCGAGGACTCCACTTCACTTGAGGAGTCGCCGCGGTTGTTTGTCTGGGGGACTCATTCCCCGTATTCTCCCGTCGCGAGTCCAAATGGATGGGGAACGGGGAATGCTCCGATTATTATCATCATCATCAGAAAGGACTCCCTTTCAGATTCGGAGGGGAATCAATTTTCGCTGGTGTTGGTGCAATGTAAAATTAATTGAAAACAATCAGAAGAAACAAAACCAAAAATAAAGTGGATCCAGACTAATTTCGTCAACTGCATGTTTTTTTGTCGAACAAAATCCATTTTGTAAAAATTTCCCGTGTTCTCGTTGTTTTTCGTATGCGGAGTCCGCGTGGAGTGACTCCCTCTATTCTCGCCGTTCCTTTCGATTCCCCGAGAAGTCCTCGGGAACGGCGAATACGCCTTAAGAGAGTGAAAATTATACTTTGAATTGTGGAATTAATAAGGCGAAAGATATGTGTGCCGTGTTAAGGCGATTTCCCATTACCTGAAAACTCCAAAACCAAGAAGAAGCCTGTTTACCTAGTGTATGTTAATACACAGAAAGAAGCTCGCACGGAATGCCGCTCCCAGTGTCAAGTCTCCTGAAAGTAACTTTGCCTGCGCTAGTTCCTGTAAATGTATTAATTGGCATTCTCTTTGTTAGTGGCAAGCCACTCGACATAAAAGCAAGAACAAATAAGAGCAAGAACTGCTGTCTCCCTATATCTGTCACACAACCAAGCTGAGACGAGTCGACTCCCGACGCAAACGAGCGGAGGTGGATCTTACCCGGGACATCAAAAGTCGTTACCTCTACAGAGAAGGTGTAACGCAGTAAACCACTGAGGAAGAAAAATCGAATGGAGGCAGCAGTGATAAGCCTGTTCACACTGGGCTGGGCGGGCGCTGAAACAGCGGTTGCCGGCTCATTGATTCAGACAAGCTTTCGGGGGTTGACAAGAAAATTCCTCAGAATATCAAAATATACAGAGACTGCCATTTGATGCAAAGCAGATTTGACAAATGCGTCAAATTTAGTTAAAAGTACGACAAACTGTATATATATCTTATTGAAAAACCCAAAGGCCGTATACAGGTAACGTAAGATATATGGTAACGTAAATTGTATCTTTTCGGGGTCAATTCAATTAAGGGGTGTCAATATCCAGAACAAGAAGAGATAAATTTCATTCCAGGTATTTGCTCTCATATGAGAATATCAGATGAAAACAGGCAGATTCTTTAAAAAAAAGGCCGTGTTTCAGGTTTAATAGGACAAATATTCAGTGGAAATGAACAAATATTACACAGATGGAATAGGCTTCTACTCTGACAAACTAACCAGAAACAATTTTGAATTGAATTTAAAAAAAAAAAATAGGACTTCTATGTGAGTCCTAGACAAACTAGAACCCATGTGGCAAGGCCTCAGTACGAAAACCAAAGACTTTCTTTAATGGGAAAATACACCGTTGACATCGAATTATTTGTAAGTAGTGAACTAAAACACAAACGAGATAGACCGAGTTAAGGTGAACTTTCGTCTTTCAATTAACTACTGAATCAAAATCTAACTCAATAAATCGAAATGTATACAATTATACATTTCGGAAAAAAAGAAGAAAAACACAAAATATACACTCACCTACTGGTATTATTTTGACTATTCCATGCTTTTCTACCATTTCGGTAATTTCAGTAATCCTCGAAAGCTTTAATTACGTTACTCTTAGTTTACACTCGTCTGACAAAGGTAATACTACAGATGTTGAAACTCAATGGGTCATGACTTCAGTGAGTGTGCTTCAAATCCCGGTTTGCATTGTATGGTTCTCCCGAGAGACATAAAAAGGAATGTCACAAGGGGGATTTCAATCTTCATACGTATGGTCATGGTGTAACAAAAGCGATTATGAATGACCGTCTTCAAGTTCGCGTTTTGTTTTTCGCATCACTAATATTCACTAATCCGACGCCAGCGTCTTCTCAAACAAAATCAACGCTGTTTCCTTCCCGTGTGAACAGGCCAGAACATCCGCCTCGCTAGTGGCTACGTTGTTTTCTTCGTAAATGACTTCTAGTGTGTAACGGCGGAGAGTCGGAGACCAACGAGTATACACGGGCGACCAAGAAATGGGTCCACCTCCGCTCATTGTTGTCGGAACATTTATAGTCGGTGGATGGACGAGAGACCATTGTTCTTACTCGTTATTTGTTCTTGATAAAAGCCGGTGTTGCTTTTGAAGCATAGAGGGTTTTGGGATCGAAGTGGGGTGTTGGAATCGAATCTTGTTAAGTCTTCGGGTAGACTGGAGCTTTCAAGGCTGGTGGAAAAGTTTTGAATTAAAGGCAGAGCAAACATAGGGGACGCTTTCGAGTGGATGGCTCTGGTCTCGTCGAGCTCGAAGGACATTTTCGCGTGGATCCCGTCGATCTTTTTGTCATTTTTGCGTGTAGGGATGAACAGGTGAATGAACCATCCAGCTCGATGGACGCCTCCCGTTCAACACCGCCCGGAGGGCAGCGTTGAGCTGAACGTGGGTAGAAGAAGGTCTGCACACATTTTCGCGTGGATGGTAACCATCTTTCTCAGCCGTTCACCACCCTATCTTTTTTTTTTTCCATTTTCGCCTAGATGGGGTCACCCGTTCACCTCTACAGCTATCAACGCGAAGCCGTCCCCATAAACTGTTTACAGTACTACATTGGAATTCAGTGCGTATGAACCAAATGGTACTGTGAGAAACGTCACTGCTCACAGCGCCATCTAGGCTTGACGAAGGAAGTGAAAGGTGACCCAGTAGGAGGTAAATTGATAGGCTCCCGATCAAGATGGTGGGGGGGGGGAGTGTTTTCTCCTAAAGTTATCTGTGATCCGTGTGATAAAGATGGATTTCGCGAGATACAGATGTGAAGGTTAATCGTGCAAGAGGCACCTGTGATCGTGTAATAAAGATATATGTCGTGTTAACCAGGCTTAACCTTCCAGCCGGGGCTTCCGCATAGTCGAGCCAACCCTTCCAGATTTTCATGATAATGATGACATCCAGTTTTGCTATTCTTCATTATTTTCTAGATGTCCCCTTCGCATTTCAAATGTCTCTTGCATCTCAGTCACAACTGTCACTTTCCTTTCCTTCCTACATTTGCATATTTGTTCTGTCTCTCGAACGGGTTGCCTCTATGGTACCTTCCACACATCCGGAATCTCGGGTGTCCAACACCCCAGACGTTTTTGGCCTGGCTTTACCTTCCAGATCCGTCTCGACGAAAACGGCTGTCTGGAATCCGGAAGAAAAATCTTGAAGGTGAAGCCTCGCTTTAAATTTGCTGTTCTTCCACATTTCCTGGATGTCCCCTTTACATTTAAGATATCTCTTGCATCCCAGTCGCAACTGTCAATCACTTTCCTTTTTCTTCCCACACTTGCATATTTGTAGTAGTTGCGTTTTTTATCGAAGTTTGTTTGCCGTTAGCGTAGCCGGTTGATTAATTTCCGTTTTCAAACGCCGTCGAAGTTCACCGTTTGCTTAATACACTTGATGACTATCTCTCCCTTCCGATGCAGAATCTCCGGGTACCTGCGGAAGAACGGAAGAAACGGCGTCACAGTTGCGCTGACTCGGGATTTGAGTCATTGCGTTTGAGTCGTTACGGACACGCTTGCTTCTTCATCAATCACTGGCGTGTTTTGGACCCTGGGCCACATTCAGTCACATATGTCCGTAATTTGGTTTGCTAATTTGATTATTACCCACTCTTACTTTTCATCCTGGTCACACCTTGAACGAAGGAATTCAAGACAAATTAGCATCATCATCACTCAAATGTAAACAAAACTGGCTAAAGTCAGTGACTCTGGTCTGTGATTGGTCCAAACACTCCAAAGTTACGTTTCAAAATGGCGGAGATGGATTTTTCCATCTCGACTATCTTACGTTTTCAGCGTCTTTTCTTCCCAATTTCGACCGTAAGACTGTCTTATTACCGGCGTTATTACCAGATGTGACTATAGTGGGGCCCGGGCTAGTCATGTAGAGTATTAGTGTTTTTACGACTCCGGCGATCCTTGCCCGGTTGACGTTTCTTCGACGATTCAAGCAAACTTAGAACTAGGCAACTAGCTAGCGCACGAAGTTCGACGGTCAGAGTTTGAAGGACGAAGGAACTGTGACCGGCGACCAAAAACGGTAATTAAACTAAGACCCTTGAGGTTGAAGGTAACTTCAAACTTCAATAAAAAACGCAACTAATGTCTCTCGAACAGGTTGCCTCTATGGCACCTTCCAGACATCCGGAATCTGGGGTCTCTCCAGACGTTTTTTTTCAATTTATTTAATAATAAAGCAAAACATATCTCTCGTGGGCAGAGCCCAAATACGATGTTTTTGTAGTCATAAATAAAGTCATAAACAAAGATAAAATAAATTGTCAACACATAATTTAAAAGGAAAAAAAGTAACAAGGCAGAACAATGCTAAAGAGCATTGTACTGCTTTACGAAGCTTGGCACAAAGCTTCTACTGTAGCGCATAGTGTTACAGTAGATTGGGGTCAGTTTTGGAACCTTTTCAGCCACTTCTCTGGGGGGACGAGATCTTGCAGGAACAAAGGGTGGGGGAAGGAATGAACGGTACATTGGATGCTGGAGAAGGGATGAGCCAAAGTTGCGGCATAGTTTTTCGCGGCGGGAAGAAAGGGATTCAATTTTAAATTCCTTTATTTTTTTGGCCTGGCTTCACCTTCCAGATCCGTCTCGACGAAAACGGCTATCTGGAATCCGGAAGAAAAATCTGGAAGGTGGAGTCTCGCCGCTTTTACAGATTTGAAAGCTGCTCAGGAGGCGCAGTCATTGGCTACCGAGGAATTGGGGAGGGGGCTCTCATAGAAATTATTTGTGATTTCGCGTCGTAGACATGTGGTAAAGTTCGCTTATTTTAACCGTATATTATCAAAGCGAGGCTTCACCTTCTAGATTTTTCTTCCGGATTCCAGACAGCCGTTTTCGTCGAGAAGGATATTGAAGGTGAAGCCAGGCCAAAAACGTCTGGAAGTCCGGGTGTTGGACACCCCAGATTCCGGATGTCTGGAAGGTGCCATAGAGGCAACCCGCTCGAGAGACACTACAAATATGCAAATGGGGTAGAAAAGCGAAAGTGATTGACAGTTGTGACTGGGATGCAAGAGATATTAGCAATGAAAAGGAGACATCTAGGAAATGTTGAAGAACAGCACATTTAGCTGTCATCAATCATGAAAATCTGGAAGGGTTGGCTTGACGATGCGGAAGCCCCGGACGTCTGGGAATCTGGAAGGTCAAGCCTGGCATTTAAAATTTCCATCCGTTCACGACACTGCCTTAGCGCTTACTTTTATTGCTGTGTGCTCTCTTAGTTGAGACATTGCGAGAGTTAATGCTCAGGAGTTGATCTGTTTCAAGGTTTTAATTACACTTGTATAAAATGATGATAAATGTCTTTTTATATAACATAATGAATGTATTTCTTTTCTTTCTTGGGAATTTTAACGGGTATGCAGCAACTGTATGTCTATAGTGGGAAACTGGAACAATAAGCCTTGTAGTTAACCTTTGACCCGTTTGGCTACGATGAGGAAGATCAAAAAAACAAAAAAACTTGCATTGCTGGTATTTCTTAGAGCGTGTTCCATCCTACTTACCGTAGTCACTACGCATGACGTGACGAATTCTGGCTTTTGCCGTCAAAGCTGGAACGATTTTTCTTTTTCCAGCAGGATATCATGCCACGGGTGAATCCGACCAATCACGTTACTGAGACCCGTAGTTACTACGCTCCCTAGCGTGGTAAGCAAATAGTTACTATTTCGAGAAGGTAGGAACGGTGAGCGTAGTAACTTTTGGTGAGGTTGGAATGGAAATAGTCACTAATAGTTACTATTTTTTAGAAGGGTGGAACACGCTCTTAGTAACGAGCTTTTGCGAAGGAATAAACGAGATCCGGATCCGCCTCGGAAAGACGGCAAATGCAGTGTCGATGCGAGTAGACCTTAAAAAATCATCCTTTATATAACTACATCAAGGTTTATTCCAGACCTTTCACTTCGGCTTTTGCCATGTGGCAAAAGCCACATGTGGACCTGTTTTATTTGCCATGTGGACCTGTTTTATTTCTATGGCACTATCGATATAGTATAGTACCTTCTGTCCTGCTCATGCTTAGTCTCATTTGTAACCACGTTTTTTTTTTAATTTAATATACACGATAACAAAATATATACTATAATCGATAGTCACACATCACGTGAAATTTAATATAAACAAAAGGCTCTGGTAGTTTGCTGAGCTGCACAACTATTTATACTAAAGCTGTTCTATCAAACCATTCCGATAACTCCGTACAGAACTCTGTTCCAAGAGGGTGGGGTAAAATTTAGAAAACCAAAATACCTACTATACAAACCATAAAAACAAGTGTTTACCAAACTATCTATTAATTGAACAAACCGAAACAGCGCAACAACAGTCCAACAATTTTTTGAATTTTTGTACTCGTAAGACAAACCATATAAAAACAGCTATAAAGCTAAAAAATCACTCGGTACGGGTCTTTTTGCCTAATTTATGTACAAAATTACTCCATCAATAATCTCATATCTCAAGTAAGACCTCATAAACGCAAATTTCGATTTGACTTGCACGTCGCACTGAGATTTTTGCACATACCCCCTTCTATTCTATTCTACATACATCATTTATGTATGTATATTCATCTATACCAAAAAGGATGGCTCTGTGTGTCTCCTGTGTTGAACATGAGTTTTAAAATTTAAACAAGGATGCTCAAATTCACTATCTGTCAACGTTACAGAATATGACCTCATAGGTATTATTCCTTTGCAACGTTGCAGACCATGTTTTAGTATCATGTTTTACAGAAATATAACGCTTAAAGTTTAACTGAAAAGCCAAATTATTTGATTACCTTGGATTGGAGTACACTGAATTCTTTGGACTCGGTTAAGGGTTTTTATTTTGTGCTCTAGTAGTGACGTTCAGAATATGCATGGCTGGCCCAACATGACAAAGTTCACACAGATGCGGAGAATTCAACAAAAGCGTGCATTTCGATGGCCAACTTCTGAAGAAAACTCAATTTTGTGTTTGACCCAAAAAAGATTTATTTTCTCGGCAACTGTTTACAGTTGTAGTGACTAAGTATTTCAAGACACACGAGGTACCACAAATCCAAAAGAAAAAGTTCATTGGATGAATATCGATTATATGAATGGCGCAGCAACGAAGTAACGCTTTTTCACCGGGTCTTCAAGCCTACTTAAGGTGAATATCTGATGGGTTTAATTAGACTGTCATAGCTTAGCCCTATTCGCTTAAACTTTAAAGGCTCATAACATGCTAGTAACGTTAATAGATAAGTTTGTTATCTCAGATGTTCGCGGCTCTCATGTCATTCGCCTATGTTTTTTTGCCCTCAATATCCACGACCCCACGCTTTAACCTCAAAACACTTTTTCACTAGAGCTCTAACTTGCTACTGGAGCAGAGCTAGGAGTTTACAACCGACCAAAATATATCCCGCCAACATATTGCCATGCCACATATGACGTTAAGTTTAGTACTTTCTCAACGGCTGGGTGGGGATTTCATCAGCTGCCTCAATTGGGCGTGCTCCCCCTCCCCTTCTAGTGTGTTGTCTGCCTACTGGGCATTTTGAGCCGTGTGCGGTTGGGCTGACCGGCGGTCCTTAGCCGGATTGGTCAAGGATTTTGTATTGATTTCCAGAGTTCGGGCATGCTGTCCAAGCTCTAAAATAAACTCTATTCCTAGCGTCATTTCTGCTCTGATGGAATAACAGTACACTGCCCGAAAACGTGCAATCTGACTGACACTGACTACCTGTACATTTCCTCTAGCTAAAGCCTGACAAGGACCCTTGCCAAGAAGGGCCGAAATATCTCTGGGAGGCCTCTCAGCGGACTTATCCGTTTAGCGCAAAAAGGTATGACTCGCAGTTAGCCTAGGATGACGGAATACTTATAGGTCTTCCTATTTGTCTATGAGATAACTGTAGTTCTTTCGCCTAATGCCACAACTCACATTACGATTATAACGGCTAGCGGCTCTCCCTAACAGTAAGGAGGATATTCAGACGAATGTAATACAGCAGCCTGTTCAACGGCTATCCAAATATGCGTCCGAAACTTATGAAACAGTTCAATCGGCAGAACGTGAGTGCGAGAAAGTCAGCTAAACTTGCTCCGATTTAAGCTGCGTTCACGAGACTCCGACTCTTGTTCCCACAGGATTCGGCCGGATTTTCTCCTCACAGAAATACTGATGGAGTGGGACTCCTCTGACACACCACCGGATTTTCACTTCATCCCCACCGGAAGGGTAACTGGGACACTCGTGTCTGCCGGTCGCTTGGGGGATAACATTTCCTGCCTGTCCCTTTCTCGCTCCCTTCCAGGTCTATAGGAGTCCAGCAGGGCGTCAACTCGCTCCTCAGAGGGGCCCCATTTCTGGTGACCCGGTTGATTTTGCAGCCAGACAATAACGGTACCATGGGCAGCTCGAATGTTAACATCACTCCTAAAAATACAGTATTAACAATCCAGCTCGGTCACTTTCTTTTCAGTCACACTCTAGATTGAACATATTTTTAGATTTGGGCATTACGGGGGAAGAGATGGGTACCAATGGTTCTGAATGCGCGATAATAGTTTAGGCTAGAACTGTATTAATAATTTGTAAAAATCCCATCAGAATTAGTGAAGCGTCGTTTTTTATGCCACTGGCATGTCTGATGCTTTTAAGAAACACCAGGTTTATTTATTTTTGCCATTAAAATTGTACCTTACCATACCCCTGTACCCAAGCACTATATGACATTCAAAACCATACCGCAGTTTAGGGGCAAACCGTTGCCCAAGTCAGAGAACACCGTTACAAACGTATCAAGTATCTGGTCTCCGGCGACTGCGGTGTCTCTAATACCCTTGACGACTAACTCTTCGTGCCGACGAAGAATCGTCGTCCACCTGGCGAAGAGCCAGAGACGTCACAACAACTGTGCTCAACAGACGTTGTTGACTGATTTACACAGGATCTGAATTAATTTAACGATTCGTTCGGTTGACATTTCTCTTCTTCCCGTGGTTCGCTGGCGTGTTTCGGACTTAAGTCATAGAGTATAGAAGAAACACAACTACTTACAGCAAGTGAAAAGGCGTCGGATGGTGTGTCGATCGAGAGAGCGGATCCTTCAATGTCTCCCACCATCTTACACTAGCGTATAGCGTCAACAAGTCTCAAAACTGGTTTGCGAGCAGGATTGTTAAGTTTGTTCTAGTTGTAAGTGAATGCGACCTGTCGACATTTTAAATAATAGCCAAACCAGCTAGTCTTTAATAATATGTGTGTATATATATAAGGATATTAGTTATTTTAAATAAATTAAAGGATGAGGAGTCACATATTTCATCCCAAGGTAGCATGCCGCGAAAGCGAAACGGGATGGCGCAATGAGGTGCTACGTCACGTCCGATTTATCTGTTCTCTTTTTCTGTCCTCCCCCCCCCCCCCCCCGTTTCTTTGACAGATATACTTTTTCCGTCCACCCCACGGCAAACAACTAGCCCGCAAATTAACACTCTATATAAGTAAGTAAGTAATTTATTTGTAACCCGCCATTTCAAAAAAGTGTAGTAAACGAAAAAAAAATAAATAAAAGAAAAACACACAGAGACACAGAAAAAAACACTAATTTTTAATCTTCGGCCAGGAAACAGTGGAGAAGGTCGTGCGCTGGTTGGGCTCTGTTGCCAATGATTTGTGATAGCGACGAAGCATCCAAAAGGGATGCTTCGTAATACTTGCATCTTGAATTTGAACTTCTCTGTCAATGTATGGTTACGGCATAATTTCGACAAGTGGAGCAGGTGCTTTACATTTTTAGAATGACATGATCTCATCTTTTTAATCTCCGTCTTTCGCAGAACACGAGTGACACCAGAACGAAAAAGTACAGAAGGAGCGCAAAAGGTGCTGTACAATTTTCCCAAAGCTTTACTTAAAGCTCTACTTATGTGTAACTAAGTAAGTAAGGTAAGTAAAGGCTTACTTAGGAAGGGTATGCTGGAATCCATGCCTGTATTCATGCTCATACTGGGGTACGACGACCTGTCTTCGCCTCCATGGTGACTCTTCCAGCCTTTTCAGTATGGGGGGAGGAGGGTCCCTCCACTCAGGGACGAATATGATAAATGAAAGAGGTTCGGATGACGTAGCCAGAAGGTGTTCTATGTGAGTGACGGTCGCGTCCATCAATTCCTCGCAGAACGGAGGGTTGGCTTCGAACGAACCAGAAATGGGCTTGAAGTCCAAAAAGGTCCTGCAAAATGACCATTACATTAAACAGTGATCGTTAACTTGTAGGCATAGGATTAGAGATCTCAATATCTGTTTTCATTATTCCTCTGTAACTTTTAAAGTCGTTATTTAGGTTATCCGCGTTTCACAACGTTGAGGATGTCAACTGTATGCGCAACAGTCGAAACACCTACACTGTCAAAATTTTGATAACCCACTCAGCTTGGGCTCAAGCTGCTCAAGGAGTATTTACTGAATAGGGTTTCAGACGAAGGCTGTTGACCTAATTTTCGGATCCCAAAACGTAAGTGGAGGGTTACCTATGACTTCATAAAAGCAGTCCTCATTCAGTTCTCATTCAGCATTTGCCGTGAGCACATCTAGTGAAATATTGCCTCATGCTTTACCCTTGGACTGTTTTCTGGTGACGTTGATTTTGGCTCCGCCCACGGACTTTTCTCCTTCGGATCATTTCACTGCGGAATGGCTAGCGAGAAACTCGTTTTGAACGCTTTGCTGAATTTCGTGTCACGTGCGAGAAAAACGGGTTGCCCGGTGGACTCGATAACGAGAATTGCCTGTGAATTTTTCAAACCCGAAGAAATTGTCGATGCGAAGAAAGTGTTATGGGCTGATGCCGCATCGACGCGACCAACTGAGCGGCAAAAACTGGGCGACAATGTTCATGATATAGTACGCGCGTTTGACATGTGTGACGAGAAAAAGATAACGTTACCACGTTACGTAATATTTGAACCAGATCAAGTGCCAATAGTACCGGCTGAAACTACTGCAACACTTACACGCAAGCTGAATGAATTCTACATGGAATTCAAAAACTTTGCAGAACAGAATAGTTCCAAGGCAATCGCCTTTCCCCAGCCAGGACCGTCCGCTCTTCAAAAATCAAAGACTCTTTACTCCGTCGTTGTCAAAAACCCCCCCAAAGATCTTGACAACCCGTGTGCCCGAAAAGACTTTCTTGACAATGTTGCCGGGAATAGTAGCTCCAGCATTGTCACTCTCAAGCCACGAAAGGATGAATGGCGAGTCGTAATGTCGAATAAAGATGCTGCCAATTCGCTTGCTGATGCAGTCAACAAGTCGAACCGAGCTGCCGATGCGAAAGTGACGACTCCTGCATTCTTCGGTATCGTGCGCCGCACGCCTTCTGAAACGACCGGTCAGAACATTCAGAGTCTCTTAAAGAATTGCGTGGAAGTGACTCAGATTCGCGAAACTAGGTCTTTCCGCCTGAAGTTCGAGACGAGACAGGACCTTCAATATGCCGTAGACAATCCGCCAGTGATAGGGTACGAGCGCCTTACCGTCCATGAATATAAGTTCCTTCCCCCGCAGTGCTTCAAATGCCAGGCATATGGTCACACTGCAAGCAGTTGTGCACAGACTGAGAAGTGTTCTCATTGTGCAGGGCCGCATAGAAATTCGCGAGAAAACCCCTGTCAACTAGCCATGAAGTGTGCTCTCTGCGGAAAAAGCGATCACCCCTGCTATGCGTACAAGTGTCCTGAAGCCCAGAAGGTAATGAAATGAACCGTTCTCTAAGAATAACCACCTTGAATATTAATGGCTCAGTGATAGATAAAAGACCTGTTCTTGTGCAACTTATGAGCTCATGTGACGTTCTGTGCATACAAGAGCACTTCTTGTCCAGCGATGGACTAGACCTGTTAATTCTTGATGGCTGGATTAAGGTTTTTGGAGTTCCTGCTCTTTCAAGCGGAAGGGGCAGGCCCTCTGGTGGTACTGCTGTCTTGGCTCGTGCAGAACTTTCGCCTGCATTGCACCTGACGTCAGAGTTCTTTGTCTCAGTAAAACTCTGTGACGTTGTAGTCTTCTCGGTATATCTACCAACTGATTACCGCGACCGAAACTCAGAAAGAAAGTTTAGCATTGCCTGCAGTAAGCTTGCCAGTGCCGTGACTGCAACCCGTCAACAAGGGCTCGAAATAGTGGTCGCTGGGGACTTTAACTGTGACCTCAGAAATGCAAACAACCCCAGGACTGAGATTCTTTTAAATGCCTGTGCTGAACTCGAAGTTATAAATAATGACTTGGACTTCACTTACGTGCACAACAGTGGCTCTACATCTAGTCTCGATTTTATAGTTAAGTCAAAACTGAAAGCAACTTAGCTTCACTCACATGTTGACACTTCTACAAACATTTCCGATCATCTACCTGTCTCGAACTCTTTCGAGATCACGCGCCCCGCGTCTCCTCAAAAATGCGAAAGATGGGTCTGGATAACTGAATGGGAGAAGATTGTCTTACCTGTGTATCAAGCTGTGTCTGACGACATTCTGTCGAGGATTCAGGTGCCTTACCACCTTCTCCAGGCTGGCTCAAACCTTGACGAGCGTGAAAAACAGCTGTGTCTTAACATGTTCTGCACCGAAATTGTACACGCCTTGCTTGTCGCTGAATCTGCCGCTGTACCAAGGCGGAGAGTGCGAATTGGTACTGAGATTCCAAAGTGGAAAGAAAATCCTGAGCTTGTTGAAGCACGTAAATCTTCCCATTTCTGGTTTAAGTTATGGTGTGAGAATGGAAAACCAAGAGATGGAGTAGTGAATCAAACCCGTTTGCATACAAAGAGAAAGTTCGCCAAGTGTTTATCTAAGCATCGTATAAACATCATAGATGAGAATAGTGCTCGTGTCGCAAGTAACCCTAACGAAGAGTGGAAGTTTCTTCGTAGTAAAAAAAATAAATCGTGTAGCTCCACGCAGCTTGGTCCCTCCGAGACTGAATGGAATGATTATTTCTCTGCCGAGTTCTGTGCACCTGACCCACAGCTTGAAGTACAGTTTGAAAAAGAGTTGGATGAAAAACTCGGATGCAGCGATCTTTCTAGCCCCGGATTTTCTGTTTCGTATTCCAGTGTTTGTGAGGCAATTCGCAAGGTCAAAAAGAAAACTTCTAAGGGCGACGACAAAATATGTGGTCTGCATTTGACTAACGGTAGTTTTATGCTTTTTGAATATCTTACATTGCTTTACCAAATGATATTTGCGAGTGGTTTAGTACCTGATTCATTTTCTGTAGGCCTTGTAACACCGGTTCTGAAAAAGGGCAAAGATCCCTCACAGTGTAGCTCACATCGTCCAATTACTGTTGCGCCTGTGCTCTGTAAAATTTTTGAATTACTTGTTCTTGGAGAAATTACCCGTGTATGTTATACTCGCGATAACCAATTTGGCTTCAAAAAGGGAAGTAGCAGAGAGCACGCACACCACCTTATTTGTAATGTACTTCTAGAATGTGACCGAACCGGTGAGTACGTTATCATTTCAGCGCTCGACGTAACACGAGCTTTCGATTCCGGTATACACGGCCAGCTGCTTCTAAGTGCGTCTAACCGCGGTCTTGACCGGTCTATTTTGATTCCTTTTCGTGATCTGTACAGTAAGCTTAAAGTCAAAGTGAAGATCCTTCTGCCAAATGGTGTGAAAATTTCATCAGTAGTAATTCCCGTTAGAAAGGGAATACGTCAAGGAGCTCTATCTTCGCCTCCTCTCTACAATAATAGCGTTAGTGAAGCTCAGAATGTGACAAAGCCCAGTTTTGTGTATTTAGGATTAGATATTTCGTTGTTAAACTACGCTGACGACATTTTGAATCTGAGCCGTTCTATTAGTGCAACAGAGTCAAACTTCCTGTCCCTAAGCGAGTCGTACAATAAGATCGGCCTTTCATTTAATGAGGCAAAAACAGAGGTTGTTATTTTCAACCGCAAAAGTGGTGATCCTGCTCCTCCTGTAAAGCTTGGTGATCAGACCATCCAGCCTTCTTCTAGTCTAGTATACCTAGGCCTCCCTATTGGTGATAGTATCAGAACAACTCGTTCTCTATTAGTAGAGGATTTTGCGAGCAAAACTCGTAAGGCATATGGCATGATCTTATCATCTAAAGCATGTTACAATCGGCATATTCGAGCTCGGCTATTCGCAAGTCTGGTCATGCCGCACATACTCGCTCTTTCTCCATTTTGGCGCCTGCTATCAGATCTAAATAAGCGTAAAATTCGTTCTTGCTTTTACCGTTTTTGCAAGTTTCTGCTAGGTTTACCTCCGTGGACACGGAACACTTATGTGAGCAAGAAGTATAATGTCCCAGAGCCTTTCTGTGCTGTTAAAGACAGAATTGAAAAGTTCCGACAAAGTTTAAGGTCTGACAATAGTCTCACTGAGGCTATACGTTACTAGTTGTGCTTTTGTTTGTAAATATGGGTGTAAACAGTCGAGTTGTTACGAGTTAAATGTCTGAGTGCCTGTGTTGAAGTGTTTTTTCTTTCTTTTGATGTTGTGAAATTTTTTGTGATTTTGCTTTCTCTCTTTTCCTATACTCCGCTTTTGTGCTTTTGCCTTTAATTAGCGGGAAATAAAATTCATTCATTCATTCAGTCCGTCTGTCCGTCTGTGTTTCAGCATGATAACTCTCGAAGGGAATGAGATATTTTGATGATTCTTTGGGTCATAGGACAGGAGTTCGTAGCTGGGGTCTGTAGCCCTACATTTAGGAGTGGGGGAAGGGGTTCCAATTAAGGCGCGAACAAAATATTTTTAACAGGTAATAAGATAGTTGATTGAGGTGAAAGAAGACATCCTGAACACGTGTATGAAAACTATTTTCTCGTCACACAAATAGTTCACCCGGAATCCGGCAAAAAAACAGAAAATTTGTTAAAAGTCCAGGAGTTTAATTTGAAGTTGATTAGATGCTCGACGTAAGGGTAAGAATACATGCCGAATCCGTATACAGGATACCTTGCTATTTGCGCCACCCCTGTAATTGAAATATATGCGTGCAATTCCACCATTACTTTCCAGCCTCTACACTTACAAAATGTGTGAAACTGGGCCTTGATTGAAAGCTCTAATCTTTCTCTAGAACGTAATACTTGTTTCCGTTTTCGTTGAACAAAGTCGCAGCATTTCAGATGCCTTTCTTCTTAACACTGGCTGACCAAACAGATAAAATGTGACCTCGACAAATTTGGATTTTACCATGATAGTTCTGAGAGGTATAAAAGCGATATCATATCTATCTATCTATTTCGTCAATGTAGGTATGACGTATAAGGTAAACCCACAAGCTCAATCAATACCTAAATTTGATTTTCTCAGATGGTGGCCTTATTCAGTCAATAAAAACTACCATATCATTTATGTTTATTTTCAAGCGGTTTAATGCTAAATTCTAATAATGAAAATGAGGATCAATTGCCGATTGTCTGAATAAAAAAAGAAAGATCCAATAAATATTATATTTTTGGGATCCCATCGAAACCTTTGATCTTGTTTTCACGGTTCTATTACTATAAGAAAAGCACTGTAATTGCAACGCTACTTACCCTCTCGACCCAAAATATCCATCCGTATCCGGAAACGCTGAACAGTACTGCCTAAAGTAGCAGTTCATCGGCGAGGCAAAACATTCAAACGAAACGCCAAAATGTTTGTTCAGACACTCGAAGACGGTCACGGGAAGAGCCCCCTGCGTGCTTTGGCCTTCGTTGGGGTTGAGGCCGAAGAATGTGTTGTAGCGCTTTATGAGGCACCATACCCGTGGGAGGAAGTAGTCAAACTTTCGGTCTTCGGGCGAGCTGAATCGATAAAGTTGTTCCTAAAAGTTTAATCTTCGTCAAGGCATGAAAGGGTCAGGTAAGTGCTCCGCCCACACCGCCCAGAAGTTTGATATTGGGACTCTTTGACTGCGTGGTCACTCAGGTCCTTTTCCCATAATGTTCTGATATTCACTTTATATAACGGGAAAGCGACCCAACCATAGAGTTCGAATAATGGTTATTTCCTATATCCTTTTTTCACATGCAAATAATATCACATTACAATAATTTCACCACTAAACGTAAAACTGTGGCATTGAGAGGGAATGGTCTGATTCCATCACACAAGTTAATTTTAATTCCCGCGCTTTTCCACGTATAATGCAATCTACAGGTTTTGGGTAAAGCGGAGTAGCAGCGAGTCTGATTGAAGCGTCACCACTTCAGTTACTTAACTGTCTTCAAACAAGATTCATGGCGTAATATACCTGAATAAATTTTGCTGAAAATTAAGGGCTTCCTGACTTGGTACTTATTCCCGCTCTGGTGTACATCTGTAAACAGCAGTCAAAATGCTAAACGTTGTCTAATGCTGGGCAGCTTGGCGTGCGAGCTAATGTCCTTGGTAGCAGCATGATACTGACAATTTACAGGACATTGCAGTACATTTAATTTCTTAGAGTTATTTAGAGGCGAGAGCCTTTTGTCTTGCTTTGTATTATTATTAGTAACGAAGGAAGTGTAATTTCGACAGAGCACTTTGTAAACTCTCCCCTAATGTTCTCTCCAACCCTTTAAGTGTTAGCTTTTCGTCAGAAGTAATATGGTAAACCCTATTTACTGTTATGCTTCATGAAAATACAAAACTGAATGTTTAACACACATCTTCTGTAGGCTAGAACTAAATGATGGTATCCAAAGCAGTGTATTTCGAAACTGCGCATCCTTGGGTTGAATGCTCTCTAACTTCTGACAGTGGGCTATAACGCCTTGTCAAAGTAAATGATTTTTTGGACAAAGCGTTGTCATGGTCGTGGAAGCCTCGCTCATTCTGAATTAGTAAATCGAGGATGGCTCAACAAAAGGGCGACTCTGGCGAGCTCCACTGGCTTATCTAACGCGTGTGCTGGCGACTGCGGCTGAAGCTCGCTTCGCTTTCCGAGGCTGTCCTGGCTAGGCATGGGCACTGTTCCTGTTTTCTGTTTTTTTCCTCCTGTTTTACTGTTTACTGTTTTCTGTTTCAGGGACCCAAAATAAACAGAACAGCTGTTTTGAAGCCAGCTGTTTTTTTTCTCACCTGTTCTGTTCCGTTTTGGTGTATCCTGTTTTGCCCTGTTCCTGTTTTTTTTTACCTGTTTAAACAGCCAAATCTGTTTTTTGGGGGCAACCCGCCTTATCAATACAACAAATCTTTTAACTCAAGATTTGCATCATTTCGAAATGCCACATTCCAAAAGAGGCCAATTTGTCAACCTTACCAGTGACCCACGCGAAATGTGGATGCGATGACGGCTATCAAAATTATTGAGCAAGAATCAAGCAATAGTAGGAACAACAGCAAAAAATGGGAATATTTATTCAGCTCAAGCTGACGGCGAATTGCATTTGACTGAGCTAAATGGATACGTAGTCAGCAAAGTCTTAGACTACTGTTGCAGCTTTCCGCCGACCCTTCGTGGCAGCAGCCGTCTTCGGGTCCAATATGAAAAAGTGCGCAAGTGCTCAAACGTAATGCGTAAAAGTAAAACGTATATCATATCAGAGATGGGTGAATCCGATCATGAAAGGATTCGAATCCGAATCCAGGGCTAGGTACGAATCCGAATCCACCATTTCATGCTGAGGATTCGAATACGAAATTGAATCCGGATTCGAATCCGACCTTAACAAAAATTAAATCATGTTCATAGGTTATAGTTTAAAAATCAGAGGTGACAAAAAACACTGATATTTCAGGCAATCAGATAATGTGATAGATTACTTAACATATTTGGTGGTGGACACCCAACAAATTTGATTGTCTAAAGCCCACTGCGTAAAAATTGGGAAAACGGAAACTGAAAGGATGTAGAATAGAAATTTGAGCGGATTCGTAAGATTGAGGGTTTGGAATCCGAGTCCGAAACCGAATCCAGCCTGAGAAGCAGAAGATTCGAATCCGGCCAAAAGGACGAATCCTGGATTTGAATCTGAATCCGGATTCGGATTCGACCAGCTCTGCATCATATATTGTGTACGAACAGCCTAATAACCATTCGCCCTTGACTTTTAATTCATTGGTCAATATGGGCCCAGTTACCAGCGTTTGGATGTGGGGGGGGGGGAGGGGGGAGTATCACCGAAAGATACATCTAGATGGGTCTTTGGGTGGGTCCAAAGACCCATCTGGACAATGATGTTCACGCATTCCAAATTTCCACCTTAGTACCAGGCATGTTTAGCAAGTTTGCGAATTTGGTCAGGCAATTTACTCTGGGCAATCCGGGCCCAGTTGCACATAATTCGCAAAACGGTGGTAAGCCTTTAAAATTTAACTGAAGAGCCAACTAGTTTTTGTGTCATTTCATTAAATATACTGAATTATTGGGATTCTACAAAGGGATTTTTTTTATTTTCCACTATCTGCTCTAGTTATGACGTTCAGAATATGTGCGGCCGTCCCCACAACGCAACTTCTACTATGACTCGGGAAATTTTAATCTAAATACAAACGCTGCTTTTCGTTGAGCAATGGTGTGATTGGTGAAGATTGTTTATTGCCGGAACAAAAGAAAAATAATAAATGTTTCCCGTAAGGGGTGCAACAAAAATACAAGCGCATAGAGGTACCACAAATCACACGGAAATTCCACTATTTGAAAATAATTATTCGTGAATAGCGGAACAACGAAGTAACGCATTTTCAGCGGCTCTTCAAGCTGTTTTAAGTGAATAAGTGATGGATAACTGGATTGTCCTATCCCAGCCTTTTTGGGTTAAACTTTAAAGGAAAGATTAGTCACTGGGGGAATTGTGACCAATTGCCCTTGAACCGAGATCGGGGATGGAATCCCAAAAGCGAAAACTAGACCCCAAGACCCACAGTACACCAACTTTCAAATTAGCATCTGTCATGGTTCACGAGATAAGAATGCCAAAACAAAATGGTGAAAACCGAGAACGGAAAACCGGCTATCGCGGCCGCAGGAGTGGAGTGTTCATAAATGAACTTTCCACTAAAACCGAACATGTGATCACCAAGAAGGGTTCACATGATGTATTATCTGTTTAGCGAAGTTAAATGTGATTTCAAACGACTAGTACTTTCAACTTCAAAAAGGCTAGAAAGGCTGAAACTAGCTTAGCAACATCACAACATCCGCGCCGGTTCACGATGTAAACAAACGATAACTGGAATTCCTGACAGTATTTTTGGCACACCCTCAGTTCTATACGGAAAAGTCGAGATTTTCTCAACTTGATGATGAAAGAATCCTCAGTTTCACGGATTTTCGCAGAATAGTAGACTCACATTCAGCCGAGAAATCCGCGCGTTTTGAGCCTTGTATGACCATGCTCAAACGAAACCACCGAGGAAAAGCTATTCGGTATTCTGATTGAACATGGATCCCTCGCGACCCTCCCCTCACAAAAAAATTGACCATCATCACCAACCACTGTCACCAAGTGAAGCTTGCTTAACTTTGAGTTTGTATGATCCGTAAACTTTAGTTTATTACCGATCACTATGACAAACAATCCAAGTGGAAAGGTAGGCTATGCGAAAATTTGTTGTTAAGACAAACGAAACTTCCATGGCTCATTTTCCATCGGGAAAAAGTGTAATTCATTGATAAAGGCAGCTGGAATTCTGGACCAAGATATTTGTTGTTCTATGAAACGAACTCGAAGAAAGGCATCTGTGCGGTGCAAGGAAGAACTATTTAAGATACTTCATGGTACAGGGCAAACTATAGGTGAACTCTGCCATAAACACAATAAAAAAATACGGGAAATCAAAAAAAAAAAAAATCTGTTTTAAACAGCTGGTTCTGTTTTTTTTCGCCTGTTTAACAGCTGTTTCTGTTTTCGAAGTCATCATTTCTGTTAAAACAGAACAGGACCTGTTTTCAAGTTTCCTGTTTTCTTTCTGTTTCTGTTCTTATGTGACCTGTTTCTGCCTGTTCCTGTTTGAATGCAAAAACAGAACAGTGCCCATGCCTAGTCCTGGCGCTCCCCTATTTTTGGAAAGTGATGTGGAAAGTAGATAAGACAAGTCAGCGAAAAGTTGTAAAGGCGCAACAACTTTCCGTTTCTACTGGCAATCGGCGGATTCTCGCTTTTTTTTTTTCGAGAGCGAATCCATGAGAACACCAGAGTCGGCCTGAAGTCGATATCTCACAACCGTATACGAAAATGTGCAGCAACACCCGGAAATACGGATACCGGGTTAAACTAACATCATTGAAGTGATGTTCATGTTCTAGCAAACGAATTTCACATACAGCATGTTTTTCTTTTTTGAGTTTATTAAGTTCACTAGTTTAATCTGACCTTTCTTTTTCTTCTTCTTTAATGGTTTTTCAAATACTGTTGTGCCCATCTTGTGACATTTCTTATATGGGTCGATATAATTATTGACTGGTTGACCGGCGGACTGTGCAGCTAACACGTGTCAGAAATATAAAAGCTCTCTGTTCACCCATTTCCACCCCGTGCCATTTCAAGACTTACCAATTTCTGCATATGCACTGAATTCAGTCTCACAGCTTCCCCCTTGTATCGCAACATGGTCTGGTCTCGGTCTATGAAGTATTCAATGGTCGGCTGGGGTAGCAGGGGATAGTTGAGACGACAGGGGTAGCACCAAACCCGACGTCCCTGGACGTTCTGGGCCGGGAATTCTGGAAACAGATTGAACTTAAAGGGAGCCTCGTGTAGGGCGGGGTCAATTTTACACACATCATTCACAAAGCATCGCTTCGAGACGAATAGAGAGATTTTTATAAGTAGCGAACTGAAGGACAAAAATGCTCCTCGGCCGGGATTTGAACCCAGGACCCTCTGCTTACAAGGCAGGCGCTCTACCAACTGAGCTACCGAGGGGCTTGAGAACAGAGTTCGCAATCACTACAATAGTCAGGTAGAAGCAGGCCATAAGAACTGTGATCCCGCCCGAAGGCAAATTTATCTAACCAGTTCACATCCCCATGTCACAGAAACTTATAATAATACATAGATGGCACTTAACACAAGGGACTTGTACCGTGACCAATAAACCAGAACCAATTTTTTGGAATATAACTTAGAAGTCTAGGAGGAGTCTAGCAAATACTGTACTTGGAACTTCTGCATTCGATGCATGCGATACGGCGGCTTAGAAAGCACATCACGTAGATAACAGGACTTTAAACCGAAACAGGGCCTCGCTCCACTTTACTGTTTGTAATTATTTGCGTACAAATCTCTATAAAACACATTGACTTAAGATACCTCAACGATCGATTTACTCTAGGTTCACACAGACGTTCACACGGAGGCGATATCGGGCATCGCCGAGATTTTCGTCGTCAAAATCGGCGATTTCTGTTGCTTTGTCAGGCGATTTTCAACGTTGGGAAAATTCAACTTTAATCGGGCGACGGTACGATTTTATGCATGCAACAGCAACGTTTCGCGTCAAATTCTATTGCCGGCGAAAATTCAGTGTGAACATCCAGGCGATAAAAATCTTCTGTCGCTGCGCTTTAAAAATCTCGTTCATCGCCGCGATTTGCTCTGTGTGAACCTAGGGGTTATGGTCCAAAAAGCCGTCATACCTGCAACATTTAAAGTTTCACTGAAGAGTCAACTTATTTTTATATCCTGAATTCGGATACAATGAATTATTTTGACAGTTGTAGGGGAATTTTTTGTTTCATCTCGGGGCTCTAGTAGTGACGTTCAAAGTATGTGCTGCTTGCACGACATGTCAAAACTCATCTAACCACGACAAATTTCAGCAAAAGCCTGGATTTCAATAGCCGACTGGATAGATTTCAATAGTCGATCAAGGCGATAGATGAGGGCGTCTGAGGACTGAAAGTAAAATATTTTGAGCATGGAGTTATAAAGACGTAGATATACGACAATTCCTTAAGAATAAGTTAGATTGATAAAAATCGAATTTTCGGAAACAGCGAAGTAACGAAGAATTCTGGCTTTTGCCGTCAATGCTGGAACGATTTTTCTATTTTCCAGCAGGATCTCACGCCAGGGGCGAATCCGACCAATCACGTTACAGAGATGCGTAGTAACTACGCTTACTGTGCTCCCGAGCATGGTAAGCAAATAGTAACTATTAGTTACTATTCCGACAAGGTTGGAACGGTCAGCGTAGTAACTTTTCGTGAGGATGGAACGGAAATAGTAACTAATAGTAACTACTGTTAGAAGGGTGGAACACGCTCGAAGTAACACATTTTCTTCGGGCCTACAAGCCTATTCAAGTGAATAGATCATGGATACTAGACTGTCGTATCTATCTTTCGGTCAAACTTTAAAGCACACCTTGCACAATTTTATCTTCCAATATTCAGAACTATATGAATACTGTAAAACTAGGCTATATTTTTAACTAATTATCCACCGCTTTGCATGTTTTAAGTGTTTCTCAAGCCCACTGACTTGTAGCAATTCGGCAAAATTCAGACAACCAGTTTTACGCATCAAAAGCATGATTCGCGAACACCCGTTAGGAGCATAATGAGCGTGAAAAACAGTGAATCGTGGTAAGTGCAAAGACTATTGAGGTATTGTTATGGCGCACTTATAATGTAACATATGAAAGTGAGTCTTCAGGCTTAAAGGCCCCTTGCCCTATTTACTCTTCAAACATACAATATTTTAAAATATTTAAATACGTAAGAACTAGAATGTGCTTTCAACAAATAACCCACGGTTTTGGCGGTTTTAAGCCATTCCCGAGACCCGTTGTCTTACGGCAAAAACAATTTACATAATCGTTTTTTCTGATGGAAAAATGTCTCGCAGACAACCGTGAACAGCATGATACGCATCAAAGGTAGCAAAACACGGCAAGTGAGAAAATAAGCGTGGTTCTGTCAGAGGGGTTAGAATGTACCGTACGAAATTGGGGTCTCCGTGTTTAGATATATACGGAGTGATTATGGAAGTAGGCTGCCTTATTACTATAGGTAAGACAGGTCCTTTAAGAATTAATGAATGCAATTACGGAAGTAGGTTGGATTCACATTACAGACAACACGGGTCCTTTCATATGGTGCTAAACACAGATGAACTGCGGGGTCTAGGGTAAAAGCATCCGCTCGGTATTTATGGAAGACGACCACCAGCTCGGGCATCGACTGGAAGATAAGAGGTTCTTTCTGTTATCGGTTCTTGGTTAAACGAGTACTCTTTCACCCTTGGTCCGAGCAGGACCTCTCTGATATATTAGAATATATGGTGGGAGTTATTTAGATATTTAATTAGGGAATCAACAACCTTACACTTATATGATCTTCACTCATGTAATTGATTTGTCATACGAGTAAACTGATATACCTTATGGTCCATAGTAGGACCATAGGGGCCTCGGGCTTGGCTGGATATGTGAAGGACCTCTCTGATATATTAGAATTTATGGTAAGTTATTAATATATTTAATTTGGGAACCAACAGTGTTATACCTTACACTTACACGATGTTAACTCATGTACATGATTTGTCATACGAGTAAATTGATATACGTTATGGTCAATCTCGGTTAGTAGCCTCGGGCTTGGCTGGATATGTGAATTCCAGCTCCGCTAGGATGTGTGAACCAGCTTGATAAGGGATTTCTGGATTGACTACACGGCTGCAGTATAGTATTTCCTGAGGGTTGTCC
Organism: Branchinecta lynchi; assembly: GCA_023053575.1. Classification (NCBI taxonomy): domain Eukaryota; kingdom Metazoa; phylum Arthropoda; class Branchiopoda; order Anostraca; family Branchinectidae; genus Branchinecta; species Branchinecta lynchi. Next base: position 17,093,651 of record JAKZAP010000011.1, on the reverse strand, counting down.
CTTGTCTCTTATGTCTGGTTTCCTGACCGGTCCCGGGGCTAGTGTGCACAGCCCACACCCAGGAACCTTAGCTTCACTAAATCACGCCTTCCACTCGCCATCCTTCCAACACTATGAGCGTGTTCCACCCTTCTACCCATAGTAACTATTAGCTACTATTTTCGTTCCAACCTCTTGAAAAGTTACTACGCTGACCGTTCCAACCTTCTCGAAATAGTACCTAAAAGTAACTATTTGCTTACCACTCTCGGGAGCGTATTAGCGTGGTAACTACGAACATCTGTGATGCGACTGGCCAGAGTAACCCATGGCACGATATTTGGTGAAAAGAGAAAAATGCGTTCCAGCCTTGACGCCAAAAAGCCAGAATTCGTGACGGCATGCGTAGCACTGATGAAATTTAGGATGTCACTATTGTGTTCCGACTTCCGAGCACCACAGAGGAATTCTACCGGACTTAAAGAGCCTAAATCGCGATAAAAAAAACACGAACTTCGAAAAAAAGAAGCTTCGAAGCTGCTAGAAATACCCCCCGCTGCCTCGTCAGAGAGATTTCTTAAGCCCTTTGTACCGTACTTTGTGAAAAATTACAATTCGACTACGTGATTGATTGACTTCTAATTGTATATAAATATAATGAGCATAACTCGTAAGTGTATCGATTTACAAGTGTATTATACCTTCTTCTAATAATAACAATAATTTATTTTTAACCCACAAATCGTACAAGACGAAAACAGTGGAATAGGAAAGAACACATACAGACACATACAACACATACAGACAAGATCTACTTAAGAGTAAAAACAAACGAATAAACCCATGAGAGGGCGACAGACGCGCATACGCCGTTTCGGACAGTTTTCTGTGGAGAACAGACAATTTCTCTGTGATATCCGGTAGCGAGTACTTACTAATAATTTTAGGATTTCTTTGCCATAAGGAGGGAGAAAAAGAAGAAATTTACAAAAACGAAAGTAAGAGGATCGCATAGCTTTAATATCCTTTTTCTTTAAAAGAGGAAAAACACCAGATAGTAAAAGAATAGAATGATCACAGAAGAAAGAGTATAGCTGGCCAAGAGCTTTCCGATTGCATTTTCCCTTGATAAGAACGATTTTCGAATAACCCAGTTGAATTTTTAGTCTACAATCGGAAACCGTCCTGGATCGGAAAAAACGAATATTTTTAGTTATGATGATACCCAGCCACCGAATAGAATCAACACTTGGAACAGGAAACTTCAAGCAATTTAGAGACGCGGATCGTCCGGAGTTACAAGACAGATATTCGCATCTTTTTACATTTAAAGGAACAGAAAACTTGACTCAAACTTGACTCGGGGAGCTAGCTGACATATCAAAAATGTACCCTGAGTCGATATCGAGAGTAAGAAAAATTCTCGTTCCGACCATTGTATTTTCCGGGCAGTTTCCGAGAATTCGACTTATGAGATAGTAGAAAAAAAAGCAAAAGGTTTGTGTGCCGGGAGTAGGAATCGAACGCACGACCTCTTGACTATTATCCCGATTACTACTTTTACAGTGCATAATTACAGTGCATAAGGGGCAAGGGACTGCCAGCTAGCTTTAGGAACACTAAGGAGGGGGTTCGAGATAACAAAGAAGGGGGGTCCTGTCGACAATAAGTCTCTGTATCTTTATTTAAGCCCCCCAGGGCGGTTTGATGGCCGAAAGTTGCGTAGTCAAGTTTGCTGTGCCTTTAAAGAGAGTCCAATATTGGAAAAAGAAGAGGAAACCTTCTGAACCAAACACGATGACTCACTCCTAGATCGGCCAGTTAATAGGAGAGGTCGTCTGCATAAGCAAGATATGAAACATTTGTAAAACCAAGGCGATAAGAAGAAGAAATTTTTGAAAGCGTATTAGAAATGCACATTTTGAATACTAGGAGAAAGTACACCACACTGTCTTAGACCATAACGGACAGGAATCTTTGAAGCTGAAACAGAACCATCAGATTGTATTCGAAGGTAAGATTTTCCATACCAATAACGAAGAAGAAATATAATGGAAAGGTTAATGTCATTACTGTAAAGAGAGTAAAGAGCTTGAAAATGCACAATACTGTCAAAAGCTTTAGAAAGACCTAGTGCACAAGTGTTCTTATATCGAAAATCCTATGTTATCAAATTCAAGAGATATTTGGAAATATATGATTGATTGATTGATTAAGCAAGGTGGAACATGCTCTATGAAATGCAAGTCACTTTAGACAAACCTTCAATGATGAGTTCTTTCAGGAGTGCCTTTTCTTTATCTGCTACCTTCTTTGCATATTCGGCCGACAGGGTGTTGATCTTAATACAGATGCCTTCAACTGATGATTTTGCTGCTGCCGTAATGTGTGGAGTTAGTTGTTTCTAAAAATAAATAATATTATTGAAAAAAAAAGGTATTGGCCTGCCTGGTCAATTCCCGACGAAACCCGAAAGGAGCGTAGAGCTCCCAGTCGGAAAGCTTCCAGTTTCCTCATCACTCTGTCTCTATGCGGTCATGGGTCAGAAATCAGCACCAGTAAATTCAACACGTGCGTGTAAATGAATGTACGCAGACAAGCTTTTTAACAGAGCAGCAGACTATATATGAGGACTGCACGGACTAGTGAAGTTTTATAAAAGAACTGGATATAAAAGATTACAAACTGGTCAAGTCAATCAACCAATCAATTTTATTTTCAACCCTAATAGCACTATGCTAACACGGGCGGAAACTTGAAAATAAAAACTCACTAACAATACAATGAAAACACTAACTAACAAACAAATAAGAAACGAACATAAATTATGAACAGTTAGAATGTTTAGTATTGATTTCTTCTCAATATTCTCAGAATAGCACCAAAGAGAGTATGTCCCAGATTCTTTGCGAGGTTTACACTGACGTCTGGTGAAAGTATGGAAGGTATCAGTGGAGTGAGAACCTACTTTAAAGATTTACTGGAGAGCCTACCAGCTTAAGTTTCAAAACAAGGGCATACAGTTGCTAATTTCAGTCTAAAATCCTCGGAAAAAAACTGGACCACTTCCTAGGATCAAGTCTGGAATGTGTCTATGATGGCACACTACATATTACCTACCATCCCAACTAACATCAACTAACATCTGAACGAAGACATTGTCTCTGGTTTGTGCGGTTACCAGCGTGTTCCACCCTACTTACCATAGTTACTACTCATGACGCCACTAATTCTGGCTTTTTGACGTCAAGGATGGAACGTATTTTTCTATTTTCGCAAATATATCACTCCCCGGCTGGAATGTGTCTGTGATGGCACATTACATATTACCTACCATCCCAACTAACACCGACTAACATCTGAAAGAAGACATTGTCTCTGGTTGGTTTGTGCGGTTACCAGCGTGTTCCACCCTACTTACCATAGTTACTACTCATGACGCCACTAATTCTGGCTTTTTGACGTCAAGGATGGAACGTATTTCTCTATTTTCGCAAAAATATCACTCCCCGGGGTAATCCAGCCAATCACGTTACAGAGACCCGTAGTTATCACGCTTACTACCCTCCCGAGCGTGGTAAGCAAATAGTTACTATTTCGAGAAGGTTGGAACGATTAGCGTAGTAACTTTTCACGAGGCTGGAACGAAAATAGTAACTAGTAGTTACTATTGTTAGAAAGGTGGAACACGCTCTACTCGGACTGAACCAATCACAAACAACCGTCCAATCAAAAATAGCCGGGGGGAGGGGGGGGGGGGGTAACATTGGACAAAAATCCATAACAAGATCGGATTTGGCCTTGGAAAAAAAACAAAAAAAACGAAAACGTCTGTGAAAGGGAAGCTATGAAATAGTGTCATGTTTCAGTTTAACTTTAAAGCACGTGTCCACACCTGACAGATTGAATATTTAGTCACTTGAATCTCGAAAACAAAGTAGCATTGCGAAGAGAAATCTAAACTTCAGCAGTTCGACTTTTTACTGCGAAGATCCGACTGGCGCAACATAGTAGTACCTTAAGCAAAAGGCGCGGCCGATCCTCAGTTGACATAAATGACGGGGAAAATCGAAAGAACGGAGTAGTCAGCCCAAGAGTTATTTGTGTCAAATGAGCTCGTCCGCGCTCTATGCGGACTACTATGTCACGCAGGGTCCACGAAGTATAACGCCGTAACTATAATACAGGGCGAATTATTTTCTCTCACTTATGTTATTCTATTTTCTTGATTCAGGTGAAGATACGCGCTTTAAGGTACCAGCACGGAGGAAAGGTAATCCCAGAGCAACTGAGAAATAAGCTCCATACCATACCTTGAGATGCGCCAATCTCTCCTGAAAATCGTCATACGACGCTCCAACAGTTTTCCTAAGCCACTGAAACGTATCCTCGACATTCCACTTGACGATCTTTCGGCTTTCCGGACTCGCATTACGGGCGTCGATCATTGACTTTGCAGCCTCGCAGTACTTTGACAGCTGCTTCCGGGCATCCCCGGTGAACTTGGGCTTGACCAGCTTCATAGGCAAGTCGTTCATTACCTCCCTGCAAAAACAATTCTATGAACAAAATAGGTCTACTGGGTGGAAAAGGCTCTAATCTGCGAGTTGCTGCCTCCGAAACGAACCATTCCTTGCACTACGTGATGTTTAAAGTTACCATCTGCTGCATCCGAAACGAACCAGTCCTTGCACTACATGATACGGATGCTTAAAGTTTAATTGAAAAGCAAAACTGTTTCTTGTATATCATTTCTGAATACAGTATTTTACAAATGATAATAATATCCAGTTTAGCTAACAGATTTCTCGGAGGCGATTTAATCGAAACTCAAGATATGTCATGATTACCACGGTAACATAAGACCTGATAATGTCCTCATCTTCAATCACAACGATCTGAGAGTACACAGCTAGAAACTGCGTGTTGAATAATTTCGAAAAAAACACTGAGAAGAAGAGATTCAGAAACCAAGTAGTTGAATACTGGAACCATCTCCGTGAAAGTGTCGCAGAGTCAGACAATTTTAATCAGTTTAAGGCAAGTGCTGATAGTTACCTGGCAGAGCTGACATTCATAGAACGTGTCCGAAAGCTCCAAAACGAACGAAAATGCTGAATTAATTCAGCATTTTATGCAGCATTTCGCTTTCGGACTTAAATTTTCGCTGAATTAATGCAGCATTAATTCAGCATAAAATTCATCGACAAATTCAGCAAGATTGCTAAATTTTCATGAAGAAACTGAGGAGTACGGCGATTCTCTTAATGTTTTCGGCGGCAAACGTAACAAATTCAAAAAGACAACTGACAATTCGGCAAACATACCAAATTTAAGACAACTGGCGATCATGGCCAACGAGGAAAGGAAAGATAAGAAGGTTGGATATCAGTAGCTCATCCATTTTGTCAGCTTTATACAGCTAATTCTTTTTTCTTCTTCTTCTTCCTGACTTAAATTTTAGTATTCTAGAAGTGTCAGAGAAGAATGTAAGGTAACAGCTTTCGGACAAAAAAAGAAAAAAAATGCAGCATTAATGCAGCATTTACAGCACCAAAGAGCTTTCGGACACGTTCACAGTCTCGTGAAAAATGTATAGAGGCGAAAGCCTTCTTGGAGCAATTATATTATTACTATTATCAATACAACTGATATACAGAAAAGGCTTTCGCCTCTAAACAAATCAGAGAAGTTTGGAATATATTTTGACTCTATTTGTGGGATTTCTATTTTTTCACGACACGGCTCTCGTACCGACCTTGAAAATACGGGTGACCTCCCAACAAGACAATTCAGTTACACAGCGCAATTTGAATTTGATCGAGCACATGGTTTTCCATCTGTAAATCGCCAACAATAGAAAATCAAAGATGCCTGGCTACAAAGTAAATTGAAATACTACACAGGCAAGTGTGTTTATTGGCAGCAGGAAATATTCGAACAGATGTTGCTCCTAATACTGGAAATTACACATCTGGCCTTCCACAAGTTCACATATTAGAAGTTTTAGTTTTTACGCCCTTTGTCCCCAAGCCACGATATGTGTTGATATTTGAAATAAACTGAAACTGAAGTATTATATTCCAAGAAAAAAAATGCCTACAGCCAGAGATGGGCGAATCCGAATCCGGATTCGAATCCAGGATTCGTCCTTTTAACCGGTTTCGAATCTTCTGCTTGTCAGGCTGGATTCGGAGTCGGATTCCAAACCCTCAATCTTACGAATCCGCTAATATTTCTGATCTTACATTCTTCCGGCTTCCGTTTCCCAATTTTTACACGGTGGGCTTAGGCAATCCAACTTTTTAATCTGCGCCACCAACCATCCTCAGTAATCTATCCATGTTCATTTTTTTCCCATGGCCTCTGTGCTTTTAGTGGAATAAACCCTATCACGATATCCGATTACTTCAGATTTCACTTCTTTTTGTCACCTCTGAATTTTAAACTATAACCTATGTATATGATTTGATTTCTGTAAAGGTCTGATTCGAATCCGGATTCGAGTCCTCAGAATGAAAAGGTCGATTCGGATTCGAATCCTTTCACGATCGAATTCGCCCATCTCTGCCTACAGCTGGACAAGATGCTACACAAGTATGCGCATCCTTACATTAAGTTTCACCAACTTCTGACACCGTATTTGGGTCTACGGTCACTCCGATTCCCAATCTACTCCACTCGGTTCAAGGCCGATCGACACGGGAAAAACGAGCTTACCGATACATTGATGGAGACACCTCCGGCGTACACTGGCTTGGGAGCAAAGGATCTTTTCCTGAGTCAATCGTCTTGCGTTCCATAAGCCATCGGTTGAAAGATTCTTTGGGCGCGTCAATGGCTATAAAGACATGAGTAAAGAAAAATGTAAAATCAAAAGGAGTGTAAAGAGATTAAGGCCTAAACCACCGCATTTTATTATTTCTCTACACCTCACTTTTGACCCCAGAAGATCCATCGGTTTCGTTTTCTGCTCAGTGGCCTCCGCGTATCAGCAAAAGGTTCATCGTTTGCGAAATGATCGTGACATCGATGCGCCTATTGATCCAATCCGAAAGGGAATTCCGACGTTCTTCCCAAAGTACGTCCCAGATCGATAGATAGATGTCCGTGCAGTAAAACTACCAAGGAAAATAGACAAAACATCTTTCGGCTGTGTTCTGTTGACACAAAATTCCGAGACAAGAATGCGTATCTATAATACACGCGTCCGGATTTACTCCTCTGAATGAACGAATTTATTACATGGAGCCTAGTAATAAGGCATTTACACAGTACATACAGAAACGAGACCAAAAGGTTTCGACGGGATCCCAAAAATCTAACATTTGATTCAAACAATTGGGTTTGAATCAAACCGTTTTCGTCAGATTCCTTGAATATTTGTTCTGTTAAAATAAAGTTCAAAAAATGGATTCAACATGTCTTCTTGCCCCGATACCAAATCTCTAATCGATTTCCGAAACAACTTTGAGCTTGAACCAAATTTCCAGTTTCAGCCGAATTCGCAATGAACCATTTATCCAGCAAGAACTCTTAAGTTCACTATCTCCTTACCCCCTCAATGAATATCTTATAAGCTTATAAAACAAACATGTTTTTACCGTAAGTTCCACACCATCCTCTGCCTCTAAAGATAGGACTAAAAGACACATCTACGAACTTGACCTGTACTTTACTAGTGAATCCTCATTGAAGAACATCCTCGCTCGATATTTCCTCGTCTGAACATTATATATCAACCCCTTCGACCTTCGATTACACTAGATCTCTCCGACTTCACACAGAATAAACAATGAATGCCGGCATCCACGCGCAGAGCTATACTAGTTTGAGAATAAAGGGGTAGGGCAGGCTACAACCGAAAACTGGTTGACAAATTCTATGTCCGGTTTTCGCCGGATTCCGGGTGAACTACTTGTCGGGCAAGAAAATAACTTTCATATTCTGATTCAGCATGTCTCCTTACCCCTAAATCAACTATCTCTCCTCTTAATCTGGAACCCCCTCCCCCACCCCTAACTGTAGGGCTACAGAGGCCATCTACAAACTCCACCTTACTCTTGACTCAAAGAATCCTCACACCAAGTTCCATCAAAATATTTCATTCCCTTCGAGAGTTACAGTGCGCACAGACGGCCAACTTTTGCGATGTCATAGGTATCCCTCCACTTACGTTTTGGGATCCCAAAAAGAGACATGGGATACTATGAAGTAGCAGAAACGGAAGATCTTTCCAGAACCACTCAAGATCTCCTTGACAAATACGTCTCAGAGTCTCTGCCTCGGTGGCAACGCCTGGTCCTGCCACAAGGCAAGTCCAGGAATCAATGAAAATAATAATAATACAAAGCAAGAGAAAAGGCTTTCGCCTCTAAATAACTCTAAGAAATTTTGAGTAGTTCGAACTTATCAAGAGTAAAAAATACCATCAACAATGCACTTGAAAGTATTGATTAATTCAGCATATTCCGCATCTTCGGTAAGGCTGTTCCAAGTATCAACAATTCTGTTGCCAAAATCCCACTTAAAAACGTGCTTGTGGAATCCTGATTATGCAAGCTTGTACGCGTGCCCCCGATGATGACGGTTGGTGCTGAAGCTTAATAAATCAGTCACTTCAAAATTGTCATAACTTCCATTGATTAATTTGAATGTTTCAATCAGGTCTATATCTTACATCTATATGCTTACATCTATATAAAATCTCTATGCAATGGAGGGAAGGCACAACTTGGCCAATCTTACTTGGTAGGGAAGATCGCGCAGATCTGGTACGAACTTCGTAGCTCTCTGTTCAATTTTTTCATAAGCCTCAATGTCTCAACAATCAAGAACAAGTATAACTCGTAGAAGACTCGAAACATTAAGTAGCAGATCCTTGGATCTAGCCTTTTTTTCTTAGATTCTAGCCTTAGGCTAAAATTGTATTAATAATGTTTACAAACTCATCAGAATTAGTGAAGCGTCGTTTTTTATGCCACTGGCATGGAGAAACATCATTTATTTGTATTTGCCATTAAAATTGTACGTTACCTTACCTTATATGTTACCTTATGTACAAGAAAACTTACATTCACGCGAGTGACACATTTCCTGATAGCACTGCCTCAGTTTCGAGGCAAACGAGCATCGCAACCACTCAACATCAGGATGGGGATGACAAAATGGAAAAGGCGCCCTCTCGCAGATGACAACATTAGTGGTGATCTCTAGATCCCAGGGTCCCCTACAAAAATAACAACATTAGTCAATCAAAGATTACTAAAATAATTCGTCTACCTAATTTTATGAGCCCCCCCCCCCCCCGTCCCAAACCACGACGAGCATCGCACGAAGCGATGTTTTGGGAGACACTTTCACTGATCTTCCTCAGTGTCCAGTTCTACACCAAAGAATTTGAAATTTAACATGAAATTTTAGTACGGAACTGGAGTACAGTATTAAGTTACTTCGGACGTCGCCTAAATAAATTTAATAAATAAATAAATTTAAAGGACACCTGAATGAAGAGTACCAAGTATAATCCCTATCTGTATGACTTCTGTTAACACTGCCTGCAGAAAACCCGATCCAAATACGAAATAGCGTTTCCAAGCTACAATTTTTGCTCCATTTTGCATCTGTCCTTGTTTCAGTACCGAACAATTTTAGAAATGAACAAATGTCTCCAATCAACCCTTCTTCTGGAATATTTTTTAACCAGTTAAGCCCAAACGTATATCTAGAAGAAATTCCAATACGATCCGGCCATCGCTGTACAAGATTTGAATGAATTGCGCTTTTTGTCTTGGAGTCTGCATGTGCAAACCTCCAGAAACGAACATCCCTATTTAAAAAACGTCACGCTCTAGAGAAGAATGCTCTCCGTGGCCATGTCTGTAAATGCATTCTCCATGGTGTGTTCAAGTATGGTTTCATTGTTCAGGAGTCCTTTAAATGGCACAGAAAAATATGATCAAATCGGAACCTGATAAATATGTATGTACCGGACAATAGTAATCGCAAAACAACAATTTAAGTCAAACAAAGTCGGATAAAGCCAAATTGTAATATTGTATATTTGTACAATGGCTCAATAATGTAAGGCTAGCAGAGGATCGTCACAAAATAACACATGTAAAACACTGATGCACAGTATATAACATATATGATAATGAACAGGCCTACGCAAGTCAAGCATGAAACAAAATAAAGCAATTTAAGCTGGGAATTTTCGCTTCCTACTCCTTCATACGAAGACGCTTCAAGGTTGCTCTTTAAATTATTGAAAAAATTAAAACTTACGCAAGCACAAATTTGCCTATCGCTTCTTCCGACGCCTGCCTCTTTACAGCAACCGGATTCTCATCAGCAGACAAGTGTCTCTTTATGGTGGTACCCGAAGGGCTGGGGCACTGGATGCCTAGGGGGTCTGATACGGGGTCGTACTGAAAAAGTAAGAAATTAGGCTGAGAGCCTCCCCGCCGATCGAAAGGTCGTGGTTAGCTCGAATTACCGTCAGTACAGGGAAGACGTTATCAGCTAACACAATCACTGTTTAATAATTATTATTTTGTCTTGTATTGACATGTCCTAAAATAGCATAACGGAACATCAAAAATAATTTCTTTTGTTCCAGTAACGTCAACACCTGGCAACATTAGTAATGTTTTTCAACAACCGCCAAACTTGGAGCCTCTCATCAGGTAAAATAATATACAAAATCTAAGCATAAATATAACCCATGGCCCATGGGCATGTCATCGAAACCCGAAGTAAAAGAAATATAAACACTACAAAAAATTCATTTGTTCACGAAGTCAATAAAACGCAGGTTTTACGCCACGTTCGGCAGTTACGCTTCGAAGGTTTCCAACCGAATCTCAGAAACTGACAACTCGAGCTTAAACAAAGCTAGTAAATAGAAAAATTAACATTATTAAGTGCAAACAGCAACACTAAAGAGCAGCACGAAAGCTGATTAGACAGCTACCAGGTTTCGCTTTTGAGTCGCTGATTTGACAGCTATCAGGCATCGCTTTTTCTGTAACTGACGAGAGACGCTAAGTTCGGTAGTTATGCTGTGAAAGTGATCTGGTAAGTGTGGTGTAAAGTGCAACGTGGATATGGAAGAAAATATTTTGGAACCTCGCGTGTATGTGATCGATTTCCAAACTGAATGTACTATCATTTCTCTAATGAGGAGAAGATAGGGCACCCTACCTCGACCGTAGATTTCTGCATGGATTCAAGCCTCTCTGACTGATCCTATGTCAAATAAAATGCCGAATTCGAAAAGCTTTTTCGAGCAATTAAATCTTCATACTCGAAAATCAGTCCCATAAGACTTCTTAAGTTACTCACAGCAAAATCCATGGGCGGCATTTCCCAGAGTGATTCATTCGTCTTCCAATTCCAGAAGTAAAACCGGTTCTCTCTCCGGGACCAGCACCGTCTCCAACCCTGACGGACCAACTCTGGGTGCAGGTCAACGATGTCCCCCTGTAGCTGAACACCAGCACCATCTACTGATTGCTGGGGTGGTGTCTGGTTGAGGTTGCTGGGGACAGCAGAGGCAGGGGATGACACCTGCAAAGTAATGACAGACAAAAATGACCAACCCAGAGAAATGAGTTAGTGGCATCATCATCGATAAACAACAGGCAACAAAAATTTTGTTTTCAAATGACTGCAAGCCTAATAATTTCAAGGAGGCTGGATGGAATGATGAAAAACTCATCCACCAACAGTTACTCTAAAAGACACTGACGACCATAACAATCTTAATTTCACCATGGCCATGATTTCTGATTCAGTTAACCTTTTGTTGTGCTGAGAACTTAGACAAGCTTCTAGAGGGAACCACTTTCATGGTATACTAATTCAAAATCAAACACTGGATCCCTCAAGATGCTGTCCCATTCAGTCTCAGTAGTCTTCCACATAATGTCAGCTCATTTTTTTTGCGTACTTGCTTCGAACTTAGCTTTTCACACAAGCTTTGTTCAATTTTCCAGCATGCTACTGACCGGAGAACAAACACATATGGGTTCCCAAGAACTTTGCATCATTGCTTGATAAAAATGGTGTCATCATAGACAGCATATAAACCAAAGTCTTTTAAAAAGTTAGAGCTAACCTGTTGCAGTTGTGGTGGAGTCTGCATCACTTCTGGCACCTTAACTGGCACATCTTCTCTTTTTGCCTGTCCAGGCGACTGGGCATCGTTAAATGGAGTTGATGGCGATTTAAGGTCTACTGATGGAGACCTTGCATCATTATGCATTGGTGACCCAATATCATTTCTTGAAGAAGCAGGAGATGGGTTTTGGCTCATTGCTGGTGACATTATGTGCAAGCTTGCAGGGGAACCTGCATATGATGCAGGTGAAGCGGGATCAACTGATCGCAGCTGCTGGGGTGACCTCAGCTCCTCATGTCTACTAGGTACAGGGGAGTTTGATGCAGATGTCTGATTATATCCCTCAGGATATCCTCTTGGACTGTTTGTCTGCTGCCTATTATCAACCACTGGTGACTTCTGCTGATCCTGGGGCAAATGATATCCTGGGTGGGATTGTAGTAAACTTTTTTGCATGAGCTGGGTGTTTGGTTCTGGCATTCTCTTTATTTGCTGTGCTGCTAAGGGCACAGGTGACACTGAACTGCTCAAATCTGAGTACTGGTTTGCATCTGATTTTGTCAGAGGAATTGGGGACCGAGAATCAATCTGGGAATATGCATTCTGCATTGACCTTATATCCTGACTATAACCCTGCATCGACATTTGCTGTGATTGTCTCATATCCATCATTCCACCACCCATGGGTGATGGATGACCATAGGGAACTGGGGATGTCATATGGTTGTTCTGATTTGTCAATGGTAAGGGTGAATCCTGGGTAATCACAGGAGATGGTGTTGAATTCGGTGTCAATGAGGGTGTGGGTGGTAATGCTGTTCGCAGCGACAGAGATAGGTCTTGTCCATACTGCTGATTCTGGTACTGATATAGCTGATGCAGGTTTGATGATTGGAGTACATCTGTATTTCGTGGTTTTATCCCAGCTTGATTATAGATTGGATTTGCCTTCTGGGTTTGGTATTGGTGCAGGGCATGAAAATCAGCCTGTGGAATGGCTGAGTGAGATGAAGTAGGCAGAACAGAGTTCTGAAGTGACTGGTAGGCATATGGGTTGGAATATGCTAATGCATGAGCTTGGTAAGACAAATTCATATACGGATTAGCTAGCGATGACAGAGGTTGACTACCATATCTCTGGAGAGCTTGCTGGATGTTCCAACTATCTGGATAATCCTGTCGCTGATTGTTGTTGCTGTTCATGGTTTTTGCTAGAAGAGAAGATTGGAATGTTAAGGGGCTTAGTGCATGGCTATACGCACAAGAAGCATGTATATTTCTATGCTTCATACTTGTACTATCAGTTAGTTATGTTCTTGCCTGACACCCAACAAATTTAGCAAAAGGCTTTCTGCTAAATGAAAAGCTCTATTAGTTACTATATTTTACTGCATTTACAGCTTTCAGACTAGTGTCTTTCAAGAAATCTGTTTGAGAACTGACACTGTTTGGAGTTACATGTACGAAACTGGTCTATACTTAGATAGGAGTACTTTAACTTTAGAAACAAGACTAAAGGTGTCGATGGGATCCCAAAAATCGAATATTTGATTCAGTCAATAGGGTCTTGTCTTCGCTAGATCCAGTCTTTGCCAGGCTAATCATCAAAGAAAACCAAGTTCTGATATACCTCTATAAGCCATATCTATTTTGACAATACTGACCGAGACTTCCTGCTTTACTTCTGCCAAGTCTCCGGTTTCGCACGAATTCCGAGGCAAACTACTAATCCAGCAAAAAAAGAAAATTCAGAAACAAACCCAGCGTCGAATCCCTATAAAGAACATCTAATCAACTTCGAATAAAAGTTTGACTTTTACAACCGAAGTCTGGACTTCGGTAAACAATGATTGTCATATACAGACTCAGCCTCTCTTCTTACCCCTTAATCTGTCATCTAATCGAACTTTTGCTTTTAACAAATTTTTCAGTTTTGGCGGATTCTGGGCTAACTAGTTGTCCGCAAAGAAAATGATTTTCACCATCTTGTTCTGCATGTCTTTTACCCCTAAACATTTAATCAACTTCAAATGAAACTTTTACTTTTAACTAGCTTTCTGTTTTTTGCCGGATTCTGGACGAACTACTTGCTCGGCGAGAAAATGGTTTTCACCATCATGTTCGGCATGTCTTCTTACCCTAAATCGACCATTTATTCAACTTCATATAAAGCTTTTGCTTTTAACCAACTTTCCATTTTTTGCCGGATTCCGGCCGAACTACTTGTCCGGCGAGAAAATGGTTTTCAGTATTGTGATCAGCATGCCTTCTTACACCATAATCGACTAGCTGTTTAAAAATATTTTGTTTGTTCCTTAATTTGAACCCCCACCCTTAAATGTAGGGCTACAGAGCCCATCTACAAACTTGACCTTACCCTTGACCCAAACAATTCTCACACCAAGTTTCATCAAAATATCTCATTCCCTTCGAGAGTTATGGCGCGGACAGACAACAAACCCTGTCTTGAACTGACAGCAAAGGACAGGTTGTCGCTGGGTTGCCGTTTCTAAGCCAAGGCCAAGGTTTTAGGCAAACTCAAAGAAACTCAAGGCAAGAAGGTACAGTTTGAATCAGGTTTCAAAAGGAAGGAAATAGCCTAAGGGATCTGATTAATTGCCTCTTAGTTTTAGGTGGTTTTAGGGACAGACTTTCCATATTTTCTGCTAGATTCAAAGCTGGGCAAAATTGAAGAATACTCCACGCTGAAGCATATTATTTGATTTTAGGGATTGACTGGCTGATTCTATGCTAAGCCAAACCACACTTGTGTCTTATGACCTAGCCTATCCATCAAACAATCATCATCCCATCATAGCATGCAAGCTTAGCCTACACTAAGATTCAACCAGAATCTACCACATACATTAGCCTACACAAAGAAGGCAAATAATCAACAATAAAAAACCTCTATATCAACACAGATTCCTTGATTTTCTTTCGATTTCTCCTGTGAACTCTCAGAAAAACAAAATGACGTCCTCCTCCGCCATTTCCCTGTCTTCAACTGTTGACAATTTTCGAAATCTGAAAAATCCCGACATCCTAAAAGGGGAGGAGCGGAGAGAGCGGAGGGAGTCAGCGCCTGCAAACTGCAGTTCGCGTTCGCAAAGTGCAAATCCTGGAGGAAGTAGAAAAGTCTGGAAAGCGAATCGAGGGTCGGGGGCGGAGCAGATTAAAAAAAAAAAATCTCAGTCTGGACAGATCTGCTATTCTTTTGTTTTTCGTCAAAGTGAAAATTTGTGTTGAGGTAAACACAGAACTGCAGAAGCAACAGAGAAATGAAGAATAATTGGCTCATTCTGTTAAGGTGATAGTATGCCCCAAATCCCAACCTATCAGTGAAAATTACCAAAGCAGTGTTCAAGTACAAGAAAATTTAGAAATATTTCGAGATTATTATGGTTGACTGTGCCAAACGGATGGGTCCGGTGATTTTATTCGAGCGATAATTTGGCCCTTTTTGGCAAAGGTCAAGCTGAAATATAGATTACAGGTTCAATTTTCTAGCTTTGTGCTTGAATAGGAACAGAATAGGAACCTTGCCAAGAAGGGCCGAAATGATAAAAATCAGCTGGCATATCCGTTTGGTGCAGTCAAAAAGTGATTCAGTCAGCTCCGGCTGGAGGAAAATTTAGGAGATCGTTGTGTTATGTTATCCTTAGGCGCAATTTTTCTTAAAGCTTATTTTCCACAGACGGAATTTTTCAGTTCAGTAGGGATTTCTTTTTCTTTCAAACCTCCGTTCGGCCTGCTTTCGCCCGCGAGAATTTAAATCATCCACGTAATGTGGTTCTTTTTCTTGGTTTTGGAGTAGAATTCGTGAGAAGGTGGAACCTGACTGCCTTACAAGTTTCGGAAGCAATTTCTAGCCATTTATTGCATGCGGGAGATGGCATTAGAAGGTAAGGTTTTTATCAAGTATTTCTAGGAGTTTCATATCCATTTTCAGCTGATTTTGAGACCTGGACCTGGATTTATTAAACTTAAAGCAGACTACACAAAATGGTCTTTGTTCCACAGACACAAGGGTAACCAGTCTAGTACACTAGCCTATTTTCAGGCATGGTGCTCAAACGTCTAGCACCATGTGTGGGTGCTAGACGTTCAACATTCAAGCACTGTACCTTGTACCTTGGATTTCATGTATGGTGCATGGATTTCAGTATACAGTGCATACATCAAAAACACAGTTTCTGTCATAACAACTGAGCACCAGCTCGGACAAGGCTGAAATTACTACCATGAATTAGAGAAATCAAAGACAATCCTTTATATATGTTTCACAACAAAAACAAAAGGGCTCGGCTGATGACAGATGTGAAAAACCTCATTTCGTTTGCCACATAGTCAAGGGTTTTGCATACAAAGTGTCCTGTGCCTCAGCTTTTTCTACCTAGCAGCCAACCAGAATATTGGCTCTTGGGGAACAGATAGGGAGAATACATGGAAAATAGATAGGGTGCTGTTAGGTTTTTCATCTCCATCATCATTAGAGTCCTTTTATTTTTGTTGTGAAAAATATATAAAGGATTGTCTTTGATTTCTCTAATTCATAGTAGTAATCAGCCCTGTACGTGCCAGTGTTCAGTTGTGATGACAGAAACTGTGTTTTTTCTGTAAATGGGGAAATGGGGCTAGTGTACTAGACTGAATGGTAACCATCCCCACTGACACTACGAATGTTCAAAACCACAAAAAAAACTCAAACAATGAGCAAAACAGAAAAAAATTTCCTAGGTTTGAAATAATTCAGTCTGGATTGAATCTCAGCCGATTATTGGGGACAGCCAATATAGCACATATTGAGCGAAGTATCAAGATAATAATTTTTTTCTAATGATCCAACTGTTAGGTACAAATACAAATAAAAAAAAACAAAACAAGACCAGTGTGCAGGTGTAGTACAGTAGAGGTATGCTTATGTGAACACTTTTTTAACTGTTCCACTACCTTGGCTTTCTTACTTGCATATAAAAAAGTGAAATGGAAAAGAAAAATAACAAACTTGATATCAGCAAACTGCCAACTATTTCAGGGTTATCCTGACACAAACTTGACGCAGAAATTCAATTAACTTTCTTTGATTTTTAATTTATTAAAAAGGTCCTTCCTCTTTTGAAGGCATAAACGGTTCGGACCCCCATCTTCTCCATTGAAGGTGCGTTCCTTGCTGCAAACTTTTCAAATTATAAAAAGCAAACCAGGTGTCAGCTGAGTCACTTCCATAGATGAATTATCAAAATATTCAAAAAGCGACACAATAGCGTGAGTTATTTTTTACTAGTGTTTTCATGGAAAAATGCCTGGTTTGGGTTTAAGTTTTTTCTTCGGCGATCGTTCACTGTTAGCAGATGTTCACATAAGCATACCTCTACTGTACTCCTGATGACATAATACGCATAATCAATTAAGTCTTATAGTTATTTTCTAATCAAACTTGTAAATTTTCATCATCTGGAAAAGAAGACATTCTGCAAGGGTTTTTCTCGAGCCAAAACAGCAACCGGGGCAATCAAGTTCAAATCTAAATAAACTGTTGGCTTGCGATCAGTAAGAGTAGGTAAACAGAATGTTCGGATTAGGTCTTTAACTTAATTACTAGAATCAAATGTTAAGCTTTTGACCACCATCGGTTCTGGGCCAGCCTACACTCAGGACAAGACAACATTTCAGGCACATCACATGGCATATCCTGAAATGGAGAATCATTTAAAGCAAAAATGACAATAAAAAGCAAAGACGACTGTTTTCCAGGATTAACTGTTTGAAAGTTGACATTCATTACCTATGAAAATGTGATTGTTAAGTTTAACTTAAAAGCCAGCTGATTCTTATATCTCGGATTTGAGTACAGGAGGGGTGCCTGGCCTCGGTTTTACACAACCTTGAATTTTGCTGTGAATGTGTTAAAAGGAAATTTCTGTGCTGTCCTGACAGTCAAGAAGCCAATTCTAATTTTTTTCATCAGTCAAAAGTCCCAAAATATTCAAATAATATGCCTTTTCTTTTGTTTGAACCCTCTTTAAAATGGGATTTTCTGGTTATAAACTTTGGTAACTCTATCTTTTTCATCACTTTGTAAATCACAGCAAGAAATTCGAGCTCAGATTAGAACGAGATTATACTATTGTTTGAAAAAAAATACGATTAACTAGAAATATTGAAATAAATTTGGTTCTATCCAGTCTTTAAACCATTCTATTAGCTTCAGTCTAGTATTTTTGTCATATTTTTTTGGTTCCTTATTAGGCCAGATAGATTTTTCTGAAGGAAAGTCTTCTCTGGAAATTTGAAATCTTGTTTTGGTTGGGTATGTCTCCTGTAGGCTACATTGAATTACTTTGGCTCTGCATAAGGGATTATTTTGTAAAAGGCTAGAACATAGTAGCCTACAGTAAATTTTTCTACTAAGATATCTGAGTGAGCATAGCCTAGGTCTACTACTGTTCATAGGATTAACTTCCAACTCTGGCTGTATGCCAAACCTTGATATATTTTTGTATGTGTCATAAGGGCTTGAAAAGGACAAGGAAGATTTTAAAATACACCCAAAATTCGTTTCCCAGAACAGGAGGGGTTCTGCAGACGCTGGATTAGCTCATTCAAGTCGGGAGGTAAACGTTAAGTCTCTCTGCTAGTGTTAAAGCGCACCTGAAAAACCTTCGTAAAATTCCACAGTGTATCATATGAAAATATCAGGACACTCCTACAACTCGAAAGTGATCTCCTTTTATGTTAAGTTATTCTGAAAACGGACTTCTCGTTCTTCAATTGCTGTGTATAGCATCTTCTGTCGCGTATTGAGACTCGGACCTAATTTGGTGGTAAGGTCGCAGATGAAGATTGAGGCAGATAGAAACCTTTCAGATGTGCTTTAATATGCTTGTTGTGGGATGCGTTCTCACGCAGCCCTTTCTCTCGTGCTACACTATCCCTAGCAATTAGCTCTCCGCCCAGCAGTTTATTTCCCAAAGTCAACCATTATAACAATAGTCAATTCTTGAATGAATTAGTTAAGGACGCGAGGTCGGGTGACCTTAGCGTCAGAGCGAACTCGGAGAGAAGGGAGAACACTACGAATCTTACCTGTGCAGAATTACATATTACTTTGACTTTGAGGAAAGCTATTGAGCGGAGAGTGAGTTCAACTATCTTGTATCTTTCTTTTTATATCTTCATCTTGTTTGACCGATCGGAAGTATTTCTGTAAGAATATAGTTATTTGTTTATTTCAACTATAGACAAGGTTTACGAACACCATACTACGGCAGTATCCCAACATCGTGGTGGCACCGTCTCTAGGAGCCTGAAATCCAGTTTTATTATAATTTCGGAAAATTTACATTTTTTATCGAGGGGTTGTTTCGAGAAAATTCCGTTCGGAAAACCGTTTGGTTAACTCGAAAATAAGAAAATCCCACGCTACCGTATCTGGATTAAATTGTTTTTTCATTCATATCAGGAATATGGATTCACGTTCATATGCAGCAGAATAGCTGTGGTGTTTGGTTAATTTGAAAGAGCCGATTGGTGTAAACAAAAATAAAGTACACGTAGATAAAGCGTGCACAGGTAATTAGGTAAGTGTATGAGTTTCTTGCCGAATCCGAGTGTTAGTAGTCCAGGGGTTGCAAAGGCGGAAAATACTAAAGTTGGTCTGCCAGGAGACATTCCGTTGAGAAGAAAGTCTTTACGGGATATTCCGATAACACCAGCGTTAGTTAGAACTCAGTCCGTAAGTAGGGCAGTAAGCCCAGCGATCCCCATCCCGACTCGGAGAAATTCGATTAATGTAGCTTCGGATTTTGAATTTTTTCCGACTGGAATAAAAAGCGAAGTTTTCTGGGATCGACTAAAAACGGGAACGGAATGGAACGACACGGTGCAGGAGGAACGCGTACTAAAAACGGGAACGCGTACTAAAAACGGGAACAACGTACTAAAATCGGGAACATTGCACCAGGAGGATCATTACTAAAAGGGGGAACGCTGCACCGTCCTTTTTACTAAAAACGGGAATGCAGGACCCATGTTCTTTGGCACTTGTTTTCGCTTTCATGACCATCAAGTACTAAAAACGGGAATGCAGGACCCCTGTTCTTTGGCACTTGTTTTCGCTTTCAGGACAACCAAGTACTAAAAACGGGAATGCAGGACCCCTGTTCTTTGGCACTTGTTTTCGCTTTCAGGACAACCAAGTACTAAAAACGGGAATGCAGGACCCCTGTTCTTTGGCACTTGTAACCCTGTTTTTAATACCTTTCTCAGTGATGCAGGAGGAACACGATTGAGAACCCTATTTCCTACTTCCTATTCTACTCTCCCTGGTAAAGGAGGAACACGATTGAGAACCCTATTTCCTACTTCCTATTCTACTCTCCGTGTTTCAGGAGGAACACAACTGGGAGCCCTGTTTCCTACTTCCTATTCTACTCTCCGTGTTTCAGGAGGAACACTACTGGGAGCCCTGTTTCCTAATTCCTATTCTACTCTCCCTGCTGCAGGAGATGCCGAAGTCCGAATACTCGTGACGTAAATGATTTACTTGCTTACTGTTTTATCTGAAAGCTAATCATACTTAACTTTACTTCGCCTTTTTTCGACACAGACGCGGCCAGTAGCGAGCTTGGTGAAGTCGGCTTTGCGGTAGACGTGACTTTCACATTACCATCCAAAGAGGATTATATGAAGTCATATCAACCTTCAGAGAGAGGATGGTATGAAGTCATTCAACCTCCAGGGAGGATGATGCTTAACACTAGTTTTTGTGAATCTTTTTCGTCCAGCACACAACACACATACCAGTGCAGAAGACATGCAGATCCAGTTATAGTGGCATCAGATACCTTGGTCAGTGCAAAATGACAAAATGCAGATCTAGTTACGACGGTATCGGTTACCTTGGTAAGTGCAAAAATGACGTTATCCAGATCCATTCAGTGGAACCAAATCTTTGTCGTCAAGCGTACATAAGAATTCCTATCAACCTTCAGAGAGAGGATGATATGAAGCCATTCAACCTCAAGAGCTGATGTTGCTTAACACCAATTTTAGTAACTCGTTTTCGTCCGGCATACAACACAGGTACCAGCGCAGAAGATATGCAGATCCAGTTAAAATGGCATCAGATACCTTGGTCAGAGCAAAATGACAAAATACAGATCTAGTTACAGTGGTATCAGATACCACGGTAACTTCATAAATCTTTGTCGTCAAGCATACATGATTATATGGAGTCATATAAACCTTCAGAGAGGGGATGATATGCAGCCATTCAACCTCCAGAGCTGATATTGCTTATCACAAATTTTAGTCAATCGTTTTCGTCCGGCATACAATACAGGTACAAGCGCAGAAGATATGCAGATCCAGCTACCGTGGTATCAGATACCATGGTCAGTACAAAATGCAAAATACAAATCTAGTTACTGTGGTATCAGATACCTTGGTAAGTTGAAAAATGACAATATCCAGATCCAGTTGCAGTGGAACCAGATACCATGGTAACTTCAAAAATCTTTGTCGTCAAGCGTACATGATTATATGAAGTCATATCAACCTTCAGAGAGAGGATGATATGAAGTGATTGAACCTCCAGAGAGGATGATGCTTAACACCAGTTTTTGTAAATATTTTCGTCCGGCATACAACACAGGTACCAGCGCAGAAGACATTCAGATCCAGTTACAGTGGTATCAGATACCTTGGTAAGTGAAATATGACACTATTCAGATCCAGTTACAGTGGACATACCGTCCGGCATACAACACAGCGCAGAAGACATTCAGATCCAGTTACAGGGGTATCAGATATTTGGTCAGTGCAAAATGACAAAAATGCAGATCTAGTTACAGTGGTATCAGATACCTTGGTAAGTGAAATATGACACTATTCAGATCCAGTTACAGTGGAACCAGATACCATGGTAACTTCAAAAATCTTTGTCGTCAAGCATACAACACAGGTAATACGCACAGAGGTACCCCAAATCTGACAGGAGAAGTTCACTATATTCGAAAATCGATTAATCGTGTATAGCGGAGCAATGAAGTAACGTATTTTCATCTGGTTTTCAACCATACTTGGTAGCTGCAAATCACTCAGCATTCAATACATCAATTTATTTAATAAATTTACTGAAAAATTCTCCGGCTAACATTCAAGCCTCACCCTTCTTGCCCCCCCCCCCTCCTATTCTTTTTTGTTCCCCCCTCCTTTTGCTGTCTCCCCTCCTTAATTAGTACCTTTCTTCCCTCCCACTACCCTCCCTTTCTTCTCTTCCCAATTCCCCCTCCCACGAGTTTCCTCCCTACCTTCTCTTCCTTAGCTTACTACTCCCCAAGAACATTTTAAGAACGTTTCAAACATTAATGTTGCCAAATTTCAACTAGTACATTAACGAGTAAATTTTGCCATCATTACTAGCCCTCAAGAAAAAGTTTTGTTTTAATTCCTGACAAATTACTTGCTTCCTTGCAATGACATTTCTTTGCTGTTCCTTCATCTGTTGAAACAATGACGGACGACGACGAGTAGATCAACCTGCAAATTCACAGAAGTCAGTTCTTTCTTCCTCAAATAACTATATCATTCCTAGGTTGTTTTTATTAGATCAGTTTCGACAATTTCCATTCTCCTTGTAGTTTATACAGCCAGAGGTTCTATTGGTTACACAATAAAACACCAACGGATGTTACTATACTATTCCTTCTTTATAACAATGAAGTGATCTAAACTAAGGTAAGTAACCTACTGCTGGAAATATCCATTGATGATTAGTAATTACTTTTACGAATGCAATACTGTTTTAGACATTTTATTATCACGGCATATTGGAGTTTCAGGACGTAGCACTTATTCCATTAACTTTCCGTGTTCTATTGCTTCGAACAGCTATAGCATCATAGTAATCCTCTTTCCGAAGATCACACCAGTCCGCCATGCGAAAACGGTACCGTAGTGTGCATGTCCTGAAATTGGCAATATACATTTATGATCTGAACGAACATTCAAACAAGTATACAAACACCTCATTCAAACAAGCAACAGACGTTCTAGTCACAACATTCCTAACAGTCAATCTTTACTACAGCCTACCATTCTTCACTATTTTTTCTAGACCTATTTTCCCTGTTTTCAACAATAAATCGATTGCCACTAACATGGACTGAAATTATGAATCTCTTCGTCGCCAAATCACATCCAGATAAATATCAGTCAAGGTGGGAGCATCACTCACTCGGCGAAATGGGCTCTCTGAAGCAAGTGGCTGTGAGGACTCGAACCCCCCAAAAAGGCACAACTAGACCCCAATGACCACAAGTACGTCCTGTTTCAACTTGATACTTTTCATGGTTCTCGAGTTACGATTTCCGAAAAAACGGTGAAAACCGAAAACGAAAAAGCGTCTACCTCGGCCGCAAGAGTGGATTGTTCCCAAATGAACACTTTTCGCAATAAAAATCGTATTACTTGTACTTTACTTAATTACAAAATTTTCAAAGTACTGACAAACAGAAGTATGTGAGTGTAGATTTTAATTGTTGTAGCATACACTATTATTAAGTTCAATCACAGATTCTGGCATGTGAATACTTGAACTTCTTACCTCATGTTGGTTCTGCTTTCTTGTTTGTTTGTTGTTCCTAGTTCATCTTTGAGTGAAGACCTTCTCGCAGGTACTTGGCCTGCAATACGAGAGTACCATTTAATGCTTAGTCTAAAACCTTTTTTGACAGAGCATAGTACGATTTCTGCCTTGAAAACACTCGATTTTATATGCCATCTAAAATATGACTTGGTTTTATGTGTGAGCGAGACTTTGCTACAGAGCAGGGAATACAAGGCTTGTGAAATAGTATGTGAAAGTCTACTTTTTGCCATCCTTGAAATAAAGATTTCAAATTCATCTCACTTTAGCTTGCTTCATCGTCACATTGTATGGTGCACTGTAAACTGTTCATAATGTCAAGATACTTTAGGGTATTATTATGGCTATTAGCTGTTCGCAAATCTCAATTTCGATTTTTGGTCAATGTACACTTAGCTTTTTTTTGTCTGCAACCACCACGGAAAAACCTGTGCTAAATTTTCTGGATAGAGGGGTCAAATAGAACAGTCAGGAAAAGTGATGTCTGTTCACTTTGTACATGTATATAAGTTGTTCGGCTAAGCTAAGATGAGCTGCGCCAATTTTTCTGCATAGAGTTCAAATAAAAGAGTCACGAAAAGTCATGGACGCAGTGGCGAAACTAGCCCATTTTCGTGGGGGGGGGGGCAAGCCCAGATTTTACCGGAAAGATTTAACGATAACGAAAAGCAGTGATAGACACCGCAACAGATTACTTCATTGCTTGAAGATTTACGCGGCTGTCTTTTTCGCTTGTAAACTAAGCGGTTTTTGGGGGGTCCAAAACAGCATCTAAGAGTTCGTAAAGTTTGTCTGTCCGTCTGTTACGATGATAACTCTCAAAGGGGTTGAGATATTTTGTTCAAATTTGGTATGAGGATGCGTTGAATCAAAGTACAGGTGAAATGAACCGGCAATCCAGTTTAACGGAAACTTGATGGCTGATGGGAGCAGATGCCCTAAGTTTGCTGCTTCTATGTCCGAACGAAATCCGACAACTGAGTGGAAGGTAGGAGGGGTCAGAGTAACTTTGTGATATGACGCTTCAAAAACCAAACGTGTGCATGGGCGTTAGAAAGTGCTCAGATTAGACTGAAACTTGCCCAAGATGTTCAATTTATCCGCGTTCGAGAACAGTGTTGCAAGGAGGTCTCAAAATATTGCAATACGAGTAGGGGCAGAACGGATAGAGTGGGGGATAAAACTTGAAATGTAAAAAACTCATGGGACCTAGACAAGTAATTTGAGGCCCAAACCGGATCTGACGTCCGTTGGGTGAAGGTGGGGCTGAGGTGTACCGGACCGGTAGGCCCACTGGAAATTTTTCGGTAGTGCTCCGTTCGAGTGACGCAGATGCCATATATGTGCCATTTATGTGTCCGAACCTCTTCTTGCATTATGGTCGTGCTGTGGGGGGATTAGGGGTGGGTCCTGGACATTTTCTTAAATGCTTAGGGACCAAATCGATCGAACGATTGAGACAAACTTGGCAATACTGCGACCATGGGACTTAATTGTGTTATTCAGATATCCTTGCCTGACCCAACCTCGGTGGGCCGAGTTGGTGGGTGTATCACTGACGGGAATTAGAAACTCATATGTCACTGAATAAAGTTAACTATTTCCCGGACTGATAAGCAACCAGATCAACCCAAAAGGGCAGTTTATGGGTGGGGACAGAGAAACCACACGAAGAACAATTCGACGAAACAGGTTTGCCGGTGTGGTTGGTTTACCGCCAAAGAACAGAAAGTTACGAAGAAGTGTTTGGTTAGTGCATTTCGGATTTACCGACGAGAATATTCCAGTCAAGAAGTCTCGCACTGACGAATAGTTCAAAAGTGCTGAATTTAACGACAAGATTTGTATCCATTACTGATGTAAACAGACCGAAAAAGAGAGCCCCATTTTACCGACAAGACCTTTCCCGGTGAAAAACAACAGATATCAGGAAATGAAATGAGGAAAGTGTTTGTCAGAGCCCTTACCGGTACCAAAAATCGAATCCACGCATTGTCTCCGCGCCGAGAAACACTGCCAATTTTCCAACAAGAAGTTTCCTGGCTTACCGACAGAGATTTATCGGTATCAGAAACAGAATGCTAAAGCGTGCCGTACCGACAAACGCTGCCTTTTCCCAACAGGAAGTTTCCTGTTTTGCTGACAGAGCTTTCGTCCCCCCCCCCCCCAGTTTCGCCACTGGATAGCGTTCTCGTACATGGTTATGAGTTGTTCTGCCAAGCCAAGATGACTATTTCTTTATGTTAGGCCATATCAGAAAGATTGTTCATAAATCCCACTGGGTGTGTTAGATTAGGTATCTGACAAATTTTCACATGACAGATACTGGGACACGTGACTTACAGGAAAGAATTGGGCAACCCTTTTTATGTTTGGGCCTGTGTACAACAGTGAGAAAGTATAAGACAATAAGGATACAAGGCAAACAAATACAAATAAACAGGAATATGGACAATGGACCCAATAGCCTAAACTCAACATTAAACTACACTGTACAAAAATCTTGCAGTATTTGCTACTGGGATTAATCTTGTCTGTAAAAAGATAATCTTATCTCTAATTCGTATTAATTTTATCTCAGTGGAGATAACATGAATTCCAGTAGAAATACTGCAGTTAACTTTAATCCTTACTCTGAGAAACATTTTAGTGTAGGTAGGTAGAATTTACAGTTTAAGACAGTCATTGAAGAGTCATCCAAGGACGATCTAGAGTCTGCTGATCAGAAACTGGCTAGGTACTCGGCCAGAAAGTAGCAGAAGCAAATACATTACATACTTGTTATAAATAATATACAAGACTTTCTTCTCGGACAAATGCATTTTGTTCGAAAACCAGGCTAGCAATAAGGGGAACCGTCTTTTCGCCCACCCGTCATAATGCCCCAAAAATACGTCACATTCCCCACTTTTTCCGACAGTTCGCCTAACCGTCACAAGACCCAAATATCCGTCGATTCGCCCACCCGCTGATTCGCCCACCCGCTGATTCACCCACCCGTCGATTCGACTACCCGTCGATTCGCCCAACCTCGTTTTTTTAAGCATCGATTCACCCACTGATTAAAGCTTTGTTCTAAGGCCAAGTATCAGGCTGACGAATTAACACACTTATTTTCGTGCCCTTGAAAAACGGTAAGTAATGTCTTGTAAAAGTTTGATCAGAATCGATTTGAGTGCCGAGGTAGGGGCACGAAAACCATAACCAAACAAAGTATCATATCAAAGACATTTTTCGGGTGGTTTCCAAAATCAGCACGATCGTTTTGCCCACTCTCACAATGCCCACGAGTACACGACTCAAAATGCCATAATTCAGGGTGTAGACCCTGAAATCAAAATCGTCAAAAACGTCAACGGTCCAAAATTCAGACGGTTTAAAATGCACTCATGGAAGGCTAAAATCGTCCTTGTTCAAAGTGCCGACGACTAACTGTCGGCAGGAGGGTCAAAATGATCCGGGACAACGGACAGCGAGATTAAAAGGGACAGGATTACTACGAAAAATTGTGAAAAGATTGTTTTATAGTTCATCAAACTAGAATGATTTGCGCGAAAGTACGAAGAAATGGGGATCTAAACCTTGCACCCTGAAGGTAAGAATTATTAAAAATAACATTTTGAAATCGCTGTTTATTTTCAGAATTCGAAATTACATTGTAATTGAACAGTTTCAATGCGCGATTATCGCCATCCTGATACTCGGTCCGTTCCTTTCGTTTCACATTCATCACTAGCTCCGTTACCACGACCTGAACACATCAAACTGTACAATCGTGGGCATTGTGAACCGTGGGCAATATGAGTCGTAGGCATTTTGAATCGTGGACATTTTGAATAGTGGGCATTTTGAGTCGTGGGCATTGTGATCGTCATTATGAGTTTTTCGTGCTAGACCGATTCAGCTAAAATCAGGCACAACCCGGAACAACTGGAATAACAAAAGAAATCCGTTAAAAACTTGAGTGATAAAGTTGACATATAATTGTCGTTGGCCTGCTGTTAAGTAGAAGCTTGTAAAGTTACCGACTAATTAGTACAATTGTTTTCCGATTCATCCGACAAGGGTCATGTATAAGGAAGCATAACATGGATCAGTATATCCCTTGAGCTTTAGTGTTCCAGCTGCAAGAGTTTCATAAATACTCTCCTCTGGTTCCCCTCGGAACCTTTGATATTCCTGCCGACCAAAGGTTTCGCCGACATTGGGTCACGTCTGCCGAACAAAAGTATTGGGGGAGCACCAATCAAAATTTACTCTATTGAGAATTGAATGATCGTGGGGCATTATAATTTCCTTTAACCGACCAAATAACCCCAATATGTAGCCTACCGCTTTCGGTACATGTTGTACCTAAAAATATGGTAGCTCATTCCTATTTTACTCTTGCATTCATCCTCCATTTCCTCTTTCTTATCAGCACCGAGGTCTTATATCATGCTTCTCATCATTCTGGCTCAAGCTGTACCGACTAGTTTTCACCCATCTTTACGTCGGACGGTATCGTATCCATTTTAATTACTCCCCTGTGACTAGTCGCTTTCGTCTACCGCGTTCAATCAAAAGAGCCGCGCTGGATCAAAGGTCAGTTTTGAAAATTGGGCGAACCGACGGATATTTTGGGTCTCGTGGCGGGTAGGCGAACTTACGGAAACAGTGGGGCTTGTGACAGATTTGTTGGGCGAATCGACGGATCTTTTGGATCTTGTGACGGGTAGCGGAACTGTCGGAAAAAGTGGGAGTTGTGGCGGATTTGTTGGGTCTTATGACGGATGAGCGAATCGACGGGTCGTGGATTTGGGTTAATCGACGCTCAAGCAACAGGACGTTGGTTGAATCGACGTTGGGCGAATCGACGGGTAGGTGAATCGACGGTAGGATGAATCGACAGATTTTTGGATTGGGCGTATTGACAGTTGGATGAATCGACGGATGGGGGTAGTGACGGCGACCCAGCAATACAACCAGGCTAGAATATGATGGCTAAATAAAATAATAAAATCAAACAAATTTATTTGATTACTTCTCCTTCTCCCGACTGTTATTTTGAACAATCTATCAGTGAGGTAAAGAAATCAGATAGAGAAAACAGTTTTTTTTTAATGCTATCCCCCAGTGTAAGAGGCGGATTTTCTTTCAGCACCTCTCTTGATATCACTACACCATGGTTTTATTTTTTGTTTGGCTGTTTTTGGTTTGATTATTTTTTTTCCTTTTAGTCAAATAAAAAGAGAAGATAACCAACTTGACCTCAGGGAACTGATAAATATTAAAAAAAAACTCGTTTTCATATATTAAAATTTTTTCTTCCAACCACTTGTTAGAACCATCTAACAGCACGGTATAACCGTCTTAAGAGCTCCTTGTATTTTCGAACCATAATTGTCCATAATCTTTTTAATTATTGCTTGGATTCCTTTGCTAGTTGGAACAGTAGAGGTAGGTCATCCTTGTTTGAACACTTTTCTAAACTTGTCCTTATCTTGGTTTTGTTTCTTGCTTTTCAAGCAGTCAAATAAAATGGTAAAGTAACACACTTGAAGTCAGTGAATAGTTAAAAAAACTTTCTTGCTAGAAATGATCTAAACAGCTTTAGAACCAAGCCATTTCACATACCCAATAACAAAACATTTATTGAAAAAACCTAATTTGTAATCATCAGACTTTAAAAGCTTTAAATGTAACAAGATCAAAGTTTTCGATGGGATCCCAAAAGTTCAAATTTGATCCAGACAATTGGCTCTTGTCTTCGCCAGATCCAGTCTTCGCCAGACTCATTGAACACTTTACTATTAAAATTTAGAAACAGATTAAGACCAAATAGCTGGCATATGAGAAAACCAAGTTCAGATATGGATTCAGCATATGCGTTTACCCCTTTAAGTCATATCTGTTTTGACGAAGCAGATCGAAAATTCCTTCCTTACTTCTGCCAATTTTCCGTTTTCGGCGGAATTCCGGAACTGCTTACCCAGCGAAAAAATAAAGCTCAAAAACGAGTTCAGCATGTCTCCTTACCCCTACCTCCATCTTCTAATCAACTTCAAATTAAGCTTTTACTTTTAACAAATTTTCCGGTTTCAGCCGGATTCCGAGCGATCTATACGTCCGGTGAGAAAATGATTGTCAAATGCGAATTCAGCATGCCTACTTACCCCAAGCAGAATTTCTTCTCAAATTTAAATAAAACTTTTACTTTAAACAAATTCTCCGGTTTTGGCCTGATTCCGGCCGAACTGATTGTCCGGCGAGTAATTTTTAGATTCGGACTCAGCCCGTTACCTTGCCCCCAAATCGAACCTCCAATCAACTTCATATTAAACTTTTACTTTTCACAAATTTTTCGGTTTTCGCCGGATTCCGGGTGAACTATTTGTCCGGCGAGAAAACAAATTTCATATTCGGATTCAGCATGCCTCCTTACCCCTTATTCGACTATTTCATTAGCTTTTAAAAAATATTTGTTTGTTCCCCTTAATTTCAAACCCCTCCCCCACCCCCAAATATAGAGCTTCATAGCCCATCTTCGAACTTGACCTAAAAAGTCCTCATGCCAAGTTTGATCAAAATATCTCAACCCCTTCGAGAGTTATCGTGCTAACAGACGGACGGACGGACAAACAGACGGACAACTATGATCCCTCCACTTACGTTTTGGGATCCCTAAAAAAAGAAATCCAAAGTATTATTGAAGATTTTGCCCGAATACTTGAGTTCCAACAATGGTCTGCCGGCCTGTCCGACCCTTTAAACCTCTTTTCCATTAGCAAGGTAATAACAAGTGCAATAAACCAAATCGTACCAGCCAAATACCCCCTTTGTCTTCATTCAGAACAGCACATCTTCGATCACTGACAGAACAGTCCAGTTTCCAACTGTTAATTACAGATTAAAGTACATCGCGTTGTCTTATTTGTTGCTAATACACCAAAATCATCACCCATTGCTACATCTCCCCAAATATACAAGAGTCGGACTTAAGACCTGTCATAGACGAACTTAGCTCATGGGAAATCTGGGCCCAGCTGCCCATGAACGGGAGGAGCGGGGGGGGGGGGGGGGGCGGGACCCATCAAATGCGTATTTACACCTCTTTTTTCTCAAGTATACCAGCTTAGAGTTTGATTCCCGTCACAGGTCAAAAACTTGTGCAATTTGGGCCCACTTGCCCATTAACGGGGAGGACTAGGGTAGTTCAACTCCACATATATAAGTTTCACCTCAATACCTGTTGATTCCTGTCACGGGTAACAAACTTTACTCAATCTGGGCCCAGTTGTCCATGAATGAGGTGGGCGGGGGAGATGCAACTTTAAAAGCCATTTCCCAGCATTACGATCTATATGTACAAGGAATTTCATCGTCCTATGTCCCGTTCTGGTCACATAATGAACATTATTCACTGGACAATCTGGGCCAAATTGACCCTGAACACGGTTGGGGAGGGGGGTGGGAACCCCAGAAGGCACAACTAGACCCCAATACCCACTAGTGTCCCAAATTTCAACTTGATATTTGCACTGGTTCACGAGTTATGAGCTCCACAAAATACAGTGAAAACCAAAATCGAAAGCTGCTACAGCGCTTGCAATAGTGGATTGTTCCAAGGAACTATCCCCTAATGAGTGTTCTGAAACTGAAAACTACATATTTGAGTAAAGATTTTTATTATGGAATTTATTTGTTTTGATATACAAATAAGCTTTATTTTGGCAGTCGTCCTTTAAAGTACAATGTTTCTGGTGAGTTTTAGACCATTATTGATCGATTGTCAAGGTCAAGCCCAGAGTAAGCCTATCCAGCATTTGGCATAGTGTATCTGGCATTTGTCTTAGGGTACAGGATGGGTACCTGACCTCGTTTGTACACTACCTCAATTGTTGCTGTGCAAATGTTAAAATGGGATGTTCATGCTGTCCCGAGAGCCAATAGGCAAAATTTTCAACAGTCGTGTCCAAACATTTTCAAATTCTGTGCCTTTTCATTGTTTTGAAGCTGCTACGAGACTGGATTTTCTGGCTATGGCCTTTGCGAATTTTCAACAGTCGTGTCCAAACATTTTCAAATTCTGTGCCTTTTCATTGTTTTGAAGCTGCTACGAGACTGGATTTTCTGGCTATGGCCTTTGCGAAGTTGATCGAGGTTAGGTTAAAATGAAGTGATCTTGTTTGAAAAGAAAAATATGTTGATCTAGAAATTTTGAAGTAATATTTTTTCATCCAACATGTAAACCACTCAATTAGCTTCAATCTAGCATGTTTGTCATATTTGTTGGTTCCTCTTTAATCCAGATAGATTATTCTGAAGGAAAGACTTCTCTGGAAATTTGAAATCTTGTCTGAGGTTAGTTACTCCTACGGTATGCCAAATGCTGGGTATGCTGTTTGATACAGTCTGTCCCAAAATCACAAGTTTGTGGTAGACTGGCTTGGGTTTGCATAACAGATCATGTAGTGAATCTGAAACATCTAAAACAACAGTTCTTAGCCTAGTTAGTCTTCATTCCTGTTTTTACTGTAGCCACATCATCCTTAGTCCTCTGGTTTATTGAGAAATGGCTTCAAGGTCACCTTCAGCAACATTAGTTGCATTTTATAGAAGTTTTGTTCGACGTTTGCTTGGCTGGTTGCTCAGTTAATTTCCCTTTTCAAACGCCGACCAAGTTCACAGTTTGTTTAATTAGTGTTTTTACGACTCGGGCGATCCTTTCCTGATAGACGTTTCTTCGACGATTTCAAATAAACTTTTGACTTGCTAGCTCACGAAGTCTGACTGTCAGGTTTGAAGGACAAGGAAACTGTGACAGACGACCAGAAACGGTACAGTAGAGGTATGCTTATGTGAACAGTTACTTTAATGTGAACAGTGCAGTTTCAGGCTAAATGGTAGAATGAAGATCCAAAACACCTATACCAGTATTTTCAGATGCCCTTAATTACCTACTTTGGCTAACTGGTAGTTAGCTTTAGACACAGCAAGTGCCTGAAAATGGCAAAGTCCACTGTCAACAAACGTTCACATAAGCATACCTCTACTGTACTTAAATTGAGACCTTTGAGTTGGAAGGTAACGAAACTTCAAACTTCGATCAAAAAGGCAACTATTGGGGAAGTTGGTCTATTACCTGGAGACTTGGCATCTCAATCCTCAAAGAACTTCATCACGTAGATCATGCTGGGGCGCATTCAGCAGATTCAAATTTTCTGCCACAAGCCCACAAGTTTCTACATACATCTCTGCAGTAACTCCATGGATTTGTTTCTTACAAAACGTTATCGGGAAGAAAACGGTTAGACTGGAATTTCCGGCTCTGCTGGCATCTGTCCCTAAATGATTTGCTCAGTTATCGGTTCTGATCGTCCGTCAGCTACTAAAGAAGCCACAAGCAAAGATGGTGGCGAAGGATACTGAAGTCTCATTGACATTGAGGTAGATACATTGTAGATACTGGGTACATAGTGTATATTTTCGTTTTCTGTCCCACAGCCCAATCAGCGTTATGGGATCTTGTCTCCTAGAGCTTGTATTAAGACTTGAGGGAAGCTAGCCTGGTGGTTACTTTAAGCTCTTAAGGCATCATGTCGACTACTTGATACTGATGAATCAATGTACCGACAAAGAAGGACTGCTGCCACTTCTCGGTAACAGCACACATTCTCAAACATCAAAACTGTTTTAAAACCGACTGCAATGGATCAGTTGTATTGTTTTTAAAAATTTGTTGATTCGAATTCACACATTCAGCTTATCACTTCAGTTTTCTCTCGAGAGGAAAACTTCAAACGCCTGTAGCCATCCCGAACTAAAGTAAGAACTGCACAGGAACTGCGTGCCAGTCTTTGTTTATTCTGCCTTTTTCTGGCAGAATTGAACTAATTACCATACAAATTCCTGGAAGCAGCTCTAGGATAGCTCATGAAACCAAGAGCGCAAAAGTACTACCTCATAGGTGGCGTGGAAACATACTCTAAACATTTGAAGCAAAATCAGCAGTATGATATTTTTTGTATTATGTAAGTTGTAATTTTAATGGTCAGTATTTGTTCTTAATTGAAGCCGTGTTAGTGGCGATCGATATATACTGGTTGCAGAGCTGAGTGATGAGAGTGCCATGGCAGCTAAAATACACCGTCTCTGTGGCTGGCAGACTGCTATAGTGTTATTTGAAGAAACTTCTGTTGATTGTAGTACCGAAGAAAAGTTTTGTTTTTTGTATGTAAAGTTTACAAAACTGCCTAAAATGTACAAAGATAACCGACTTACTTGCAGCTGATTCCAGAGCTTACAAGGAATTCTCACTTTACATCGTTAATATGATTATTTGTCCACAGTACAAATAATCCAGAGTATATAATAACAACAAACGGATAAGAAAAATAAACTCTGCTTATATTTGTTGAAGCTAGTAAACTCGAGTATGGCAGTCATCAAAAAAACACCGTAATGATATATTAGCGAAAATAAGTTGTCTAGGAATCTGCTGATTTCTGATTTACCATTGTATTGTAGGGGGTGGTAATGTGACATAATGATTGTTTGATCTCCCCATTGGAACTTTAATTTAAGCCGTGTTAGTGGCTAGCGATTTGAAAAATACTGGGTGCGCATTGGCGACGATGAAGTTCTTAGTTTTAAAACCATGTTAGTGGCAATCAATTAATTATCGAACTGGATGCGTTTGGCCGAAGCCGGAGTTCTTAATTTTCGTCATTTTAGTGGCCGGCGATTGGTTCGGTAGTGGTTGCGCACTTGCGGTGCTGATATTCTCAATTTAAATCCATAGTGTCAATCGATTTAATATTGAACTGGAGATGATTTTGTGATGCCTGTCTTCTTAATTTATGCCGCGTTGGTAGCCAGCGATTTACCTGGATGCGGTTTTGTGGCGATGATAATCTTTAAGTTACTTTCTTTTGTGGCAATCAATCTATTATCTAACAGAAAGTTCTGCGAGTCTGGGGTTCTTTATTTAAGTTATGTTAGTGAATAACGGTTTGTCCTATACTGGCTGTGGATGGGCGACGCCAATATTCTTAATTTAAATGAATGGTAGTGGCAATGGATTTATTATCGAACTGGATCCTTGTGGGCAACACCGTGGTTCTTAATTTCCATCATGTTAGTGGCCAACGATTTGTATATACTCTTAGCGAATTCGGGGCGCTGATATTCTTAATTTCAGTTCAGGTTAGTGGCAATTGATTTATTCTCGAACTGAAGGCGGATCGACGAAACCGAGGTTCTTAATTAAAGTCGTGTGGGTGGAAAGGGATTTGTTATCTACCAGGAGACGTTTTGATCTTCTTAAGTTAAGTCTTTTTTTTAGTGGCAATCGATTTATTATCAACCCGGTTTGTTATCTGGATGCGGATCGGCGGTGCCGGATATAATAAACTATATCATTGTAACGTCTAAGAAGATTGAAGCAAAGTCATAGTATAACTGAGTTACGCGTGACATACCCAGGGAAAAGTTATACTAGGCCTATAATGAATATTTTCTTTCAGGAAACATCATAAGGACAAACAACGACTGTAAGCTACCGTCATGGTGACTGAAATCAGAAATGATGAATTTCAGTAAAGGTAAGTAGACAGATTTAGCAATGAACATCGCCATGGAGCAAAAACGTGTTATGCTTATCCATACAAATACCTCAGAAGATTTAAAGTCTATAAAAGATTTTGATTTCCGAAAGAGTAAAATAGTACCAAATTGCTCCATGGCAGTACTATTAAAATCGAGCAGCGTCCGAGAAATGATGAGAAAACAGCAGAGGACTGATACAACCTGGTGAAGTCTGGTTTCTGTGGGGTTTGACATGGCGATCTATCGAATTTAGGTAGAGCTACAATATTTCGAAAAACCAAGACTCTTGGTTCCTGTTGTTTATTGTAGCTGTTCTATAGATCGTAGAAACAGAGAATTGTTAGACTTGTATCCGTTGGATCTATCGAATTTAGGTAGAGCTACAATATTTCGAAAAACCAAGACTCTTGGTTCCTGTTGTTTACTGTAGCTGTTCTATAGATCCTAGAAACAGATACTTGTTAGACTTGTATCCGTTGGATCTATCGAATTTAGGTAGAGCTACAATATTTCGAAAAACCAAGATTCTTGGTTCCTGTTGTTTATTGTAGCTGTTCTATAGATCGTAGAAACAGATAATTTTTATACTTTAATCCGTTGATTTGTCGCATTATTATAACAAGAGACCTTGCCAGGGAGGGGCCGAAATACCGCTGCCAGAGCGTCCTAGCTGACGCATCCGTTTTAATCAAGAACAAATAATCAGATAGGACCTCTTGGCACCATCCAACGACTATGAATTACCCGATAAAAATGAGCTGACAAAAAGGTATTTACTGAACCCGTCTACTCTAGCTTCGCCTTTGCTCATCGTAGAGTAAGAAAATGCAGGAGGCGTACTCCGCGTGCTGACCCGCTCTGGAGCGCGTCAAGAGAACCATTCAGCTTTGACTTCTACTTTTCTTCTACACGGACACACAGCGATATAGGTATTTGTAGGGGTAAGAAAAGGTGATGGGCCGCGAGACTAGTAACCTCCGCTCGCACCAGAAAAAGTAGGGGAAATACTCGACTCCGCATGGTCATGTTACAGAGACACGAGAGACAGAGGTTCTATCTGATTATTTGTTCTTGGTTTATGCATTGCTTGAATACATGATTCCCAGTCAGCTGGGGCTCAAGGAGTACAATACGAAATTTGAGATGAAAGAGAATGTCCATTGATGAGCAATAGTTCTTGGTGAGTACACTGTAAAAAGTTTCTCCGAATAAGGATGCAGTATTTGCTACTGGGATTAATCTTATCTCTATCGTGATAAAATTAATCCGAATTAGGGATAATGTTATCTCAATAAAGACAAGAGTAATCTCAGTAGCAAATATGTAAGATTTTTTTTACAGTGTAGTGAACTCTGGCTAACCAACAAATTAATGTACCGAAGGTTAGAATGAGTTCCAAGTTTTCTAACACGTAATAAACAGGGAATATAGGTCTAGAAAAAATATTGACGAATGGTAGGCTGTAGTAAAAGATTGACTGTTACGGATGTTGTGACTGTGACGTCTGTTGCTTGTTTGAATGATGTGATTGAATACTTGTTTGAATGTCTGTTCAAATAATAAATGTATAATGTAGATTTCAGGACAACTGTTTTCTCATGGCGGACTGGTGTAATCTACCGGAAGAGGATTCCTAATGCTATAGCTGTTGGAAGCAATAGAACAGGAAAAGTTAATGTAATTAGTGCTACGTCCTGAAACTCCAATATGCATTGATAATAAAAATGGGTAAAACAAAAAAATATCTTAGATTGTGAGAGAAAGCTTGGGACTGTTATTGATTTTCAAAAGTTGTTATTGCATTCGTAAAAGCAACTACTGAATCAGAAATGGATATTGTCATCTGTAGGTTACTTACCTTAGTTTAAGATCATTTTATCGGCAAAAAGGACGAATAATAGGCTACTTACCATAGGTTAATGGAAGAATAGTAGAATAACATCCGTAATTGTTTGATTGTGTAACAAAGAGAACCTCTGGCTGTATAAACTACAAGGAGACTGTAAACCATCGAAACTGATCTAAAAAATAATAATATAGGAATAATGTAGGTATTTGAGGTAGAAAGTACTGACTTCTCTTAATGTGCAGGTCAATCTACTCGTCGTCGAAGAAAAAGAGGACAACGAAGACGAGGAGAGAAATGCGAGTTGGGAAAGAACTACGGGGAATGTGGAATTGACTGTAGCTACTAAAAGTACTACTAAAAAAAAATCTTTTAATTGTTTGCTTGTGGATATTTTGTCACAAATAATAAGGAAGTAAAAAGAGGAGCCGCAAGTATTCTGAGGTAAACCAACAAATATCTAAATGAAAAATATCTACCGGGTGACACTGTGTTCGGTGGTGATGCGATGCACGGAGAAGGAATTATCAATATTTTTTTTTTTTTAATCAGTCTTCTTATGTCACGTTTTATGACTATTGAAATGAAGCGAATTCTACTTTTTTCGCGTTTTTGTCAGAGCAGAAAACATGGAAATCTTCGCGATTCTGCAGAATCGAGAAGTTGCTCCGACCGTCGATTCTCGCTTCTCCGTTCTCCTTCCTGAGTGGTCAGTAAAGAGCGGGTGTTCAATTCCTCTGGAGGTTGAATGACTTCATATTGTCCTCTCTTTGAAGGTAGACATGACTACATATAATCGTGTATGCTTGACGACAAAGAATTTGCACGAAAAAGATCACAAAAATTGGTGACAAAACATGAAACAAGAGCTGTAAGCTCATATGGCACTTGCAAGCATATGCAGTAAGAAAAACACCAACAAGAAAAATTGAAGGGGGTTGAAAATTCAACCTATGGTTTCACTTTAAATATAAAAATAGGAGACAGAAAGCAAAAGAAAACAAGAAGGAAAACAAAAGAAAACAAGAAGGAAAACAAAAACCAGCAAGGCTGGGTCAGAGGATGGAGTGATGGTCAAAAGCTCTTTTTTTTCACTTTTCGGTTAAGATGCATACTTTAACGGTGCTAAAAATTAATTTCAAAGCAAAACCCTTAAGGCAAAAAGGTTCATGTACTCATGGCGATCTTGAGGAAGTAAATTTTGCTTTAAAGTACTTTTTGTATTTTGCGGTTAAGATGAGTCCTTTAAGGAATGGTCGGATCGGAGAAGGTGACGATGTCTAATCCAATGATGTCAAGTTTCTAATGCTCGAGCAAAGTTTTATCGTCATATCACTTCTGGGAGTACCTTAGCTCACGATCACCGGAATTCCGGACACCCCCCTACATCCCACCCCTTGGTACCCGAATCCGGTCCGATTCTGTCACTGATGCACCTAGGGCTTGTGCCTGTACTTCCCATCAAGTTTCATCCTGATCGCTCCACCCTCTGCGTTCAAGATTTCCGGTTCTTCCCTCCACCCACCCTAGTTCATCGGATCCGGTCCGGTTGAAACGGGACATCTGAAACATGAGTTCTTTCAAGATGTCAAGTTTCATTAAGATCCGATAACCCGATCGAAAGTTATGCATGCCACTAATTTCCGGATTTCGCTGTCTCCCCCCCACGACGATAGGATCGGGCAAGTGACTGTTTCTAAGTTTTATCGTCCTAGCCCACCTGGAAGTACATCAACTACGGGTCGCCGGAATCCAACTCCCCCCACAGTGTCCGAATCCGGTCCAGGCCTGTCAGTTATTTATCTAGAGCTTATGCTAATGCTTCCCACCAACTTTCATCCCGATTGCTGAGTCTCACACGATTTCCGGCTCCCCCTCAGATTTATCGGATCCTGTCCGGTCTTAAGATGCGACATCTGAGACACGAGGTCTTCCCAGGTATCAGGTTTCATTAAGATCCGATCACCCATTCGAAAGTTATGCATGCGCCTATTTTCTGGATTCTGCAACCTCCCCCTCCCCCCACGATGGTCAGATCGGGCAAGTGACTATTTCCAAGTTAGTTTGGTCGGGTCCCTAATATGCCTGCCAATTTCATCGTCCTAGCATATCTGGAAGTACCCTAACTCGCAAACACCGGAGTAACCGACAGACCGACGGAAAAGTGGTCGGTATATGGCACTTAGCCGGAAGGCAAGTGCCATACAAACTTTTGTCATTTTGCACTGACGAAGTTGTCTGATACCACTGTAACTGGATTTGCATGTCTTCTGCGTTGCTACCTGTGTTGTAAGCTGGACGAAAAGGATTTACAAAAATTGGTGTTACGCATCTTCATTTCTGGAGGTTGAATGAATTCATATCATCCTCTCTGAAGGTTGATATGACTTCTTATGATCATGTATCCTTGAGTACAAAGATTTTTAAAGTTACCATAGTATCTGGTTCCACTAACTGGATCTGGATTATGTCCTTTTTGCACTTACCAAGGTAACCGATACCGTCGTAACTAGATCTGCATTTTGTCATTTTGCACTGACCAAGGTATCTGATGCCACTATAACTGGATCTGCATGTCTTCTGCACTGGTATGTGTGTTGTGTGCTGGACGAAAAAGATTCACAAAAACTAGTGTTAAGCATCATCCTCCCTGGAGGTTGAATGACTTCATACCATCCTCTCTCTGAAGGTTGATATGACTTCATATAATCCTCTTTGGATGGTAATGTGAAAGTCACGTCTACCGCAAAGCCGACTTCACCAAGCTCGCTACTGGCCGCGCGTCTGTGTCGAAAAAAGGCGAAGTAAAGTTAAGTATGATTAGCTTTCAGATAAAACAGTAAGCAAGTAAATCATTTACGTCACGAGTATTCGGACTTCGGCATCTCCTGCAGCAGGGAGAGTAGAATAGGAAGTAGGAAACAGGGCTCCCAGTAGTGTTCCTCCTGAAACACGGAGAGTAGAATAGGAAGTAGGAAACAGGGCTCCCAGTTGTGTTCCTCCTGAAACACGGAGAGTAGAATAGGAAGTAGGAAATAGGGTTCTCAATCGTGTTCCTCCTTTACCAGGGAGAGTAGAATAGGAAGTAGGAAATAGGGTTCTCAATCGTGTTCCTCCTGCATCACTGAGAAAGGTATTAAAAACAGGGTTACTTGGTTGTCATGAAAGCGAAAAGAAGTGCCAAAGAACAGGGGTCCTGCATTCCCGTTTTTAGTACTTGGTTGTCCTGAAAGCGAGAACAAGTGCCAAAGAACAGGGGTCCTGCATTCCCGTTTTTAGTACTTGATGGTCATGAAAGCGAAAACAAGTGCCAAAGAACATGGGTCCTGCATTCCCGTTTTTAGTAAAAAGGACGGTGCAGCGTTCCCCCTTTTAGTAATGATCCTCCTGGTGCAATGTTCCCGATTTTAGTACGTTGTTCCCGTTTTTAGTACGCGTTCCCGTTTTTAGTACGCGTTCCTCCTGCACCGTGTCGTTCCATTCCGTTCCCGTTTTTAGTCGATCCCAAGTTTTCTTATCACCAATTCCACGATCGGAAGAATCCTGTTTTTCGCAGTCGCTTTACAAAACCACGAGGATTGAGTCCAATCCCGGCACGATGAGTGACGATGAAACGAAAAATGCTAACATGGCGGGTCAAATAGATATTTCCCTAATGATGCGTCTAATCCGAGAGGAACGAGAAGCTGCGGAAAAACAGCGGGGAGCCGAAATGGAATTGTGGCGTGATAGTTTTGCAAAACTAATATCGTCAAGGGAAGATCAACAAAATGTTGCTGTTGATACGCTATCTAAGGCTATGCAAAATACGGGAATTGACAAATCCAGCCGTTTGGTAAAAATGTCTCCAACAGAGGATGTTGACCGATATTTGGAAACTTTTGAAAGAACCGCGGTACTGCTAGGTTGGCCTAAATCGCTGTGGATGGCTAGACTGGCACCGTTTCTAAACGACAAAGCAAGCCAAGCGTATAACTCGGTACCGATTGGAGATGCTCACGATTATGCGGCAGTAAAAATAGCTATTTTGAGACGTTTCGAAATTAACGAGGAATACTATCGCCGAAAATTCCGAGAGGAAAGGAAACAGGCGCCCGAAAGTTTCAAAGATTATCAGCATAGGCTAAGCACTTTTGCATAAATGGATGGGCACTGCAAATTTCAAGACCTTAAAAGATGAGGACGCGCTTGAGCATTTGCTTGGGATCGTGCTGGAAAAGGTTCTTTTAGAACAGTTTGTCAATAATACATTCGGGGAGCTTAAAGTTCATTTACTACAAAGCAAAGTCGAC
Source organism: Branchinecta lynchi (assembly GCA_023053575.1). NCBI lineage: Eukaryota > Metazoa > Arthropoda > Branchiopoda > Anostraca > Branchinectidae > Branchinecta > Branchinecta lynchi. The sequence goes on along the minus strand of JAKZAP010000011.1, from coordinate 17,052,168 downwards.
TCTCTAGAAAAGGCTGCTGACCTCGCGGATAGTTTTACCCTTGCCCGTAGAGATAGCAGGTTTGATAAGCCGCGTTTTCCGAAATCAAAAGAGCTGGAAAGCGGTGTAAAGAAAGAACCGACTACCGATAAGGAAATACCGAGTGGAAAATATGGGAAAGGTCCTTTGGTCTGTTTTAATTGTTCCAGAAAAGGACACAAGCAGGCACAGTGTACCTTTAAGGTAAGAACTGGGGACGCGAGTACCAACTCGAGTTCAAATTGGGAGCCGAAAGGAAGAAGTAAGGTTTCGTGCCTTGTACGTAGCCCCGAGCGCGTTGCGTGTTTTGCGAAAGGTCATAGGGTGCACGGGTGGTTGAATGGGAAGCCCGTGGTGGCTGTTCTAGATTCCGGTAGTAACCAAACTCTGGTCCGAGCGGATCTTATTGGGGTAGGGTCCAAAAAGTCCGATAGGGAAGTCATGGTACGATGTTTCCATGGTGATCAGCACGGTTGTCGGTAACCCAAGTGTCCCTTGATTTGTCACGCAAAGACGGTTCGGTGGTCAAAGAAGTGCTCCAGGTGGGCGTGGTGGCTAATTTGCCAGCCGATATTTTAGTGGGAAATGATTTCAAGGGGTTTTCCGAACTTTTGGAAGAATCATCTCATTTTGCCACTGAGGAAAATACGGACATTCGGAGGGTGAACGCGGTTACGAGATCAGAAACCGAGCGGAGAAAAAATGAAGTTGAGACAGAAGATCCGTTTTCTGGGTTTAGCGATGAAATTTTCTTACCTCCGAATGGAAAAGTACGAAAATCTCGACGAGAAAAACGTACGAGTAGAATTCATTTCAATTCCGAGCGGAATAGGTCTGCGCAATCTAAGGGCCGATCGGAAGAAGCAAACTTTAACGTTTTTTCATTGACGCGAGAAGATTTTCGTAAGGCACAAGAAAGTGACGAATCGCTTGATTGTGTGAGAGCTCAGGTATCCGATTTGGAATCCAAGAGAAGTGAACAGACAATTCTTTCTGAAGGACTTCTGTATAGAGTCATTCGTTCTGACAGCCGTCCGGAAAAATGGCAATTGTTTGTCCCTTCGGTTTTGAGGCAGAAGGTTTTGGAGCTGGCTCACGCGGTTCCAATGTCAGGGCATTTAGGGATTCACCGTACGGAACAGAGATTGCTACAAAGATTTTTTTGGTCTGGTCTTCATAAAGACGTGACGAAATTTATCACAAGTTGCGAGGCTTGTCAAAAAACTGCGCACAAAAAGCCGTTTGAGAAAGTACCGATGAAGGAAATGCCAATATTTACCGAGCCTTTTCAGCGAATTGCGGTCGATGTGGTAGGTCCGCTAGAAAAGAGTTCATCGGGGTGTAGATTCATTCTGGTAATAACCGATGTGGCAACCAGGTATCCGGAAGCAATCCCAATGCGCACAGTTACAGCACCGAAAGTGGCAGAAGAGTTAGTAAAATACTGCTCTCGGCACGGAATTCCAGGGGAGGTATTAAGTGACCGAGGAACGAATTTTCTATCCGGTCTTCTGAAACGTTTGTACGATTTACTTGGGGTTAAACGGGTAACAACGACCCCGTATAGGCCTCAGACGAATGGTATAACGGAACGGGTGAATGGTACGATTGTATCCATGCTACGGAAATTCGTTAAAGACGAGACGAAGAATTGGGACAAAGTTCTTCCCTACATATTATTCGCGTATCGTGAAACGCCGCATGCGGCAACGGGTTTTTTGCCATTTGAATTGTTGTACGGCAAGAATCCGAGAGGAATTTTAGATTTGTTGAAAGAATCTTGGACAGGGGAAGGAGCGGAATCGCAGTCGGTTGTTTCTTACGTTTTAGAGATGCGGGAGCAACTTCGAAAATATTCGGAATCCGCCACTGAAAACCAGAAAATATTCTCTGCTAATACAAAGAAATGGTACGATAAAACTGCGAAAGAACGAGAACTGGCTGAGGGCGACGAAGTGTTAATACTTTTGCCAGAGGGCCAAAATAAACTTCAGCTACAGTGGCGCGGTCCTTTCAAAGTATGTCGTAAGGTCAACGATCGAAACTATGAGATTCACATTGATGGGTCAAGGGTAAAAAAGTCTATTTACCATATCAACTTGCTCCGGAAATTTCACAGACCGATTGGAACTGATGTGGAATCTAGTAAAGACGTCGGGTCGAATTTCAGGGACGCGTTTTTTGCATCGAATGAGACCGAAGACACCGAGCCGGAACAAAGAATTGCATTTGAAAATAAGGGGAAAGATCACAAACACCTTATAGGAGTAATAAATGAATTCGAAATGGAGAGACCAAGGAAGGATGAACTGAAGGGAATCGTTCGTGAATTTCACGATGTCTTTTCCGATAAGCTAGGTCAAACCGATTGGATAAGTCACACTATCGATACTGGAAATGCGAGACCAGTAAAGCAACAGGCGTATCGCGTGCCTGAGGCTAAGTTGAAAGCTATCCGAGAGGAATTAGACGAAATGTTGGCTCTAGGAATAATCGAGGAGTGTAATAGCGAGTATGCGTCACCAGTCTTGCTGATCCCCAAGCGCGATAACACAGTCCGATTTTGCGTGGATTACCGGAGGCTTAATGCCATCACCAAAGACGACAATTACCCTATGCCGCGAATCGATGATCTTCTGGGCCGAATTGGGAAAGCGAAATTCATTACCATTCTTGACTGCCGACGTGGATATTGGCAAATGAAAATCGATCCGGGAAGCCGTCATAAGACAGCATTTATCACACCGTTTGGTTTGTTTATGTTCAAAGTTCTTGCGTTTGGAGTAAAAGGGGGGCCATCAAGTTTTCAAAAGCTTATGGATAAGGTCCTAAAAGGGCTTCAAGATTTTGTTAAAGCGTACTTTGATGATTTGGCCATTTTCTCGGAAACATGGGAGGAACATGTGAGACATCTTCGAGTAGTACTGGAGCGATTGCGACAGGCAGGACTAACCCTGAACGTTGAAAAATGTTCTTTAGCTCAAACGTCCGTTTCTTATCTGGGTCACGTAGTAGGTTCTGGGGAAATAAGACCGATGGAGGATAAAGCAAAAGCAGTAGAATCATTTGGGCAACCTGAAACCAAGAAATCCGTGAGGACATTTCTAGGCCTAACAGGGTATTACCGGAAATTCATCCCGAATTACGCATCAATTGCTAAGCCGTTGACGGATTTAACTAGAAAAAAAGGTTCCCGAGCGGGTTCCTTGGTCTTTAAAGGAACAGGAGGCTTTTGAAAAGTTAAGAACCGCGCTTAAAAGTGACACCGTTCTGTACAATCCAGATTTCGGAAGAATGTTCGTGGTTCAAACAGATGCAAGCGATTACGGGTTGGGAGCAGTGTTGACGCAACGTTTCGAAGACGGGGAACATCCGATAATGTATTTATCACGCAAACTTCTACCCCGAGAGGAAAATTTTAGTACCATCGAAAAAGAATGTCTAGCCGTTTTTTGGGCTTTGCGAAAGCTTGACTATTATTTGTACGGACGAAAGTTTGAAGTCGTCACCGACCATAACCCTCTGAAATGGTTACAGGTTATGAAATCGGAAAATCGTAGACTTGCGCGTTGGGCGATTGCCTTACAGGAGTATCAGATGGAAGTGAAAACCCGACCGGGAAAGTCAAACTCAAACGCGGATGCGTTCTCTAGGTTGTAAAGTATAGCATACACGAAAGTGAAGTTGAAAATAGATTAAATAATCTTCAGTTAATTGTTTCTTTTCCATATTGTTTGATTATTCCATTGAAACCGAAAGGATGTTAGTTAGGTTCGGTTAGAGTCATTCCTAACCAAGCAGGAGCAGAGACATCCCATCCAGCCAATCAGCAGCCGACCAAAGCCGTAATTCTGGATGTCTGGGAGCCGCCACAGCCAAGGAGCATTTTCGACATCGACATCCCAGAAGAAGAATTCGAGGAGCTCATGAGGCAATACGACGACGAAGGACCAATATTGGAAGAATAATTTGTGTGTGGTTCTTGTTTTTTTTATGTTTTGCTCACAGGATAGTGTTGCACTTGGGGGGAACGACTGTTGTGGGATGCGTTCTCACGCAGCCCTTTCTCTCGTGCTACACTATCCCTAGCAATTAGCTCTCCGCCCAGCAGTTTATTTCCCAAAGTCAACCATCATAACAATAGTCAATTCTTGAATGAATTAGTTAAGGACGCGAGGTCGGGTGACCTTAGCGTCAGAGCGAACTCGGAGAGAAGGGAGAACACTACGAATCTTACCTGTGCAGAATTACATATTACTTTGACTTTGAGGAAAGCTATTGAGCGGAGAGTGAGTTCAACTATCTTGTATCTTTCTTTTTAAATCTTCATCTTGTTTGACCGATCGGAAGTATTTCTGTAAGAATATAGTTATTTGTTTATTTCAACTATAGACAAGGTTTACGAACACCATAATACGGCAGTATCCCAACAATGCTGCATTGGGGAAAGATTTAGTGTTTCTGTCGGGCGAAAGCCTAAAGTTTGTTTCGTCAATGAATCGGGTTCATGTTTACACAGAAGGAATCAAATTCTGCAAACCAGTTTAAAGTTGCAGTTTTTTCGGATGTAGTTTCACTGTAGTTTGACGTACTTTTGTTCTAGTTATGAAAGTACAATCTTTCGAATGGACAAATGAAACGGTACACCGTACTTTCTTAATTAAACAAAGTACGTCAAACTAGAGTGAAACTACACCACAAAAAAAACAGCTTAAAGCACACCTCTCATTACCTTCTGTTTATATTCCAATATTCTGAACTATCTGAATAATGTAAATCTAAGCTCTACTTTTAACAAATTATCCACGGTTTTGGCTTTTTCAAGTATTTCCCCAGGTCCATGAACTTCTAGCTAGAATTCGACAAATTTCAGAGAACCGGTTTTACGTATCAATAGCATGGTACGTGCGGGCGCTCATAATGCACCTGGAAAATGGTGATTTGCGGCAAGTGCAAGGATTAGTGAGGTGTTGTTAGCGCGTTTACAATGTGACGCATGAAATTTGGGTCTCCGGGTTTAAAAATTCATGAATGCAATTACGGAAGTAGGCTGCAATGACCTTATAGGTACGATGGGTCCTTTAAGTCTCGTTGCCGAACCGGCGTCTTTTTTTAACATAAAAAGTCAAGTCCGAGTCTGTCAACTCTTGTCGGTCCAAGACCAAAAGTTTGTTCGTAAATCAAGATTTTCACTTTTTTTAATACACGGGCAAACCCTGTTTTCCTCGTTTTGTTTCTGAGTAAGCGTGTCTTCAATTTAAAAATTACTTTTTTTTTTATAAATCCACTTTGTGTCTACTTTATTTTCGATGGCCACTATTTTGTCACTTTTTTCGACGGACAGATTTGTTTATTTCATAGCTATTCTTTTCTCTTTACCAGGATTTCAAAAAGACGCTCGGCTCCTCGGCGTTTCACAAAATGTTACGTGTGGCGCATTTCGTAGTACTCTCTATTTAGAAGAACGATTTGTCATTTATTTAGCGATTTGACCTGGAATTGTAATTTCTGTCCGTCAGTCGGTCTGTCGGTCCCGGTTTTGCTAGTTCGGGCACTTCCAGATAAGCTAGGACGATGAAACTTGGCAGGCATATCAGGAACTGGACCAGATTAAATTAGAAATACTCGCTTCCCCGATCCGACCATCTGGAGGGGAGTGGAGAGAGGGGGAATCCGGAAAAATGAGGAAAAATGAGATATTTTTAGCTTACGAACGGGTTATCGGATCTTAATGAAACTTGATATATGGAAGGAACTCGTGTCTCAGACCCTCCATTTTAAATCCAAACCGGATCCGGTGACATTGGGGGGAGTTGGAGGGGGAAACCGGAAATCTTGAAAAACACTTAGAGTGGAGGGATCCGGATGAAACTTGGTGAAAAGTACAAGCACAAGTCCTAGATACATGGCTGATATAACCGGAACGGATCCGCTCACTTTGAGGGAGTTGGGGGGGTGGGGGAGAAGTCCGAATTTGTAGTGATCCCGCGAGTTCCGTGCTTCCTGATGTGCTGGGACGATGGAAATTGACAGGCATCTGTGGAACCCGACCAGATTAAATAGGAAATCGTCAATTCCCAGATTCGACCATCTGTTGGGGGGGGGAGTGGAGGGAGGGGGAAGCCAAAATTTGAGGTATTTTTATCTTGCGAACGAGTCATCGGATCTTGATGAAATTTTATATTTAGGATGACCTCGTGTCTCAGACGTCCCACTATAAATCCGGACCGGATCCGATGACACTGGGGGGAGTTGGAGGAGGGAACCGGAAATCTTGAGAAACGCTTAGAGTGGAGGGATCGGGATGAAACTTGGTGGGAAGAACAAGCACAAGTCCTAGATACGTCATTGATATAAGCGGACCAGATCCAGGCACTCTGGGGGAGTTGGGGGGGGGGGTCCGGATTTCTAGCGATCCCGCGAGTTCGGCATACTTCCTGATGTGCTAGGGCGATGAAACTTGGCAGGTATGTCAGGGACCCGAACAGGTTCACTTGAGAACAGCCGTTTCCCCAATCCGACCATACTGGGGGGAGTGGATGGATGGGGAGTCCGGAATCTAGTGGCGTGTATAACTTTTGAACGGGTGATCGGATCTTGATGAAATTTTATATTTAGGATGACCTCGTGTCTCAGACATCTCACTTTAAATCCGGGCCGGATCCGATGACACTGGGGGGAGTTGGAGGAGGGAACCGGAAATTTTGAGAAACGCTTAGAGTGGAGGGATCGGGATGAAACTTGGTGGGAAAAACAAGCACAAGTCCTAGACACGTCATTGACATAACCGGGACGGATCAGGGCACTGTGGGGGAGTTGGGGCCGGGGTCCCGATTTCCAGCGATCCCGCGAGTTCGGCATACTTCCTGATGTCCTAGGGCGATGAAACTTGGCAGGTATGTCAGGGATCCGAACATATTGACTTGAGAACAGCTGTTTCCCCAACCCGACCATCGTGGGGAGAGTGGGTGGATGGGGAGTCCGGAATCTAGTGGCGTGCATAACTTTTGAACGGGTGATCGGATTTAAATGAAACTTGTCTGGTGAGCTATCGCCTCGGACGTTCAGTGTCACGTCCGGGTCGGGTCCGATACCTGTGGGGATGGAGGGGGGAGGGGACTCGAGAAACTCTAAAAGCAGAGGGATTGGGACGAAACTTAATGGATAACAAGCATTAGGCCTAGATGAAATTGAAGGAGCCAAATGGTTTCGGGGCTCTGTGGGGGGAGTTGGAGGGGTTTCCTGGAATTCCGGTAGTCGTGAGTTAGAATAGTTCGAGATGTAAAACGACAACGAAACTTTGCAGGCATATTAGCGACCCGAATTATCTTGACTTAAGAACCTGACACAACATACCCCCGGAAACTTCCGTTCCTAGATCCGAGCATTTTTTGGGGAGCACGAGAAGAGAGATATGGAAATTGACTTCTATAAATTGCAAACGAGTGGTCTGATTCGAGTGAAACTTTATGGGTGATACTCAATCGATGGCCTCGACATGTGAAACATGCGTTCGAACCATATGCGACCACGATGGGGGTGGGGGGACTTTTGACAAGCACAAAAACCAAACGGATGGACCGAATGAGATGCAAATTCGACTGTGCCGAGTTTATGCGGCCTAGATTTGTTATTTGGCGTCCGGGCCGAATTCCGTCAAGGTAGGGGGGGGGGGGGGTACTGGAAACTTGCAGATAGGCTAAGCTCCAATTTCAGTAAAACTTGATGGACAGGAACAGGGAATTAAGAGATTGGGCCCGAACCGGCTCCGACAACGTTGGTGGGAGGGGGGGGGGGGGGGTACCGGAACTTTCCAAAAATGCTCAGATTCGAGTAAAACTTGATAGATGGTATAAAAGAAGATGCTTTAGGTGGTCGATTTTTTATATTCCGAACCAGATTCGGCCACGGTAGGTCGAGGTAGAGTGGGTACCGGAAATCGTGTCGCACGTCTAGGGATCAAACAAATGGATTTATTGGGATGAAAGTTTGAACAGTCATGTGCATTTGCTACAGACAATCGAGACGATGCCGGAACTGCTCAGAAATGAGTGAAACTAAATATCCTATTTCTATTTCCGAACCGCATTTTTGGATGGCGGTCGTATTTTGTGACGTTCTCATCTACTTTCTTGTACAGCCTACTCGTACAAGTGCCATATGAGCTCGTAGCTCTTGTTGAAACTTGAAACATATTAAAGGCTAGAATTTGTATGGTAAGTAGTTAATCTTGCCAGACAAAGGCAGACTAAGAGAAGTTTTGCCTGCGGCGCTTGTTTAATTTGTCCTGCCTACAGGCGTTGGAAGCTTTCCTCTTTAGCGAGAGCTGAAATGAAAAGCTGAGGTTGTGAATTTATGTGTAAATAAATTTTGATTACAAGAATAATTTTAGCTGATGCATTGCAGTTTGTTTGAACCACTTCTATTATTTGTTGGCGGGGAATTTGCGCCGTTGCCGCGAAGCAGCAACAGTTCATTTTTGTCTGTACATGCGAGTCGTAAATTGCGATCCAGAAGTCGTTGAAATGAGGGGTCTCACCCCCCCCCCCTGGTCTGAGTGCTTCGGGCCCTTACCCTACACCTTCATGATCTGCTACCACTTAGTCTGTTTGGGTCAAGTAGACTAAGGCTTAGGAAAACTAGGCTACTGTGCCATCTAGGATGGACTGCATCATACGATTTTTAACGGATGGCATTTAGTGTCAGTGTAAACATGACCCCTTATTTTATTATACCGATTAATATCCTGCTTTTGAAGATAGAATCCTGGAACATTTAGTTGCACGAAAGTGGAAAATACTTTGTGCTTTATTTTAATATCTGCTTGCTGGTTCTGTCACCTGGTTTTGACGCACGCCAAATCAGACTACTTTTTGCAGGAATCATTGCTGATATATCATCAGACAATTTTGATGTGAAGCAATACACAAGCAGCATTTTAGAAAGAGGAATTAGCTCATCATACCAGCTTTCTAAGTTAACTGCAGGTGAGTATTTTCTGAGTTCTTTGCTTTAATGTTGTTATAATTTATTTTTCACTAAGATGATAGTTATAAATATAAAAACAGAAGACAATGCCAATCTTGGCCGTACCCAGGCAATTTTCTAATTTATGTTCTTTATAGTATACAATCTTATTAAGTGACAGGCCTGATGCTAAGGTAATAGGAATAGAGCAGTTTCGGCTTACTGAAGTACGGTAATGAGAAGAATATAAGGCTCAGAATTGTAAATAATCACAGATTTGTACATGTACATTTTTAACACGCACATTTTATCTTTCGTTATTTTATTTTTATCTGCATCCTCACCGTTTTCTTCTGGTTTTTAGTCACATCTCGTCTTATTGTCTGTTGGTTCCGCATCGTTCTCCTGTTGTGATTGTGGTGGATTTTATGATTTAGTTTTGTTTTGTTTGTCGCTGAGGACGGTTTGCCGGAAGTGCAACCGAAATATCCGAATTTATATTTATCCCTCGCACATCATCCTAGAGGGATAATTAGCTGATCAAGAAAAAACCCCGAAAATCACGGTTTTCTATTTCTTTCGTAATGAGAAGAGCGAAACATCTTGGATGGCGAATCGAAGTTCGTCCAACCTATCCTGCCATCATAAGACCTGTGTTTGCGGTAGCATAGGGATGCCAGATCCTTTGAATTTTGTATTATTCGTTAGTTGTGTTTTTGCAGAAACGATGTTACAACGGTACTGGATCTGCAATTAGTCCTTTTTGCAGTTACCGTGGTATCTGATATAGGGTTGCTCTGCAAAATCGACATTTGCCAGATTTGAGCTTTTAGAAGTCAACCAAAAAGAAATACTGATATGCACTTACATTTAGAGTGGTGTAAATTCTTTCCCACCAGATCGACAGAAAACTAGACTCCTTGAGATGAATCAGATAGCACGATCAGTTATTACGGTCCGACCGCGAATCTGAATATCAAATGCTGCCATAACCGGCCAGATACCACGATAACTGCAAAAACGTCTTTTGATCGTGGTATCAGATACCATGGTATCTGGTATCGGCAAAAAGACAACTATGTCTTACAGTAGAATTAGGATATTATGTTTCTTCGAACATTTTTTCGTTTTTTCCCAACCTTATTTATATTTTTGTCTCTATAAAACTTAAGATATGATGGGAACTTAATAATACCTGATAGCCAAAGAGTCTCAGCTTTGTTTTGACTCTAAACAATAAATTATCCTTTAGCTGCGTTCTTTGTCCCGGGAGTTCTCACCGGTGGTCTCCGGTTTTTCTTATAAGCCGTTTTTGCATTCACCGGTGACTTCTCACCAGTCTTATAACCCGTTTTTGCACTAACCAGTGTCCGGTTTTATCTCACCGGTGCGGACTAACCAGAACCTGCTCGTGAGCCCTGCTGCAGGGAGGAGTTAGCCGGTTTTCATCAACTCACAGGGAACCAAAAGAACGCGTTTTAAGGGAAGAACCGGACACTGGTGACTAAACACCAGAGACAGCCCGGAGTGCAACGAACGCAGCTTTTTTTGATTTTTCATCTGTTTTTGAAAATTCTGTTTCTTCTGTTATTTTGAATGAAAGCTATTGCGTTCTTAAAGTAAAACTGAAAATCAAACTTATGTATGCGTCATTAATCGAATCCATTGAATTATTTGGGTTCTGCAAACGGATTTATTTTTTATTTTTTGCAGATATCTGCGGCTATCCCCGCAACGAAAACTCCACTATGACGCGGGAAATTTTAATCTGAACACAAACGCGGCTTTTCAGTGAGCAGTGGTGAGATTGGTGAAGATTGCTTAGTGCCTGAACAAACAAAAAATCATAAATCTTTCTCGTAAGGCATAGCCTACAAGCAAAAATACAAGCGCATAGAGGTACCACAAATCACACGGAAATTTGACTATTTGAAAATCGATTATTCGTGAATAGCGAACAACCAAGTAACGCATTTTCAGCGTGTCTTCAAGCCAATGTTAGTGAATAAGTGATTGGTAACTAGATTGTCCTATCCGAGCCATTTTCGTTTAAATTTTAAAATATTCGTCTGCTTCATTGTTTCATCTTTGTGTTTTTTTTTATTTTTGATGGAAGAAAAAATTATATTATCATCATCATCATTCTTTTGAGCCATCTAACGTTAAGGCAACTAAGGTTGAAGCTTAATTTCGTTTAGGCCTATCGCAGATTGAAAGCTCCATCACCCAAGAAGTGTTATCCAAATACGATGTGCTATTAGATCATGCTGGAAGAGTTGATGAGCTCGAACATAGGCTCGGAAGTCTATCAGATCTGTCTAAAGTAAGTTTTTAAAGTATGTTTTGGATGAATTAAGAGCAGGGGCGTCACGACGGAGGGGGGGGGGGGGGGCTCGCCCCCCGCCCCCGATGTTGTTTGCCAGTCAGTAAAAAATAACCGAGTCTGAGCGAAGCGCCGCGATTTTTCGTCTAAAAAGTCGGTTTTTCTGAAAATTAGAGTCAGAACAGTCGTTTCTTTCTTGAAAACAGTCGTTTTTTCTGCAAAACAGTCGGTAAAAATTACCAGCCAGTCGGTAAATGCCTTGACCCCCCCCCCCTCCAAAAAAAAAATAAAAAAATAAAAAAGAAACATTGGCTAGTAACGCCTCTGCTTAAGAGTTGTAATTATTGTTGTCTTTTCTTTTATAATAAAAATAATTTATTATGAATCAAGCTACCTCGTTGAAACAGGAAAGTGAAAAGTCCAATAGAAGTAAATAAAAACGTCTTGTAGATCGGCAAAGAGATAGATAGATGTTCATCGAAGCAAAGATTGTCTCATACCTCAAAAATTTACATTATTTATTTTGGGATTTGGTCGACGAGGTCGGAACATAAAGACCAGGGTCTATAGGCACTTAACAGAGCAGTTATTAGAGCAGTTATGAATTTCTTAATTTTTCTTAATTTTAATTTTAAGAGTTTTTGGTAATTTAACAGTAAAACTTACTTTTATTTATTTAGCATACTTTGACTGTAGAAAATAGATAGGCAGACTTGAAAATTGGTAAATACCTATATATAGGTAAATAGTTAGCCTTTAGGAATTGGTCATAGGTATACATTTGCTTGTAGAAATTGCTAAGCTTTGTTCCACACTTCCGAACAGTCCAGATCCGGTACAAGACTCGATCACTTCCCCTAAAACTCAACTGTCAAGCATGAAAATACAAATTAATGTTAGTAAGTCTTCGGTTATGAGGTTTAGCAGACTCATAAGAAAAACTGCTAAATATGCGTCGTCATTCAGGCTGTGTAAATCTGTTAAATTGCTTGGGGTATGATGGGTGACGATCTGAAATGGAATTCTCATGATGAAAATATTATCCGTAAAACAAACTTTCTGATTAAATCCCTCTACCCTCAAATCCTTTGGTTTGGATACGAAATGCCTCCTCTGTTACTTTAAAACCTATATCCGTCCTCATTTAGAATATGCTTCACCGCTTTGGCATTCTTCTCTTTCTGCAGATCTCTGACCGCCTGGAAAATGTGCAAAAGAGAGCAATGAGAATCATTCTGCGCGGTTATAACATTTCATTGGAAGAGGCTCTCATTATACTGGGCGTTCTTGAATTAATTGACCGCAGAAATACCCTTTCAAACAATTTCGGAGCAAACATAGCCTATTGTGGTGGTCCCAGACGAGCCGTTTATTCCCGTCCCGTCGTCCGTGCGTCGGTCCGAAAGGAACACCGGCAATCAGTTTTTGCCCTGTCCTGTCAATTCGTCAACTCAGATTTGCAGTTTCATTCCAACATTTATTTCAGGTCGTATCTTGTAAAGTGTTTTAGTTAATTTGTTGTGGTTTTACATATTTCGTAAATATTTTAATGACCTCTTCTTGCTTTAAGCTATTTAGAATTAAATTTGATTGATTGGTTAAATTGATTGATTGATTGATTAATTGATTGATTGATTGATTCAGTTTTTTGAAGTCTGTGTAACATCCACATGTACCTATTTTGACCACTATATTACAGGGTCTTTTGACTGACATATCTGATGTTCGGAACAGGCTGGTCAGGCCATATGAATTGTTGAAAGACAAAATTCAAAGCTTAGAGAGGCTTCAGTCGACATGTGATACCCTGAGAGATCTGAGCTGGTATCTCCAGCTATTGGGGCGATTGGAAGAAGAAACGGACCTTAAACAGCAAGCCGAAATTCTAGAGGAAATTGGTGAGTTATTACAGCTTCAACAAGGTCTTTTCCGGTCCATGTTCCACTAAAGGGTTAGCATGAAAACGCAAATGCGATATGATGGAACGGGTTCAGGCTCCCCCCCCCCCCGCCACCCCTCCCCCCCCCCCCCGGTATATAGATAGTACTTTTTCCCCTCTGGCAGTAGTTTTTGTTACTACTTCGGTAGTGAATTTTATTTTAGCGAAATCCTGCCCAGTTTCTGAGACGCGTGAAAATTTGCCGAAGATCTATATTTCAAATTAAAAAAAAAATTCAGTACAAAAAGGTTTCGGTTGGAAGTGGGGGGCCGAAAAGTGGGAGAGTCGCCTGGGGATTTTCGCCTAGACCGATGGAACAACCTTGCAAGTGGATTTCGCTTAGAATACAGACAATGCAAATCGAGCAAAAGGGGAACTTTATAAATCCCTGAGAATAGAAAATAAGATGACTGCGTGAGACAAAATAGTCAATGAGCCATTTAGAGACTGGATCAGTGTGAAAATTTTGCAAGGGGTTTTTCCAGGGTCATGCAAAATCTTAAAAAGCTTGTATAAAAGTGACTCGCTAACATGGTGTTATTGTTTGAGATTTTATCTAGATTTTATTTTTGTTTTCAGACCGTTGAAATTACCGCAAAAAGAAAATAGACTAAACGACGTTTCCACGAGTTTCAACTAGTGGGGCGAGTGCGTGGCACACAATTCTGTTTCCACGACAAACAAACGGCACACGAATATGCCACGGAAAAACGCCTATAGCTTCACTCTCTATATTTATATTATTCCTTTAAAGCACTTTAAAGCAGAGTATCCAGACACGACGCTCGAAATTTCGCATTAAAGCTAGTTTGGAAACTGGACTTACCCTTAAAGTACACCTCGCACTATGTACTGTTTATGATCCAGTATTAAAAAATTCCACGGCTTTGGCTGTTTTAAGCATTTTCCAGGATTCATTGACTTCTAGCAACATCTTGACAAGATGCAGAAAACTGGTTTTACCCTTCAATATCATGATGCGTGAAAATTCGTCGGGAGCATATTGCGCATGGAAACTATCCCATGGAAACGATCCCATTCTATGCGTTGATAAACTGGTCGAGAATCTCTCGTATAAAGATGTTGAATACCCCTGGATGGGTATTCTTTTTTGATAAATTTCCTTTGGTTCTGTGATTTTGTATCTACGTTAATGTTGTTGTTGTATTTTTGTAATTGTTGTTTTTCTTTTCTTCTCACATACTCCATCTTTTCTTTCCGTTGTGTTGTTGATGGGTAATAAAATACTTCATTCATTCATTCAGTGACTCTTTGCAAGTGCAAAGATTAGTGAGGTGTCGTTACCGGGTTCAGAATATAATAAGAAATTTGTGTCTCCGGGATTAAGAATTAATGAATGCAGTTACGGTGCATTGGTATTATTGTACGACGGGTCCTTCAGCCGTTTTGACCCGTCTTTTCCCCCGATGGTTCTGTATCCCGTTAGCTTTTATGTAGAACTACAGTCTTCTTTTTAACATTTAATTAAATTTGAACATTGTCATTTTTTTTTTTGCATCCACTTGCTGTGATAGAAATCAACTACCAGTCAGCCGTAGTAGGTAATTGGGGCTCCAAAGAACACCAGAATGGGTTGTCTTGGTCTTCATTTGCCACTTAGCCCAAAATGTCCTGTTCAAAGTTAAGTAAGTGTTCAAAGAAGCATACCTGTACTGTACCTAGATAGTTCAATTCAATTCATTTTGCTTTATTTAACGGTTTTTGAAAAAAAAAAAAACACTGAAAACAAATATTACACTAAACTAAAACAATCAAGTCGAAGGGGCTCCGGGTGCAACCTGGGTCACCCGCAGAGACCGTTCCATTCCAGCCACACAGGCTGAGACAACCTCAAAAGCGGGGCAGATGCAGCCCGCACAAGTGGATTAGACGACCTGAGAATCCTGTTCTGCAAAGAAAGAATATTTCTCCTCCTTAGTTCAGGAAAAGAAGGTAGTCCCGCCACCACAAACATACGAGAAGTACTGCAGTGTCTAGGCAGACCATGCAGCCACCTGAAAGCATTCTTGTAGAGAATCCAAAAAGAGCGGTCAGTTTCCCCAGAGATGCTGGTCACAAGGGTCAGGCAGTGAACTGGAGTGCAATAGGCCCTGAAAAGAAAAATTGTATGGCTTCGATAGTAGTAGGAAACAGTAGACGAGTAAAACGCCTTATCTCTAGGGAGCATTCAGTTACGTCTAAAAAGCTTCGTGGTGCTAACTTGTTTATTCTCAGAAACCATTTCGTCAACGAGGAAGCTTGATGAGGTCAACGCCTATACCGACACCTGTCCTTGTGTGGCCACCTGGCGAGCAAAAACCGAAGCTGAGGCAGTGGCTAGGTTGGAAAACTCCCTGATGAAAGGAGAAGTCGAAGAGGTAATCCGTCAGTGAGCTTGTCTGGAGCGTTGGTATTTGTGGATTTTGCCCCTTTTGATATTTACCACTTCTTGATTAGACCCCGTGCTGCAACGGTCCCCGACAAGAGCGGCGAGAAGGAAAATGATGGCGGTGCGTCCAATGAATTTGGTGTTCGCGCGCCGCAAATATTAATAATCAGTTAGTAATAATAATTTATCTACCAAAAAGCACAAGGCACAGGTGGAGTAAAGAAAAGAAGAAGAAAACATACATGTCTGTATTGAAAACCCCAAAGGCCATATCCAGGATATACAGACATAGGAAGTTAACTGAATAACAAACTAAGAAACATTACTTCTCAACTCGAGTGCTTTTGTACAAAATTACCAAACGAAACAATCACTCTTGGTGATGTAGATCGGAAGATACAAAGAAGCTGCCCACCCTTCCCACAAAACAACGAACCCCTTAAATGCGAATGCTCCTGGAACCTGAAAAGAAAATGATCCAAATCGTCTCCTCCAGCCATTTCATCATAACCTGCTTTTACAAGTCGGTCATTCGGTACTTCAATTATCTTTAAATATTCCTTGAGTCCAAGCTGACTTTGAAACATATGTTCAAATAATGCATGTAACGGATACGTTAGATGCATTATTTGATAATGCATATAACGGATGCGTTAGATGCATTATTTGAATATATCAATTACCTTTAAACAAAATCTTAATCATGTGCAGTAGTAAGAGGAAACAAAATTACGCTTCGACATCATGAACCGACGGGATCTAGGGGTCCTGATCGATGGGGATCTGCGTTTCTCTCAACATTACAGCGTTACCGTGAAATAGGGTAATAAAATCCTTTGTGTAGTTCGAAGAAACTTTACATTTAAGTAGGATGGTTTGTTCTCACTTCTTGTCAAGTCGATGGTTCGCCCGATCGTTGAATATGGCCACACGACAGTGAGGCCATATTACAATTGTGACATTGAAGCTTATGAAAAAATTCAACGGAGAGCTAGGAAGATCTGTGTGATCTTCCCTACCAAGTGAGATTATCCAAGTTGTGCCTTTCCTTCATTACATATAGATTTTTTAGAGGAGACGTGATTGAAACATTCAAATTAATCAATGGAAGTTATGACAATTTTGAAGTGACTTTTTAGTAAGATTCAGCATTAACCGTCATCATCGGAGACACGCGTACAAGCTTGCAAAATCAAGATTCCACAAGGACGTTTTTAAGTGGGGTTTTTGCAACAGAATTGGTGATCCTTGGAACAGCCTTACCGAAGATGCGGTTAATGTTGAATCGATCAATAGTTTCAAGTGCATTGTTGATGGGATTTTTAACTCTGATCAGTTCGACTACTGAAAATTTCTTAAGACTTAATTAGAGGCGAAAGCTTTTTCTCTTGGTTTATTTTTTATGGCACTTGTCCTTCGGCCAAGTGCCATATAGCGATCGCAATTTCTGTCCGTCCGTCGGTCTGTCCAGGTTTTGCTAGTTCGGGCACTTCCACATAAGCTAGGACGATAAAACTTGTCAGCCGTATCAGGGACCCCAAATGATTAAGTTGGAAATAGTCACTTCCCCCATCCGAGCACCGTGGGGGGAGTGGAGGGAGGGGGAATCCGGAATCTTGAGGTATTTATAACTTTTGAACGGGTGATCGGATCTCGATGAAACTTGATATTTGGAAAGACCTCATGCCTCAGACAACCCACTTCAAATCCGGACCGGATCCAGTGACTTTTTTTTTTGGGGGGGGGGGGGCTGGAGGGGGCAACCGGAAATCTTGGGAAACGCTATGAGTGGAGGGATCGAGATTAAACTTGGTGGGAAGACACCTAGCAAACACTAGATACATCATTGACATGACCGAGCCGATTCGGGCACTGTGGGGGAGTGGAGGGAGGGGGAATCCGGAATCTTGAGGTATATATAACTTTTGCACGGGTGACCGGGTCTCGATGAAACTTGATATTTGGAAAGACCTCATGCCTCAGACGACCCACTTAAAATCCGGACCGGATCCGGTGACTTTTGGGGGGAGCTGGAGGGGGCAACCGGAAATATTGGAAAACGCTATGAGTGGAGGGATCGAGATGAAACTTGGTGGGAAGACACCTAGCAAACACTAGATATATCATTGACATAACCGAGCCGTGCCTACTCGTAACAAGTGCCATATGAGCTCGTAGCTCTTGTTATTTATTTATTTATCACCCGTCATTTCAAAAAGAAAAGGGACGGAGAACAAAAACGAAAAGAAAAATAAAACAAAAGCGAAACGTAACACTTTCATAGGAAACACACACAAAATCGACAATTACTAAATGAGACGCTCTGACTGACTAAAAACTGAACACGATTACATAAATATACACCTAAACTCTGAAAATTTTGCTCCAAGGGTGGGACTGGATTGTTGAGTTGTACTTGCTAATCAGGTTAGATATAGGAAGCTCAGGGTCTTTTCTGTTATATATTTTCATCATTTTGGTATTTCTTGTCCAAGGGGGGAGCAGAAGTAAGTATTTGGAGAATCCGAAGAAAGTGGAACGGAGTTTATTTTTCTCACTAGTTGAGAGCTAGGATTTTTCGGTTGAAACGGGTTACATTCTTTACAAGTAGAGATAG
Organism: Branchinecta lynchi; assembly: GCA_023053575.1. NCBI lineage: Eukaryota > Metazoa > Arthropoda > Branchiopoda > Anostraca > Branchinectidae > Branchinecta > Branchinecta lynchi. Next base: position 17,033,915 of record JAKZAP010000011.1, on the reverse strand, counting down.
GAAGCGAATATTTTTCTTTCAAAATGTTCAGTTAGAAGCCGGCGGGTGAGTTTTAATGACGAGCCAATGGGGAGACCAAGGTGAACAATGTTCTCAACGGGTTTTATATTGATAATATTATATATCAATAATAATATTGATTTTTATTATTATTATTACCTATTTCAAGTCACTATAAACTAACTTGCGATGAAATAAAATACTCGACGACATTACCATGACCTGACTAGCATTGTCATTAAATCTGTGTGTGATCTGTCCAGCTGTTTTAGCTGTTTAATAAGCGTATACGTCACGGCGAATTTACGTCAGGTACGGGATAAAAAGTGTTTTAATTATTACGAAAAAAATTTCCCAAAATCAAAAGTTCTTGTTACATGTGCTAAAATCGGATACGTCTCAAAGTTTTTGCCAGGTTTCTCGGGCACCCATCTGTACACCTCGTGCAGGTTCCCGACCAGGACCCCTCGGTACGCCCATTTTTTTTTTTTTTTTTGTAGAACGCTTTGTCATTTCGCTAATACAAATAGCACCTGCCCGTTTATTTGCGAAATCGCCACCACGCCATTTGTCTCTGGTGAAGTACTATTCGTCTCGCCAGTCTTGTTAAAGTGCTAGTCCTATGAAATGTGTATATTGCTGGTATTAGTGTTGTAAGTACTATGGTTTAAACACTTTCTTTTTTAGATTCTGCAAGCTCTTCATGTCTTACACCTTCTTGGACTTTCCAAATCCGCAGTTTTTGGCGCCCTGAAGAAATGTGGCCAATCAGTTCGTAACGCCATTCACCTTGCGACAGACGCTGAGAGAATATCTGCTTTAGTGGTAGACGATAAACCCAAAGGTAAATAAAACAGCATCCCTCACTAACTGCGGTCACGCACCCAAGGCAAAACCTCCAGTAGCGTCTCACATCCTACACGAATGGAACGGATCCCCCCTCTCCCCCCCCCCCCCCCCCAGGGTGAAATGTGAACCAATCTCAAAGTAGCCTTTAGAGTTTTGACTGAAAAAGGCGCAGAGATAGGAAAATCTAGGTACCCATCTTATACCCTTACAGAGGCTTGAAGACCCGACTAAAATGCGTTACTTCTTTGCTACTATATTCACGATTATCAGATAGTGGAAGAAACATCACCGGCCGAAACGTCCCGTGACAGAACGTTGCCGTGACAAAACGACTCCATGAAAAAACGTCATCATAATTTCCGTGACATGGGGATGTGAACAGGTTAGATGAATTCGCCTTTGCGCGGGATCACTGTTCCTATGGCCGGCTTCTACAGGACTATTGTAGTGGTTTGCGAACTCTGTTCACAAGCCCCTCGGTAGCTCAGTTGGTAGAGCGACTGCCTTGTAAGCAGAGGGTCTGGGTTCAAATCCTGGCTGAGGAGCATATTTGACTATCAGTTCACTACTTATTTGAAAAAACGTCCCCATGACAAAATGCCCCCGTGTCAAAACGTCCCCACGGCAAAATGTCCCAAGTATAGATGATCGAGGTAAAATAACTTCAGAGTGTGCATTACAGATGTGGGAACATTCCTTATAAGCAGGAAATACCGGTTGCTTCATAAATCACATTTAAAGCACAATGGACACTCTTAATGTTTTACTTTGTATTAAATGCTTCACAAATAAACATTTCCGACTTCCTTTGGAAGGCGCTACGAAAATCGGCCGTTTTCTTGTTATCCCGTGTCTATACCTCTCTGGCATTTCGGCGATCCAAATCTTAGGAGCTGGGATGTCATGGCAGGCAATTCAAAAACTCCCAGCAATGCTTTATAGAAAAGGATATATTTGTGATGTCACCAAAGTCAAACCGCAGATGCAGTTTACCTGATTATTCTAGTGTTTAATCGGAAGTTCCATGGCTTAAAGTGCCTGTTTCAAGTTTTTCTTTGTGGAATAGTGTTGTGAAGCTTGATTAGCTTGCTTTATAAAATGTACCAGAATATGCAATAAGCTTATAAAAAAAAAACATAGCTACACAAAATATTGAAAAACAAATAACCTATTCAAATCTGAAGTATACAAGCTGATTTGTGCATAAAGTAAAGATCTAACTAAGTATTATAAGAAAAATCACTTTTATCTTTGTCCAAGCTAGTAAGTTGAGGATGTACTGGCCCAAAAAATTACACTTTGAAATATCACAGAGAGGAAACTGTTGAAAAAGCTGCTGATCTAGGGGGTAAGCATTGTTCCTAGGTTGTTACAGAGTGGGATTGGGGTAGTTTCATGTGCCCATTGAACTTTAAAGATTTAAATCTGAAACTACCTGCACAGGCTACCTGCGCTACCTGAATTAAAAGGTGGCGGAAAACATATGGTGGCGAAAACCCGCAGTGGCTGTGGAACACTGCCACCTGCTACACTGCTACTAGTTTTCACGGAGCTACACCATGGTAGCTGAGTGAAAAGGGCGTTTTTCCGTGATACAATTGTAGGCCACACACTGATTTTTTTCCCGCGGAAACACGATTGTGTGCGACACAGTCAAGCCACAAGATGTCGCCGTTTTGTCTATGTTTTGGCCGATAATTTTAAATGTCTGAATATATAAATAGAAATCAATTCAATTCAATTTCAATTTATTTTTAAAATTCCTTCACGGGCAAGCCGAACATTGGATTTTTCGTCATAAACATAATAACATCAACACCTTTGTCATAATTTTGTCATAAATAATAAACTTATATACAATTCGAATCACTGTAAGTGATCATTTACAATTACACTTATATTAGAACTGAAATTCAAATCACTATAACATAAACAAGAGTTACAACGAATTATGCATTTCGACGAATGACGTCACGTTAAACTGTAAGTGATCATTTACAATTACACTTATATTAGAACTGAAATTCAAATCACTATAACATAAACAAGAGTTACAACGAATTATGCATTTCGACGAATGACGTCACGTTAAACGTATGTAAGAACTAGGATTCAAACAATTATAAAATAAGCACGAATTACGATGAATTATACGAGAATCACGATGAGTTATACATTTCGACGAATGACGGTACGAAGCTTTTTCTGTATCGGTCATGAGATGCAGAAAGGGGATGTAACTTAGGAATCGGCTGCGAAACCATTCGCGCAGGTCTAGGCCTAACAGGTTCAAACTCAGGCGGGAAAATGTCTCGCAGACGAGGATTCTCAAGCGTCTTAACTCCAAATTTGAGGCACATTTTTTCCCGACGTTGGGCCAAAGATTCCAGCTTGAAACTCCGAAGAAGCTCAATGTATGGCACCTTTGGCGATTTGGAAGTAACAAGGAGGGCTCGGAATTGCAATCTCTCCAACGAATTCGACTGATCCCGTGTCAAACCGAAGTGCCATACCTGACAGCAATATTCTAAAGTGGGGCGGATAAAAGACAAGAAAGTTTTTAAAAGGTGCTCGGTAGGGACACCGTAACGGGATAATAATTTTAGGGATCGGATTGCCATATTACCCTTTTTAAGCATGCTGTCCACTTGTTTGATCCATTTTAAGTCATGGGTAATATGGATTCCCAGTAACTTTATGTGTTTCACACACTGGGCAGTGGGGAGGGGAGGGTAAAAGTCCGGCATGCTTTTTAAAAAGGATATAGTTAGCACCAACGATTTATCCATGTTGACGACCATGTCATCCATAGCTGCCTCATCACAGATATCATCGATGATAACCTTAGCACTGCTTTTAATATTTCTTCTGCACACTTCAAGCAGCGACAGGTCATCCACGAATTTCCACCTATCTGCGAAAGAAAGTGCGAGCTCATTGACCATAACCAAAAAAAGAAGCGGTCCCAACAGAGTACCCTGGGGTACACCGCAAAAAATAGGTAAAATATCTGAAAATATCGTTTTGTACTTAGTTTGTTGTGTTCGGTTTGACAGAAATTGTGCAACAATTCGTACCAGAAACGGCTCAATTTTAAATTTATTTAGGAGTTTGGCAATGAGCTTGCTGTGGTTAATTAAATCAAACGCTTTTTTTAGGTCTATAGCTATTAAATTAATCCATATATTTGGATTATCCAAATTCTTAAGTATTCTATCTAGCAAGCTAACTAAGTAATGTGCTGTTGATGTTTTTGGCAGGTTACCAAACTGCTTCGGGTCAACAAGTCTCAAAATTGTTTCTTTTAACCATGATGAAAGGAACTGTTCGTAAACTTTACTAAAAATAGGGGTCATAGTAATTGGGCGCACACCAGTAAAATCATTAGGGGAATCTTTTTTCGGAATAGGTGTCACATAACCATTTTTCCAAACTGACGGGTACTCACCTGATTGTGTTATTTTATTAAAAATATGTGAAAGGGGACTACTAATTTTCTCAGGGAAAGCTTTAATCAACTCAACGGGAATATCTACGGGTGTTACACTCGTTCTTTTAAGCCTCCTTAATTTTTTAGTTACTTCATCTTGGCTAATTTTAGGGAAATCAAAATCAGGTGGGATTTGGGGAATTTCTTCGTGGGGGAGGGGAGGGAGAGTTTGAACTATAGCAGCAAGGTGAGCATTTAATTTATTTGCCGTTTCCTGTTCACTTTCATCAAGGTTAAAATCAAGTCCCTTCTGAACCTTCCCCATCATTTTCTTCACTCCATTATACCATTTTCTAGGGTCAGACTTTAATAGTTTTTCAGTCTGATTTGCGTAGTGGTTTTTTGCGGCATTCCTCGTCATTTTGCGAATCTTATTTTTCAGTCGTTTTGCTTGGTCAGTCTTACCAGCTTTAAATAAACGCAGTTTTTCCTTAATAAGGTCTTTTACTGCCTTCACAATATAAGGCCGGTCAGAGGCATGTCGCTTCACCTTCTTCTCGGGAAAGCACTCGTGGTACTTTGCTAGTAGGATTTCCTGTAGAAAACTAGCTTTACTATTGGTATCCTTTGCAGATGAAACTGATTCCCACTTTTCTTCACAAATCCATTCGCCAAATTTTAGGATACCCTCATCGGTCATTGGTCGACTTGTAGTTTCTGTCGTTGTGTACTCAATAGTGACTCTATTGCGCGGGTTTAATTCTAGCGTAAAATGGTAGCTACCGCCAAGTGGAGAACCTGGGATCGGATCATCATAAAAATCAAACATGTTAGTCGAAATCACATCTAGAGAAGTGCCACCCCTCGTTGTAGGGCACTTCACCAACTGTTTAAGACCTAGGCCTCTATTAATATGATCAAGGCGTAACTCGTTTCCGTCACCAATCATGAAAATTCCACACCCTGAAAATTTCCCAGAAACGTAGTCAGCACTCAGTTGGAGTTTCTCTAGAAAATCAGAACGTGCTTGTACATTCTGACCTGGTGAATAATAAAATGCACATACAGCGACTCCGTTGAATTGGCGCGGGAGCCGTTTCGGTTTCAAATACATCCACATTATCTCATCATGATCTTGAAGGCAAGGGACATCCACGATGCGGGAGTTGATCTTTTCATGTACATATAAACCGATTCCGCCGCCTTTCTTCCCAAGGATATGGTCGTTTGGTCGGAACTTCATGAAAGCATTAAAACCTGCGATGTTTAACAACTCGGGGTTTTGCTGGTGGATTTCAGTGACCACTAGTACTGAAGCCTTTAAAATACTCGCTAAACTTTCTAATTCTATTGTTTTTTCCGGGTTAAGACTTTCGGCGTTACTATAAAGAAATTTTGGTAAACAATACTGACTAGAAACGTACTCCTTGTTTCGCGTATGAGACTTACTTTTGAGCGTGGCAACTGTTGAACATCTTTGAGGAACTGAGGGATTGTCGGTTTCCTCGTTTAAATCCTCACATCGGTCCGGTAAAGCAAGCGGGTCGAACCTGTTGCGGGTTGAACATGTGGCCGAAAGCATGGTTGCTGTGGAGGGGGGAAGAGGGGGGATGGAGGGGGTAGAGTGAGAGGATTTTGGGGGGGAGGGTAACGCAGGTCTGGCAACCTCGGTATCACAGGTGTCGCTAAAGGACCCGCAGGGCAGATCAAGTTGTGGCTTCTCTCCTTCGGCCACTTGTTGCGCAGGGAGTAAAGAGAGGGTTTCGCATGGGAAAATCCTATTCGCGACTGAACTCCCACCCAACGCCGAGGAGGCGGCACTGGGCCGTTTCCTAAAAAAGACCAATTCTGACCAGCTGTTGCCGCTAGTTGTGGTCGACTATTACTAGCAAAATTAGCACTAATGTACTTCGATGGCAGATGCACATGGGCATCTTGACAGTACTGCTTAAAGCACCTACCGCTTCCGAAATTCGGACATATCTTTCGGTGAGTCAATTTACAGCTATTAGGCCTATTACAACGGTTACCACTTATAAAATCCATGCACAAATGGTCGAACTTACAAAGGTTGCCTTTTTTACATTTGCCGGCAATATGGAAAGAACAAGGGGTACCTGGGGTAGCATTGGACCAGGTTTTACTTTTCAGCTCATTGGCTCTGATTTCGTGTGCAAAATTACACTTTTCGCCCTTCTTACACAGGCCTTTCCGGAAAAATCGGCAAGTTTTTTTCTTCTGAACTGGATCACTATTTTCGTCTTGCACTGATAGTTCAGCTTTCGCTTGTAGGCCATCACAGAAAAAGCAGCAGGCGATTTGAACCGCGTCTCCCGTAATTGCTTTTGCTACGTCACTAACTTTAGTATTCGAATCCGCATTGACGAATCGATCACCAGCAGATACAGATAACACTGGGGTATTTAAAACTTCGGTGATGTCATGAGCAGAAGTGCTTTTGGCATCACTTGCCATTTCAAAACAAATAGGGGGATTGACACTGGTTAAAGGGCCAACAGGCGAGTTTGAAGAAACGTGACTGTTCGCCTCGGTAGATACCGTATGTAGGCTGGTTGTCAGTACCTGTGATTCACTATCTTTCACCTGGAGAGTAGCACGAAGCTGAAGAATGGTTGTCTGGAGTGAAAGGACTTGCGCTTGTAGTTTTTCTTGAAACGCAGATAGTTCGTAGCAGTTTTTACAGGTGTGAGCATCGCACTGACTGTAAGCATCAGTATAAATTTGGGTAATGCACTGAGAGGCTCTGTCCTCTGATACTATGTCTGTTATGGGTTCAAACTGTGTGGAGCTATCCTTCACGATTATCAGGTCTATGAAGTCAACTGGCATCCACAGGAATGATGGAGTTGCGTATTGGCCTTTTGAGGCAGGGGGTGAATCGTGTAAAGGTCTCAATAAATAGAACTCTAGGCTTTCGTCCTTACCATTCCGTGCAAAAAGAATCTTCAGTTTTATGTCTACATACTTGAGGAGCCACAAAATCGACAGTCAGCTCGCGGCAGTTGTTTGTCGAATCTGGGCCACAAAGCGAGCCTCGAAAATCTTGTTGGCCGGGGAAACACATTTGTGGGCCGCACAAGAGGCCGCGAAAACGCTCTTTTCGAGCCACAATCGCCCACAAACTGTTTGTGGGAGCACGGAAAGACGCATCTAGTCTGAAAAACTTGTTTTCTTCAACAACTAGTTTTTCTCGAATCGAGTGCCTCTCGCGTTGTTTATGATTGGTGCAGTTGGACGTATGACGTATGGCCTGTATAAACCAATCAGAGACAGCTTGTATTGGCGATGTTAGTCATGAGATGCGTTTTTGCTTGAAGTTTGAAGTTACCTTCAAACTCAAAGGTGACCGGCGACCATTTTTGGTCGCCGGTCACAGTTTCTTTGTCCTTCAAACTCTGACCGTCGAACTTTGTGAGCTAGCAAGTTCGAAGTTTGCATGAATCGTCGAAGCAACGGGCAGGGCCTGCTGAAGTCGTAAAAACACTAATTAAGCAAACGGTGAACTTCGACGGCGTTCGAAAACGGATTTTAAGCACCGGCTAAGCGAACGACGTACAAAACTTCGATCAAAAACGCAACTATGACTGCGCGTAAGGTAGCGTGCTTTCACAATACAGAGATAGTGTGAGTTACTTCATAGAGGCGTATTCTCGCCGTTCCCCGAGGACTCCACTTGAGGAGTCCCCGCGTTTTTGTTCGTCCCGGGGACTCACTCCCTGTATTCTTGAGAGTCCCCACGGACGCGGAATGCTCCGATTATCATCACCATCATCAAAAAGGACTCCCTTTCATATCCAGAGGGGAATCAATTTTTGCTGGTGTTGGTGCAATGTAAAATTAATTAAAAAGAGTCAGAATAAACAAAACCAAAAATAAAGTAGATCCAGACTAATTTCACGAACTGCATATTTTTTTTTAGAACACAATCCATTTTAGAAGCAGTCCCCGTGTTGTCGCTGGTTTCTGTACGTGGAGTCCGCGTGGAGTGACTCCCTCGATTTTCGCCGTTCCTTTTGATTTCCCCGAGGAAACAAACCTGTAATCATTACCTGTAATAATTGGTTACAGGTTTGTTTCCTTCCCCGAAGTTGAACCAGAGGATTGACAGCCTGACGAGGACCCTTGCCAAGAAGGGCCGAATATCGCTGATGAAGAATCAGAGCTGACTTATCCGTTGTAAACATTGTTTGAATGAATGTTTCAAAGTCAGCTTGGGCTCAAAGAATATTTTTTTTTTGTAATTTGTGGTACCTGCTTGCATCTGTGTTGTATTCCGTACGAGAAAGGTCTGTGAATATTTTTTGTTCAGGCACTAAGCAGTCTTCACCAAGCTCATCACTGCCCACTGAAAAGCCGCGTTTGTGTTGAGATTAAAATTTTCCGCTTCATAGTAGATTTACGTTGTGGGGACTGCCGCACAATTTCTGAAACTAGAGCAGATAGTGGAAAATAACAAAAATCCCTTAACAGAATCCAAATAATTCAGTGTGTTAAATGACACAAAAATAAGTTTGCTTTTCAGTTAAACTTTAATGCAGAGGGGCTGATGTGTTCCGGAGACTTTGGAATGCAGCAGCTGTATGCCCTTGGATGGATACCCACTTCAGTGTTTCCGACAAAGGTTTAATTTTTACAAGGCCACTCTTTTTACCATCTTTGTAGCACGTATAGTACTATGTACTGCAAAACGACATTTATTCTCATCTTTTAAGATTGTACCGTATTTATTTTCAAGCTGCAATTTCCAGAAGTAAAGGTGGGTCCAGAACATGTCTGTGTGTGTATTGCCTGTGTGAAAAAGTTCAAACTGACAAAAGAAGAGATTCTTTTGTCTTTCTTTACATTTGAAATTGCCTAGAGCTAGGTGTCAGAAACATCACCCCGAAGAAAAATTTATCGCAAAATAATAATATGAAGTTGTACGAAAAAGTAGCATGCAGTACGAACTGATGCGACTACATGCTTCTATGCCAAGGCTACCGTGTTACTTCATTCTACTGCATGCTACTATTAGCAAGACAGGATGCTACTGGATACTACTGCTTAAGATTGGCCCAGTCTCATGGACATTATATACTAGTATTATTTACTATTACATATCGATACATGCAACTTTTTCGTACAACTATCATACATCTAAGCAGGCTACAAATTTTTTGTCGGGACATCACGCAATTTTTCTGGCAAATCTTAGTTTGTAGTCTTAGGTTGAAATCCCTTATGGTAAGTACGAAATCAACGCAATACAATTGGCATTTTCGAAACAGATTGGTTGGATCCTTGATCCTTCCCAAAGCTGCAGTTAAAGGACCTTGCGTTTCACTGTTTTCACACCGCCGGTGGCGACCTCTGAAATCTCCCTCTTCTACGAAACCCTTGTCAGTCACTGGAGTTAAGTTGCTCGTTGTTTAGCTCTAATCCAGATGTTCCTGGGTTGCAAGACAATAGTTGCGTTTTGTTCGACTTTTCACTCGCCTTTTCGACGGCTTTTTACTTTTTTTGCGTTTTCGAAATGGTCCTAAGCACTGTCAGAGCACTGTTAAACAATGTCCCGTTTTTGTCAAAAAGGCAAACGCCGACTTTCGCCTTTTCCCTCGGCTTTTTCGCAAAAAGGCAAACTTAGTAGGTGACCCAGTTACGCTCTTCATTTGGCTTTTGCTTCGCGATTTTTATCAGTTTACCCCAAAATCCAACAAGAGACGGATTTAAGTCAAAATCGTTAGCACTATTTGAAGACTATCCCGGATATTTAAGATGGACAGTTTATAGTACAAATAAAATACAAGTAAAATGGCATCTGTCAAAATTGTGTTTTCATCCAAGAAAAGAGAGAAGTCCTTAGTAGAAACGGCGACTTGCAAAAACGCGAAAATGTTCAAAAAGGCCTGAAAAATGGTAAAAGGTAAAGCCGAAAACGGAAAGGCAATAGACGAACAAAAACGCATCTGATGACTTTGTTTTTTTTCTGGAGACGCCACTGAGCAAGCGGTATCAAGCCGGATTTCGTCGGCGCCTGTGGAGGGAGGCACTGTGGTTCGCTATGATCTCTCAGCACCGTGGTCAGCACACCATAGCGCACATTAGTCTTAAATTTTTCGGGAGAAAAAAAACATATTTGCCCGAAGCCTGGCGGGAAATGGCAAACGCCAACAAGAGAATCCCCAATTTGACGCGACAAGTATGAGTATTTTTGAAAGACTACTTCCTGACGTGTAGTGAAAAAGCTGTTTCTAGGAAGACCTTTGCTTTAACGTTAAAGTGATCACCAGCTTTGAGTGTAGTAGTTGATGTAATTAGTGTCTTTATGTGTTTTATTTATTTTCTTGCATTTACTCCGCATTTTCAAAATGGCCGGTTATATATAAATTGCTTACTTACTTAGTCAATCAATCAATCAATTTGTTTAATTCGTGATATTACACATCACATAATGAAATTACACTAATACAGCACTTTTAAGTGTTGTACGTAGTGCACAGCACTAACTTACTTAATTAGGTTTTTTTTATTCTGCTCAACACTGTCATTCCAGGTTTCTTCGTGATGTTTCGAGGCGAAAGTCTTTTCAGTGTAATATACTTTAGCCCACAAGGCTGGAAACGAAACCTTACCTTATTATCAATCAATCAATCAAGTTTGATCCGAATAGCTAAAAGCTAGAAAAGGAATCTACGAATCTACGGCTAAAAGGAATCTACGGCTAAGAGTCTACGGCTCGTGACGTTTTTGTGACGTAATGAAAAGAAATAGGGAAACTCGATTAAATTAATGTTGCAGAATATGTATTCGTATCTATATACATACAGCCCAGCAGCCCGTGCGGAACGCGCTTACACGTACAAACCGTTCTAGGGATAATCTGTTCCGCTAGAAAATGGAAAATTTTGAATTTTCTTGTGACGTCATGAGCAATGGCAATCGGCTAAAGTTTAGTCAACATCCCCATAAGTTGCCTCGGAGACACGCGCCACCTGCGAGCCATGTTTTGATGTTTCTTTATTTGCAAGGTGGTCCGGGAAAAGCTTCAATGCCGGCTCCAGGGAACACTCCCGCTTTTCGCTCTGCCTTGTGGCAGGAAATGGACAGTGCCGCGGAAGCAGTGTGCGAAACTTTCGGACAGGTAATGTCGTTTATACTTAGAGCTGGTTTCACATTAACGCGTCGGTCCGATGCGTATGCATTTATCTTGAGCTGCGTACAGGTTGCGTAGCGTGACTTTCACACCTGCGCACAAGCTGTCACGCTAGATGAGTGTTTACGTTTTCCTTTCTCGGTTTCTTATGCTGAGTTCTCGTTTCTTTCATCATTACTAAGTTTTTTTTTCATCGTTAGTAGGTTTTCACCGGTTTGTCTTCGAAAACTTCCATTTATCACTGAACAAGTGCGCAAGCGCTCAGACGTGGAGTGTAAAAGTAAAATGTTCATTTTATAAAATCACATTTTATATACAAACAGCTTTAGAACTAAGACATTTCTCTTCCCCAATAACCAAACAAGGATTGAAGTAACCTTGTAATCACCCCACTTTAAAAGCTTTAAATGTAAATAAACCGCCAGTATAAATCCAAAGAAATATTGAAGATCTTGCACGAATAGCATTTGTTCGAACACTGAATGGTCTGCCAGCCAGTCCCACTGTTTAAACCTCTTTTCCACTAGCAAGGTAATAACAAGTGCAATAAACCAATTTGCAGCAGCCTAATGCCACGGCATATCATCGATCATATGACAAAACAGTCCAGTTTCCAACTGTTCATTAAAGATTAAAGTACATCGCGTCGTCGTATTTGTTGATGTTACACCAAATCCTCATCCATAGATATATATCCCCAAATATACAAGAGTTGGACTTGAGACCAGCCATAGACGAACATAACTCATGGGAAATCTGGGCCCAGCTGCCCATGAACAAGAGGGGGGGGGGTCAGGACCCATCAAAAGGCGTATTTAAACCTTTTTTCCTCAAGTATACCAGCTTAGAGTTGATTCCAGTCACGGGTCAAAAACTTTTTTCATGTGCAACTTTGGGCCCACTTGCCCATGAACGGGGAGGTTGGGGGTGGTTCAACTCTCCCCGGCTCCTATGATCCAAAAGCACAAAGGAATTTCATCGCCTTATCTCCAATTATTGTCAAGTTAAAAACATTAAAAAATGGGCAATGTTGGCCCAATTGCCCCTGAACCTAGTGGGATGGGGTTTGGGACCCGCAAAAAGTAAAAAGAGACCCCAATGCTCACAATCCTACCAAGTTTCAACTTGATACCTGTTGATTCCTGGCAAGGGTAACGATTTTTACTCCTCGGCAATCTGGGCCCAGTTTCCCATGAACGGTGTGGGTGGTGAAGGTGCAACTTTAAAGTCAATTTACAGCCCTAGGATCTACACGTCCAAGGAATGTCATCGTCCTATGTCCAGTTTTGGTCAAGTTATGAGCTTTATTCACTGGGCAATCTGGGACCATTTGCCCCTGAACCGAGTTGGGGTGGGACCCCCTAAAGGCACAACTAGACCCCGATACCCACAAGTGTACCAAGTTTGAACTTGATACTTGTACTGGTTCAAACCGAAAACCGAAAGCCGAAAGCTGCTACAGCGCTCGCAATAGTGGATTGTTCCAAAGAACACTCCACTAAAAAACTTGCGCGACGCAGAGGTTGCACAGCTCAGTGTGAAAGCCTCAACGCGTCAGTTTGAAAGTGGCTTAATACAGTTTCATTTGTGCACACGTTCACACAGTCTACAAGTGCAGCTCGAGGAGGATAACGATCATGCTCCACTTTAACGTCATAGCTTGTCATTGGAATATGCCCCCCCCCTCCCGTTCATGGGCAGCTGGGCCCAGATTATCGTTCGTCTATGGCTCTTGTATATTTGGGGAGATATATCTATGGATGAGGATTTGGTGTAACATCAACAAATAAGACGGCGCATCATTCTTTAATGAACAGATGGAAACTGGACTGTTTTGTCATATGATCGATGATATGCCGTACTTAATGAATTGTGACAAAGGGGGCATTAGTCTGCTACGAATTGGTTTATTGCACTTGTTATTACCTTGCTAATGAACAAGAGGTTTAAAGGGTGGGATTGGCAGGCAGACCGTTCAGTGTTCGAACAAATGCTATTCGTGCAAGATCTTCAACATTTCTTTGGATTTATACTGGCGGTTTGTATACATTTAAAGCTTTTAAAGGGGGGTGATTACAAGGTTATTTCAATACTTGTTTGGTTATTGGGGAAGAGAAATGTCTTGGTTCTAAAGCTGTTTGTATATAAATGTTATAAACATTTTACTTCTACACTCCACGTCTGAGCGCTTGCGCACTTGTTCTGAAAGTGTTATGGGTGAACGCAGAAGAATACAAAAGTGGTATGCTTATTTGAACGTTTGTTGACTTTGTAGCTTGTATGTAGGTAATTTAGGGCCTCTGAAAACAACTGAATTGGTATTTTGGATCTAGACCAAACTGCGCTGTTCACATTTAAGCAACCGTTCAAATAAACAGACATCTACTGTACAGTATAGGGGGCATCATTTGAAGAAAAGAATTCAGCTACAAAACGGTACACTGCAAGCTTTGGCAGACTGGATTTGCTCAAGAAATCCGGAATAGACAAGCTTACCAACTTGTTTTGTGACACCCTGTTCAACCAATAAACGGATGGAAAGCAGAATCAAAATCTGAAGGAAAATGTTCTAAATTTTTAAGACAAGGCAGATTGTTGCTGATACGGTTATTTGACAACCAGAATTCCCCCAGAAATAATGAATAAGCGGTAGAATGGAAGGGGGTAGAGCCGATGGTAGAGCTGAACTCGAATATCTGTTTTGTGACTACTCTGTCTGATAGGGGCAGAGCAAAAGAACACCAGAGATTAGTGCCAAGACCTATGCTCTCCATGCTTTGAAAACGAACCGTACTAGTAGCGCTGCCCACCAAGCTTGCGGCATTTAAAGCGAGACAAACTTGCAGGTTTAGAAATTGCTAGTAAAGCTAGGTGTTGTCTGCCAACACCAAGGGAACAATGGAGGCCGTATTATTATTTTGCAATATTCAGAATATGACGTTATTGGAGCCAGCGCTGGTGAACGACTGAGTGAGTTTCAGTAGGGATGTTCTCGAGCGCTAGTGGTGATAGTATCGCTGCATTCCAGTGTGTCTGGCACTACTCCCTATAGTTTTATTTTGCTCTGGATAGGAGACACAGACTGACGATGGATTTTTCTGCAAAGTGCCTCTCGCCCGAGCATCACCGGACGATCCTGCGTGGATATGAAGATCCCAGACCAGTCCAGATTCAAATAAGGCTGATACAACAAAATAATGACAGACTGTAGCTTCTCCGGCCGTTAATCGATAGCATTGATACATGTCTTCATTTCTACCGTATTTTCTTGGACATTTTATCTCGAGAGTTTGAATAATATTTATTGCCGAGCTCGAACAAAAAACATACCAAATCTCACTTTTCCTTGCATTCATAACTTGTAGTGCGTCTGGCATGTTTGTGGGTGAGGGCCTTCCATCTTTCGGGGAACTTCGGCGTCGGGCTATCTTTTCTCTCCAGACCCGAGTTCTTCGCTCTCGAAACCCCATGCTCGTGGTTCTTTCGAGTCCCCATATGAGACTGACGTTGCCTGTGTGGTTAGTCTGGAACCGCGAACTTTACACGTGTTGCGTAGAAGGCTCGCAATCTTAAGTTGTTTTTATGTGTTGTATGTGTAATGGCTCTAGAAGCCGTAGTCGAAGTTAAATAAATAAAAATAAATAAATAAACTAATATCACTTACCGACTTTCTACTAAACTTATCATTTTTTCCATCATATTACCAAAACAAACAATAGAACTATGAGACGCAGACCTTAGGATCCCTATAGAAGTACCTCGTCCCCTCATTTTGAAAAAGAGTACCCCTTATATTAGAAAGCCTCTCACGCTTTTCATATGGAAGCTATTGTGGAAATAAAATAATATTATTAAATTTTTTTGTCGTTTCAGGTGTTCCACCTGAACAAAGCTATTCGTTTGGTTGACCCTGCAGTTGGATATTGCTTTGCAAAGAAGATATCCCTGAAGGAAGATTCCAATCTTCTGAAGACTTTTTGGGATCAAGTTCTGGAAATTATTCGTACTGAGCTCAGAAAAGGAGCTACCGGTATGTTCCTTGCTGTCTGTCAGTGTTGCCAGATCGTGACCCAAGAAATACGTCGCTGAATTTGAAAACTACGCCAAAATTTCTTTTTAACCCAAAATTGCAAGAAATCCACAAAAACTTACAAGGATTGTCAGTAGAAGGCTAGAAGCCAAAAAAAATACGCCAGCCCAAAAAAAATACGCCAGTTGGTCGTAAAATCCGCCAATGTGGCAGAACTGCTTGCTGTCAACGTTTCTTTCTCACGGGTCTCTTTCACAAACTATTTAAAGAATACCACTGTATCATGCTAAACAACACTGTATCCAGCTGCGCAGAATCAGCGCGGGAGCTGTGGGAGGCGCAGAATCAGGGCGGGTGCCTCGCGAGGCGCAGACCCTGTAAGTAGTGGTCTCAAACACAAAAGTGGTCCTCAAGTAGGATTTGAACCCACTATCTTTGGCTTACAAAGCCACTGCTCTACCACTGAGCTACAGAAAGGCTTTCGAACACAATTCGTAAACCAGCACAATTAGTCAGCTACAGCTGAAGTGATTTTTGTGACGGCTAAAGTCCCATTGTATAACGTTCTATCTTTACGTAGTATTGTGTTTCTGTATCCCCTCGATGGAATCCAAATTGCGTGGCCTAACTGGGCATTTGGTCTTGTTTAGACGCCTTCCATATCCTCCACGTCACCACCTGAGCATATTGTGAGAAATTTGAAATCCCTCAACAGGGTCAAAATAATTCAGTGTATTCAAGTAAAAGATAAAAAGAGAAGCTGACTTTCCAGTTTAACTTGAGTTTTGCAATAAGTTTTCGTTGGAATGTGTATATTAAAAACTTGTTGTTTCAGAATCAACGTTCGTTAAACAAGCCCTGGAAGGGGACTTTCCCCGCTTTCTCCTATTCACGGAGAGGATCCGCTCTGAAATCCAGGCTCTACAGGGCGTTCCTTCGTCTGAAGGAGATTTTATTTTGGCTAAGGAAGATGGAGCTGCCAATTACTTTGAGTAAGTCTTATTATTTGGTAGGTACGAGAAAGTAGCGCAGAACTTTCACGACAGAAAGAAAATATTGGCCCAGGTTTTGAAAAAGCTGTGAGTAGGGATATTTGACTTGTATGATGTATCATAGGAGGTGTCGACTTAATTGTATCGGAATCCCATGCAGTCATGCCGCACTTAGTGACGTCGTGTGATCGAGGACCCAACATAGGATTTGATTGTCCCTAGCCGTTTCATAAATGTCAACGGCCTAGGCGCATCGCTTGCGCTCGGCTCTATATATGGATATATTATATACTCACCGATACGAAACTGAAGTTTTTCGTCTTCTGAGGTAAAATAGATCAAGTGGGTGTGACGTCACGCTTGTATGGAATTACGATACAGCTTAGTTTTAGACCTCGTAAGTCAAAGGATTGCAATTGGAAGTTGTAAGGCCCTTAGTCCTCGTATATTCGTAAGTCCCGGAAAACGGAAACGCCATCCGTCGGACGAGAATAATTCACTTCAACTTAAAGCACAGCTCTAACTAGAAAAATGATCTTTTCACGAGAAACTCGTTCAGACATATCTTTTTCCGAAAATACCAATACTTGCATCGTGAAATTAGCGATTTTCTTGTTAGTTTTGTCGAATATGTCCAGGCAACTTACCACCGACGAGGCGGCTGGACGCAAACCATTTGAAAAATATGCGGGCCGTCGTTAAAAACTGGGAAAATTAAGCAAAACAAAAGGAGTCCGAAATGCAAAATAGATGTTTCAATTTCAATTTTCAATTTATTTAATAATAAAGCAAAACATATCTCTCGTGGGCAGAGCCCAAATACGATGTTTTTGTAGTCATAAACAGAGATAAAATAAGTTGTTAACACATAATTAAAAGAAAATAAAAATAACAAGGCAGATAATGCTAAAGATCATTGTACTGCTTTACGAAGCTAGGCACAAAGCTTCTACTGTAGCGCATAGTGTTACAGTAGATTGGGGTCAGTTTGGGAACCTTTTCAGCCACTTCTCGGGGTGGACAAGATCTTACAGGAACAAAGGGTGGGGGAAGGAATGAACGGTACATGGGGTACTGGAGAAGGGAGGAGCCAAAGTTGCGGCATAGTTTTCCGCGGCGGGAAGAAAGGGATTCAATTTGTCGGCGGCCTACCAAATCTCCCAAAAACGAAAAAACAGATTTTGAAGATTCTTATACTCTTAGAGCGTGTTCCACCCTTCTAACAATAGTTACTATTTCCGTTCCATCCTTACGAAAAGTTACTACGCTGACCGTTCCAGGCTTGTCGGAATAGTAACTAATAATTACTATTTGCTTACCATGCTCGGGAGCGTAGTAAGCGTAGTAACTACGCATCTCTGTAACGTGATTGGTCGGATTCGCCCCTGGCATGAGATCCTGCTGGAAAATGGAAAAATCGTTCCAGCCTTGACGGCAAAAAGCCAGAATTCGTGACGGCATGCGTAGTAACTACGGTAAGTAGGGTGGAACACGCTCTTAAAAGATTTGTTGTCAGACTTTGAAGCTTTCGGTGATGTTTGAGCTCTGTGACTGACAAACTCCGGTAAGATGAAAAAGCGCTAAGAACTCGTAGATGCAAAACTAAACAGTGGCGCAGGACCGGGATTTCTGAAGATTATAATTCCGCAGGTAAGCTAGAGATAATCGAAAAGGCAGAATAAGTAAGATGGGTCCTTTAAGTATTTGTTAATATAATACCCTGACTAAAACTTGTCCGTAAACAAATATAATGCAGGAACAGGTTTTCACGATTCTTACTTGCCAAAAAAACTCATCTAGAAAAAAAATAGGACCAGAAATATAACTAAATCAACATGCTCAATCCTTAGATTGAAACTCGAAAACTCTTTTCTCTGTTTTTTTGGCGTTGTTTCAAATGCCTAAAAATAAAGAATAAAATCTAAATAACTTTACCATAAACTCAATCAATCAATCTATTTATTACCCATCAAGAAAAGCAGTGGAGGGCGTGTATAGCCCTAGTGACGGAGTACAAAAAAAAAAAAAAAAAAAAAAAAAAAAAAAACAAGAAAAGAGATAACTCACATAGGAAAAATTTACAGTAAACACAGCACAAGCATAACAACAGATTACACGAAAAGGGAAGACCATTGGTGGTTCAGTTTACTAGCGGAAGATTTTAAATCTTCCACTCTTTTATCAACAATCTTAGCAGGCAGAACCAGACGGAATTTCTGCGCTAAGAAATAATTACTGTCCAAGGGGGCAAATCCAGCAGATACTTGGCAAACTTAAAATAGATCCGGTGAAGATTTTTCTTATTAGAAGCAGAAAAAAATTGCCTAATGGGGGACATAGCAAGAAGATGGGGAACAGTTAGACTGTTGTAAAGTTTATAAAGATGAAACCGACTAAGATGTGTGATATTAGAAGCAAGTGAAGCATAAGCGATCCGTATCTTTTTGTCGATGATTTGAATGGCAAGCTTGATGGTTTCTTTAATGGTTTTTCCGATGGGCATACCAAGATAAACTGGACTGTCAGAAAGCGGAATAGATCCTTGAGATTGAAAGCAATTGCTACTGTTTTGTCAACATTAAAACTCGGTCCGATCTGCTGATGTTCATGTTTTAGTTTCCAAAACGTACTTGCACTTCCCAAAAAAGTGCGACTTAGTTTCAAAATATCATCGGCGAAATTGAGCATCAAGTTTTTCATTCTGCAGTAGAGGGATCTTCAGTTTTATGGTTATTTTATTTATGAAGTAGCTAATTCGATTATTTGAATTTGAATTTGCTGCTAGGTTATAGTTGAATTTACTGCCAAATTCGAGTCACAAAATCGAACCTCATCTCTGAAGCTGTTTGTCAGATTTGAGCCACACTGTGAGCCACAAAAAAACTTGTTGGTTGCGGAAACAGACTTGTAGGCCACATAAACGATCGTAGAAAATCTTTTTGAGCCACAACCGAGCCACAGCCTCTTTGTGGCGGAAAAATTCCCCAAGGTTCAATGAACTATTAATACAAAACTCTTGTAACGTGTGTGGCTTGAGGAACTGTGTAATTATTTCTGGTTATTTCTAGGACAGAAGAATCCCTCAAGACTCTCGTCGCGCCGTTCCAAAACGCCTACTTATCCCGGTCTCTGTCTCGGTTGTTCGATCCCATCAGTTTCATGTTTCAGGGAGATGCAGTCCCAGCCAAAGAGGAGATTGATACGCTGATGGCCATAATTCTTAGGTAATTTAATTAATCGAAGAAATTTAATCGACCAAAATCACGAGATAAAACAAGACCAGAGGTTTCGATGGGATCCCAAAGGCGAACATTTCGTCATCCAGACAATCGGGTCTTTGTAAATTTCCGATCTTCACCGGATTTCGTAGGTATGTTATGTACCCCTAATCAACCAGTCAACCAGATCAGTTTGGTAATTCTTTTCTGGCTTTACTTTCCGGTCTAGGCCAGGCTGCGACCAGAATAATGCTATAGTCGAAAACTCATAGAGAATATTCTGGTCCAACACGTTCTTTACCTGTATCCACACCACCGTGTAGACACACCCTTTACGCTGATCCAACGTGTTTTCCAAACCCCTATTTAGACACTAAAAATGTTCCTTGAGCCCAAGCTGACTTCGAAACATATATTCAAAGAATGCGTAAAAGATATATGTCAGCCACGATGCTTTGGCGGCGATATCTGAAACCCAAAGTTCACCATCCCTTCCTCGTTTTAGTATCCTGATAGAGGTAGGTATTAAGATCAGTTAGGGGTCGGCAACTATCAAAATTGTAAATCACCTTTTCATTTCTAATTCACCATTCCCACCATTTCCTTGAAATATCTTAGTTGCCGACCCCTCGCTGGACTCTGAGGAGTTTAGTCGCCATTGGTAGTTGCCGACCCCTCAAAGAAGAATACTTTAATATTTCCAATTGCTTTCCTCGTTTTAGTACCTTCAAGGTACTAAAACGAGGAAGGAGATGGTGGACTTTACATATCTTAGTTGCCGAACCCTCGCTAGACTCCGGGGATTAGTCGCCTACCGTCAGAACTAGAAATGAAACGGTGACTCATAATTTTGATAGTTGCCGACCCCTCACTGATCTTAATGCCTACCCCTGTCAGGATACTAAAACGAGGAAGGCCTTGAAGTCTGGTGACATCCTTCCTCGTTTTAATATGCCGTTCCTTGTTTTAGTTTGCCCTTCCTGGTTTTAGTATGCCCTTCCTGCTTTTCTCGCGTTCCCTTCCCTTCCTGGTTTTAGTCGATCCTAATTAAAAGCTAGAATTTGTCTGGTAGGTATAGATCAGTTTTTTTTCCGGAGATAGGCAGATTTAAAAAATGTCGCCTGCGGCGCTTAGTTTAACTCAATCTGGATAGGCTACAGTCGTTGTGAAGCGTCACTTTCTAGCGAAAGATGAAACGAAAAGCCAAAAATGTGAATTCAAATTTATGAACTTGTATTAAAGGAATAATATTAATTGATGCATTACAGTTGGTTTTATACAAAGTTTCATCTGCGGCGCATTTCGTAGTAGTCCTATTCTCTATTTGGAAGAACGGTGTTTCATTTAGTTAGCGTTTTAGGATTGAAGTTCTTGGGGGTTCGATACACGTTAAAATAAACATATTAATATGGTAAGTATAGCAACAAATTTTTGCCTGCGGCGCTTACTTTCACTTTTTCTAGGTATGGTCATTGAAAAGTGTTACTTTTTGGCGAAAGCTGAACGGAAAAGCCGAAAATATGAATTTGAATACGAATTTACATTAAGAAAAAATAATCGCAGTTGCATTACAATTCGTTTTACGCCGGTTCTGTTCTATGCTGGCAGGAAATATTACGCCGGTAACCCCCCCAAAGGTAAAAGGCTAGTTACGCCCCTGTCTACGACAAGTCGTGTGTCTTTCCAGCAATACAAAGCCAAGAAAAGGCTTTCGTCAAAATGACTCTGAGAAATTTTGAGTAATCGAACTGATGAGAGTAAGAAATGTGTTGAAGCTTTTTATAGAGAACTACTGAACGTGAGTCGGGATTGAATAGACGACAAGAGAGCTAAGAAGTTGGCTGATGCTCAAGCCCATCGTCCCAGCTATTGACAGCCTCTCACCAGGGGTGGCCCGAACCACTCAGGCCAGGGGGGGTGAGGCCCCTCATTTTAACGACTCCCTGATCGTAATATACGACTCTCACGTACCAACAAAAATGAACTGTTGCTACTACGCGGCAATGGCGCACATCCCCAACAACAAATAATAGAGTCGGTGTAAAACTAGCTGCAATGCATCAGTTGAAGTTGTTCTTGTAATCAAAATTTTTGTATACATACCCATAGCCTCAGCTTAACATTTCAACTTTCGCTAAAGAGGAAAGCTTTCAACGCCTGTACCCGGGACAAATTAAAGCAAGCGCCGCATGCGAAATTTTTTAAGCTGCCCTTGTCTAGACAGATTCTAGCCAGCCTTTAATGTGTTTCATATTTAAAAAGTTCCAAGCCAAATCGCCAAGTAAATGACACACCGTTCCTCTAAATAGAGAATACTATGAAATGCGCCGCAGGCGAATTTTGTGAAACGCCGAGGAGCAGACCGTCTTTTTGCAATCCCATTGAAAAGGAAATAATAGCTTTGAAATCACAAATCTGACCGTCGAAAAAAGTGACAAAATAGTGGCCATAGAAAACAAAGTAAACACAAAGTAGATTTGTTCCGAATTAAAGCAAACAGTTTGTTCCGAATTAAAGACAAAATAGTGCCAATCGAAAAGAAAGTAGATTTGCTCCGAGCTAATAGCAAAAAAAGTAATTTTCACGTTCAAAACACACTTCTTCAGAAAAGAAGCGAGGTAAACAGGTTTGCCAGTGCATTAACTAAAAATCCGGATTGTCGGACGTAATAAGCTTTTGGTCTCGGCCTGACAGAAGTTTACAGATAGAAAAAGACGCCGGTTCGCGACGAGACTTGAGTTGCGTTTTTTTCCGGGAGATTTCATGTACTTTGTTTCATTATGAAAGTACAGTTTTATTTGTCATTCGACACGCTGTACTTTCATGTCGAAAACTAAAGCAAGTACCTTTAAAAATTGCAACTTAAAACTGTTTTTTTAAGCATTTGATTCGACGAAGATGCTATACAGATGCCCCCCCCCCCGACGTTGTCAACCATCCTGTAAAAAAATTGCTTTCGCGCCGCGATTTTTTTTTTGGAAACAGTCGATTTTTCTTCGAAACAGTCAGTTTTTCGTAAGTCGATTTTTCTTAAAAAACGATCGGTTTTTGGCAAGTGCCATATAGCGATTGTAATTTCTGTCCGTCAGTCAGTCTGTCGGTCCCGGTTTTGCTAGTTCGGGTACTTCCAGATAAAGTAGGACGATGAAACTTGGCAGGCATATCAGGGACTGGACCAGATTAAATTACAAATAGTTGCTTCCCCGATCCGACCATCCGGAGGAGAGTGGAGGGAGGGGGAATCCGGAAAAATTAGGAAAAATGAGATATTTTTAGCTGACGAACGGGTGATCGGATCTTAATGAAACTTGATATATGGAAGGACTTCCTGTCTCAGACGGTCTGTTTTAAATCCGGACCGGATTCGGTGACATTGGGGGGAGTTGGAGGGGGAAACCGGAAATCTTGGAAAACACTAGTGGAGAGATCCAGATTGGTGGAAAGTACAAGCACAAGTCCTAGATACGTGAGTGATATAACCGGAACGGATCCGCTCACTTTGAGGGAGTTTGGGGGGGGGGGGGAGAAGTCCGAATTTGTAGTGATCCGGCGAGTTCGGTGCTTCCTGATGTGCTGGGACGATGAAGATTTGGAGGCTTGTCAGGGACCCGATCAGATTAAATAGGAAATAGTCACTTCCCCGATGCGACCATGTGGGGGGGGGGGGGGGGAGTGGAGGGAGGAGGAAGCCAAAATTTGAGGTATTTTGAACTTACGAACGAGTGATCGGATCTTAATGAAAGTTGATATTTGGAATGACCTCGTGTCTCAGACGTCCCACTTTAAATCCGGACCGGATCCGATGACACTGGGGAGAGTAGGGCCAGGGAACCGGAAATCTTGAGAAACGCTTAGAATGGAGGGATCGGATAAAACTTCGTGGGAAGAACTAGCACAAGTCCTAGATACGTCATTGACATAACCGGACCGGATCTGGGCACTGTGGGGGAGTTGGGGTGGGGGTCCGGATTTCTAGTCATCTGGTGAGTTCGGCCTACTTCCTGATATGCTAGGGCGATGAAACATGGCAGGTATGTTAGGGATCCGAACAGATTGACTTGAGAACAGCCGTTTCCCCGATCCGACCATCGTGGGAGGAGTGGATGGATGGGGAGTCCGGAATCTAGTGGCGTGCATAACTTTTGAACGGGTGATAGGATTTGAATGAAACTTGTCTGGTGGAAAGAGCTATCGCCTCGGATGTTCAGTGTCAAGTCCGGGCCGGGTCCGATACCTGTGGGGGGATGGGGGGGGCCGGAAAAATCAAGAAACTCTAAAAGCAGAGGGATTGCGACGGAACTTAATGGAGAGAACAAGAATTAGGCCTAGATACGAAATCAACGGAGCCAGACGGTTTCGGGGCTCTGTGTGGGGGAGTTGGAGGGGTTTCCTTGAATTCCGGTTCGAATAGTTCCAGATGTACTAAAACAACGAAACTTTACAGGCGTATTAGCGACCAGATTTAATTGACTTAGGAACCTGACACAACATACCCCCGTAAACTTCCGTTCCTAGATCCGAGCATTTTGGGGGAGCCAGGGAAGAGAAATATGGAAATTGACTTCTGTAAACTGCAACTGAGTGGTCTGATTTGAGTGAAACTTAATGGGTGATAAGAATCGATGGCCTCGACATGTAAAACATGCGTTCGAAGTATATGCGACCACGGTTGGGGGAATTGGGGGGGGGGGGGTGAACTTTTGACATGCACAAAAAACAAACAGATGGACCGAATGAGATGCAAGTTCGACAGCGCCGAGTTTATGCGGCCTAGATTTGTTATTTGGCATCCGGGCCGGATTCGGCCAAGGTACGGGGGGAGGGGATATTGGAAACTTGCAGATAGGCTATGCCCCAATCTCAGTAAAACTTGATCGACAGGAAGAGGGAATTAAGAGATTTCAAGTCCTGTTCGGCCACAGTAGGGGGAGTTGGAGGGAGATTGTCGGAAATGTTGAGGCTTTCATAGGGGTCGAACGAGTGCATCAGTTTAAATGAAACATGGAACGTAGAGAAAGCATATACCTTAGATGACATATTTTGGGCCCGAACTGGATCCAACAACGTTGGTGGAGGGGGGGGGGGGGTACCGGAATTTTCCAGAAATGCTCAGATTAGAGTGAAACTTGATAGATGGTATAAAAGAAGATGCTTTAGATGGTCTATTTTTTAGCCCGAACCAGATTCGGTCACGGTAGGGGAGATAGAGGGAGTACCGGAAATCGTCTAGAACGTCTAGGGATCAAACGAGTGGATTTATTGGGCTGAAACTTGGAAGTTTGAACAGTCATGTGCATTTGCCACTGATAATCGAGACGATGCCGGAACTGCTCAGAAGTGAATGAAACTAAATATTCTGTTTCTACTTCCGAACCGCATTTTTGGATGGCGAGTGTATTTTGTGACGTTCTCATCTACTTTCTTGTACTGTCTACTCGTAACAAGTGTCATATGAGCTCGTAGCTCTTGTTCTTTAAATCAGTCGATTTTTTGCCAAACAGTCGTTTTTCCCTCAAAAGAAGCCGGTAAAAATTACCAGCCAGTCGGTAAATACCGTGCTCCTCCAATACTTGGTAGTGCCATGATTCGCAGTCAGCAGTGATAAATATGATTCGCAGTAAGCTTGGTCTGAAGGAATATTTTTGCTCCCCCCCCCTCCCAAACATTTTGGATAGTAACGCCTCTGCTAGCTTATAGGCCAAAAATTTACCTCCCCACTAGAATGAGCTATTCTAGCGTCTGCAGAATCCCTCCTATCTTGGGAAATGAATTTCGGGTGTATCTTAAAATCTTCCTTGTCCTTTTGAAGCGTTGTTACCACCTCAACTCTCTTTGTAACCTACATTTTTCTATCTGTTCGCGGGTCTCCTGTCATTTGATTGCTGATGGCTTTTCCATTCTGTTACTTCTTTTTTCACTTATAGCCAAAGTTTGACCAAAACTCAATGCACATAACCATGTCTCTCGCTTTCCGTCTATAAGGTATATCAATGTTATCCAGTCAGACTTCACTTCAACAACTAACCTATTTTACCTATTGTACTTTTGACTGGCTAAAATCGGAAAGACCGGAGTGAGGCAGATCCAATTCACATGGGAGTAGAACAAGTAGCCGCATTGCTGCCCCTCCGAGCTATCGGGGTTACAAAACCTGGTTTAAACGACTCGACTTGTCCTAAGGGACGGGCTTCCGACTGAAGCTGTGCAAGAGTCGTTTTTTTAAACGACTCGGATTATTTGTTATTAAAATGAATGCCAGGGACCTCGGCCAGGCAAAAAAAACGACTGACATGAGTTAGCAAAAGGCCGAAATAAACGACTGATACGACTTAGCAAGAGGCAGGGGGGGCTGAGTCACCCCCCCTTCGGGCCACCCCTGCCTCTCACCCTCGATTTCGCACAAGTGCAGAGTCTGCCAACGTCCGTGGTTCGGGACATTCCTCAAAGGTGTGACATATAGATAGGGAATATCCTTATGGATATTTCAAGCTTATGCTTCCCATTGAACATGCAGTTGCGTCGCTACAAAGTCACTTCTGAAAGCTGAGTGCACTCCCGGAAAGTTCAATACTCATCATCATCATTTTATTTGTAACCCGTCACTGAACAAAACTGGGCGAGGCCCAGAAAAGACGGAGTAAAAAACAAGAAAAACGAAAGAGAAATAACAGAAAGGAAAAACATACTTCGATAACTAAGAACTCGGAACAAACAAAAAAAGACCAAAGATGGAATGACTCCTGACATTCGGTAGAAAAATCATTAATCCGCTTCTCAATAACTCCCGCTGGGTTTACCAATCGGTACTTTCTCTGCAGAAAATAATTACTTGTCCACGCTGGCAGTCCCATCAAATACTTTGCAAATTTGAAATAAAGGCGGTGAACTTGCTTCCTCTTACCACAATTAAAAAAAGACCAAACGGGAGCAAGAGCGAATAGGTGAGGAACTGTTAGGCTATTATATAACTGAGATCGGTGTGCTCTACTCAGATACGAAACGTTTGAAGCCAGGGATGCGTATGCGGCCCGGATCTTTACTTAGAGCGTGTTCCACCCTACTAGCCGTAGTTAGTACGACGTCACAGATTCTGTCTTCTTGGCGGCAAGGATTGAACGAATTTTCCTATTTCCATATTCATAGGGGTGTGACATATATATAGGGAATATCCTTCAGGATAATTTTTATTTTTATAGTGAAATCAAGATTGCCGAGAAGAACCAGGGCTTCCATCAGCTTGTCTCCCGTAACGTAATCAAATGTCTGAAGCTATTTTGCGTCAAGTGTGAAGCTTTGATCATCTCCGACGGAAATGCCTCTCAAGTTACAGGTAACTAATCTTTTTTCTCTTTTTTTTTACGCGCTAAGTTGAACCAGTGAATCCTCATTGAACAACATCCTCGCTTGAACAACATATTTCCTCGTTTGAACATTATATCAACCCCTTCGACCTTCGATTACACAAGGTCTCTCCAACGTCCATAGAATAAACAAAGGAATGTTGCCGTCCACGCGCAGAGCTATACTGGTTTGAGAATAAAGGAGTAGGGACTGCTATAGCCGACAATTGGTCGACAAATTTTGTGTCCGGTTTTTGCCAGATTCCCGGTGAACTACTCGGTTGGCAAAAAAATAACTTTCATATTCGGATCCAGCATGTCTCCTTACCCCGAAATCAACTATCTCAATGGCTTTTAAAAAATATTGTTTTTTTCCCCCATAATTTGAAACCCCCTCCCCCACCGCTAAATATAGGGCTACAAAGCCCATCTACGAACTCGACCTTACTCTTGACCCAAAGAATCTTCACACCAAGTTTCATCAAAATATCTCATTCCCTTCGAGAGTTATCGTGCTTACAGACGGACGTACAGACGCCGGACAGATGGACAACTTTTGCGATATCATGCATCCCTTCACTTACGTTTTGGGATCCCAAAAGGCGAGTTTAATACAGGTTTATTCATTTTTAGGCTACAAAATAAGCAAAATCTTTCATGTTTTGATGGTTTAACTAACCTAAGGTCTTTGTTCCATGACTACGATACCCGATCTTCTGTAAAAGAAGTTGGAACCATGGTCAGCTCAAATGTAAAAAGTATCAGTGATATTTTAATTCGTGATAATACTAAAGAAAACCTGGTCAGTAAGTAAGAATTTTAAGTACTGTTATTAATTCGTTTTGTGTGGGGAAAGTATAGTTGTCAGGATGCTGTGCATTACAGACCTGTTGAGGGAAAAATTACAGGTCTTTTGAGAAAAAAAGAAAGTACTTTGACGAATAAGTATTACTACTGCTAAAAAAGCCTCCGAAGAACCCGGTTTCTTCCGCAGAAGCAAGCAGCTAGTGCTACGACACATGCCCATAAAGCGCTCGTTTCTACCAATCAGGGGCACAGTGTTATGGGGAAGTCTCCCGCTGAGGACTATGTCGGGAAGCACGAACTGAGAGAAAAGGTTCAAATACTGGGGAAATGACCTCCGCCCTCGTTTGATAGTAGAGGTCGGTTTGCCAGAGGTGCAACCAAAATATCCGAAATTATATTTGTTCCTCGACTATCATCTTAGAAGGATAACTATAGCTGACCAAGAAAACAAGACTAAAGGAGTCGATGGGATCCCAAAAATCTAATATTTGATTCAGAAAATTGGGTCTTGTCTTCGCCAGATCCAGTCTTCGCCAGGCTAATCATCAGAGAAAACCAAGTTCAGATATACCTCTATTAGCCATATCTATTTTGACGATACTGACCAAGACTTCCTGCTTCATACTTCAGCCAAGTTTCCGGTTTAGCCCGAATTCCGAGCGAACTACTAGTCCAGCAAAAAAGAAAATTCAGAAACGAATCCAGCGTATTTCCTTATCCCTATAAAGAACATCTAATCAACGTTAAACTAGACCTACGTTGCCCGGGCAACGTGAAGTGTTGCGGCAACCTTTGTCCGGCTTCGCCGGCTAAAGTGTTGCGAGAGCAACACTTTGGTTTTGTTTCTTCGCTGTCGGTTAAATGCTGAAATTGTCAACTTATCGAAGCTTTTAAAACGGTATGTTCTAAAAAGAATAATCACATAATCAAAAGCTGTTCTTTAGCGTTGTAAAACCAACAACAAAACAATATCGGAAGAAGGCTATCCGTAACGTTTCAGGATTAAAATACCATAGATGACACTATTAATTATTACAAAACTACCTTATTGTTTTACATTACCGTATCGTTTGTACCCGTTGCGTAAACAGTTAATCCTAGGTTATAGCGATAGACCATCGATACAAACTTTCTTACTGTCATATTTACAGAAATCGAATACAATGTGCACCAATTTTCAAAAATTTCTAGCTCCTCGTGAACCGATTCTTACTTACAAGTCCATCTCCCGTGATTGACATCAAATTCACCGGAAACAGATAATGGATACACCAGCTATCAAAAGTTGCAAACCCCTCATCGCTGAAGATGATTATAGCATAAAAGCCGATTATTACTTACAAGTCCCATGCATGTCTTACAATTGGGAACAAAATTGTTCTTACCATCGAATACACCTGAGACAAATAACAGGTATACCAACTAGCAAAAGCTGCAAACTCCTCGTTGCCGAAGATGATTATGAGCTAACAGTCGACTGTTGCTTACAGTCGATTGTTGCTTACAAGTCCCTTACATGTCTCACAACTGGTATCGCCTATTTCTGGTTTCAGTGTGTACCTTACTCCTGAAGTTGTCAACCCCTTGAAACTTTCAAACTGGTTTATCTCATGAAGGATTTTTGTTCAAAAAAATGGATGGCATATATTTTGATCAGCTCTTCAAGGGCTAGCGATTGCCCTAACCACAACAAAAGCATATGGAAAAAGGGACTAAATTGACTTTGCAGTCAGTTGAACTTTATCCTTTTCAATCGTAGACATCGTGACGGATGAAAACTTGGAATAATATCCTATATAATCTAGTTGGTATTATAAAGCTATCCGTAACTTTTTAGGATTAAAATACCATAGATGACACTATTAATTATTACGAAACTACCTTGTTTTACATTACAGTATCGTTTGTACCCGTTGCGTTAACAGTAAATCCTAGGTTACAGCGATAGACCAACGATACAAACTTTCTTACCGTCAGATTTATATAAATCGAATACAATGTGCAACAATTTGCACAAATTTCTAGCCCCTCGTGCACCGATTCTACTGACAAGTCCCTTTCCTGTGATAGACATCAAGTTCACCGGATAAAAATAATGGTTACACCGACTAGCAAAAGTTGCAAACCCCTAATCGCTGAAGATTTGTGTAGCATAACAGCCGATTATTACTTACAAGTCCCTTGCATGTTTTACATGTGGGAACCAAATTGTTCATCAAATGACAGGTACGCCAACTAGCGAGAGCTGCAAACCCCTCATTGCCGAAGATGATTATGAGCTAACAGTCGCCTGTCGCGTACAAGTCCCCTAAATGTCTCACAACTGGTATCGCCTATTTTTGGTTTCAGTGTGTACCTTACTACTGAAGTTGTCAACCCCTTGAAACTTTCAAACTGGTTTATCTCATGAAGGATTTTTGTTCAAAAAAATGGATGGCATATATTTTGATCAGCTCTTCAAGGGCTATCGATTGCCCTAACCACAACAAAAGCATATCGGAAAAAGGGACTAGATTGACTTTGCAGTCAGTTGAACTTTATCCTTTTCAATCGTAGACATCGTGACGGATGAAAACTTGGAACAATATCTTATATAATCTAGTTGGTAATAGAAAGCTATCCGTAACTTTTCAGGATTAAAATACCATAGATGACACTATTAATTATTATGAAACTACCTCATTGCTTTACATTTTCGTTTGTATCCGTTGTGTAAACAGTTAATCCTCGGTTACATTGATAGACCATCGACACAAACTTTCTTACCGTCAGATTTATAGAAATCGAATACAATGTGCACCCATTTGCAAAAATTCCTAGCCCCTCGTGAACCGATTCCTACTTACAAGTCCCTCTCCCGTGATATACATTAAGTTAACCGGAAACAAATAATGGGTATACCAGCTAGCAAAAGCTGCAAACCCATCATCGCAGAAGATGATTGTAGCATAACATCCGATTATTACTTACAAGTCCCTTGCATATCTTACCATTGGGAACCAAATTGATCTTACCATCGAATACATCGGAAACAAATAACAGGTATACCAACTAGCAAAAGCTGCAAACCCTTCATTACCGAAGATGATTATGGGCTAACAGTCGACTGTTGCTTAAAAGTCCCCTATATGTATCATAACTGGTATCGCCTATTTTTGGTTTCAATGTACCTTACTATGAAGTTGTCAACCCCTTTGAAATTTTCAAACTGGTGTATCTCATGAAGGAATTTTTGTACCAAAAAATGGATGACATATACTTTGATCAGCTCATCAATGGCTATCGATTTCCGTCGAAAAAAAAATTCTACCTGTCTTAGTTCAAAAGTTGACTTTTTTGCCGTAGGTCAACTTTCTAACGTCACGACTTAGAAAGGAGCAAAGGATAAGCTCTAGTTTCTTTAGCAATGAAAGAACTTTTAAAGTTTAAGAGGCACATCTGATACCGTTACTCTACCACAAACCAAAGTGCAAAAAAACAAAATTATAAACTCAGCTGAAATCGTCGCAGACATGGACAGAAACAATAGATAGCAGCACTTTCGGACCCGTGGGAAAAAGTTTCAGTTTCATCAATCCGGCCTAAGGTCCACACTTTCCGTAAAAACCGCACAGGTTAGACCCTTCTCAGTTACCAGGAATAAAATGAAATCGGAGTCATAGGAAAAAAAAAAAAAAAAAAAAAAAAAAAACGAGGACAAAACCAAAGTGTTGCTCTCGCAACACAATAAAACTCTGACTACAAAAAAATTCCGGTTACAACCGGATTCCGGACTAATTATATGTCCGGGTAAAAAACGATTGTCATATACAGACTCAGCCTCTCTTCTTGCCCCTTAACCTGTCATCTATAATCAAACTTTTGCTTTTAAGAAATTTTCCGGTTTTGACCGGATTCCGTTCGAACTAGTAGTTGAGCGAGAAAATGGTTTTCACCATCGTGTTCAGCATGTCCTTTTACCCCCCAAATCGAACATTTAATCAACTTCAAATGAAACTTTTACTTTTAACCAACTTTCCGGACAAAGTACTTGTTCAGCAAGAAAATGGTTTTCGCCATAGTGTTCAGCATGTCTTCTTACCTCTAAACCGAACATTTAATCAACTTAAAATAAAACTTTTACGTTTAACCGACTTTCCGGGTTTTGCCGGATTTCGGAGGAACCACTTGCCCGGCGTGAAAATGGTTTTCACTATCGTGCTCAGAATGCCTTCTTACCCCATAATCGACTATAACATTAGCTGTTTACAAATATTTTGTTTGTCCCTTAATTTGAACCCCCTTCCCCATCCCTAAATGTAGGGCTACATAGCCCATCTACGAACTTGACCTTACCCTTGACCCAATGAGTCTTCACACTAAGTTTTTATCAAACTATCTCATTCCTTTCGAGAGTTATCGTGCTTACAGATAGACGGACATTTTTGCGATGTCATAGGTATCCCTCCACTTACGTTTTGGGATCCCAAAAATCGGAAAATCACGGTTTTCTGTTTCTTTCGGGAAGTCTCGAGCATTCATGACGTTGAGGCAAGGGGAACGCCTTCATCCTGCACCATCTTGCTTTAGCACGGACTGAGAGAAAAGGTTCAAATACTGAGTATTATCCACATTTGTTTAAATTAATTTTTAGGTACGGTTTGTGGTTATGATCGGGGCATTTAAAGCGAATTGTTTGTATGAAGTACCTTGTTTTAGAGTTTTACCAAATGAGACTTCCGTAAAATTTCAAGCCTATGCTTCCTATTGAACATGCGGTTGTGTTGCTACAAAGCCAGTTCTGATAGCTCCGTGTACTCCCAGAAATTTAAGTACTTGGAGCGTGTTCCACCCTACGAACCGTGGTTACTACGCAGTAACGTACCGGGTTCTGACTTCTGGGCGGTAAGGCTGGAACGAATTTCAATTTTGACAAAATATGTGCCACGGGCTAATCGGTCCAGTAGCGCCACAGAGATCGTAGTTACCAGGCTTAGCCCGAGTGTGGTAAGCAAATAGTAAGTATTAGTTACTATTTCGAGAAGGTTGGAACGGTCAGCGTAGCAACTTTTCACGAGGTTGGAACGAAAATAGTAACTAATAGTTAAAGCACAATGGACACTTCTTATGCTTTACTTTGTATTAAATGCTCCACAAATAAACATTTCCGACTTCCTTTAGAAGGCGCTACGGAAATCGGCCGTTTTCTTGTTATCCCTTGTCTTTACCTCTCTGGCATTTGGGCGATCCAAATCTTAGGAAATGGGATACCGTGGCAGGAAATTCAAAAACTCCGAGCAATGCTTGATATAAAAGGATATATTTGAGATGTCACCAAAGTCAAGCCGCAGATACAGTTTACCTGATTGTTCTAGTGTTTCACCAGAAGTTCCATGGCTTAAAGTGCCTATTACAAGTTTTTCTTTGTGGGATAGTGTTGTGAAGCTTGATTAGCTTGCTTTATAAAATGTACCAGAATATGCAATAAGCTTATAAAAAATAACATAGCTACAAAAATCATTAAAAAATAAATAACCAATTCAAATCTGAATTATACAAGCTGATTTATAAAGATCTACTAAGTATTATAAGAAACATCACTTTTATCTTTGTCCAAGCTAGTAAATTGAGCATGTACTGGCCCAAAAAATTACGCTTTGAAATATTACAGAGAGGAAACTGTTGAAAAAGCTGCTGGTCTAGAGGGTAAGCATTGTTCCTAGGTTGTTACAGAGTGGGATTGGGGTAGTTTGACCTGCCCATTGAACTTTAATAATCTTAGAAGGGTGGAACACACTCTTATTCTTTTTTTTTTAGCCATTCCGAACGCCGCGCAGAAATCAAATGGTCAGATTTTCGTTCTGGTGGCAGCGTTTCGCGATGCAATCAAGAAACACGTTGAAAAACAGCTGTCTTCCGACTGTGCTGAAGATTTCATGTCCATTGGCAACACTGGTGAAGCTCTTATGAAGTCTTCAATTCAGCCATTGTTAGACTCTATTGTCGCGTCTGTGGAGGCGATTCTTCTGACAATGCATCAAGAGGACTTTTCTGCGTAAGTTCTTTGCATCAGCTAATAAATAATGATTCGGCCTTTTAAATGTGTTAGTCGAAAGAAATCTACCGTTTCGTCTCTTGGAACATATCAGCAATGGAACTGGTATCGGCTTTTTGCTCATACAAAGCAGAGCTGAATTTAAAGTAGACAAGGCATTTTAAAGTATCGAGGTGTCTTTTTCCTGACCATGTTCCACCCTACTTACCATAGTTACGTGACGTGACGAATCCTGGCTTCTTGGCGTCAAGGCTGGAATTTTTCCTGTTTTCGGCAAAATATCTTGCCACGGGCTTATCGGACCAATCACGTCACAGAGATCGTAGTTAACACGCTAACTATGCTCCTGGGCGTGGTAAGTAAATAGTTACTATTGTTAAAAGGGGGGAGTCCAAGTAACTTTTTTTTGCCTTCTCCCTCAAAATCAATGCGAGTGGCTACTCACTTGGTAACGTTAAAAACCATTAGCAAAAGATTACAATTCTTTACTTAACGTCATAAATTTATTCATACTGAAATGTAAAATCACTAAATAACAGATTTTTAAAATTTTTTCTCTATTTCATCTTCTTTTTCCCTTATGCTGCAGAACTAATATTATTTATATTCTTATAGCAGCAAAATATAGACATCTCAATCAGGTATCCTCCAATTATCAAAACATCGGTACCTTCTTTGAAGGCAGAGTATCGACACACGACGCTCCGATTTCAGTTTAATTTTTGGGGGAAGCTAGACACACCCTTAACTGCTTTGACCCATTTTTTTCCGCATAAGGTCGTGTATACCGTTAGCTTTAAATTAAAGCAGAACTCTTACAAGAAATGATTTACTATTATTAAGGTTTGAAGCCAAGCTGACCATTTATTACGAAAGAAATAGAAAACCGTGATTTTCGGGTTTTTTTCTTGATCAGCTAATTATCCCTCTAGGACGATGTGCGAGGGATAAATATAAATTCGGATATTTCGGTTGCACTTCCGGCAAACCGTCCTCAATATAAATTCGGATATTTCGGTTGCACTTCCGGCAAACCGTCCTCAAGTATAAATTTGGATATTTCGGTTGCACTTCCGGCAAACCGTCCTCAAATATAAATTCGGATCTTTATCCCTCGCACATCATCCTAGAGGGATAATTAGCTGATAAAAAAAAAAAAAAAAAAATCCCGAAAATCATGGTTTTCTATTTCTTTGATTTACGATTACCTTCCAACTGAAATGTGCGATTTTCCTGTTAGTGCTTGTCCTCTATCCAGCCTACCCTGCATTCCAACGAGACGACTGGTCGCAAAATGTTTGAGAACTGAAGGCCCCGTGGCTATAAAGTGGGAAACCAAGCAAAGTAAAAGAAGACCAAAAAGAAGGTACACCTGATGGTTTATAGCCCGCCTTCCAAAATGAAAAAAAGAACGCTTTGAAGCTTTTCATGTCCTTCGTATGAAAGAGTTGTCGGCGGACCTTGAAGTCCGCGTTACGTGACTGGCAAAACTCGGCTCGGCCAGAAAAGAGCTAAAAAGTCGTGGGTACAGAATGAAACAATGGCGAAAGGCGGGGATTTCAGAAGCTTAAAGGAAACTGGGATATCCTAAAGTCAGAATAAGCAAGAGGGGTATACTTCTTTGAAAAGCAATTCACTTTGAACGGTGTCATTTCATCCACTTGCTGTGACAGAAATCAACTAACAATCAGCAACTGTAACTAATTAGGACACCTGAATGGGTGTTTTTGTCTTTAACCACCACCTGCACGGACTCCAGCTTACACCGTTTTCTGATTTCAGGCCAGCATCCACCAACGCTCGACCGACATCCCAGTGTTCTCTCTACATGCGCGAACTGCAGGGCTTTATCCTTCGAGTCTCAAAGGATTACCTTAGCCTATATGGAAGCAAGGACGCGCTCCAACCACTGTAAGATAAGATAAGATTTATTCCGTAAATCCCAGAGGGCCATGGAAACAACAAAACAATACCAAAAGGAACCGTAACCTGAACAACAGAACTAACTACAAAAAACTTCCCCTGTGGAGTGGACGATAGCCACCTTACGGAATCTTCCCAAATTTCTAACATCTGTCAAACTTCTACTTTTAAAAATTTGTTTAAATCTTTCCTCCCCCACACCATTTCCCCAAATATTTCCTTCCTCAAATCTCTTAACTCCTTACATTCTCCCATTAAATGGAAAATACATTCATCCATTTTCCCGCACGTCCTACAAAAGTAAGAACCACACAACATTCTAACCTTACTCAAATATTTTCCCTCCTCCTATCATACTGTAGTATTTGCATATTGCCTGATTGTCAGTGGTAATAACTTAATTTATACCCAGAGCCGCACGAGGAGGGGATAGTTTTACCCTGAAGGCGCCTTGCAGCATTTGACACGTCTAGACTACCCTCGTCGATCGCCAGTTTAAGCCAGGACTCGGTACGACCGTGATTTCATCTAGGGGATGCCCTCATCGGCAAGCTCAAAATCGATCTTAAAATGTAAACAGAAAATGCAGCTGAATGTTCGCTATTATTTCCTTCTTTCAGTAAGTGATTGTGAGGTTGTTTCAGGGGGGGGGGGGGGAGGTAGAGGATGTTACAACGACTGTATTTGTATGTGTAGATGCACTCTCAAACTGACGTTGTGACCAGGGGTGTAGTAGGCCGGACAAAAGATGCTAAATATCCAACTGTACGATCACCGGAGTCAGGATGGCATAGAGCGTCAGTATGGCCTACTACACGGGCACAACTTAACAGGTTCATTATGGATACCCCAGGTCAATTCACAGTATGGTTTGCAGATCCAACTCCAGGCTATCAACCACCCATCATACACTAGGCCTTCCAGGCAAGCTACTCTAAGGAGCTTTAAATAAGACTCATAACCATGACCGATGGTCCGTATATAAACAGAATGTTTTATTCACCGGTATACTTTCATTCCCAACCTTTGCATTAAAAGTGTTGTTTAGCCGATCGAGGCCCGGAAAAGAAGTGTAGATGGTAGGTGAATTATTGTCATGGGATGAGTCATGATAATCAAAGAGTTAATAAATAATACAAGAGTGGGACTACGGAAAGTATCCCCGATAGGATAGAGATTGAAAATTAGTACCGCAGGAGAGTGGCGCTGCCTAGCGGTGGCACAAGTGAGCTGTGCGGGGTGCAAATGGCACCACGGCAACAGTGGTTGGGTGCCCTAGTCTGCATCCAAGCCTCTTTTGTAGGAGGAGTTTGGGCTGCTTACCCTGACTTTTGACAGCGAATTTCTTCTTAGATTTTTAGTGTTGTCTGTTAAACTTGCGCATCTACTGTTATCAAACTTCTGACAGGAGCAGCGTTTTTTTTTTATCACATATCTTCCAAGGCTTTGGTTCATTTTCTCACTTTTGTACCAACAGCTTATTATACTCCTTATTTCTCGCTGTCTCTTTTTTCTACCAAGCCCTTTGTCCTCCTTGACCAGGCCTTAAACAAAAAAGAAGGAGATTATCGACTCTAAGGTGAGTTGACCAGTCTTCTCAGGAGAAAGGAGTCAAGACTTCTTTCTGCCGAAAAATGGTCATTAGCAGAAAGGACAGAGCACATTGGGAGAGGACCAGTATCTCTGTCTTCTAAGAAGACTGGAGAGATGATGGTTGGTAAAGTTGTATTTTCCACGTTTAGGAGGGCGACCACGTGGGCGAGGGCCGAGCGTACAACAGCGGAAAGCATTTTTGGCTATTCTTGATTTGCCATGCTTTCATTGGTCAACGCGACTTAAGTTTCCAAATCGCCAAAGGTGCCATACATTGAGCTTCTTCGTAGTTTCAAGCTGGAATCTTTGGCCCAACGCTGGGAAAGAATGTGCCTTAAATTTGAAACTAAAACGTTTGAGAATCCTCGTCTGCGAGACATTTTCCCGTCTGACTTTGAACCCGTTAGACCTAGACCTGCCCGAATGGTTTCTCAGCCCATTCCTAAGTTAAATTATGTTTCTGCATCTCATGAGCGATACAGAAAAAGCTTCGTACCGTCATTCGTCGAAATGTATAACTCATCGTAATTCTTGTATTACTCATCGTAATTCTTGCTTATTTTTCTAATTGTTTGAATCCTAGTCCTGATATACGTGTAATGTGACGTCATTCGTCGAAATGCATAATTCGTCGTAACTCGTGTTTATGTTATAGTTATTTGATTTTTAGTTCTGATGTAAGTGTAATTGTAAATCACTTACAGTGATTCGAATTGTACATAAGTTTATTATTTATGACAAAATTAAGACAAAGATGTTGATGTTATTATATTTACGACGAAAAATCCAATGTTCGGCTTGCCCGTGAAGGAATTTTGAAAATAAATTGAAATTGAAGTTTCTGTGTATTTGTTTTCGTCTTATCTGTATTATGTTAATATTTCCACGTCCTTACTTAGTTGATATTCTAGGGTAATGGCCGCCGCTAGTCGATGCTTCGACCTCTTTCTACGGCATACCAGCCTTATAAGGCCCCTTGGCGAGGGCGGAAAACTGAAAATGGCTGCTGATTTTGCTCAGGTATTTATTTATTATTGTGTTTCTCAAATGCGGCCGAACTGAGTTAAACTACAGACGGAGCTAAGACACGTCTCAAAACACAGTTTTTCAGTCGTGTGCCAGGAGCATGCACCGAGGCTGGGACACATTTTCTATTTTTAGCAAATTATTGTGCCACGGGCTAATCTGACCAATTACGGCAAAGATCTTCGTAGTTACCACGCTGACTACGCTCCCAAGCGTGGTAAGCAAATAGTTCTGTTAGTTACAATTTCGAGAAGGTCGGAATGGTCAGCGTAGTAACTTTTCACGAGGCTGGAGCAAAAATATAAGTAACTGATAGCTGCTATTGTTAGAAGGGTGGAACACGCTCCAGGATACCGTATTGGATTGAAGCTAGGAAGCTACCCTCTATAGGTCATTTTGGTAAGAGCCGTCGGCATGGGAAGCCGAAGTTTGTCGGTTCAAATCTTGCCTGAGGTGCGTTTCTGTTTCCAGTTCGTTGTTATTTTGACGTTATGGATGGGTAAAAAGAATTCCTCTCCTCATTTTTTGCTTGTCATTTCAGATGGAGCTGGCAGTCGCACCCCTGTGCAGCAAAGTGAGTGAAGTCGGTCACTCCTATAAGGCTGTCCGAGGCTTCCGGCCAATCCTCTTCCTGACCCTTAAAGACCTCGTCGAGTCCAGCGTTGCCGGAGAAGTGGTTCCGTACAGCGTTGTCATGCATTTCATGTTCGGACAAGTGCCGGTCGCACTGCGATCGCCGCATCAGGTAAGATTTAAAGGTCACGTCGTACCTGTTAATAGTCCACTTTACTTCCATAGCCTGCCCATCACTTTTCATTCCCAAGGTTTTGCATCTCAGTGGTATATCATATCTACCCTATTGCTATTACACTTATTCTTACACGTGCAGTTTCTTCCCTTGACGCGGCGTGTCGGCTCGCAACTTTTAACCGATAAATTCTTCGCCATTTGTCGTTGGAGGCACAGGGCATGGAAAGGGGCCAAACACAGCACAATCCTTGTGTGATTTGCTGCAGGCACAGCCGAATTTGAAGTAATCAATCATCTTAGAATATCTTAGTATGAACACCAGGTAGTGCGAGATACGCTTTAAGTTTACAAAATTATTATTATTTGAGCATATAAAACAGCTTTCTCAAATTCCAATGAAAAATGGGTTGATCATTAATAACAGTTACAGTTATTATTTGCACTATTATTATGACTGGATATATTCCCATTTTTATGGCAGTGTCATATAGCGATCACAATTTCTTTCCGTCCGTCGGTCTGTCGGTCGGTCGGTCTGTCCCGGTTTTGCTAGTTCGGACACTTCCAGATAAGCTAGAACGATGAAACTTGGCAGGCGTATCAGGGACCGGACCAGATTAAATAAGAAATAGTCGCTTCCCCGATCCGACCATCTGGAGGGGAGTGGAGGGAGGGGCAATCCGGAAAAACTAGGAAAAGTGAGATATTTTTAGCTTACGAACGGGTGATCGGATCTTAATGAAACTTGATATACGGAAGGAACTCGTGTCTCAGACGTACCATCTTAAATCCAGACCGAATCCGGTGACATTGGGGGGGGGAGTTGATGGGGGAAACCGGAAATCTTGGAAAACGCTTTAGAGTGGAGAGATCCGGATGAAACTTGGTGGAAAGAACAAGCACAAGTCCTAGATCGATGACTGACATAACCGGAACGGATCCGCTCACTTTGGGGGAGTTGTGGGGGAGGAGATCCGAATTTCTAGTGATCCCGCGAGTTCGGTGCTTCCTGATGGGCTAGGATGATGGAAATTCGCAGGCATGTGAGGGACCAGACCAGATTATATAGAAATAGTCACTTCCCCGATCCGACCATCTGGGGGGGGGGGGGAGTGGAGGGAGGGGGATGCCAAAAATTAAAGTATTTTTTACTTTCGGACGGGTGATCGGATTTTGACGAAAGTTGATATTTAGGATGACCTCGTGTCCACTTTAAATCCGGACCGGATCCGATTACGCTGGGGGGAGTTGGAGGAGGGAACCGGAAATTTTGAGAAACGCTTAGAGTGGAGGGAACGGAATGAAACTTGGTGGGAAGAACAAGCACAGGTCCTGGATACGTCATTGACATAACCGGACTGGATCTAGGCACTGTGGGGGAGTTTGGGGGGGGGGGGGTCTAGCGATACTGTGAGTTCGACATACTTCCTGATGTGCTAGGGCGATGAAACTTGGTAGGTATGTCAGGATCTGAACAGATTGACTTGAGAATAGTCGTTTCCCCGATTCGGCCATCGTGGGGGGAGTGGATGGATGGGGAGTCCGGAATCTAGTGGCAGCGGTCCGAGTCCGGTCTGATACCTGTGGAGGATGGGGGGGGGGGGGCGACTCAAGATACGCTTAAAGCAGAGGGATTGGGACGGAACTTAATGGGGATAACAAGCATTAGGACTAGCGGCACATTTTTGGGGGAGCGAGGGAGGGAAATATGGAAATTGACTTCCGCAAATTGCGAACGAGTGGTCTGATTCGAGTGAAACTTAAGAGGTAATAAAAATCGATGACTTAGACATGTAAACCATGCGTTCGAACTATACGCGACCATGGTTTGGCGGGGGTGGAAACTTTTGACGTGCACAAAAACCAAAAGGGTGGACCGAATGAGATGCAAGTTCGACAGTGCCGAGTTTATGCGGCCTACAAGGTAGGGGGGGGGGGGGGCGTAAATTTGCAGATAGGCTATGCTCCGATTTCAGTAAAACTTGATGGACTGGAAGTGGGGATTAAGATATACGACGTTTATGTTTCCAAGTCCGCTTCGCCCACAGGGGGAAGAGTTCAACGGAGATTACTGAGAAATTTGAGGCACGCATAGGGTTCAAACGAGTGCGTCAGTTTAAATGAAACTTGAACTTAAACTTGAAACTTTAAATGAAACCCTAGATGACATATTTTAGGGTCCGAACCGGATCCGACGACGGTGGCGGAGGGGGGTACCGGAATTTTTCAAATATGATCAAATTCGAGGGAAACTCGATATATGATATAAAAGAAGATGCTTTAGATGATCCAGTTTTTTAGTCCGAACCAGATTCGGCCACGGTAAGGAGTGATGTAGGGAGTACCGGAAATCGTGTGGCAAGTGTAGGGATCAAACGAGTGGATTTATTGGGCTGAAACTTGGAAGTTTGAACAGCCATGCGCATTTGCTACAGATAATCAGAGACGATGCCGGAACTGCTCAGAACTGAGTGAAACTAAATATCCTGTTTCTATTTCCGAAACGCATTTTTGGGTGGTGGGTGTATTTTGTGACGTTCTCATCTACTTTCTTGTACAGCCTACTCGTAACAAGTGCCCTATGAGCTCGTAGCTCTTTTTATTATTGTGTCATTTTTTTCTCCAGAATTTCCAGCTTTCAGTTATACTCTCCGTAGTGTTTTTTTTTTTTTTTGGGGGGGGGGGGGTTACAAATGAAAAACAATACAGAAAAATGCTGGATTAGATCACCAGCTACAAGTGCATATTTAAAAAAGGTTTTCAAGTAACTCAACATGTCTTCGTTGTACGTGGAGGCGAATTCCTCTTTCTGATTACTGAGTGTACCCCCCCCCCTGCCGGATCTATTTAGTACCTCATCCATACCGCTAAAAGAAA
The DNA here is from genome assembly GCA_023053575.1 of Branchinecta lynchi. Taxonomy (NCBI): domain Eukaryota; kingdom Metazoa; phylum Arthropoda; class Branchiopoda; order Anostraca; family Branchinectidae; genus Branchinecta; species Branchinecta lynchi. The sequence goes on along the minus strand of JAKZAP010000011.1, from coordinate 16,991,893 downwards.
TCTTAATTTTCAGACTGCCCAGTGGTCCGTTTCCCGCTATTCCCAGTGGCTAGACGAGCATCCCAGTGAAAAGGATAGGTTACTCCTGATCCGTGGTGCACTCGACGCCTATGCCCACAGTATAAAAGCCCGAAAGAGCCCAAAGATGGTGCCAGAATATGAGTTAATGATGCAAATGCTGCAGAGGGGCCTTGCTTCATTCGAGTGAAGCGAGTGCGAGCGAGAAAGTTTTTGTTTTCTAAAACAGGCATCTGCCGCCACTGGTGGAAGATCCTTTAAGGGTCGGTAAAGAAAGTAGTGCTTTGTTGTCTCTGGTTCGAACAGAATTGCCTTGAAACGCTGCGCTTCTGCGCAAGCGTTAACACCGTGCGTCTTATCTTTATTAGTTGCGTTTTTGCAGATACCATAGTATCTGTTACCACGGTAACCGGATCTGCAATTAGTCGTTTTTGCAGTAACCGTGGTATCTGATATACGGTCGCTCTGCAAAAAACGACAATTGCCGAAATTGTCTTTTTGAAGTCATCCCAAAAGAAAAACTGATACTCAGTCACATCACTAAGTGCCAAACTTCTTTCCCGCCAATTTGACAAGAACTGATGAAAGTGAGATGACTTTTCAGGTACTACGATCAGTTGCTACAGTCGGACCGTGGTATCTGAATATCCGATACCACGATAACTGCAAAAACGCCTTTGGATCGTGGTATCAGATACCACGATAACTGCAAAAACAACTTTAGACCGTGGTATCAGATACCATGGTATCTGCAAAAAACGCAACTATTATTTTGCGTTGAAAAATGCATAGTTTTTTTCTGAGACGGAATGGAATGCAGTGTGTGTGATCCAGGTTACAAAGCGGTGTTTTGGATTAGTCCAGCTTACGGTGTATTTGCACTGTGCTTAAAGTCCGAGTGAATTTGCGAAACCCGAGCGCTCTCAAGTCCGTTGCCGCTAAAGATTTTTCTTAGCGCTAAGCTTGCGCAGAAAAACACCCACCATTCTAGTCTGTCAAGGCCGATAGATGTCAGCCTAATAGCGGGATACGAGAATGCCAATGTGCACGTCCATCCTTTGGTAAACTCGGAACTTTGCACTATATTTTAAGTTTTAGATTCGTCATGGAGTTGTAGGAATAGTTTGTATGATCAGTTAGTCCGAACGGGATGTTGTTGTGGACGAACGTGTAGTGTAACGTAGAGTTTTATTCATAAAAAGTATCTTTCATAGCGCATGCGCCAGATTTGACCTTTGCGTCTTTCACACTAAATTATAAATATATGCATCATAATCATAACACAATGCATAAAATATGCCGCCGGCATATTCGGTGGTTTGATCTAACAAAGATGATTCATGAATTGTTCTGTTATTTGAGTTATCTGGGTTGGTGCAGTAGAGGCATCCTTCTTTGAAAGTTGGTTCCATCCGTATCCCCGAACGATCAGCCCGACAAGTATGAAATCCTTAGATCCTATTACTAATATCCTTAGATCCACCCACTTAATCCCAGCCATAAATAAGCGTCTAAAATAAACCGCCTTTGTCTCTTTGGCTGATGTGTAAAACCTTAAAAATTTAGGCCGATTACCAAAACTTGGTTTACTTACTATAAGTGTCTAAAATAAACCGCCTTTGTCTCTTTGGCTGATGTGTAAAACCTTAAAAAATTTAGGCCGATTACCAAAACTTGGTTTACTTGATCCATTCCTTTTCTAGCTTTTAGCTATTCGGATTAAAATTGATTGATTGATTGATTGATCCATTGTTCATATATTTGTCCTGTCTGATCTAAAAAGGTGATTCGGTTCTGTAGCCTACTTCAATGCAAACGATGAATTGACTTTGTTAATAATGACTATGTTAACACAAAATGCAAATTTGGCATAATTGCTGTGAAAGCCATTTTTAAATTAAATTCTACTCTACTCTATAGCCGCCTGTGGAGGAAAGTAACACCAAATAATGTGAGATGAAGACCATCTCATCGAAGAAAAAGTAGTGGAATGCTCGTGTGAATGTCTCAGTTATGAACAACTTATTTTGGGCCCATCCCACTGTTGAGAAACAGAAAATGCATTAGTTTGTCTGGATTTTTCGGATAGGGTTGTTGGAATTGACAAGGTGGAAGTCAGAATTACTTGCACTTTTTTGTGGGCGAACGTGCTCTTATTTGTACGTGCTCTTGGAGTTGAGTGCTTCTAAAATTCTTTTTGATTTATTCCTTTGTTGTTGTTTTTTTATATTAAGATGATTGGATACTTTAACGTTGTAATATTCTTTCAGCCCAAGCTGACTGCGAGTCAAAGTTGCAGTGTTAAACGGATATTTCAGCTGATTCTTATTAGATTGACAATTCGGCCCTTTTTGGCAAGGGTCCGCTTCAGGCTCAAGCTGGAAAGTTGACTTGTGGAAAAAACAGCTAAAGATATTAGCTTAAAGGCACAGAAAACTGACTACGTAACTTTCGGCCATCAAACCGACCTGGGGGGCTTAGATAAAGATACAGGGACTTATTGTCGACAGCCCCCCCCCCCTTCTTTGTTATCTCGAACCCCCTCCTTAGTATTCCCAAAGCTAGTTGGCAGGCCCTTGCCCCTTATGCACTGTAATTATGCACTTGCGCACTGTAAAAGTTCGCCTTAGGCCGTGTTTTGGCCATAGTATCGGGGTAGTAGTCAAGAGGTCGTGCGTTCGATTCCTACTCCCGGCACACAAACCTTTTCCTTTTTTTTCTACTAACTCAAAAGTCGAATTTTCGGAAACTGCCCGGAAACTGCAATGGTCGTAACGAGAATTTTTCTTACTCTCAGTATCGACTCAGGGTACATTCTTGATATGTCAGCTAGCTCCCCGAGTCAAGTTTGAGTCAAGTTTTCTGTTCCTTTAAGTACTAATTTTGTTGAATTTTGTTGAAGTTCAAATAAAATTCAGCTGACGTGTCGGTTTAACACTGCAACTATTTAACGTTCAATACGCTGCTTAGTGTTGAGCCAGGAATTTGGGGGGAGAAAAGGCTCCAGTGATACACATTCTTTTCTCGCTAAATGAAGAGTCTTAACAGTAACAAGAAGATTGTCGATGTCATTTTAATTTCAGAGAAAATCACAGGCGCTTCGTAAAGCAACAAGCTATTTGATAGCGGAAATGTACTGAACAGTTATACACATTTGATTTACACCGACCAGGTGCATCATAAAAGTCAATAATAAAAAAAAACATCCTTCCAAAAAAATCACAGCATGTATACACTGCACCTCAGAACCACTATATATCAGAACCACTACCGCTTAAAGACCTTAAACATGCGACAAACGATTAGTAAAATATGATTGAATGTCAGAGATGATTATATTGAAAAATTCCGGAGGTGAGTGAAGTGGCTAAGCTGTGAATGGATTTAAGCTGGGTTCTGTCTGGATACGACCACACTTTGACAAATTTCCAGTGCCGTTGACAGCGGTCCGATATCCTCTTTTCCTCAAGCGGCTGAGCCTCATTTTTAATACTTGATGACTATCTCTCCTTGCCAATACAAAATCTCCAGCCTCTCCGGGTAGCTAGCGGAAGAAAGGTAGAAGTTGTGTCACAGCTGCCCCTAAAGATCGCGGTGATTGATTGACACAGGATTTGAGTCTTAGAGTTTGAGTCGTACGGACACGATTACTCCTTCTTCCTGAGGATCATTGGCGTGTTTTGGACTTAGTCAGAGTATTCCCTGCCGACCAGGGACCCATAAATTTCCGGTAATGACTCGCCATTCAGGGGGCTTGTCAATAAGAGATTTCTGATGCGCTCTTGACCGAGCGTCAGATAGTTCGAGAAATACCCACGGGGATAAAATACCGACTATCCAGATAGACAAATTTGTCGCAGCTGTTGTGCTGAACTAGGAATAATTATCTGTAATAGAAGAGTATCCTCGATATATTGTCCTAGCTTAGGTACCTGGTAGCATGCTGAATAGTCCTGACTTGTGCCAACAAATTTTGTCAGTCTGAGCAAGAACGCCGATTCGACCCAAGCGGAATTTTTGGAAACTAGGTGAGGCTCGGGCAACATAGTAGCATAGAAGCATAGGAAATGACAAGCCCCTGAATGGCGAGCCATTACAGGAAACTTATGGGTCCCTGTACCGACGGAGTTTCCCATTGGGTCTCACAGACTGCGTCCCTTCGGTTGTGTTCTGCTGTAGACACAACAGTTTTAGTTTTTCAGCGCAAACTAATTGCGTTGAAACGTACACGTGTTGACGGAAGGCGCCGCGCTTTAAAACACGTATACCTCACAGGGTACATATAGTCCCCTTATCTTGATAATAAAAGAACATAAGGAAGAGATTTAAAACAAAAAATCACCGGTACAATAGTTGCGACTTTTTACTGCGTAGGCTGCGCGTGACATAGTGTTCCACAATGAGCGCGACTAAGCTTCATTTGAAACAAATGACGTGGCAAAATTCGAAACAACGTGGTAACCTGGTCACTCAGTAGCGCGTCGGACCACTATGTCACGCGGAGTCTACGCAGGGAAAAGTCGCAACTATTACATTGTCAGAAGCTTCATAACAGGTGTCACGCGGAGTAATATCACAAGGATGTGCAGTTTCAACAGATAACACTTGGGATATTGTCTATTATAATTCTGCAAATGTTATGCATAACAGGCATTGCCAGGAAGCGGCACAGTTTTTTTTAATTTCTCTTCATTAATTTATTTTATTTCCTTGATTCAACTGATTACACATGCAATATGTAGCTAAATACGTGCTTTAACGCATTGACGCAGTCTGTGAGGAGTATTTATTAGTCGCGTTTTTGCAGATAGCATGGTATCTGTTACCATGGTAACTAGATCTGCAATTAGTCGTTTTTGCAGTTACCGTGGTATCTGATATACGGTTGCTCCGCAAAAACGACAATTGCCGAAATTGCGCTTTTCAAAGTCATCCCAAAAGAAATACTGATGTTCAGTCGCATCACTGAGTGCCAAACTTCTTTCCCACCAATTCGACAAAAACTGACGAAAGTGAGTGTGACTTTTTCAGATACCACGATAACTGCTAAAAGGACTTCAGATCGGGGTATCAGATACCATGGTATTTGCAAAAACGCATCTATCAGCCTACTAGATGATTTTTAGCTAGGTTTGTACAGTTTGGGTGGAGCTGAAATCCTCGCTGACCCTTGAGCCTGCTACCAGTGATGGGGTTTTGAAGGTGGAAGAAGAAGGTCTAGGTCTTGAAGAAGGGTCCTTGGGACCTGATGATGAGCGTGACAAAACTATCTTAAGACCGGCGGGCCTGACCTTATTGTCCACTCTCTCACCAATCAACAATTTGAGGGGAAGCAATGTCCTATCCTTCTCAGCCTATGGGCAGGCTCAAGGAAAAGGCACGTCGCTCTTGTAAAAAGAAGGTCCCCAGATGAGTATTTGTCGTTCTGTTCACCGCTTATATCAACGAAAAATTAGTGTTGAAGAACCGACATACCTCTGAATCACTCCACTGACCATTCATTATCGGGAAAGACTGACACTGTCAGAAGTTTCGGAACAGAAAAGTCAAGGATGCGTAGTTTCAACGTATAACACTTGGAATGTTATACGTTGTAATTTTGCGAGCGATATCCATAAGACGTGTTCTCGCCGTTCCCCGAGGACTCCTCGGGGAATCGAAGGGAACGGCGAGAATAGAGGGAGTGACTCCACGCGGACTCCGCGTCCGGAAAACAACGAGAACACGGGGAATGCTTCCAAAAATGAATTTTCTTCTAAAAAGAAATATGCAGTTGACGAAATTAGTTTGAATCCATTTTAATTTTGGTTTCGTTTATTCTGATTGTTCTTAATTAATTTTAAATTGCACCTACACCAGCAAAAATTGATTCCCCTCTGAATCTGTAAGGGAGTCCTTTTTGATGATGGTGATGATGATCGGAGCATTCCCCGTCCGTGGGGACTCGCGAGAATACGGGGAGTGAGTCCCCGGGACAAACAAAAACGCGGGGACTCCTCAAGTGGAGTCCTCGGGAAACGGCCGGAATACGCCTATAACGAGCATGGCCAGGAAGCGCCGAAAAAGCATCATGTCTTCATGACGACGAACAAAAAAGTCAGCAGATGTTTTTCCGACGGTATTTCGGCCCTTCTTATACTAATGTACAACAATACTCGTCTTGCAAAACGTTTCAGTAGAAAAAACATAATAGCTAACATCCTAAGTGTTATCTACTGAAACGCATCCTTGTGTTATCTGTTAGGAAATTTTTTGAAAGTGTAGCAATGGGTTCAGCAGGGCCAAAACTCCAATCTAAATAAAAATCACAAAGCGACAGGAAACCTAAAGAACTACCTTATGATATGGGCGATATTGAACTTTTTTCGTACTGTCTAGTCTCGATATAGGGCTCAGAGCAAAAATTCTGCAGCTTGTTGATATATGATTCAAAATACTGGGCTCCGTTCACGCTCTCGTTCTGCGGGAACGACTCGCCAACGGCTCTGTTCTCCAGTTTTCTCGAACCTTCTCCCCCTATGTATTCCTCTTTCTTAACCTCTATGGCACTCTCTTGTCGGTAGTTGTACGGAAGAAAACGTTTCTCAGGGGGGAGGCTCCCACTCCTGCTTCTCTGTCGGCCGGAGTTGGATCCGCTAAAAGAAAGTAAGTTTGAAATAAAAGTTATTCTGCTCACATACAACGAATGACAATGCAAGGCACGTGTATACCGACTTTCAAGCCCATATCCTTTCGTTTGCCCCCACCCCCCCAAAAAAAAATCAGTTTCTTCTAAGTCAAAACCATGCCAAATTTCAACGGAAGGAGGCTTAGTGTCGTGAAAAGTATGATCAATTACGACTGGAATAGACAGATAGATATGATTTATTGATTGCTTAACAGCCCGAGAGCCATGACAACAATTGATCACAAAAAAAACAAGCATAAAAAGAAAACACACAAAAAATCAAAACACAAATTGCCTCCCTAATCTTTGTCTGCTCTAATGACATTCTTATTCCAGAAGTCTGCTACTGTGTTCTATCGCTATCGTCAGGAAGCGCCCAATCTCATTATATTCGATAAATATTTGTCCACTGAAAACGCAAAATGGAAGAGCAAGGTCAATCACGTCTGTGTACCAATTGTCAAGCCCGTATCCCGTTGTTCAGACCCTCGTCGATCGAAATAAAACTCTTTCGCCCTGTGATATCTTCGCCAAATTTATAGAAAAAACGCTTCTTTTTTTTTTAAAGTTTTTGCACGGAATCCAAGAGCATTAATCCGGTCTGAATCCGGGTTGCGACCATGCTATCCATGCTATTTGGAAACTCCTGAAATATTCTCATAAACTTCGACAGAGGATTTTGTTTCTTTCCGAAATTTCTGGGGGACATAATATCGAATACGACCATAATAGCGACAGTATTATTTTTTTTTTCAAAATATTAGGGGTAGTCATAGTTATGGTACTAACCTTGAAGGATCACTTTCGTCCCTTGTTCTAGACTGAGGCCTGGCCACTTTGGGGCACCCAGACTGGGTTCGGTGTGTAGAATAGTGCCCCGTCACGTGACCGGAGCCATCGCAGCCAGGGGTTGGACACTTGGTTTCGCTATGCGACATCGCTAGCATATGGCTACTGTATCTGGAAAGAAATACCAAGTCTTGAATGGCAGCTTTGTACAGGATTAGCAAGCCATGCTGCCAGCACTTATTCTTACTACCTTAAAGCATAAAGGTTAAGGCAATTTATTGTCCTTCAACATTTGTTATAGTGCCGTCAGCTGAATTTTATTGGAGCTATCTTTCGGCCCTTCTTGGCAAGGGTCCTCTTCAGGCTCAAACCGCTCAAGTTGGAAAAACCGAACTTGTGGGAAACACAATATATAGCTCCAATAAAATTCAGCTGACGTATCCGTTTTGCACCATCAAATATGATTCGCAGTCAGCTTGGGCTGAAGGAACATTTATCCTTCAACATTACCATGGTTTTCGTTTTAAGCCAATGAAATCAATCGGAAACCCATAAATTCTCGATGCCACAATTGTTCTAATCATACACTTCGGCTCAATTTCAATCACAATCGCAGTCGGCAACAGAAACTCAATGTGACGTCATCATCAGTTTGTTCAGCCGAATCTGTAGCTGCGTTTCAGTTGTTGATATGTTTTGGGTTGGGGTCCATATAAGTTGCCGGCCATCGGTAACCCTCGCTTGCGCATTGGTTATTTTTTTTGTGGGATTTCTGGTTGATCTTGCCGAGTGTCGGTGGGTTTGTGGGGCGGGTTCCCGTCTAGTCCCCGTCATTCCCGTCAGTCATGGAATTATTAACATTTATTTATATAATTAGTTATATGTAAAATATGTTTGTTATATATTCTACCGGGTTTTTGTCAATCGACCTTGTGTCCCCGGCTTAACCCTCTATTTACTTTGATTTTATACAGAAGTGTAAATTAAACGTTGAACCTTGAACCTTGAATCTGTTCAGCGCTATTCGAGCCAGGCCTGCGTATCTATTCTGAGAAGCTGATTGGTCAGCAATGCCGGTAATGCAAGTATTTCCGTGTTTCTCATAAAAAACGATTGGGCTGAAAACAGCCGAGACGGATTTTGTAATCTTTAGGAAACCCAGAAGAGTTCCATATAGGAGTCACGTTATGTTTAAATATTGGAAAAGAAAATGTGTCTACTACAACTTGTGCTTTATACAGTGCGATATGGTTCAGCATTAGCCTAGAGAACCTCAAGCATTAAACCTTAAAGGACCCCTCTTACTATTTACCCTTTAAGTTCCAGTATTTTAAAATAGTTGAATACTCTGAAACTAGGCTCTGCTTTCTACAAATTATCCACGGCTTTGGCTGTTTAAGCCTTTTTCTCAGGCACGTTGACTTCTAGCAAAAACAGGGGAAATTGGCATAACCGTTTTTCTGATGAGAAAACTTCTCACGAACAAACACCGACAGCATGATACGCATCGAAGGTGACAAAACAAGGCAAATAAGAAAATCAGTACTTAAGGCGGGTTTTCTAGGGGGTTAGAATGTAGTATGTGCAATTCGGGGTCTCCGGGTTCAAGGATAGATGCAGCGACTACGGGAGTAAGTTGCATTAACGTGATATGGAAGATTAAACTAAATGCTTGAGAACCCACGACACGGCTCGCTTTCCAGTCATACACATTTCGCTTACAAACGTTTAGGAAATTTGGATCATTGATTGTATTTATCAATATCTGTTCCTTTCTTTAAATGTCCAGAACTAATTAACAGAAATACTCTTTCAAAAACAATTTGGAGCAAGGATAATGCGTTGTCCCCAGATCGGCCGTCTATCCCCTCCCCCACTCCCGTCTTCCCTGCGTCGGTCCGAGAAAAACACTGGCAATGCTAATTCTTTGCTTTTTCATCGTGTAGCTCCTCCCAGACCTCCCACAGGGCGGGGCTTAGCTACAAACTGTCACTTGTCATCCGTTGACTCCTCCCCATTTGGAAGCCAGCAGCCAATAAGCGATTGCCCAATTTTTACGTAGTTTCATCCCATCATTTATTTCTGGCCATATCTTGTAAGTGTATTAGTTAATTTGTTTCTTGTCTGTGTATTTCGTAAATTTGTATTCCTCTTTTAGCTTTGAGCTATTTGGATCAAACTTGATTGATTGATTGATTGACTGGGACCGGCTTCGACTTGAGAGTAAATTTATGATTGACGGATTGAAGAATGCTTACATTTCTTTGCCAGACGCCTCCCCCGTGCTCGTCGTGGACGAAACGGTGTAGCAGGAGCTGGGAACCGAGGACTGGTATGACGCTGGGACAGCTCCATATACCCCACTGTAGGCGTAGGGGGACTGCTCGGTGTGAGATGCCAGGTCGCTGTAAAGCCGCTCCCCAAGGCTGTTGTAACCTAGGATTAAAGAACATTACTCAGCTGTGAACAAATTCAATAGACCCCTTCATGCATATATACACACATATCGCGATTCTAAACAAAATAGCAAAAATAGTTAGCGGTAAGTCAACATAAAACAACAAAATTAAATACAGAAAATCGTCCGTGAGATATAATACCAAATGAACACTACTAAGAATCAGGAATTTGTTTCGAGGGGGGGGGGGGCCAGCTGGTCAGATAAAAAAATACAAAAAACACATAAATCAGAGGGAAAAGCCTATAAAAATGATTATTTTTGTATGTTTCGGGGGGGGGGGGGGGGCGGGTTAAACCCCCTAGCCCCCCCCCCCTCTGGATACATCTTTGACCAAGAACAACTGAACGAACGGATAAAGTACGGCAGAAACGAGTTTACAAATCTTCCAGTTGAATCTACTGGATATTTTGTTAGTTAACTTGGTTGGAGTGGGTTTGAGTGCGAGTTTTAGGCCTTTTTAGGCCTATGAAATTCCAAGTTCAGACATGTATTTCCAAAACTTATTGTTAAATATAGCGTCTACGTACCTCATGGGAAGGGAGCCCGAGACACGTAAAACTATCTTCATAACTAAGGTACGGGGCCCCAAATAATAACTGCTCTTTTCTGAATTAGCTCCGATCTACTAACTGCTCCTTTAACAAGCCAGGAATACAGGATTTCACACATGGTAGCAATATCCGAGAAAAGTAGAGAGTATAAAGGTTTATGTGTTCTAGGACTTCTAGCCTCCCATCTTAGCCTCATATTCTTATTGCTTCTTGTGTTATTATTAATACTCTTGATGTCTAACCCGCCTTGCCGATGCAAAATCGCCGGGTACCTAGCAGAAGAGCTAGAAGCGGTATCACCTCGGGTGTCAGTGCTCCCGAAGACCACCGCGATTGTTGACACAGGATTTGAGCTGTTGAGTTTGGGTCGCCAGTAAGACGTTTTCTCGTTCTTCCTGAGGATCACCGGCGTCTTTTGGACTTAATCATATAAAGTATTTATTAGTCTATCGTGCACGGTATATTAAATGGACTTACTGTAAAGGTGGGATCTGATTGGACCAGTGAAAGACTCGTTATAGAGTCCTCTACCGTACGGGAGGTTCCCAGCAGAAAAATGGAACGGATTCGTGACGGTTGAGGGCACTCTCGTACAGCAGTTCCCGAAGTCCGAAGAGGTGTCGCCACCGCTTCCAAGATTGACGGGGGGATCTGCAGGGGGTGGATTCGTGGTGGAAGACGGGGACTGGAACCCTGCTTCGGCAGAGGCTTCAATCCTTTGAAAGAAAATCATATTGAAAGATTTTAATGATAATGATAACAACTGTCAAAACCATTTTCCTCAAAACAGAGACATGTTAAAATCAGTACCAAAACCTGGTCACAGACCTACTTCGATCTTTAGCTTCTGCTTAATGTAAACCTAAATTCTCTTGTATGTTCTCATCAATACCAGCACACGGTTTCGCAGTAACACTTTCGAGCAAGAACAGAAATAAAAATGAAAAGAAACATTCAAAATATTCGTAAGAATGGATTTATTAGGTGCTGATACTTAAAACCCTCAGATTATGATATGCTAATCATTCACTGGTGATTCATCATTGGCATGGAAGGAATTTAAGAACCTCTGCGTCGCCGACTAAATTACAGAAACACATTTTTTTTTTTTTTTAAATATCATACAAAGAAACTAAACAAAAAGAAACCAGTAACCGTGCAAGACTATAAAACAGTGCTCATTGCGTGACATTCCCAATAATTCCCAGATAGATGACCCCAACCTCTGCATCAACCCCTCCACTCCTATTTCCTCCCTCCTTAAATGCCCGATGAAAAATTTGTAGCCTGCGTAGTAGTATGGTAGTAGTACGAAAACGTTCCATGTAATACTATGTAATAGCAAAGAATACTATCATTTAATGTGCCTCAGACTGGTCCAATATTATGTAGTAGTATCCAGTAGCATCCTGTCTTGCCATAGTAGCATCCAGTCTTGCTAATAGTAGCATATAGTAGTATGCAGTAATACGGTAGCCTTGAAGTAAAAGCATGTAGTAGCATCGTTAGTACTGCATGCTACTTTTTTGTACTACATCATAGTACTATTTTGAGATAATTTTTCATCGAGTGTGTATGTGTGTGTGTGGGGGGGGGGGGGGGGTCAAGTTCTTCAAGTTCAAGTTCTTTTTATTTATTCACACGACACACAACTAACATAGTACTACAAAATCCCAAGGGCTCTATGGCACGCTGGTTGAAAAAAAAAATTGTTTTTATACTTCTGACTATTATTATAAACAACCACATTTAAAACTTATTTTTCTAATTAAAAAAAAAAAAATCTGTTATTACTTTTTCAGTAATTTAAAAATTATAGAATTTCTCAATAAATTCAAAACTTTCAATAATTTAAAAAAATTAGCAGGTCTTTTTTTCTGCTTACCTTGGGCTGTTTTCGGGAGACTTCGATGACTCCCTGTCTGATATGGCTGGGGGTGGCTGGATCGGAGTTTCTGCACAACCAAGTATGGGCAAGAGCTGCTGGCCTCCTCCGTATGGCAGTGACATCTAGGAAGAAAAAAAACGTCACTTTTCGCTACCCCTCGTACACAATCAGAAGCATTTATTTTGTTCAGGTTGTTCATTGTTCATTTATTTTGTTCAGACTGTTGTTATTCAGCTCGGTGTTATACTCTACGTCATAAGGATTTTCTGAGTCATCGTTTCTCGACTAGCAAGAGCAAGCAAAGCAGGCTGCGATCTGATGAGAGCTGCATTTCTATTTTTTTAATTCATGCCCAATTTGAACATTGCTCATCGTCGTAGTTACCACTGTTTTTTTCAAAACTCTTTTTTAGTTCACTTATACGAAACATTTGAACCACTTATTTGGTTCTGTTTTTTGCAAAAAAAAATGGAAATAATAAAATAACACCTTAATCCATGCGTTATATATTGCTTGTTTTTTTCCTTTTTTCCTATTAACCGTTGTTGACTTGTGTCTTAAAAATGAGATAGTAAATACAATTTATTCATATCAGCTAAGATCCATGTGTTTTAGCTGTCTTTTGATGAAAGAATGAAATCAAACTCTCTTGGTTTATCCGGTGATTGCTTCAGCTTCAACGCGATGCGGTATTTCGTTTGGTTACTTACTTCACCTTGAATGTTCTTTTTATGGCACTTGCCTACCGGCCAAGTGCCATATACCGATCACTTTTCCGTCGGTCTGTCGGTCAGTCCGGTGTTTGCGAGTTAGGGTACTTCCAGATGTGCTAGGACTGTGAAACTTGGCAAGCATATCAGTGACCCGATCAAACTAACCTGGAAAAAATCCCCGATCCGACCATCTGGGGGGAGTGGAGGGCGGGGGAATCTTGAGAATTGAGTAGTTTTTGTCAAAACCCTACCCCTTTCTTCACACTAGTATAGCTCTGCACGTGGATGGCGTCATTCTCTGCTTAAATCGCGTCGGCGGAGAGAGCTAGTGTAATCGTAGGTCGAAGTTAGGGTACTTCCAGATGTGCTAGGACGATGAAACTTGGCAGGAATATCAGGGACCCCACCAACCCAGCCTGGAAGTAATCAGTTTCCCAGTCCGACCATCTGGGAGGGGGGGAGGGTGGGGGAATCCTGAATGGTGTACTTTCGAACGGGTGATCGGATTGGAATGAAACTTAATACCTGAATAAATGGCATATCTCTGATCCTTCATTCGAAGTCCGGACCGGATTCTACAGCTTGGGGGTGGGGAGACCGGAAATCCCGAGAAACGGTTAGAATGGAGGGATCGGGGTGAAACTTGCTCTGAATAACAAGCCTCTGCTCCAGATAAATGGTTTACACATTTGGACTGATCCGGACACTTGGAGGGGGGGGGGAGGGGAGTTTTCCCGGAACTCCGGTGACGGTGGTGGATTTTCACGACGAAGCTTGGGAGGCGTATCAGAGACCCGATCCAACTGACTTGTAAATACAAATTTACTCGATCCGATAGTAATGGGGGGGGGGGGGAGCAGAGGAAGGAGGAATCCGGAATGTTGAGTCATGCTTAACTTTGGAACGGGTGATCGGATTTGAGTGAAATTTTGTAATTGAACAGAGGACATGTCTCTGGTGATCTTGTTCATGTCCGGACCGGATCCGACGACAACTAGAGGGGGGGGGGGAATACGTGACCGGCTTAGACTGGAGAGATCAGGATGGAGCTTTGTGAGAATAACAAACAGATGCTCCGGATAAATCATTTACAGAACCGGATAGGCTCTGGCGACTGTGGGGGGAGTTTGAGGGGGGGGGGCGGGGGTCCGGAATTCCGGTGATTGCGAGTAAAGGTACTTCAGATGTGCTAGAACGATGAAACTTGGCCGGAGTATTAGAAATTCGATAAAATTGGCTTTGAAATTGACACTTTTATTTATTTATTTTTTTATTTATTTAATAATAAAGCAGAACATATCTCTCGTGGGCAGAGACCAAATACGATGTTTTTGTAGTCATAAACAGAGATAAAATAAGTTGCCAACACATAATTAAAAGAAAATAAAGATAACAAGGCAGATAATGCTAAAGATCATTGTACTGCTTTACGAAGCTAGGCACAAAGCTTCTACTGTAGCGCATAGTGTTACAGTAGATTGGGGTCAGTTTGGGAACCTTTTCAGCCACTTCTCGGGGGGGGGGGGACGAGATCTTACAGGAACAAAGGGTGGGGGAAGGAATGAACGGTACATGGGGTGCTGGAGAAGGGAGGAGCCAAAGTTGCGGCATAGTTTTCCGCGGCGGGAAGAAAGGGATTCAATTTTAAATTCTTTGAGGTAAAAAGAGTATGGTAGGGGGGAACCACCATAGATAATTTGCAGCGATCTCTTCTGAACTCGCTCTATTGTATCAGTTTCACCTTGGGTAAGAGCAAAGTGCCAAACCGGACAAGCATATTCGACTAACAGTCGAATGAAACAGCAAAACATTAGCTTTAGCTTGTCCTTAGGAACCCGAAACTTTTTCAGTGTTTTTAGCATTTGAATTGCGCTGTTAGCTTTCTTTACAATTGTCTTTGTATTTTCGTGCCATGAAAGGTCAGAAGAGATCACTACACCTAGTAGCGTTGTTTTATCACTGATGAGCTCGGGGTCGATAGGAGGTTCGAAAGACGGGCGAGTTTTTCTAAGAAAAGAAAAGGTCGTAACCGAGCACTTATCTCTATTCACGACCATATTCATTTCAATCGCTTCTGAGGTAACCTGGTCGATGAAGCCGGCAGCGTTACTTTTCAAACCCTCAGATACGACTTCCGCTAGGGACAAATCGTCAACGTATTTCCATCTGTCCTCTAGCCCAGCAGCAATTTCATTTATCATGAGGAGGAAGCACAGCGGACCGATCACAGTTCCTTGTGGAACTCCACAAAAAACTGGTAATTAAGTTGAAAAATGGCCTTTATACTTTACAGTTTGCTCTCAATTTGTCAAGAAACTCTTGATGATTTTGACGATAAAATCAGGTATATTTTTTTCCGCCATTTTTTCTAAAAGAATTTTATGGTCAACAAGGTCAAATGCCTTTATAAAATCAATTGCAATTAAATTTATCCATTTGCCAGGTTCATCTAGATGTTTTAAAATAAAATCAATCAAATTAACTAGGTAATGTACTGTAGAACACTTAGGAATGTTACCAAACTGCTTTCGATCAGTTACCTTTAAAAGATATTCTTCGTGGCAACGAAACTTTCGTAAATTCTGCTGAAAATTGATGTAACTGTGATCGGCCGTACACCATTTCCAAATCCGACCATTCCTTAAAGTACCAACTATGACCGCAAATTAAGAAAAATACTTTTAAGCAAAATATGCATTTTCATGATACCTATGAGCCCATTATCATTTTTGCCTGAAGAGTTTTGCTTACAAATGAAGTCCTAGCTCCCTTAAAGTGCGCATCTTCACTGCAAGGTCGAAAATTACTTTTTCTCAAACGATACATCTCAACCCATGATCATTTGTGCCACAAGGGTTTTGCTAAAAAAAAAAGTGCGCATGTTAACCGACAAGTGAAAAAAAAAAAAATACTTTTGACCAAACGGTGTAGATTAATGATACCTAAGAGCCTGCTATTGTTTTTGCCTCAAGGGTTTTGCTTACAGATGCATTTCTAGTGCCTTTAAAGTGCGTATCATTACAGCCAAGTTCAACAATAAAATACTTGTTCTCTAGCTCCCTTAAAGTGCGCATCTGAACCCTACAGTCGAAAAGTACTTTTGATCAAACAATACATCTCAACCCGTGCAAGTGTCATATGAGCAGACAGCTCTTGTTTTTCTTGGGATACTTCGGACGATAATACATAGATGGCACTACATTACCGTGACCAAAAAACCAGAAACAGTTTTTTCGAATTTAATTTCGAAGTCTAGGATTCCATTGTCGGAACGAGCCACGTAGACATACCAGGACCCCCAAGGCCGGTGGCGTCTTCCCCATTCAAATTATATATTCGGTTTTCATTTACTTGGTTGTTTTGGTTTTTGGGCTTCTACAGACTATACTGTAGTGGTTTGTGCCTTGTAAGCAGAAGGTCCTGGGTTCAAATCCTGCCTGAGGAGCATTTTTGTCTTTCAGTTCACTAGTCATAAAAAAAAATACTTCGGACGGTCATGAAAGTACCGCAAAACTGTTGAAATACCTCGGATACCGAACCCTGACTATTAGAAAGAGCAAACGCAACTAAGCAAAAAGAGTGAAAAATTACAAAAACTACAGTGCGTAATTTTAATTTTACTGTACTTTATTGCAAAAAAACTGTTTGCGATAATTATAAAGATATATAAAGATATAATTACTAAGTTTGAGTTTCATCGTATTCTTCGGCGCCGTTCTAAGTAAAGCAATGGCCGAAATTATTTTATACTTCTACTGTTAAGAAACTGTTTAGTGCTGTCTTCCTCCAGATTCCCCCCCCCCCCGTTTTTGTTTTCCTTCTTTCTCATTCTTTGTTTCCCTTGGTTTTCTTATGTTTAAAGTTGAAACCTAGGTTATTTTTTCCTCCCCTCTCTGTCCGATACGGCTCTGCTATTCAGTTGGTTGATTCTATTTTTTAGTTATTTTTTTAGTTAATGTTGGTTAGTGCCAAGCCCTAGCCAAGCACTCCATCTGTGCTTTCTTGGCAGGAATATTGTATTAGTTCTTTATTTTTTTTCTTCTTTTTTTTTCTATTCTGTCTTTCATATTATCCTAGCTCTCTTATGAGATTATTCAAAAATTCATTACTGAATTTTCTGGAAGATTCGGAAATCCTCGTCTTTTGCCATTGTTTCGTTTTATACCTACTACCTCATGGCGCTTTTTCGGCCGAGCCGAGTTTTAAAGTCACGCAACGCAAAATTCGCCGAAAGCTTCAGGGTCCGTCAGCTAACTCTTTCACAAACAAGGGTATGCTAAGCTTCAAGTATTATTATCGTTTTTAGAAAACATGTAGACCAACCCTACCTTCTGTTTTGGATTTTTTTGCTTTGCTTGGTTTTCCTACTTTTTAACCAAGACGCATTTAGTTTTCAAATATTTAGTTTTCAAATATATTTTGCGTCCAGGCGCCGCGTCGGAGAGAGTGAAGCTGTATACAGAGTCAACAAGGGTTAACAAGAAAATCGACAATTTCTCGTGGAGGGTGATGGTATTTTTAAACCATATTTCTGAGCACATCATGGAAAGATCATTTCTTGCAGCAGTTGTGCTCCAAGTACAATCAAATGAACATAAAAATCAGAGCGTGTCCCACCCTACTTACCGTAGTTACTGCGCATGGCGTCACGAATTCTGGCTTTTTGCCGTCAAGGCTGTAACGATTTTTCTATTTTCCAGCAGAATATCATGAGCCGGGCGAATCCGACCAATCACGTTACAGAGACGCATAGTTACCACGCTTACTACGCTCCCGAGCATGGTAAGCAAATAGTTACTATTTAGAGAAGGTTGGAACGGTCAGCGTAGTAACTTTTTACGAGGTTGGAACGAATATAGTAACAAACGTTTACTGGTTTTAGAAGGGTGGAACACGCTCTCAGTTGCGAACTTCTGTCTAGGTCAACCAGGTTTTTCTAGGCAAACCAAAGCGAGTTTTGTACATATCGCAGATAAGATCCGCGTTCTGTGAGCACCAAGATTTACAAGGCGTCAGCGAGTATCGAAGCAACGCTGCGCAGACGCCTTTCTTGTCTCTTTTCTTTTTTCCTTCACATGGCAACGCCGGTTTCTGAGAAATTATTCGGGGTCAGCGAATAGCGAAGCAGGGCCCGCCGGCCATAACTCTTGGTCAGAGTACCACCATGCAGCAACTTGTCAAAAAGTTTTTGAGAGTAGTCACTGGAACAACATTGGAAATAATTAGTAAAGGGCTTCCGGTAGAATTGTTCCGGAATCCAGCTGGGGAAATTGGCTTATTACCGCCCTTTCGGGAACGAGACAGGCAGAAAAAGTTATGACGGTGTCGGGAGTCCTGCGACGATCCAAATGATGGTTTTAGTGTCGGATTGGTGGGGAGTATGACCGTCAGTAAGAGATACATGGAGTACAGTCAGACCCGGACACAGGGTGATCTAAAATTTCCAGGGGAAGTGGAACCATCCCTGGCTTAACCACTTTTATGGTTCTTGATTGCGTAACTGTTATATATATATAGATTCAGATTCAGATATTTTTTTACTTCACCAAAAAAACACAACTACATTGTACAAAAAAACTCAACAACCACATAAAAGACAAAAGTCCTGTGGGTGGCTGTATCTTCTAACCACCTTTTAACTTGAAATTAGTCAATAAATAATGACATAAAAACTAATCTAATAAAATATATATATATATTTTTTATTTATAACCCGCCAAATACAGAATGTGGTAGCGGAGTAAAGGGAATAACGCGAAATAACGCAAGATAAATAACAGTATTAACACACACAAAAATTTAGACATATATACTAACTGGGCCTGAAAATTTCATGAAAAAAAATCATGTACTCGAAGAACAGGATGACGAGGTGTAGATAGTACTGACGCTGACGTTTTCTCGAGTGAGTGAATCACATCTTGGACGCCGAACTTCTGAACTAATTTGTGGTTGCGACAGGAACAAGAAAGGTACATAAAAAATTCAAAGCTTTAGTGTCTTTTTTTTGCAGAATGTGAAAAAAATATGTAAAATGTCATGTGTCATTTATGTAAAAAGCCATGTGTCTATATTTGTGTTGTGCCTTAAATTTCTCTTCTTTTTTCTTTTTTCGTTACTTTCTTCTTTAGTCCGTTTTGTTCCAAGTGAAAAATAAATAAATACTTTACTTACTTACTTACTTACTAGAGACCCAGGGCGGCCGAGGCAGTTAAAAGAGTCGAGGCCCAGTTTTTGGTAAATTTGCAAAAAACAAACTTGACTTATAATTTGTTTATTTCTTAAGGCACTTTAACTTTAGAAAATAGACAAGCAGCCTTAGAAATGGAATAGACAAGTTTCTACCAAAAACTATTTTTCAGGAAAACCGAATGTTTTTAAGAAAAATCTTCTGTTTTTCAGAATGATTGACAGTGTTTCAGAAAAAAAACGACTCTTCTTAGGGGAAAATCGACTGTTTTTAAGAAAAATTGCTCACGAAAGCCGGAAAAAAAACCTCGAAAAAAAAAGTATTTGATTAGATGTTCTTTATAGGGATAAGGATACGCTGCTTTTGTTCCCTGTATTTTTTTTTTTTGCTGGACTAGTAGTTCACTCGGAAATCGGCATATCTGAATTTGGTTTTCTCTGATGTTTAGCCTGTCCAAGACAGGATCTGGCTAAGACAAGACTCGATTGTCTGAATCAAGTATTAGATTTTTGGGATCCCATCGACACCTTTGGTCTTGTTCTTATAAGCCGTTTTTACATCCACCGGCGACATACTCACCAGTCTTATTACCCGTTTTTGAACTATCCAGTGTCCGGTTTTACCTCACCGGTGCGGAATAACCAGAACCTGCTCGGGAGCCCGGCTTCAACAAGCAGTTGGCAAGTTTTCGTCAACTCACTGGTGAACCAAAAAACGCGTTATAAGAGGAGAACCGGACAGTGGTGACAAAACACCAGAGACAGCCCGGAGTGCAACGAACGCAGCTCTTGTCGCCGATGACTTAGTTCTTAGAAATACGGGCTTTCCAACTTTCTCCATGTGTCTCATCACAACCAATGGGTGCTGCTGGAGGCTGAAAACAGGCCAGACAGGTTTGTAATCTCTGAAAAACCCAGCAGAGTTTCTAAGGATCAGTCAGACATGTTGGAATACTGGAGCATAATTTGTATCACAGTTACAATTATAATTCAGTTTTACTGATCCAGAATGCACGGTTCTCAAAAACAAATCATCAAAAATACAAACGCGAATTAAATGACAGGTTAAAAAACAATTACAAAAATAGTTTGTCATAATTGCATTTACAATTCTAACATTTAATCAAACAAATTAATAACGAGGAACATTAGCAAAAACAGTTAAAAAATGAATGGTCAAAATTATTTAGGTAACAAGGAAAACAAACAAAACGTGCTGATATGTATTTGTACTGAGGCGGCTTGTGCTTTTATATAGAAGCGGCGAGGGCTGAGGAAATTAATTAGTTACCTGATTCACATGGGTCCCAGTCGGATGTAACATACTGGAAAACATAGGTGTCACAGTTCCAGCAGCCTCAATGCTACAGCGTACCGAAAGGTTAATGGCTGCTCCATATGAATAGGCGTAGGACATACAGTTTGAGGGGGCGCTTCTTCCAGGACCTTCATAATACAGTGTTGAACTATAAAGAAAGTTGACACTCATGGTCGGTCACCTTGCTGAAAAGCGCTGCATATTATAATAATAATAACATATTTCTCCCCCATCAAAAAGCACAAGGCATAGACAGAGTATGAATAACGAAAGAAAAGAAGAAGGAAAGACTATAGTAAGAGAAAAACAGACAAACATAGAGACTACGACAACATTACTTATCTACAGAACTAATCTATTGTACAAAGAATGCTCTTCCATTCGTGATTCACGTTATTGTTGAACCTCTGTGTAAGTTGTTCAACTGCTGTAAGTGGGTCGGTGATATTTTAAGTAACGGCTATTTTACTATTGCAGTCCAAGGATGGAGGCGAGCAGGTATACATACACGAAAATAAATAGAAAGAATTTGTTTTAAGAAAGGCTAAAGTGAGATCTCGTCTATATCTGCACCGCCTGCCAAGGTTTCTTAGTCCGTAACTGTCAACCTTGTTCAAGACCAAATTCGTAAGGCATTTCGTCCCCTAATTCGTTTTCATGGGGGATACATCCAAATATCCCCTGGTCATTGTTTCACCGCCGTTGCTTTACCTCAAGTTCTTTTTCCTACGGAGTCCTGAGATCTTCCGAATTTGCGACGTATCTGCTGTTAAACATCATATCACAGAAAGTTTCACGCATCGAAGAAGATATGAAATACCTCATTCGAAAGTTATCTTGGTAACAGACAGACGGACAAACTTAGACAGACGTAACTACCTGCTGGGATCCCAAAAGTTTGTACCGATTTTGAATCCTGACAGAAACAAGTCAATTTCGCAACTTTGCACCAGGGTCGTATCTATGAATTTTTTTCGGGGGTAGGGGGTCTACCCGCGGGTCTGGCCTAACCTATACCTAACAGTAAAACAACAACATGGATAAAGCTTGTCTTGACTTGTCTTGCTTTATTTACTACTAAATACAAAATAAACTATAAAAACACGCAACCACCCGGGGAAGGCTTAAAAAGCCTAATGATGGACGACTGCAATCCTCTGATTCTCAACCTATATTAAATTCCATAGAAAAAAAAAGGACGAGAACACTCTCTCTCAATTAACCTTTAATACCAAAATCTAAGAAGAAAAAAAATCTAAGAAAAAGAAAGAAAAAAAAAGAAAATTAACTCCCCTCTCCCAATAAATGTTTTTGGTACTTTAAATGACCCAGCCTCCCGAATGACAACTGGAATATCATTTCAAATAGCCGGAGCTAGATACCTAATTCCGAAAGCTGCATGTGTGGTGTCTCGGTACTCAACAATAAAATTATCCGCCTCTCTAGTCGCATACCTATGGAGTGAACGATTTTCGCGAAAAAATTCGGAAAAAACTGCAGGACATACATCATTCCAACATCGATACGCAAAAACAGCAGCTTGATAATCACGAATCTGACCAATGTTAAACACTCGTAATTTCTTAAAGCATGACGCGGTATTAGTCACAATCTCTACATAATTACCAAGAAGACGTACTGTTTTATTTTGTAGAATCTGCATCTTTTAAAATTTGCGTAGAAATTACTAGCCCAAAGGACACAACCATAAGAAATGCTACTTTTGTAGGCTATGTTTCGGGGGGGGGGGAGGGGTTGCCACATTTAAAACGAAAATGAAAAAGTCCTACCCAGTGTCTTTAAGTAGGGCTGTTAGACTGTGTGGGATGACTGAGTTAAGGTTTACATTCATTCCGACATTTTTATTCCTCGGTTCTGAGACATGTTAATCAAAGTAAGACAGTTTCTGGTATCTCCACGCTTCCAAGCCCATATCAATTATCTTCTTGCAAAAAAACGTCTTCCGTTAAAACAAATACTTTCATCACTTCAATCAATTATTTAAATCTGGATTCGGTTACCATTTCCCGAGTTAATTCCACGGACCTCTCACACCGTTCTGGGGGTAAGATAACATGTTTATTTGCCCAATTCTCCTGCCCTATATCGGTTTAGGGGATGGATAACGCACGCTGTAAACAGTGAAGGAGAGGTGGAGGGGACAAGGGAATGTCTCAATTAGAAAGCATGAGGTAGGATTTACATGAAGTGGATTACAGTAAGTATAGAAAAGGGAGAAAAGTACCGGAAGTGTGATCGTGTAGAGAACAAATGGAAATATGGGAGAATGCAGAGAGAAGAGATGATTAGGTTCAGAAAGAGTAGATACGAACATTAATACGCGACATTACCAATTTGGGAACTTACCGAAACCCATACACGCAGTCTTCAGTTTAGCAACTTAGCACACAGTGCGTTTGCAATAAATCTGAGAATCGGTTATGAATGCAAGGAACCAGCTTCAGTCACACCTCGCTGGTTTCCACACTTAATGGAGCTGTCGCACCGTTAATACTAATGCAACCTCCTTCTGGAATCGCCCCATACATTCTTAAATGAGTTGTATACAAGCATTCTAGCATTTGCAACGTCTAAAACCCCCCACCAAAGACCCAAGATGAAGCCACGAGTCGATCCGACAGCTGGGTCATCTAGTGGCGCGGGTCGGAAGTGCCCGGCATGGGGAGGCTGGGATCATAGTGTTACTATGGATATAACACAAACAAATTATTGTAGCAGGCATATGGGAAATTTGTAGAAAAATCAAACTAATTATTTGCATTTTCGATTTCTTTAAGTATTTTTTTTTCTGTTTATTCTTGTTAATTCCCGATCATAATAAACAAACGCCGTAAATTATACTATATTTGTTATAGTGATTTCTTGAGGATTCTGAAACTGAGCTAAATAATATTCAGCTTCCGAGACCAAAAAATGTCAAACTGGTCGATGATTTCTTCTCTCGACTTATTTGAACGTCCACATGGTCATATACTTAGTTATTTTAATCCTCTTACAGGCCACTCAATCTTCTCGAAGGTTTTAGGAACTCTTTTGACCAGCGCCGGGAGATCAATGAATAGTTAATTAGCAATGGCGGAATTGCTTTCAGGAGTGAATTGTGTTCAAGTAATTTGTGGATAACGTTGGCTACCTTAAAGATTTTGAGAAAAACAAAGGTGAAAACAGTGTGTTCGTAAAAATCCGACCCATCGAAAAATTATGGTGTCTCCCACCTTCTCGGCCCACATGAGTCAAAGACTTTATTTTAATCTCGGAGACCCGAATCTCATACGCTACATTCTAAACCACCTAATGGCATCACACTGGTTCTTACACTTTCCGTGTTACGCCACGTTGCGTATCACGCTCCCGCCAAATGTTTGCGAGCTCAGTCGTCAGAAAAAACAGTTATGTGGATTTTCAGTGTTTTTTGTAGACAACGGATCTGGGACGAACGCATTAAACAGCCAAATACTTTAGGTCATCTGTTAAAAGAAGAGCCTAATTTTAAAGTAAACAACTATTTTAAAGTACTGGAACAGTTACAGAAAAAAAGTGCGAGAGTCAAGTTTAGTTTTTAGTGTTTTTTTTAGGTTTAGTTTCATCGCTATCGATTTAGGATTGAAGTTGTCAACCCCTCGAAACTTTTTAAATGTTATACCACTATACAAAAAGACAATAAAATAGGAAAACAGATCACACGTTCCTTATCAGCACATCATGGACTATCACTCAGTATTAAAGAAAATCGAAGACAGGATTTAACAAATATCCAAAAACCAAACCTGCAAGTTGGTATAAATCGTTTCTGAAGAATTATGTAAAGGTTTGCATCTGCTTTTTAATTAATAGTACTAACAATAATATTAATATCATCTTACCTGGCAAAGAGAGGGGGCACCGCTGTTTCCGATTTGACCTGAAGGCTCGACGAAGTTGCCGTCAGCTCCGACTCGAAGTTGGGATAACCAACTCGCGAATTCAAGTTCTCATACAACTTTGGACTGTGCTGCTCGGCTCCGTCAACGCAGTAATTATTGTTATTATTACTTCCTGTGCTGTCCTGATTCTCTTGATAGCTTGACTCCAAAGTTTTCTGGGGACAGCTAGCTTCGGGCAATGCCGCGTAGGGGTAATTACTTTGAAGAAGATCAGAGTTGTACTGGTAATTCTCTTGTTTGTAGAGAAAATAGTTATGATTTGCACAATAGCCCCCAGCGATGGATTCGCTCGTTTTGGTTGACTCCCCCTCGGTTTTGGATGGGAGGGGGGTCGATCGCTGCGAGTCAAGAGGGCGGGATTCGTCGGTCCAGGTCTTGGATTCCTTTTTGGGGCTCAGGTAGGGTGAAGTGGAGTAGCGGAATGGAGTTTTTCGGTCGGAAGATGTGGATTTCAGATGGGAGTAAGGGACCGTTTTCGCTTCACTGGTTGGAAGTGGAACTGAAAAAAAAAAAAATAGGTCAGGCAAGAGACAGTCTGAATCAGTAGAAGTCAGTCAGTAAAGAATGATAAACAAGCACGCACCAGAACAGGAAATAAATTAATGCTATAGAACCCACCTACACTGTAAAAAGTTTCTCCGAGAAACGATTAAAGTTAACTGCAGTATTTGCTACTGGGATTAGTCTTTTCTCTACTAGGATAATATTAATCCAAATTGGAAATAATCTTATCTCAGTAGAGACAATATTAATCCTAGTAGCAAATACTGCAAGATTTTTTTTTACAGTGTAGTCACTCTTTTGATAGATTCCTTAAGTCATTTGTGTATTATTTTCTGACGTTTTCCAACAAGTGAAGACATGTATAATATTTTGACAATTAATCTAGTAGTCTATATTTTATATTTAGATATACCATTTATTTAGGTTATAAAAGTTGATAAATAATTTTTGGTAATCTGTTGTCCGTATTGCACAGTGACAAGTCATCGCTGCGAGTTAAGAGGGCGGAATTCGTCGGTCCAGGTCCATGTTAAGGAATAGTGTTGAATATTTCCCGGTCGGTCCAGGTCTATGTATAGTAATATGTTGAATATTGACTATGTTGAAAAACAAGAAGAGAAAAGATAATTGTGCAGTCAATGAATTGTACATATAAGTTATTGGTTGTTTTCTGAGAATACGTCCAAAATCTGAACCCCTAAAACAAGGCCGTATCCAGGGGGGTGGGGTATGGGGTTGACCCCCCCCCCCCCTCCCGAAACATACAAAAACAATAATTTGTATAGGCTTTTCTCATTTTTTTCTCTCTGATCCATGTGTTTTTTGAACTTTTTTGTCCGACCAGCAGGCAACCCCCCCTCCCCCCGACATAAATTCCTAGATACTGGCCTGCCCTAAAATCCCCCCATCCCAGAGTTTCAGCCTCACAGCATAACCTAGAAGTAAGCACAAGAGCAAGAACAAATAATCTATAAGAACCTCCGTCTCCCCATCTCTGTAATACGTCCATGCGGAGTCGAATATATTCTGAGACCAAATCCGATACAAACGAGCGGCGGGGGGCTATGCGCAGAACATCATAATTTGTTTACCTCTAAAATGCGGTTGTCTACCATTGTGAGAATGCATCTAATTTGCTGCAGAACGGGTTCTCCACCCCTGGAGGCATCCGATGTCATTTCATCTGGAATGCGCACCGGCGAAGACGGAAGTGACCAGAATCAACTCAATTCTCACAGCAAGTACCTCTAGCTCAGTTTATCGGGGTATCCACAGTCGCTGCATGGGACCAAAGACAAAGGTTCTATTAGATTATCTGTTCTTGAAGAGGGGGAAGGGGGGGGGGGGGTACCGTACATTCATAGTTAGGTACTTACTGGGCTTCTTTTGTTGTTGAGAAGCTATCCTATTCCTCTGCTGTCTGTTCGAATGTCTCGCAGCAGCAGCAAGCGGACAGCCGGACAGACTCCGGTGAGAAGACCTCCCACTGCTGACGTGACCGCGACCGCTGCAACCAGGTGTCGGACATTTAACGATTGTCTCATGAAGAGCCAGCACTGAAAAGGGGAAGGACTTAAAGCGCCCTGGACCACAATATTGTTACCTTGCTAATCACTAATATCACGGTGTCAACCCCAATGACCAAAAAGTGTTCACTGACTTTCGCTTAAAAACATATTTTTTCTTCAAAAAAAATCAGACAAACGGGGTTGTCGTAAAGCAGTAAATCAGCTATTCGGTAATGGCCTTCATTAGCCCTGAAAAAGTCTAATGCCACCCCCCGACATTTGTGCCGCACGATTTTTATCAGCTCTGGTTCCTTTATTTCGTCTTCGTCCCAGGCCGACACATCTTTAACTTAATAAAAAAAAATCGTCCACACCCGTTCTACTCTCAAATAATCGACGGTCTCTGCCGCTTTTAATAATAACTCAATTTTCCCGGCCATGTCGAAAAGAAAACCTAAAAAACTTGGTCCTATTGGAAACCAACCGGAATTCTCCCTTCCACAGCAAAATGATGTCACCAGTGTTAGATTACATTACTGACTCTCGTGTGTGCTTTAACTTAACGATAACATTGATGCCCCAGAGCTTACTGGGCGATATTATAGGTAGTGTGGAATGCCCAAAACGTTATTTGTTTAATAACATGCTTTTTCTTAAAAAATATGATTTTCGACAAGAAAAATGGCAAAATATGGCAAACCATCCGTGCGATAATATTTATATATTTATATCGGAAAATCTTATTTATATATTGACTATATTAATATCGCTGACTTAGCCGTACGATAATATGTTGCTAGTGTTGTTGACATTTATTTGAAAATCTTGCAACCGTTGGTAGCTATAAGGAAACGAATACAAGCAAAAAGGACTAAACGATTCAAAAATCTTACACTTATGGCTTCAATATATTTTGTTTTGCTTCATACGCTGAATACTACTTTATACGTGCTGAGTACTGTACATATTATTTGCTAGGTTTGGTTGTCATCATATGGTTGGACGACGTCCAAGGTAACAAGCATCGATTGTAAAAACACTTCATTGTGCTCGTGCTCGAACTTTAAAAAAGAAAAAAAAAAAAAATCCTAAATCCTAATATTTAATGAAAACCCTCGACTCGGTAGCCAGTGCGTGTGGTTTTCAGCTCCTGATCCAGAAATGGGGAACACCTAGACCGTGTTCCATCCTACTTAACGTAGTTACTACGCATGACGTCACGAATTCTGGCTTTTTGACGTCAAGGATGGAACGATTTTTCTATTTTCCAGCAGGATCTCACGCCAGGGGCGAATCTGACCAATCACGTTGCAGAGATGCGTAGTTACTACGCTTACTACGCTCCCGAGCATGGTAAGCAAATAGTAACTATTAGTTACTATTCCCACAAGGTTGGAACGGTCAGCGTAGTAACCTTTCGTGAGGATGGAACGGAAATGGTAACTAATAGTAACTATTGTCAGAAGGGTGGAACACGGTCCTAGGGGTAAACTTCACTGGAGTAGCTTCTACATGAAGTGGCACTTTTTTGTATAATACGAATAATACACAACTTTAAAATTCGTAGATATTCAATACAACATAAGGGATTTTAGAAAAAAATAATCAATTAGGACTTGGTGACATAGCACATAAACTAACTTTCAGGACGATTACTCTCAAACAAATTTTTCATTTAAATTTAAAGCCCGGTAACAGCGACGAAATATCGCGAAGTGCGATAGTCTAGTTACATAAATAGACTACTGTCGAAAATGATGTACGATCCTGAAAACCAAAATGAAATAGAAAAAAAGACGGACGGGACAGCAAGGACTTACTTTCAGGTGTGACTTTGTCCTTCCTGGGACATCCTGACAGACTGCGTGTAAGAAAATGTCCAAGTTACAGCAGTACACAAAGAAAATAGGCCTACCATACCATGCCCCAACATTAAAATAAAAATTCAGACAATGAGACAATCGCCACTCCACTAAAAGTGAAACGGCCACGTTTGTATGGAAACCGTCTATTTTGAGGGGAGTCACTGATGCCATTGACTTCAGTCACTGAAGTGATCAGTGAAAAATTCTTTTTTTTAAAGAAAAATAACATAGGAATTTTAAGTATAGCCTCTAGCATAAGGAAAAAATTTAAATACAATACAATTACATACAAAAGTTGTCAAACGAAAACAATAGAAACAACAAGTAACATACCTTCTGTGGTGAGTGTAAAGTCCGGTGACATGTCCCTGTCCGTTACAGCCAGGAGTTGGACATTTCGAAGTCTCTACAGAAAAATACCGATTTAGTGCAGTAAGAGGCGCTTTGTTGATGGAAGATCGTTCGATAGTGGATTTTTCTTGTCAGTTTGTTATGTCTTCTTTTCTTCATCTTTTTTTTCTCCTTCTTTTGCTTTTTTTTTTTATTTCTTTGGTTGGTTTCCCTTAAGACTACATGAATAAAGAATAAGCCCCACCAGAAGGCCTTATGTAAGGCCTTCTGGTGGGGCCATAAAGAGTTAATGGTGTTTTTTTATTTTTATGAATAACAAAAAAAAATGAAACTGAAACGGTTGCGATTATACATTTTATTATGCACTATCCAAGGTCAGCCATATATACAACAATAATAATTTATTCATTGTGCGCTGATGAAGGAAAAACAGCGCTGTAGCAAGAAGAACAAAAAGCTACGAACGTAAACGTTAAAAAAATCTGTGCTGTTGAAAAGAATTCGGCCGAAACCTGAAAAATCTTGGCTAGTGTGGCAGTGAAGACGTAAGATCTTTCCGTTTTAATTACTTAGGTAAGTACGAAGAACTTTGAAACTTAAAACACATGATTTACTGTTGGTATGTTCCACCGTTCTAAAAAAGTTGAATCCCTAGAACCGCTCATAACAAATCATTCACGGCTTTTGCGGTTTTAAGGCGTCCTCCAGGCACATTGAATTGAGCCAAAAACAGGAAAAAAAAAATACATAACCGTTTTTTCTTACGAGCCAGCTTGTCCTAAACGAGTGTCGTAGCATGTTACGCGTCGAAACTACCAAGTGTGAAAATCATTGAGTTGTCGCTAGGGGGTTAGAACATGCCGTATCAAATTCTTATCTCCGGGTTTACGAATGGATGGAGTGATTACGGACGTAGGTTGCATTGGCACTATACGTACGACGGGCCATTTAAATTTTCCGTAAAAAAGGCGGTAGCAGATAGGGGCGAACCAAGCAAGATTTTGTTTTAGATAAATGCAATATTCCCCGGCTAAAATCCTCGCTTTTTAGTCGACGAAACACAATGGAATTTTATAGAAACTATTGTCCTAAAGACTGACACGTTAAAATCAAGCCTAATAGATAAAAAAAAAATCGATTTTTCTTTTGCAATCCTTTCCCCGACACATTTTCCTCAAATTACCCTAAATTGTTTGGCGATGTAGCGAAAAACGGATTTATCCTGTAGAATCAGTTTTCTATAATACTTTCACTCCTCATTCCAAAGAGATCAAGTGTATCTCCCTCGCGTTAACCCTCACTCGATGTCACCACTAGTCAATAGAAGAGGGTAATCGCTGATTGGATTGCTCCCCGAACTGGATTGCCTTGCTCATTAGCAAACAAAGAGAAATGGTTTTACGAACAGGACAATTCCCTCCGAATTCTCGCCTACAATTCAATTGGTTTTCGCTGAGCTCATACCCGTCACAATTAAAAACTATGACCTGTGGGAGGCAATCTAGTTTTCAAAATTAAGCATTTGAGGCAGGAATTCAGCCCCAGAGCAAAATTTAATTGCTCTCAATTGGTGGATTAGATTTCCTTGAATTTATTTTCCTAGAGGCCGAGGTGATGAACTGTAAGGAACTCGATTACAAAGTCAGGAAAAATCCGGCAGGTTCGGGCACAGGGGACCATTCGATTTTCATCAGATATTCACGCAACAACACTGGGCGAATTGGGCCGTGAAATTTACAAAGAATGGATGCTACAAGAGGCGCCACGTACGGCGGAGGGAAGGGGACCCCCCCCCCCATGCTATTGGTCAGTCCGTAAAACACAAAAGAGCCGGTGATGTACCACGATTTTTCGTAGAAACAGTATATTTTTTATTAAAACAGTCTATATTTTTTTAGAAACAGTCGCTTTACTGAAAAATTGTCGATTTTTCTGATAAACGGTAAACTTGTTCTACAAACAGTCGATTTGTTCTTAAGAACAGTCGATACAAAAAATACATTGCCCTCCCCCCCCCCCCCCCCAGAACATTATGTATAGGATTCTAGGGCAATAGTAGATTTTGCCACCCCAATATTTTTGCACCATCACGTGTCGACCGTTCAACTTTTTCCAACAGAAGAAAAAGGAGATTAAACAGAAACAGGAAAGTAGGCGTGGAAAGTTTGATTTCATTCTGGATGTCAACAAAAATGCTGAATCACATGGCTCCTGGCCTATTTGAAGTTCTTTATGTATTGTTTCCACACTTGACAGTTTTCGAGTCAAAAAACAAACCTGGACAGTCTAAAATTTAGAGGAGCGTTCGAAGAAGCATAAGCTACCTCTACTGTTTACGGGATATTGGCAGGAACAGAGAATGGCTGACCTTGCTGATATAATCACAAACAATGTAACAAAGTAAATCATTCACTTCCTGAATATCAACTAAGCTAATTAAACCGTCACACCAATCTAAGAAATTACAACTGCATAATAATTCCGTTAAAGGACTCCTCTTGCTTATTCTGGCCTTTACAGTATACCTAGCCTCCTTGTGGAATTATGAGCTTCTAAAATCTCCACCTTTCTCTATTGTTTCGTTTTCCGCCCACGAATTTTAGCGTTTTTCGGCCATGCCGAGCCGTCAAACAAAGCAAAGTTTGCTGGAGTCTTTAATGTTCGCTGACAATCTTTCAAACATAGGGATTTGAGAATATTTTGTTTTTACTCCTTTCATTTACTTAGTTTTCCAACTTTTTAACCACCGCGCGTTCAGTTTCCAAATGTTTTGCTCCCACCCCCCGCGTCGGAGAGCAGCAAGGCTGGTTACTGTCGACAAGCGCTAACAAGAAAATCGCTCATTTCATTTGGAAAGTAATGGTATTTTTGAAAACTATTTCTAGAAAATAATTTCTAGTAAGAGTTGTGCTTTCAAATTCTCACGTTAATTTCATCAACGTGACCAGTAGGCGACGACCGAGGTTCTCACCAGCCATATTCAGTAGCGTTTTGAATAAATGAATGAATGAACTATTTTTATTCCCCATGAATGCATGACTATGCATGACAATAGCCATATTCAGTAGCGTTTTGTGTAAAGGAATAAATGAACTATTTTTACTACCCATCAACCCATTACCCATCATTTTATTACTAATTTTTATTACCATCACAACACAAAGAAGAAAATGGTGGAGTATGGGAAAAATAAAAAAAAAGAACAACAGCAACAAAAAACAATACAATACTATCCTCGACGACATAAAATCAAACGAATCTCATCAGAAAAGAATACCCATCCAAGGGTGAGAACATTTTTCTTACTGAAGTCGCTACAAGTTCATCAGTACGCGTTGTTTTGTTGAAGTTCCTGCAGATCTAAGAAGACCCTCAAATCCTAAGCAATCAGCGACTCCCGTTCCTCTAATTTATGCGGTTTTGTTTTGCCCTCATCTTCATTTCGCATTCCCCACTTCCGCCCGAATCCGGGGACTCCCAAAGGACAGCCTGATCTCTTATTCTTCTTGTGCCTTCGAAATTCGGTCTCTGTTTGATCGCTAAACCACTTAGCCTATGGCTGATTGCATTCAACTGAGGCGACTCATCCATTTACATGCTTGGATGGAACGTTTTCCAAGTGAAGCTTCGGATGGTTGAAAATGATTATGTTGTCTTCCCAGATCCCAGAAAAAAGACTGAATACTTCACTCTATAGATGAACCGTGCAGATTTTGGCCACATTTTACGACACCCTTTTAAACCTGGCTATTTTAAGGAATAAGCGGACATGCCACCAAGAAGATGTCACTGTCATTACTGTCTATACAAGGTCTTGGGTATAAAGAAATATAAATATATTCTTTATTTCCATAATAGCACAACATAATATGGCTAGAAGAGGATCATCATGACGTAGCACATGTCAAAGCAGTGACGTACAATCAAGGCCGTATCCAGGGGGGGGGGTTAGGGGGTTGACCCCCCCCCGGAACATGCAAAAATAATCATTTTTATAGGCTTTTCCCTCTGATCTATGTGTTTTTTGTACTTTTTTGTCCGACCAGCAGGCACCCCCCCCCCCGAAAGGCCCCCCCCCCCCGAAATAAATTCCTGGGTACGGGCCTGCGTACAGTATATACAGTATATGATAATAATGAATAGGCCTACATAATATATTTCATGTTACACAACAAGAATTAAAATGGGAAATAATAAAATAAAATATCAAGAGTTAAAATGAGAAATAAAATAAGGTACGAATTTACTAGGGGCGGGGTAATTTGAAGCCGATTTTTATTTTCAGTTTTTAGTGTAGTGATTGTCCTGGGGTTGGGCGATTTCTAATCAGGTAGAATGGATCTGTAATTATCTGAAGATAGACATTTCAGTCCAAAATCCATGGTGAGCTTGTGTCTACGGCACGCCAAAGTGGGAAGACTAAGTTTTGTGAGGCTATCTTCATATGTGGAATAATCTAGCCCAAGGATAATTTTGCAAGCCCGCTTCTGTATCCCCTCTAGTTTCTCCGTCTGACTTTTTTTTTTTTTTTTAACCCGTAGCCATAATTTAACTTATTTTTATATTACGAAAAAAAAAAAAAAAAATCTTCTTTCGTACTTTTTGTGGCTACTCCTCCTTCCCTCAGTGAATTTAATTTAGTCTATTTTTACCCATTTTTAACTATTTACGTCACTTAACTTTTGAAAATTCTTCCCCCCTAAGACATCTTATTTTTATTTTTGTCTGTCCTACAAACCTCAACCATAAATTGAAATTTATGGTCTGACTAAACCGTCTGACTTTTGGTAAGGCCCGGATGCCAAACAGGACACGAGTATTCCGTTGCAGGGCGTACATACGTGCAATATAAGGATCTTCTGAGTTTCGTTGGTATTCCAAATCTCCGGAGCATCGCAAGGGATTTCAGAAGTAGAGAAGATGTGTGTAGGATAGTGTCAACATGAGAATCCCATTTTAAATTTTTGTCAATTGTGATTCCAAGGAGTTTCACCTTTTCGCAGTAAGCCAAACCGACATTTTCTTGATGTGGTAATTCTCTCTTTAAAAAGAAAACCTTATGATCACGCTCTTCGGGAGGTTTACTGACAGCTTTACCTCTGACAACTCATTTGTTAAAGTTTCGAAAATGTCAGTCAAACTTTGTTCAGACGAATTAGAAGGGTATAATCACCCAATAAGATTTATGCAACTCGCCCACAGACAGGCGAAGGATTGATACACAGGTTCTGATTATAACATGTTCTCAAGACCTTTAAAACACCAGATCTTCTCAACCCGTATGGAAATAATTCAAGTCATTGTATTATGGGACATTCTTCCAGTCGTAAAATTACAATTGGAAACAATCGGTTTCAATTGTAAAAATACAATCGTTAACAACTGTTTACAATCCCAAACGATTGGAAACAATTGGAAACAACTGTTTACAACGATAGTTTCCAATCGTAAAAAAAAATAATTGAATACGATCGTTTCCAGTTATTTTCAATTGTTTACGATTGGAGAAATGTCCCATAACACAATGACTTCAATTATTCCATATGGGAATTAACTATATAGGTGTCAATGAAACTGGAAACTCCAATAGCGACAGAGAAGGAAAACAGTAATGAATCTGAAGCTGTAATCCAGCAGCTCGAATAGCGCCAGTACCTTGGAGCACATCTAGGACGTGTGTTCTTGCCATCTCTCACGTTCCGCTGGAACAGATTCTTGGGACCCCAAGCCACTCGCCCACCCACTACAGTCCCAGAACCGGTCCGGTTCTACTACTGACGTACAATGTGGTCGGGCCCCAATACACCTGCCAAGTTTCATAGTCGTAGTCCGTCTTGCATGTACCCTGAATAAGTCGTGTGTCACGACATTTTCGGTCCCCCTTCACACTACCCCAAAATTAACCGTATCTGGTCCGGACATGTTTGCGGAACATGTAGAAGGTGTGTTCTTACCATCCGTCAAGTTCCATCGGAACAGAGCTATGCACGAGACAAGATTCTCACCACCACCACTCCAGGTCCACTCGCCCACCCACCTCAGTCCCGGACAGTTTTCCGATCGAACCTCTGACTTTTGGCTGGAAAAAAACAATGACATTCTGGCACCTACAAAACTTGGTCATTTTCACCAACTATCAACCAGAAATCTCGCTATATCATCTTCATAAGTATACGCCTTAACTTGTATGCCTCATCTTTGCATTTACTGGTAAGGAACGGGTCGCAGAGTTCTTGATCGCTTTGTCGAAGAAACGAAAATGTATGACAGATCAGAGAATTCTGCAATCCGTGGCAACACCGGTCCCGGATCCGTTCAGTTCTACTGATGACGCATCTATGGTTTATGTCTGTTGTTCCTAACTAAGTAGACAATTATTTGCTTGGGTCACCATTCTATCTTCATTTTCAGCTTTCCCTTCTACTCTCCATTTCTATTTGGTCGCCCTCCCCCTTCTCAACACTAATTTCAAACCATCTAGGGTTGCCCTGGGCCTTGTGGAATCTCAACCAAAATCCATCCGCCTAGTGCCATCTTCCCAAGATTTTATAGCAATATGAGGAAATGATGACCCTCCAGGGCCCCCAGAAATAAGAACTAACTGCTGTATCCCTCAGGCTAGTCAGATCAATGCCATTAGTGTGAGATAGGGATACACTGTGGAAACATAATTGAACTGAAAGGGTTGGAGATCGCCGGAGTTAAAAATGTTGTCGTACGAAGATTAATTAGCGTAGCTTGGCTATTTCCCTAATAATTGGGGGCAGGGCCGGGAGACGCTGCATTCCGTGCGGAGTATCAGACTTATTACAAATGGCGGCAGCTGTATGAAATTTTGAAATTTGGGAAAGGGTGCTTTTAATTTTGCGATCGATGCGGAAATTAGAAAACTTGATTGCGATAGGGCATTGTCTGTACTTTAAATGAGCTTATTAGTAGAGTCATGCAAATTTTCCACCGACAAGTGCAAAGGGGGATTGCCAGCCCCCTTTAAATATAAGACAAAAGACTGCCGAATGGGACCTGGTCAAGTTTTAAGGCAGAGCTCTTACTAGAAATGACTTTTCACAATAAAATGATTAAGAAGTACTGTTTTTCAAAAATATTCATGCTTACTTTGTGAAATTAGGGATTCTCTTGTTAGGGGGACGTTTTCGCGTCGATGGCTCTTGTCCCGTCGAGCTCGACGGACATTTCGCGTGGATGCTGTCGATCCTTTTGTCATTTTCGCGTGTACGGATGAACAGGTGAACGGGCAGTCCAGCTCGATAGACGCCTCCCGTTCAACGCCGCTCCGAGGGCAGCGTTGAGCTGAACGTGGTCAGGAAAAATATCTACACAGATTGATGACAGAAAAAATGTGGACCTTCCACTCACATGCTCCCATCCAGCTAAATGTGCATTTCTGCGTGGACGGAAACCCATCTTTCTCGATCGATTCTCTCATTTTCGCGTGGACGGATCACCCGTTCAGCTCTACAGCCATCGATCCTAAAACGCCCCCTCGTGCTTGTCGACTCTGACCAGGTTTCGCGCGAAAGTGGTATTTTTTCACCAAAAATATAAAGCAAATGTGTCAAGAAATCAGAAAGAAATCCGACGGAAATAATTTTTCTTCCAGGACGTCTCGAGACATAAACAAATTTTTTGGCCGCCAACCCTGGAAAGCTCGGCTATAATTGAAAAGCAAAAATTTCAAACTTAGAGATTTAAATGGATTGTGTAAAGAATATCAGTTGCTGGTAGTCCACGTATGTCGCCACTTGGGTGTGCGAAAACAGTGAAAAGAAAGAGGTTCTTTAAGTTTAAAGGACCTGTCTTATCTATAGTGCCAAATTTACTCTGCTTCCAAAATTGGCCCATCTATCCGTTTTTTCGAGATTGTGGTGTATTGCAAGCTTCAAACGGTACTACACTGATCTTACAGTTGTCGTGTTTGGCCATTTTACAGGGTTCGTTCTCCGCGTCGTGATTTCCGACAAGCTGATTGGTCAGCAAGATACACCATTCAAATCTTCATTGTCAAAATTTTGCTCTTCGCTTGCTCAAAAAGTTTCTAAACCAATCCATACCGCCTATGCGCGCATGGTCCCCAACAGGGGGCGCTACAATCGTAAAGCTTAGGGAAATCTGTACAACACCTTCTGCGCTCCCTTCTATACTATTTCGTTGTGGTGTAACTATTGTTCTGCAAAAGAAGGAGATTCAAAAGATGAGATCGTGTTATTTTAGGTACGCACAGCACCTGCTGCACTTGTCGAAATTATGTCATAACCGGACATTGACGGCTAAGTTCAAAATTCAAGATGCAAGTGTTACCCTTTTGGATGTTTCATCGTCGCTATAAAAAAAATCATGGACAACAGGGCCCAACCAGCCACGACGTTATCGACTGCTTCTAGCCGAAGATTGAAAATTAAGTGTCTTCTTCTGTGTGTTTATGTGTTTTATTTGTTTTCTTTCATTTACTCCGCTTTTACAAATGGCGGATTGTAAATAAATTACTTACTTACTTACACCATGTAAAGAAGCGTGTTGTCTAGCACATGTTTAAATTGCGAATTCGTGCGTAAATGTTACTAACAGTGTAGAAGTAATCATAATCGTAATTGCTGTTTCCACTTACATCCACCACGCGGTCAATTCCCAAAACTTTTAAGTAGAAGATAGGAGCCTGGCGGGCGACGTAGTCCGTTTTAAAAATTAAGAAATCCACCGGCAGTAGATCCTAACTCGCCGCTGTTGTATAACTTATACATGCTCGGTTGATCGGTTCGTACAGTACACTGTCAGAAGTTTCATAACAAATAACACGAGGATGCGCGGTTTCAACAGTTCAGTTAAGTTTCAGTTTCATTGGACTATATTTAAAGACAAAAAAAAATACACAATTAATATTACTGCCAGGAAAGCACAAATGCAGTGCTTGGCTACGGCAGAGAAATAACCGATATTAATTTAAACACCAAACAGAATCAACTGACTGAATATTCTATTTAAAGAAAAAGGGAGGAGAGGAAAGAAAATAACTAATGGTTTCAAGTTTAAATAAAATGAGAGAAAAAAATAAGGGAAAGAAGGAACGAGAAAGAAAGAAAACAAAAGAAAATAAAAAAAACCGCGGGGGGGGGTCCTAAAGGAGGATAACACTAACAAATTTTCCTGTAATGACCTTTCGCTGCTCGCTTGAAGGAAATGAGGTTATTCGAATTCCGGATATCCAACGGTAGTAGATTCGAAATTGTCGGAGCAAAAAATCGAATTAAAAAAGAAGCTCTTTTTGTTGAGGGCGCTTCTTGGACAGACAGTGCATAACAGATGACACTTCGGATGTTATCTGTTGTGTTTCAAAATGTTATGCATAATAAGCGGTACCATGAAGAAGAACAGAAAAACCGCCAAAAAGTATCTGCTGAGTTTTCCGATATCATGACGATAAGGAATAAAGTCAGTAGATGTTTTTACTGATAACGTTTTCAAACACAACAGATAACATCCGAAGTGTTATCTGTTAGGCATTATCTGTTGAAACCGCGCATCCTCGTGTTATCCGTTATGAAACGTCTGACGGTGTATAGCAGCGTCCAGAGCAAAATAACTCTAGATAACTCGCGAAGACCGAATAACTCTAGATAACTCGCGAAAACCTATCTTTCCCATGCATCAAAAATGGGCCTCCGTCGCTTTGTTCAAGTGCAGTGGCGGACGTGGAGTCTAGCCAACGCTCGTTAATGATTGGTCAGAGCAAAATAATTCTGCTCTGCGATTGGTTGAGTTTTGGTTGGTATGTTCGTATCCGCTAGTGGAGCTAGTGTTGCTGCGATTTGACTGTGTGTCACTTTTTCAAGTTTGCGAGGTACTCTCTAGAGTTATGTTGCTCTGAGCAACGTCTGTCTTCCGGTGAGTCTAACCACTGACCTTACATCATCCTACAAACAGTTTAGTCCTATAATATTCTTCCTGAAATTTCTGGGCCCATCCCCCAACACTGAATGTTGAGGTACGAACCTCACCTACGAGCCTGTCCTTGCTCTTGATCTACAGAATCCTCTCCCTCGAAAAACAAGACCAAAGGTTTCTATGGGATCCCAAAAATTCAATATTTGATCCAGACGATTGGGTCTTGTCTTCGCCAGACTCCTTGATCATTTTTACTATTAAAATTCAGAAACAGATTAAGGCCAAATAGCTAATCATCTGAGAAAACCGTCCAGATAGGGATTCAGCAAGTATGTTTACTCCTATAAGTCATATCTGTTTTGACGAAAACTTCCTGCCACTTCTGCCAATTTCCCGGTTTCAGCCGAATTCCGGAACTACTTGTCCGGCGAAAAAAGAAAGCTCAAAAACAAACTCAGCGTATCTTCTTCCCCCAATATCGAACATCAACATCAACTTCAAATACAAATTTAACTTATACAAAATATTCCGGCTCCAGACGGATTCCAGTCGAAAAAATAATTTTCATACACGGATTCAGCATCTCTTCTTACCCCTAAATCGGATATCTAGTCAACTACAAATAAAACTTTAAATTTTTCCGGTTTTGGCCGGATTCCGGGCGAACTACTTGCCCGGGTAGAAAATTGTTTTCCCACAAGTGTTCAGCATGACTTCGTAACCTTAAAGGTGAACTCCAGAATTAAAAAATAAGGGTTCCGGGTGACCGAGTTCGATACCTGATTTTTTTTTGAATTTTTTGACGTAAGAAGCATTCTAGTGGGTCAACTCCAAGCAGAGATACCTCATAAAGTCTAATTCCATTGGCTCCTTTGATGAGACCCCTCATTCGTTCCGTCATGTTGATGCTGTAGTCTTGCGGGAATGGCACCGACGCCAAAA
Organism: Branchinecta lynchi; assembly: GCA_023053575.1. Classification (NCBI taxonomy): domain Eukaryota; kingdom Metazoa; phylum Arthropoda; class Branchiopoda; order Anostraca; family Branchinectidae; genus Branchinecta; species Branchinecta lynchi. Next base: position 16,952,285 of record JAKZAP010000011.1, on the reverse strand, counting down.
CTCGTAACACAACATCAACGTTGTTTACTAAAGTGACCCATAGAAGAAAGTCTGGAGGTGTTGACTAAATTGTGACGGAATTCCAGACAAAACAAAACAAAAAAAGACAGCAGAACTGAGTGAAAAGGAAATGTCCAAGACCAGAATGTGTTGCTACCCTGGTTGTACGCCCACTGTTGGAATAGCTTTCTTTTCTTGGCCAAGTAGTGAGAATAGGGAGCATAGAGAAGAAATTCTGGAAGCTCCATTAAACAACACACAACAAAAGTCAGCTGAACTGAGTGAAATGGAAATGTCCAAGACCAGATGTGTTGCTACCCTGGTCGTAAGCCCACTGTTGCAATAGCTTTCTTTTCTTGGCCAAGTAGTGAGGAGAATAAGTTTTCTAAGTACAGTGCTTGGGAAAATTTTGTCAAAAGCAAAACACCAGCTTTCTGTCTCCCAACAATTGGAGGCTTCAGATTTTTGTGTGAACATTCCTTTGAACCTGATTTTCTGAGTTCCTGTCAGGATTATACAGGAGGACAGTATTAAAAGACTTGCTGAGCATGCAGTGCCAACCATGCACAATTCATCAGGTTCTCAGGCATCCAGTTTCAAATTCAGTGTCAGTTGCTCCTCCAGATAGGCATGAGTCAAGTCTTGGTGTAACTCCTGCTGTAATAGATCAGGCCCAGGACAGTCAGGACATCCCTTGCCCAAGTGCTTCGTTCAATTCAACAACCTATGAGTGCCTCTCAGCGTCGTGCCACTTGAGTGACCATGATTACTTCTCTGTGATGCTGCTGTCAAGGAAATTTCAGTTTCATCCCATGGAGCAGAGGATTCTCGCGAGATCTGGTAAGCCAAATGGTTTTTGCAGGTAATTTTTGTCCAGAAAATGTGAGCGATCAAGGTCTGCCAAATTTTTTCCCAGGAAACGCTTCAGGGGTCGCTAGGAGAAGTAGGGTCACAGGACTAGTTGTCCAACAAAAATCTTTGATTTACCTTAAAAGTGGCATCTTTCAACTTAGAAACTTGAAATTTACGCTAGCTGCATTTTTGTTACTTTTCTCTGTAAGTCGGTCAACCAACCTATTTGTCGCTATTGATTGTTTATTGGTCAGTTTGAATGAGTTCTACAAAATAATAAGAAAAAAAGGCATCTGGCATCTTCCTGTTGCCAGCAACATCTCTCCAATGATGATTTTGATTTTCGCGCCCCCCCAAGAACGTAGGTCTGTCGGAAGGAGCTCCCACCTCAGTCCTCGGCAGGTTAACCAACCAGCAAACAGAGCTGGTTGAAGACCCAGAAATAAACAGCTTATTAAAAGCTCTGACTCCAAACTTTGTGATCGAACCGGGTTTTAAAGGCTCAGATACCATATACTTATTCCTGAAGTGTTATACAATAGTTGCATTTTTGCAGATACCATGGTATCTGATACCACAGTCTAAAGTCGTTTTTGCAGTTATTGTGGTATCTGGCCAGTTATTGTGGTATCAGATATTCAGATACCACGGTCCGACCATAGGAACTGGTCACGGTATTCTAGGCCAAAGCATTTTCTTACTGAATGAACCATTCAGGTAGCATCTAAAAAATGTGGTCAGGGACTTCTAAGAAACTATCTTGTCATACTTCTTGGTGCGGTCACAATCAAATTTTGGGGTAATTCTGATAACTAAATAATTGACGAGCAAATTCAATCATTGATAATGGTTTCTCTTTTAGATTGAAGTGCAGTCAAGCCTTCTGAAATTTAGAATACGGTCAGCCGAGATCAACCCATAGTCAGTACCATCCATAAAGCAAAGGACACAGACGTATGTACCCATGGAACTTTGTGTATCTATAGAGGCTCTGTCATCATAACAGTAACAGGAATCAGCATGGCTTGGAAGACAATCACATTAGGTAAGTTTCTAACTCAAAACGTAACTTACAAGGGCTTCAATGGTTTTCTATCCAAAGGACCCATGACATCAATAGAAACCTTACTGCATCCAAGTAACTGGTGGCTGTAAATATTTTGCCTGTAGTTAATGATAAGAGTTTAATTTTGTATTATCTTTCCTGCTTGAAAGTAGTTGCTGTTTAGGATGGGAATATGTTCAACATTTTGGATATCAGTTTACAAATGCGTCCTACCTGCAAACATTTGAATGGCTTTAATTCGTATTGCCTTTCTTGCTTGTTACTAGTTGCTACTTAAGATGGAATATTCAGTACCTGAAATTTTTCTTGCCCTGATCCTTGACTAGAACAGTGGATCTGTTTGTGAGAAGCATAAGCTAGAGATTTGATTTGTTTTGATGTTTAAATTTTTTTTTCATCCACACCAGAGCAAAATAACAATAGGAAGTACCACCAAGACTTGACCAAATTGACACACATTCAAATAGCAGCGATACTAGCAGCATTAGTGGTAGAGAACGTCCCTACTAAAACTTTTTGCAACATTGCAAAAATGATACAGCTTCCATTGTTTCCTTGGTGTTTGCAGACCCCACCTTTGCATAAATTTCTTAATCCGCAAGTTTGTCTCGCTTTAAATGCCGCAAGTGTAGTGGGCGGCTCTAACGACTATAGCCCGTTTGCGAAAATAACACTAGGGAGTAGCAGCAAGACTTGACAAAATTGAAATATACTCGAATAGCAGCGATACCACCGCCCCTAACGGTAGAGAATGTCCCTACTGAAACTTATTCAGTTTTCACTAACGCTGGCTCCGATAACTTCATATTCTGAAAATTGCAAAAAAGTGATGTAGCCTCAGTTGTTTCCTCGGTGTGTGCAGACCGCACCTTTGCTTTACTAGAAATTCCTTAACCCGCAAGTTTGTCTCACTTCAAGTGCTGCAAGCATAGTGGGCGGCGCTACAAGTATGGACCATTTGCAAAGCATGGAAAGCATAGGTCTTGGCGCTGCTCCCTAGTGTTATTTACTTACAAATTTTCAGTCTCTTGTTTAATTTTTACTACCTTTCTTGCTCAGAGGCAGTTGCTATTTGGATCAGAGTATTTAATTTCTTACGGTCATCAGTTACAAAATTCGTTCTCATTACATTGCAAAAAAATTGTGTCAACGTTTTCCTCGGTGTGTGGAGACCGCACCTTTGCTTACTAGAAAATGTAGCTGATTTATCCGTTTTGCACCGTCAAATATGATTCACAGTCAGCTTGGGCTGAAGGAACATCTATTTACTAGAAATTTCTTAACCCGCAAGTTTGTCTCGCTTTATATGTCGTTAGTGTAGTTGGTGGCGTTACGAGTATGGCCCGTTTTATAAAGCATAGGTCTTGGCGCTACTCCCTAGCGTTATTTTGCTCTGATCCGCACACAACTTTCAGTCCTTCTTTAATTTTTATTACCTTTCTTGCTCAGAGGTAGTTGCTATTTTGGATGAAAGTATTTAATTTGTTACGGATAGCAGTTAGAAAGTTCGTCCTCCTTACATGAGTGTCTTCTTTCATTTTTATGACCTTTCTTGTTCGAAAGTAGTTGCTATTTAAGATGGAAATATTCAATATTGAAATCTTATGACCTTTCTTGTTCGAAAGTAGTTGCTATTTAAGATGGAAATATTCAATATTGACATATTTTCTTGCCTTGGCCATTCATTAAAACAGAATATGGATTTATATGAGTCGCTTTGATGTGGCCAGGTTCGTTTCATCCGCATACAAATTTCTACTGCCTTCTTAAATTTGTATTACCTTCCTTGTTCGAAGCTAGCTGCTATTTATTTTCGATACTGAAATCTTTTCTTGCCTTGGCCATGGATTAGAACAAAATGTGGATTTATATGATCCGTTTTGACGTGTCCAGGTTCGCTTAAAATCTATAATGCCTCCTTTAATTTTGATTACCGTTCTTGCTCAGAAGCAGTTGCTATTTTGGACCGAGTTAATTTTTTTTCGGATATCAGTTAAAAATGAGTCCTCTTTAGAAACTGTTTGAATGCCTTCTTTCACTTTTATGACCTTTCTTATTCGAAAGTCGTTGCTATTTAGGATGGAAATGTTCAATACCTACATCTTTTCTTGCCTTGGCCATGGATTAGAACAATCAATCAATATATTTATTACCCGTCAAGAAAAACAATGAAGGGCATGTAGCCCTAGTGACCGAGTACAAAAACAAGACCAAAAGTGTCGATGGGATCCCAAAATCTAATATTAGATTCAGACAATCGAGTCTTGTCTTCGCCAGATCCAGTCTTGGACAGGCTAATCATCAGAGAAAACCAAGTTCAGATATACCTCTATAAGCCATATCTATTTTGACGATAGTGACCGAGACTTCCTGCCGATTTCCGAGCGAACTACTAGTCCAGCAAAAAAAAAAAATACAGAAACAAAACCAGCGTATCTCCTTATCCCTATAAAGAACATCTAATAAACTTTGAATAAAAGTTTGACTTGAAAAAAAATCCGGTTACAACCGGATTCCGGAATAATTATATGTCCGGGTAAAAAACCATTGTCATATACCGACTCAGCCTCTCTTCTTACCCCTTAATCTGTCATCTAATCGAACTTTTGCTTGAACAAATTTTCCTGGTTTGGCCGGATTCCGGGCGAACTAGTTGTCCGGCGAGAAAATGATTTTCACCATCGTTTTCGGCATGTCTATTTACCCATGAATCACACATTTAATCAACTTCAAATTAAACTTTTACTTTTAACCAACTTTCCGGTTTTCGCCGGATTCCGGTCGAACTACATGTCCGGGTAGAAAATTGTTTTCACATAAGTATTCAGCATGTCTTCTTGCCCTAAATCGAACATCTAACCAACTCGAAATAAAACTTTTAATTTTAACAAACTTTCCGGGTTCGGCCGGATTCCGGGCGAACTACTTGTCCGTCGAGAAATTGGTTTTCACCATCGTCTTCAGCATGTCTTCCTACCCTTAAATCGAACATCTAATCAACTTCAAATAAAACTTTTACTTTTAACAAACTTTCCGGTTTTGGCCGGATTCCGGGCGAACTACTCTTCCGATGACAAAATGGTTTTCACCATCGTGCTCAGCTTGTCTTCTTACCGCATAATCGACCATCACATTAGCTGTTTCAAAATATTTTGTTTGCCCCTTAATTTGAACCCCCTCCCCCACCCCTAAATGTAGGGCTACAAAGCCCATCTACGAACTCGACTGGTCCGACGACTCAACCTCACACCAAGTTTCAACAAAATATCTCATTTCCTTCGAGAGTTATCGTGCTTACAGACGGACGGACGGACAGACGGACAACTTTTGCGATGTCATAGGTTACGTTTTTGGATCCCAAAAAGAAAAGAAAAAAACAACAACAACAAGAAAAAAGACAATGCACGTAGCAAAACTTTACACTAAACACATAACAAACATAGCAAACATAGTATTGGATGGGAACAGAGGATAGATTCATATGAAACTTTAGCTGGTGGGATGCTGGGTGTGACAAAATGGTCCCATATAAGAAATGTTTAATGCAGAAGTACAAGTAGCCTAAAAAAGTACAGTAGATGTTATGAGTTGAGTGCTCACATCCCAGGTTTGTGACTTGCACTTGGCCATGTTTGGAAATGTGAAATTTAGACAGTGAAAAATGCATTTTTTTTCTCGAAAAGTTTTTGTTGTGATGAAAATATGGATGTGACTGAGTTCAGATACAAAGTGTGCTAAGTGTCAATAAAACGGTCATATCTTTCGTGCGTCAATGATCCACAGCTTAATAAGAAAAGAAAGCTTAATGAGCTGTGAACTTGAAATAGAGGATGGGTTTGCTATAGGGAAACAACATCATCAACCAACTATATTCAGCCATTAATTTACGTTCTAATTGAAGTTTTTAATTGCAGGATAATGAACGCCTGACCTTCGTCAGACTTAGAAGTGTGTCTCATATTCCCTTGGACGCCAGTTACAATGAAAGAGCTGATTGGGTCATCATCAGTCAAGTATGCACCGGAATGAACAACATTTAGTGTTTAGTGGTTGAGAATGTTCAAAACTGATTAAGTAAAGAATAATACAGTTTTCCTTCCAATGCTTCATTGTATGCTATAGCATAAATTAAAGTATATTCCTTGCCATCTTATGTCTTTGTAAGCAGTCAGTCAGGTCTTTATTGTATGCTGCTGTGTTACTAAAGCAGTGTAACATAATCAGAAAGCCTACTTCTCTGTAAATGTAATTTGTCGACTAATACAGTTTTTGAGCTCTTGATGTTTGTCGGAGCTCAACTAAACCCTGTAGTGTGAGGCAAGGAGCCACAATGCTAATACCACCAACGGCTCATCATTCACAAACTGTCGCCTAGTTTTTAGGGCATCAGGCTAGGGTCCATTGTTGTCGTTACTGATTGTGTCATTACTGATTGTATTCTTAGAGAATTACTATTTGCAATGATTTTCCTCTTATAAGTATTAGGTCGCTATGGTCTGTAAATGATGAGGTAAGCTCTGTCAAATGTTGTTCGTCCACAGTGTTTAGAGAGACCAGCAACGTAAATAAAACCCCAATTCTACACCCAAACTTGTAACAAAGGTGCCAAAACATTCCTATGGGCACCATGTGGTAGGTTCAAACCCGATGAAAAATTTACCTCAAAAAAGTACTATGAAGTAGTACGAAAAAGTAGCATGCAGTACTATCGATGCTACTACATGCTTCTACTTCAAGGCTACCGTGTTACTGCATACTTATATATGCTACTATTAGCAAGACCGGATGCTACTATGTCTAGACAGGATGCTACTGGATACTACTACATAAGATTGGACCAGTCTGAGGCACATTAGTTGATAGTATTCTTTGCTATTACATAGTATTACATGCAACGTTTTCGTACTACTACGCAGGCTACAAATTTTTCATCGAGAAGCATAACAGAATGTTTGATGACTACAGTGTACTAGTAGCTAAAGAGGACTAAACGTTCCTAATTATGAAGAAAGAGACTATTAAATCTCTGCTACACAGCTAGATAGACTTGGTCCCATTCTCAGAGGGTTACTGGTCAGTATGATTTGCCCCAGATGGTAAAAGATCATGAGATTCAACTGTAGAGAACTGAATTCATCTTCTTTGAAGTGGTACATCTTAGACAAAAAGGCACGGGGGGGGGGGGGGACTGTTTTTTCAAAGTGGGGCTTAGTCCAGAGTAAATGGATGGTAAGTTTGGGAGTGGATTGCGAAATAAGGAAATCAAGTTACATTCTGGTCGGGAACTGCTTTCGTCAAGAGGGGCTTAGACCAGAGGAACTGAAACGGATGGTAAGTTTGGGAGTAGGTTGGGAAACAAGAAAATTAAGTTACATTCTGGTCCTTAGTTTCGGCATATGTGTGGTTCACACGGGGAGGATGTGTTTCATTTAGTGGGTTGATATTTTAAGCTGAAAGATTTGAAATTTTTTTAAAACACTAACTTTTGGTGAGAATCAACGGGAGCGAACGATCTGATTTGTTTCTCGAGGAAAAAAAGACATTCCTGTCCTTAGTAGGTATGGGAGGTTCCCTCAGGTAGGCTATGTAGCATCGGGAGTGTTTTTTTTTAAAAGAGACTCCTTTTGGTGTTTTATATTGTGTTTTCGAGAGTTATCTATTTTGTTTTCCTTCCAGGCTTTTCGGGAATCAATTTTTTCATTCTTAATGTGATCAGGGGCTTCATTTGTAGAGAGCAGAGGTGTCATTTCAGGTCATCAGCTGCTTAAAAGATCAAAGTTTCGAGAGAGTACACTGTAAAAAAAATTGCAGTATTTGATACTAGGATCAATCTTGCCTTTATTGAGATAAGATCATCCCTAATTCGGATTGATTTTATCACAATAGAGATAAGATTATTCCCAGTAGCAAATACTGGATCCTTATTCACAGAAACTTTTTACAGTGTAGGTGAGAGACCAAAACTGCTTACCATAATTTCCAGTGTTTCCACTGGCAGCTACCCCCTCGGTGCTGGGGGCAAACAACGCCGATGAATAGGATAGGCAAAGGGTAGGTATGGTGCGCTGAATGTTGGGCCTTAACCACAAGTTTGAGAGTGACTACAGTGAAATAAATATAAACACAGAGTCTCAAACAACCTTGTAAAAAAGGTGCCAGAACAATGAGGAGGGTGAAAGAAGTCAAGGTGAAGTCAGCTCATCTAGGGATTCACTCAGTCCGTTTGTTTGATGACCTTGGTAGTGAGAATACCAATACGACTTATAATTATCAGCAAACATCACACGTTGTCGAACTTCAAATTTGTCGCCAAAATCGTTCCCGCAAGACTGCCAAGTGGACCTAGCAGGGTTGCCAACCAAGACTATTTTTTTCGCCGTTTTCTCCGGTAATAATTGATGCGCCAGCACGGGACTTCGGCAATGGATTCCCTTGACCCATTGTGGGTCTCTGACGAATTTTAGGTCTAATTCTGGAGTTCCCCTTTAAATCGAACATCTAATCAACTCCAAATAAAACTTTTACTTTTAACAAACTTTCCGGTTCTGGCCGGATTCCGGACGAACTATTTGTCCGGGAAAAAAATGCTTTTCATCATCGTGTTCAGCATGTCTTCCTACTCCTATACCGGACACCTGATCAACTTCAAATAAAACTTTTACTTTTAACAGACTTTCCGGTTTTGGCCGGATCCCGGGCTAACTACTTGTCCGGTGCAAAAATGGCTTTGGCCATCGTGTTCAGCATGTCTTCTTACCCCCAAATCGAACATCTAAGCAACTTCAAATAAAACTTATACATTTAACAAACTTTCCGGTTTTGGCCGGATTCCGGGCGAACTACTTGTTCGATGACAAAATGGTTTTCACCATCGTATCCAGCATGTTTTCTTACCCCATAATCGACTATCACATTATCTGTTCAAACATATTTCATGTGCCCCTTAATCTAAACCCCCTCCCCCACCCCTAAATGTAGAGCTACAGAGCCCATCTACGAACTTGACCTTACTCTTGACACAAAGAATCCTCACACCAAGTTTCATCAAAATATCTCATTCCCTTCGAGAGTTATATTCAGCACAGACGGACGGACGGACGGAAAACTTTTGCGATGTCATAGGTATCCCGGCACTTACGTTTTTGGATCCCAAAAATCACAGCAACGTATTAATTAGTTAGGGAATTATTGTGATCAGAGGCAGATGGATGGATACATACATGTCCGATCTCATTTTATCTGTGACTTCTGAAATACACTCCCCTTCACTTCTATTGTCTTTCACTCCCCTAAAAGACAATCTCTAAACTGGCAGTGGTTGGAATCACTAATGCCTCGAATCGGCTAAAGTCCGCAGTCAAGTTTTACGCAAATCGATCCATCTTTTCACTTAACCGTTTCCTCTGTTATTCCTATGCTAATTGGCCAGATTGAAATCCTCTACTCTTGTCAATGCCTTTACCCACGTATCGGCCGTCTAATTGAAATCCCAGCGAAAAACAGGCCTTGTCACGTAACTCCTATTTTCTACCGAACACTCAAAGAGAAATATCGCCTCAGTCTTTAAAACCAACAAGGAGCTCATCGTCTTTAAACTAATTAAAACCGAGCAATTAAGAGGTACTTCTACATAATTCGGTCATTGTTATGGGGGAACATGCCTCGAGATTAGGCATGTCAATAATTCTTAACCCTTTCCCTTCCTCTCTGTCCTCATGCGCTCCCTACTTCAAAACAGGAGCAAGGATCTCCAAACTGATTTTCTTAATGAGCGCTGATGTTTGACCAGGGATATTTGCCTGGGTGGTTTCATCAAGAATTTAGAGGGTATACTCTGGCAGTGATACGAAAATCTGCCTCGCTCGACAGGGGAAATATGCCTGCCGTTCACCGGATTTCCCGACCGGAAAGAATTGGCACGAACGTTGAACTGGATTCGTATCTACAACTTCACAAAATAACTAGCACGTTTTGTTGTTCAAGGAAAGGTTCTGGTAAACAGATCAGAAAAGTTAAAGCATGTTCCGGCATTGGCTCAAAATCCGGTAATAATGGCTGGCTGAAAACTGGAAAAAGGCAGTTTCTTTGAGCAATTAATTATCTATCATAATTTGGGTTTAGTATAAGAATTCGAAGTTTCTTGAGCGAGAAACTCTAAAGAGTTCCGGCAACATGATTTATCCCATAAACAGACCACGGTGCACTCTCGCAGTTTGACCATATATGTATAATATTATATTACTATTATTTTATAAATTATTTTTAGTATTCATACATCTTATATATATATATATATAAGTAATTGTCAATTTCATTATTTTGATGAATTGAACTTTAAACCGTGAATTGTATAACAGTATTGACATTTGCGTTCTTATTTTAATGAATTGTATTTTAAACCGTGAACTGTATATATAAATCATAGGTTACCATTGTAAATATATCCCTTGGTTGATCTTTTTGTCTGTTATGACACGTCCAGCACTATTTTTTGTTTGTAAAAGATATTTATGGATAAACAAGCCGAATTATAATCACTATAGATGTTTTCATAAGCACATATGTAACAAAATCAACGAACCATCAGTTCATCACTCAATTTTTTCCACAAAGGCAGTGAAAGTTAATGGGAGAAAAAAATCTCACATTAATCTCTCATAAAATTATCTTAAACAGGAGGAGGATTAACTTCTTGCACTTCTTAGGTTAAAGCACAACTCTTACCAGAAATAATCTTTCCATTATGGAATAGCTCGGAAATGTCATTTTTCGAAAAGGCTGTTTCTTTCCATGTGTAATTCGATTTTCTTGTTAGCGCTGGTTGACTCAATCCTGCCTTCCTGCTCTCCGTCGAGGCGGGAAGACGCAAAATATTTGAAAACTGAATCTGCCGTGATATCTTTTTTTAATGTATCCCAAGTACACCAGAAACCAAAAAGCAGAAGATCAGTTGCCGAAGACTAAAGATACCAGAAGCATTTGATTCAATCATCAATGTGCAACTTCCTTCGCATATCGAAAGGCCGATTTATACTACGATAATTCAGATACTGAACAAGACGCGGATTGCTGAACCTCTGAAAATACGAATTTGACGTCAAAGGGGTGAAAGGACTACAGCGTAGTCCACATGCCCTCTCACCTTTTTGGAATTAGAAAAAGCGGGAAAACCAAGCAAAACAAAAGAAGTTCAAAACCGAAGATAGACTTCCACGTCTTCCACGACTACCATGTCTTCCAAATGAAAAACAACACTTTGAAGCTTGTCATGTCCTAATGCGTGAAAAGAGTTGCTATGCTTCGTCGAAAGCTTCGACGAAGTTGAAGCACTTAAAAGTTTTAGGTACAAAACGAAACATGGCGAAAGTCCGGGATTTCAGAAGCTTATAATTCCATGAGTAAGTATATTTTTAACCCATATAACGTTTTACATCAAAAGAGAGTGGAGTAAAGATACGTAAGAAAAAGAAAAGAATAAAAGACAACAGGAGAATAACGTACGAAACATACAATAGGCCTCCAACTAAGGGAGGCCAGGGAGGGAGCTGGGGATACACTAAAACGCAGAATAAGCAAAAGGGGTCTTCTGTTTTGCTTCAGATCTGATAAACTTTTTTTCTACCCAGAGCGGAGAAGTAATTGAATTGATTCATTTCGGGGATGGACGCGAAATTTGCAATTCCAATATCAGTTTTGGGGGGAGTTCCAGACTGTTGCCTTCTCTCCTCCACGCTACCTTGTCACACACACTGAGCTTTTCTTCTTCGATTGTCTCCCAGCGTATTTCTCATTACCCTAAGAACCTCGCGTTCCCCCAATATACCTTCCATTATCCCGCGGATCCCTATGTGATTGTAAAACGAGGCATGACAAGATTATGCTCACTAAATTTTGCATTGAAGCTCAGGCGAGCATGTGTGTCAAATCCCCACAGGTACGACGCGTTCTAATCCCAGCAAAGTCTGAGAGGATCTTCGGGAAGTTGTCATTACGATTTCATAAAGCGTAAATACTGCAAATTAATTCCCCCGGGATGGAGACAAGAATTAGAACCCTTTCATGTATTAAGGCCCTACTTGAAGCCCAACCTACCGTGTGAGGAAAATCCCCAGAAATCATAGAATCCGATTGACAACCATGGAAGGTGGTCCAAAGTAAAAGTGGGCTGGAGTGGTAAGCAGGCCAGGACATAGAGATTCCGTTCCCACCTTTTGGTTATTATTAATCCCATCTTTTACATATTTTGTATTTTTTTATGTTTGACATACTGTTTAATTTTGTTACAAGTTAAGAAGTCGTACAAGTTTTAAATTTAACTGTATATATCAACTATATTTTGTTTAAGTTGACAGTCCTATGTTATCATGTTGTGAAACCGATATTCAGGAATAAATACGATGATTAATTGATTGGTTGATTTAACACAAAATACTTTAAGTTTAATTTGTATTTTTTAACGAGCTTTCCTAGGTAGAAGTTCGCCACTGGTGGTAAGTAGAAAGGTAAGCTTATGCAATATATTGTGCCAGGTAGAACTTTTCGATTTTACATAACGAAACCGCGGGGTACACACACATCTTTTGTCGGCACATATTTGAACTTATTGTCAGAATAAATACGCTTGTCGACAAAATAAAGAGAAGTAATGCTGCGCTATGCATACACCTCCAGTTTCATTTCTCTAACTAAAGCTTATGCTTATGTACCAGGTAGCACTTTTCAATTCTGCATAACGACACCGCGGGGTAATCTACCCGATTTCTAGCCATGCAAATAACATAGCTAGAATGTAGCCTACTTCTGTCCCACGTTGCTGCCACTTAATCAGTCCACGCCTTCAAAAATGCGCCTGATGACAATGTTGGAAACCATAATTATTGTGTTGATAAATTGCGTAGAGTTTTGAAGAGACTTGTGCCTTTTATTACCTTGAATTACCTTAAATTGCACTTGCAAGCAATAAGGATGTTGAATCCCGATGAGTCTCTTGCGGTTGATGATGGTGTACATTTATTTCCGGGGCACTCCAGTACACTTTCCACGGTTGCGCACACCAGTCCTCGTCAAGTCGTTTTTTGAACCCCTCAGGTGTTTCGCTAGTCACAGCTGAATCAGACAGGCCGTTCCACAAAGGAACAGCACGATTGCTGAAGAAGTGCTGGCGAACACGAGAGGATAATAATAATATAATAATAATATCTTACCTCTTCCAGTGGTGCTGGATATGGCTGGTGAAACTGGCTGTCCCACAGACGACGCCACTCCATACTGTCCTTGCCCGCCATACCCGGAAGACGCAAAATAAGAGTTCAATGGGATCCTCCCAGCACCATCTGCGTAATACGGTCCAAAATCATATCGCTGATACATATTCGCCTGGTACAAGTCCTGATTCGGCATCAGCCACGGCGAGCTTGTATGAACATCCGTCTGGCGGGGGGAGCAGATCGTCCCGTTCTCACCGTAATCTTGTTGACTCATTCTCTAATTTTCCAAAGTTGTAGATTTCGTTTCAATTTCGTTGACGATTGTTGACGTTGCACCGAAGTTATCCGATAAATAAGCAAGGAGGACAAGGGAAGCGGGATAGGATTTGATTGGAATCAGAGGCGCGAACCAAAGCTTCGTTTGTTCCGTGTTTCATGAAGACAAATGATAGACTCAATTTGCCAAGGGGGGCCTCACTCCCAGCTGAAGAGCACTTGACGTCACTAAATCTGAAATAGAAAAGGCACGGGTTGAAGACAGTCTCAAAATATGCTTTTCTGCTTAAAACTGTCCTAAATCTCTATTTTTTCTCTTTTTTTGTTATTGATTTGTTGGTGTTGTTGTTTTTTGTATGTGCTTGTGAGTGGCACTTTCGTTGGTCCGAAGGTCAAAAAATATATAAAATAAATATGTGCTGACATCTGCAACTTTTCTTCCATCAAAAATATAACGATATTGTGGATAAACTGGGTTACGTTCAATGCAATAGTTTCCAATTGCAGCGTCTCCAACCCCCTTTCTCATCCCTTGTTTCGAGGGATTAAGTGATGTTGATTGTTAAATGAGTGCTAATAATCATCCGTGAATAATTAGCAATGGCATATTTGTGAATTTCAGATATGAGCTTGTAAACAGTCCATGTTTGCTAAAATTTTGGATATCTCCTTTTTGTTTTGTTTTCTGTCTTAATCGAAATAGGAGGTGGTTCCCAAAATCACCACAATCCTTTTTGCCCAATCTCACAATACCGACGCTCAGAATACTCACGATTAAAATGCCCACGGTTCAAAATGCACATAATTAAAATGCCCACGACTCAAAATGATCACGACCACGAAATGCCGGCGGCCTAAAATGCCGACAGTTCAAAGTGGACTTCGTGCGTCTTCACCTTCAGTACAGAGGATTGACGAGTTCAACGACTATCTTGAAGGTGTGTATCTATTTGGCTGAAAAAAACCCTCATAATATCTTGCTAGGCTTTGACTGGAACTTGGAAATTTGCGACAAGCTGTAGAAGCGTAACGATGAAAACCTAAGGCTTTTTTAAAGAATCTGTTCCCTGACATTTCCGTAGTACTATTATCAAGTTCGTTTTACTGTATTTGTGCTTCAACGGTATCGATTACTAACTGCAATATATTTGTTAATGTTTTAGTTGCTTCTTTACCGCTTAAAGCGCTGTACGGTCTACTGTCGACTGTATAGGGCCGTGTTCTGAAAAGTTATAGAAAAGTTATTAGGCGACAGTCTTAACATTACACCTCTTGTTTTCTTTACTGATACCTGGCTAAGTTCGGGTTCTACGTTTCCACCAAAAACCTGGAACCAACATGATAATGACGGACCTCGGACCACGAACCAAGTTGAGGCCTGGCACCGAGTCCTCAACAGACGAATTACAGCCCGACCACGTTTATTTCGACTTCTGCGAGAAGTTCAGACCATCCAAGACGAGATGGAATCAGACCTCCTCCAGATCGGTGCTGGAGCCGACTTCAGACGAAGGAACCGAAGAATGGTCCGGAAAGACCAGCAAATTCAAGCACTGAAAGAGAAGTTCCAAGGGGGCTTAGCATCAGTCAGAAGCTTCCTCAAGAAAGCACAGCGCTTTTGCGGCATCGAACCACGACGCAATAGGCTACAAATGTGTCTTGTAAATAATAATAAACCAGTGTTTTATTTATAATTGAGATTATACTAAGTTCATCAAACCTTTGAGTCGTGGTCATTTCGAATCGCGGTCATTTCGAGTCCTGGGCATTTTGAGTCGTGGGCATTTTGAGCCCTGGGCATTTTGAGTCGCGGGCATTATGATCGTGGGCATTTTGAGTGTTAGCCGAAATAGGTTACTATTGAGAACAGGACTGCTTGATACCTGAAATCTTGCCTCGCGCGAATTGGACCGGACAGAGGTAACAGCCCAAGTGAAGTAAAAGCCGAAGATTATATTGAGATTATGTGTATACGGACTATTGTATGCAGCCTTCAAAACTTTGCAGAAACCTTGGTATACCATCATCAATCCTATACTGGAAAACTGAGTTTTTTTTTCAATTTGACCACGAAACTGCAGAAATCCGACCGAAAATCTTGGTCGTGTGTTCGCACTCTTTTACGCTGACAGGAATCCCGGTCTAGTTGAAAGGGATTAAACATTTGGTTGCTTCTACCAGATTATGAAGTCTACAGAAGTCTACAGAAGTCTACATGAATTCTACATGAAGTCTACACGAAGTCTACATGAGTCTACACGAAGTCCATTGCATTGTTGTTCCGTTTCGTTAAATTATAACTACAGACCTTTTTCCGGCAACAAACTTTATTCACTTTTGTCTTTTAGAAATCTAGTCATACGAAACACGACAAACAAATACATGTATTGTCGATGGCGCTGAAACTGTGAAGTTAGCTGAGATAAATTCCAGCGATATGTACAACCATCTTAGTAAGGTTCCTCGTCAGGACGTCGCTAAAAAAAACTCTGGTAAAACATTTGGTTGCTTCTACCAGATTATGAAGTCTACAGTTTTTCGGTTGTGAATAATTTGGGATTCCGCTGGTTGGTTCGCACGCCTGATTTGGCGGCGCAAAATGTTTAAGCCGCACATCATAACCCAACCAAGCCAGAATTAAAGGACCCCTCTTACTTATTCTGCCTTTTATAATATACCTAGCTCCCATGTACAATCACAAGCTTCTAAAATCCCCACCTTTCTCCATTGTTTCGATTTGTGCCTACGAACTTTTAGTGTTTTTTCGGATGTGCCGAGTTTTGCCCGTCACACAACGCAAAGTTTGCCAGAATCTTGAATGTCCGCTGACGACTCTTTCACCATAACTGCTGATGCCTTGAAATCCCTTATTCCTGAAGCTTGTGAAGTCCTGGCTATATCTGACTCGCGTTCATTCAAAATCGGTTTCAAAAATCAAGTTGCTCTCCTTTCGGCCATCAAAATCGGGGTGAAAATAGGGTACGAAGTTTTCCGTATCCATGAATTCCACCGAATGCCAAAGCGTTGCTTTCGCTGTCAGTCACCAAATCATGGCATAGCCCAATGCCCGCATCCGTCTGACTCGCCAAAATGCGCGCGTTGTGCTGGTTGTCACAGTTATAACAAAGACTCGCCTTGCTCCCTTCCTCCGAAATGTGCTAACTGCGACGGCTGTCACGTTTCCTTCAGTCTCAGATGCAGTGTAATGAGGAAAGCAGTGGGTATGGGTAAATAATGAATTGTCAGGAAAAGAAACTCCGCTGTATTTCCCTAAATGTAAATGGCACAAAGGACAAAGATCTATTATTTGATGATTTGCTCAGTAATTCGGACATACTTTGCCTTCAAGAGCATCTTCTGTCAACGCCTAGCAGCGAAAGCTTGCGCCGATCACCTGAGCATTTTGTGTTCATACAGCCGGCAATGAAAACTAGAGGCCGTCCTTCCGGTGGGTTAGCCATTTTTGTTCGAGCCAGCGAGTGTTCAGCACCACCAAGACTGTTCCAGTCTGGGCGATATGCTCTTGCCGTTCAGTTGGACAATATTGTTCTTGTTAACGTATATTTACCTTGTGACCGGCGGAACATTGCATCACATAGTTCATTTGCCAAGGCTTGTCAGAAAATCAGAACACTTATATCGGACATTTCACGAAAAGGAATGAAATGGGCTCTTGTTGGGGATGTCAACGCTGATCTTCTAACTTCTTCTACACGGACTGACTTGTTTTTCGATTCTTTACCTGTAACTCACAGTCTCATTGAGAAGTCTCTACCCTTTTCATACATTCATAATCGTGGCGCTAATGTTTCCAACCTTGATCATTTGATTGTTTCTGAACCATGTCTCATTGACGGTATTGTTGAGGTTGATGAGGAGAAGATTGAGGACGACCATCTGCCTCTGTCTTTCTGTTTGGTTGTCCCAGTTTTTGGAATCAGTTGTCCAAATCCCAAGAAGGCCTGGATCCAAAAGCGTAACTGGAATCGTATAGATGTTGTGCTCTACATTTCTACGTTAACTAATCTTCTCTCGCTTTTAAAAGTTCCTTTTCACCTTCTTCAGACTGGTATAGCAGCTACTACTTCATCCGTCGATATTAATTGCTATTATAGTGAGCTTGTCCATTGCTTGAAAGTGGCAGCCGATATTGCTGTACCGACTGAGAAAATTCGAGTTGGAACAAGGAAGCCTATTTGGAAAGTCAGTCCTGAAGTTAAAAAGGCGAAGAATACGGCAAAATTTTGGCTAAAAATTTGGATTGCTTGTGGACGCCCAGGGAATGGTACTGTTTTTAATCTGAAAGCTAAAACGAAGCGTGAATACAAATCTTCACTTAAAAATGCTCGTTTGAATGGCTTAGATGCTCCCACTGACAAAAAAGCGTGGCAAAAGGTCCTTCGGACAGATAAAGGTTCAGCTGTACCTCCTTCCGCACTAACTACGGCTGACTGGACCAGCCACTACAGTGGGCTATTCAGTGGTTGCAAAAAACAAATTCAGCAGCACTATGAAAATTTACTTCTTAAATACCTACCAAGGAAGATATTTCAACCCTCTGTTCTTCCCGTGACTTGTTCTTCCATCGAAATTGCTTTCCGAAAATTAAGAAGAACTGGTTCCACAGATTCTGATGGCCTTAGTGCCGATTTTTTCAAAACTGAGTGTCCAGCTTTAACACAACACCTCCAACTTCTGTTTCAAATTTGTTTATGCCAGGGTTTGGTTCCGAATAGTTTCCTCTCGGGTACTGTAACATCGGTGATTAAGCGAGGGAAAGACACAGACCTTTGCAAAAGCTATCGACCAATTACAGTTTCTTGTACCATAAGCAAAATCCTGGAATACGTCCTTCTTCCAGAATTAATTGAAAAATGTCGTTTTGGTTCAATGCAACTTGGATTCCGTTCGAGCGCCAGTTCTGCGCACGCTCATCACATATTAACAAAAATGATGAAGCAGGCTACCCGCGAGAAGTCTGCTATTCATATATGTTCTATAGATATAGCTGGTGCTTTTGACAATATAACGCATTCTCAGGCCCTCTTCTCTCTCATTACTTCTGGCGTGAATCTGTCTGTTGTCAGTCTGTTAAAATTTTGGTATGGTCATTCCTCAGTAAGGTTTAAATGGCAAGGTAGCTTGTCAGAGATTATTGCTGTCCGAACTGGTGTTCGCCAAGGGGGAGTCTTATCTCCCTACATTTTCAAATCGGCCATATCTTCTTGTCTCAGTTCTTTACACCCTGCTTACTTTTATAAAGACCATGCCTTCAGCTACATAGCTTACGCGGACGACTTGCTCTTAGTAAGCCGTACCCGATCCACACTCACCAAAAATGTCTGTAAGCTATCGTCGGAACTTCTCAAAATCGGTCTTGAAGTTAACCTCTCAAAATGTGAGTACCTGCATTTCAACCCTTCGTCAAATCGTTTGAATGCTAATTCTTCTATCTCTCTTGGATCGTTCGTCGTCAGATCAACAGAATCTCTACGATGGCTTGGCATAACATTCAAATCGTCGTTGTCAAAATTTTGCTCTTCGGTTGTTCAAGAAGTTTCTAGATCAATCCGTACCGCCTATGGGCGCATCGTCCCCAACCGGGGGCGCTATAATCGTAAAGCTTTGGGAAAATTGTACAGCACCTTCTGCGCTCCTTCTATACTATTTCGTTCTGGTGTCACTCATGTTCTGCGAAAGAAGGAGATAAAAAAGATGAGATCATGTTATTTTAAATATGCAAAGCACCTGCTCCACTTGTCGAAATTATGCCATAACCATACTTTGACGGAGAAGTTCAAAATTCAAGATGCAGGTGTTACCCTTTTGGATGTTTCTTCGTCGCTATCAAAAATCATCAACAACAGAACCCAACCAGCGCACGACCTTCTACACTGCTTCCTGGCCGACGATTGAAATTAAGTGTCTTTTTGTGTATGTTTATGTGTTTTATTTATTTTCTTCATTTACTCCGCTTTCTGAAAACGGCGGGTTATAAATAAATTACTTACTTACTTACTTACTTACATATAAGGATATGAGAATCGTCTGTTTTTTTACTTCTTTTATTTGCTTGGTTTTCCAACTTTTTAACCACGGCGCGTTCAGTTTTCAAATATTTTGCGCCCAGCCGCCGCGTTGGAGACCAGGAGGGCTGTCGACAAGCTCTAACAGGAAAATCGCTAATTTCAGATGGAAAGTAATGGTATTTTCGGAAAACATTTTTTCTGATCCGTTTCACGGGGAAATGGTCATTTCTAGTAAGAGTTGTGCTTTAAGCGTTTTTTTTGGCGCCTAGTTGCATTGTTAAATAGCCTGAAATCTGTGTCTCAATCTGGCTGGGCTGAGCTGGAGAGGATTCTCTAGTTTCCTACTAATTCTCTTAAAGTGCGAACACACGATGAGGATTTCCCGGCCGGATTTCCTGCACTTTCATCATCAAGTTGAAAAAATTTCAACTTTTCTATATGGAAGTGATGATGGCGCTGAAAATCCGGGCAGGAATTCCCGCCCGGGAGCTCCCGATCTTCATCGTGCGTTTACACTATTAATGCCACCGAATTCGCACCCTGATACCTGGACATTCCAGGAAATCTGAGGAAGAGATGTGTTCTTGTGGCGCAAAAAAAACACAGTCCCGACTCCCCCCCTTTCCCGTCCGCCTCACCAATCTAATGACCGCACGCTATTAGAAAATACCGAAACCATTTATCATTCTGCCATCATTTCCTCGTTGACAGTTACAACCTTTTCAAAGATAGCTTCTTGACAAACACGTTTTCCCCCCAAAAATCTTTCATCTATACTTTTCCCTAGCGGGCTACTCTTGAGATTCATAAAACGATAAATCCTGGACAAATCAGTGTCTGGGGAAAGCTAAACAGTTTGCCCAGCACGTTCGAGATCGGAACATTCTTTATCCGCCAGACGTGCGATGGTCATTCACTTATCAACCGATTGATTCCTAGGGACCGTAAGGTCAGGTCAAGACCTCAACGGACAAATCACTTCACGGATTGATCTGCAATCAGGGAAGACAAACAGAGTACAGTCGTGCAGGTGGTCAACGTTGAAAGTGAAGAAGTTCAGGTCTACTCAAGATGGTTGTGATGATGACGTTTGAGACAAAAAGAAATCTACATGTTCTGTAAAAACTTGCAAGGAGTGCAAGGAAAGCTGACTGGGAAGACGACAAAACAGGAAAGCGAAGCAGGACCTTTCTCGCCATGAAGTCCAGGCCAGTGGCGAACTTCTACCTAGGCCAACTAAGTAGCTGCATAGGACCCCGGACTGAAGTGGTAAATGCAAAAACTACCGTGTGCAAAAAAAGTAGAGTTGGTCCTTGTCAATTGCGTTTCTAAGCCTGCTTATCTATATTCAAAGCACCTTAAATAGATAAACAAATAAAATAAGGTTTGTGTCTGCTATAATTATTATTAAAAGGGGCCCCGACACTCCTGCGTATAAAAAGTATCTCCTATATATCGGGCTTCAGTAACTGTGAGAATTCGGAGATTTGCATTCCGAATTCGGAGTGTTAAGGTCCGATAGAGGATTAAAACGCAAGAATGCAAGATACTGCAGATTAAGTCTCCGAAAGCGGATAATATTATTTTTTTTACAGTTTATGGGCCCTGGATCTCTATGTCCAAGTAAAGTTTGGACCGGCCAGTGGAGTCGATCTTCCCCTTAGCTCTAAAGTTAAAGAAAATATGAGCTAGAAACCCGTATAGCACTTGCAAGGCTGGGACAGAGAATGATTAGGATCTTGGTCGGGTCCCTGATATGCCTGCCAAGTTTCATCGTCTAGCACATCTGCAAGTACCCTAAATCCCAATCGTAGGACCGACCGACCGACGGACTGACCGACCGACCGACAGTTGCGATCGGCAAATGGCACTTGGCCAAAGGGCGAACACAATAATCTAGCTGGAGAACACAATAATTTAGGACCGGTACACAGACGGATCAAACCTTATCCTTGGTTCTTCTGCGTTTTTCGTCAAAAATCCCATTCTTCCGCACCTCGGACCTGCCAATTTCCCTTGAAAAAATGACCCTTTTCGTACGCACCACCTGTCTTCATGGTTTACACAAGGGACGCACTCTGTGCGAACCAGGGGTTGTACCTGTACATCATTTCGTTTGCAAAAGCCCGGCTGTTCCAGATCAAAGTAAAGAGAATCTGATTTGGGCATGATAAACTCGCTGTCTTCTGATGAACCTTGAAACAGTTTTTGCCCAATGTCGCCATATTCATCTCCCTTGTAGTTAGGGCAGACAACCACGGTGGGGCGTTTGCGGCCTGGAATTCCCGCTGGGCTTTTTGGCGCCACCATTAAGTTGATCCGGAAAACTGGAAATTTTCTTTTAATGAAAGTGTAGAAAATTCGGTCGGGGAAACTTGGTCGCCTATCCACACCATTATCTTTCAATTCCAACGGAGTAATTTCTTCCTCATCTTTTTACAGCCAGTGCAGTAAGAAGCCGCCGAGTCTTTTTGGAGCCTAATCACCGGCGATTTACTAATACAAAGGCAGGACGGCGGTCAATTTTTGGTTGCATCTCGGCCTTTCGCCGCAGTTTGCCGACTAAATGATGGATCGAGCCTCTAATTGTGGAATCGATGTCGGGTCGTTAGTGAATTGTTGCACAAGAAAGAGCTGACGAATGAAGACGATGAGCAAGCAATAAATCAAAGGGAAACCGCGCTTGGGAAGCAAGTGGGGGGAGGAATTGATATTCATCTACTGGAGGACAGACAGACGAGTGAACAGGCTTTGTGAACGACAAACGTGCACTCGCGAGGGCAGTGTCAAAAATACTTCCTAACACAAAGCCAGGCGTAGGGCACTCTTTTTATCAACGCGTTTTTTTGTGTGGTTGGATAGAAAGGATAGAAGTTGTTAAATTACCATATCACAAGTGAGGTATCAATACACATTCATCCATAACGCTTTCGAGGGTTTTATTTTTTAATATATATAAGGTGTTCCAAACAAAGATTTCGTGCTTTTAGTCCATAGCGTACGAAAAAAGGCCGACCCGACTCCGGATAATAACATTACAAGCAGGCCCGTATCCAGGAATTTATTTCGGGGGGGGGGGGGGTGCCTTTCGGGGGGGGTTGCCTGCTGGTCGGACAAAAAAGTACAAAAAACCCATAGATCAGAGGGAAAAGCCTATAAAAATGACCATTTTTATGTTTCGGGGGGGGGGGGGGGTCATCCCCCCCCTGGATACGGCCTTGATTACAAGCTTCCGAATATATCGCTGTAAATCGTAAACTGTCGGCTCTAAGTAAAAATTGTCCCTTCTTCTTTAGTAAATTTGTGTGTTATTAGCGTCTTAGTTAGTTAGAACGACTATTAGTGGTTCAGTTTTGTTTTCCTTTAATTTTGTGCTGCACTATTCTTGTTTTTCAGTAGGCTACATACAAAAAAATATGAGCAGGCACAAATACACAGCAAAGATATCAGGAGTCACATATGTTAGAATATGCGAACAGCACGTGTCTAGTCTACTGCAACCTCTCCACTCAGTCCGATCCGCCGGCGTTTTTAGGCCATAATTCGAACCCACGCTATAGATCATGTCAAGATAATGCAAACGCTCAACGTTCCACTTGCAATACTCGTTTAGAGCCTAGACAGGGACTCGCTGCGCTCGGCTACTTCTTAAAGCACACCTAGCACTATTTACTGCTTATGTTCCAATATTAAAAACTACTGGTTTGCTGCCTACTTTTATCAAATTATCCATGGCTTTGGCTGTTTTAAAGGACCTGTCTTACCTACATTATTAACTCAACCTACTTCCATAATCACTCCACATATTTCTAAACCCGGAGACACCAATTTAGTACGGTACATTCTAACCCCTCTATCAAAACCACGCTGATTGTGTCACTTGCCGTGTTTTGCTACTTTCGATGTATATCACGCTGTCGACGGTTGTCTGCAAGAAATTTTTCCATCAGAAAAACCGGTTATGTAAATTGTTTCCCCTTTTTTCGCTACTTGTCAAAGGGTCCCGGAAAAGGACAACAACAGCCAAAACCGCGGGTTATTTGTTGGAAGCACAGCCGAGTTTTAAAGTATTCAAATAATTTAAAATACTATAAGTTGAAGAGTAAATAGTGCGCTCGATAGTGCGAGGGGTTCTTTAAGCCTTTCTCGGGACCACTGACTTCTAGCAAAAACTCCGCAAAATTCAGATGTTTTACCCACAAATGGCACGATACGCGAACACTCGTCGGAAAGCATAATTCGCAGGGAAAACAGTGGATTGTGGAAAGTGGAAAGATTAGTGAGGTGTCGTTAGGGGGTTTAGAATATAAATTTGAAATTTAAATTATAAAAATAAACTTATTAAAATTTAAATTATGAAATTTGGGTCTCCTTGTTTAAGAATTAATGGATCCAATTCCGAAAGTATGTTACATTGACAGTATAGGTACGGTGGGTCCTTTAATTGAATAATTACATATCTTTATTTACTTACTAAAACTCAAAGCAGTACTGATTTACGGTCCCCCAAAAACGACATAATGCCACCATACAGCTAAAAAGACCTCCCGTTCAATAGCGAGAATAACCTGTTGCAGAACATTATCAATCGATTTCTTCAGTAATAGCAATTCAACGCGTCTTTTGTTTTCGATGGGGAGCCTCGGGAAATATTGTCCTCTTCAGACAATTGAGCACAACAACTCGAAAGGGTGATTGCAATGCGAGCTGACAGCTTCAATGGGTGGGAACACGGCTATTCTCGTAAGTGGCTAATCACGATAATGACAGTTCTGCAAAGATGTCGACTTCGGCTTACGTCTCAGGTAAACGAGAGCGCAAAACAATATCGAGAATTGTTCTTCTTCTGCAAACTTGTAAACAATGCGGATAAAATCTTCACACTTGATAACAATACCAACTTTTTGAGCCAATACCAGCCAGAAGACATTCAGACGTCTCAAAAAAATATCGAAAGTTTCCGTACTGGTTAATGTTCTGTGACTTGCGCTAGTTTGGCGGCCGACGAAAAGTGATTGAGTCAGACTAGGTATGTCTGCGTAAAATCGGCGAATACAGTCAAACAGAAATGGTCTTTGATTCATGATTCTATGCCGGTCCTCGATCGCTTAACTAAGATTTTCCCCAAAACTCATCAGCCAATCGGAAGCAAGGCTTAGCACGTCTTCACTCTCCATGTCCAACAACTTTAACATTTCCAGCCCTACCAAATTTACACTTTTCACCGGTGAAAATTTGTAGAATCTCTGGTCGAGCTGCTAGCCCGACCAAAAACGAAGCAAAGACGTTATACCAGCACGTTTTCTTTTAACTTGATGGATTCAAAAGAACTTCCATGCGCAGTTCCCGGATTTTGCCGGATTGCGACCGACCTATTTTCCGAAATTAAAATGAACCATAAATATACAGTCCGTTTGTTTCTCTTCACTTTCTTGACAGTCCATTCATTCTGATCAAGAGGCTAGAGACAAAAAACGAGTTTTACCAGTTTCCCGTCAAACTATTCGTCTTGTAAAAAAAAGCGAACAATAGAATCGGACATGAATTCTTACCGCTTAGTTTTCGCCGAATTCCGGGAAGCCTGTTGTTCCGGTGAGACACAAGTGAAGATATGTATGCAGAAAGACTTCTTACCTATTTCTAGACCCTCTAATAGACCTTAACAGGTTCTTAGTTTCACGGCTTAATAAGGGGGTTATGTGTTTTCATGCTTGCAGACAGACATACTGACGATATTGATGTCATAGCTATCTCGACTCTGACGTCTAAGGCTCCACAAAAGCATCTGGGAAGTGTCGTCTGTGCTTCGACGATCTTCTGTATTGGATGCCGTTGGGAGTGGGTAGGCGTGCTTAGGGCGCAAATGGCAGGATCCCTGTTCTGGGGGAGGAAAAGCGAAGGTATCGATATCGAAACGCTAATACCCGAGCTCCCGCCTAAAGACCCCGGCCGCGGTGTAACACGTTCTTGCTGTAACTTCTGAGAATACCAAAATTTTCGTCTTCAATTCCCAAACGACCTCACTTTTGCCTCCCCTGTTATTCTCCGCTGACATTTCATTCCTGAAAACGGAATAACCCTTCTAAGTGGTTTCCCCATCTCTGTTATCTGTTTTGTACTTTTTAATGGAATAACCAGATTTATGTATCTGTAACAGAAAATTGCCAACAAGCCCCCCAATATACATCGTATTTCGTCGACCCTCGCACAGAGGAGATTTCTGAAATCTCGATGTGACAGTTCTTGTTAGTTATAGGATGTTGGAAATGTAACCGTCAGAAATGAATGTGAATTACGAGGATATTTTCCTGAACATAGGCTCTAAGTGTTCTCACCAAAGCCGCCTAGCAGAGTGAGAACAAGATCGAAGCCAAGAGCGTTTATACGGTAGTGGCCGGGGGGGGGGGACTAAATGGATCATATTCTCTCGTGTCTTGAACAAGGTGGACTGTATGTACTGAGATAAGTTCTGTTGTGCTCGTTTTTCTGCGTCACAGGCGGCAGCGATGGGATTCCAATTGTAAGTCTGCCCTTGCGACCGCGACCATGATTTGAGATTAGAATCAAAGACAATAAGAGTATTCTGATGTGTGCAGCAAAACATGATCTAACGCAACAATTGTACTATATGATCAGAGTGAAGAGGACAACTAAAGCGCAACGACGAAACATACATGTGAAATACAAACCTAAACTTAAAATTAAAGTTGGGTTTTAAATTTTGTTTATTCCAACTAAAATGTGCGTTATATTATATTTAGAAAGAAAGTGGAAGAAAGCAAATGGACACGAAATTTCAATACTTAAAAGGTATTCAATTGTAGTTATTGAAAGACAAATTTGTTTCTTTTGAAAAACGACGAATATAATTTTTTTTTGTTTTTTACGTTACCAGATTATGGTATACAGTGGGCTCCAGGTATGTCACTTCGGACGTTTCCTTACTTCAAACAGCGATGATGGACCTTTTAAAAAAAATATTTACGTACTGTATTTTTGTTTCTCTTTAGCTCTTCTCTTGCTCTGTTGCTGTTGCACATTAACAGCAAAATTAAGCTGTATCGGAACATATTCGAAGCAGTCGCAAATGTTTGGCGTTAACATTTCTTTCTCGTTCGTCTGAAGTACCGAAAGAGACGAAAAACGGCTTTAAAAAGTACCAGCAGATTTAAGAATTTGATTTCATTATTTGTTTTATGAAAAGATAGCAGATATTCAGTTCTTAATTTATCATTCCAATTTAACTATTTTAAAATCGACAAAATCAACTAATTAAATTTAGAGAAGTCTTCAAAGGAGCGTACCTCTACCGTACGCTACGTTTGACATGGCGAATCCTAATGGGGTTTGTGACAAGGTGAACTAAAGTAGAAGTATGCTCATTTGAACGTTTGTTGACTTTGGAACATTTTCGTCCACTTGCTGTAACTAAAAACAACCATGAGTTGGCTAAAGTGGGTAATTAAGGGCCTCTGAAAACACCTGAATAGGCATTTTGGATCTTCATTCTACCATTTAGCCCCAAATTGCACTGTTCACATTTAAGTAACTGTTCAAATAAACATACCTCTATTGTAGGCTACAGCAATAGTACGTGAAGATGAATGTTATACAAAGAATACCTTGGCAAACAAACTAGAAGCACATTTGAATAAAATTTAGAAGAGTATTCCAATGTTGGAGCCTGGTCGAGAGTTCAGGGCCCACTTATCATGGTTACCCAATTCTTCCGGACAATCTTTCCCCCAACTAATTAGCAAAACCATCTTTTCTGAGATGGCAACCAAGCGTGAAAAACTGCCGCAAATATCGGCGGCCATTAGAAATGTGGGCGAGCTTTCATTCAGCCGAAAATGCCTGCAGTAAATTTAGGGATTTTTCTTTCAACAGAAGACAGACTGACTCCAGTAAATCTGGCAAAAATCCCTTCCGACATTTCGAAAAGCACTGGAGTAGTGGATGACAAACTACCTGCGGGATTTGAATAACGATGTGCCGTCCAACTGTCACATCACATAGAGATGCAGGGGGATTTTTGCATAGAGGGGGATAATCATTAACGACTGAAAAGCACAGGAAGAAACGATGTTGAAAAATTGGCCGCGATTCAGGGAACAGTATTATCTAGGCCTTCCAGAGTGGCGGTTCCAGAACACTATTCGTCAAACTGAAACGTCAACAAAACGACTTAACATTCAGTAAACCCGTAAAGAACCGTCACCCGTCGCAGGAATCCCAAACGATGTTTTTTTTTTTCGGTGGGAAGGTGGGATACACTAAAAAAAAACGTTTCGTTCTAGCCATGTGGCAAGGCATTCAGGTAGTGGTGAGTAGGAGGGTTTGGAAGACGACAGAGGACAACTTGACAAATTAATTAATTAATTTAGTTTATTTTAGTGAAGATTTGATTAGAATATGGTAGTAAATGTGTACTGGTTGCGTTTTTCAAGCACGTATGTGCTTTATTTGTAACCGGTCTTCAAGCCGGAATGAATTTTTTTTAGTAAAGTTTTTGAATTCTGAATCCTAAAAAAAGGATTCAGTTATGCAATGGATGTTTACCGTGACAAATAAACCAAAAGTAATTTTGATTTCAAGCTAGAAGCTCATGGAGTAAACCAAAGAATTGATTTATGGGGAAACTAGGAACTATGTGATACTACGAACTTGTGAGCTATATTCACAAGCCCCTTGGTATTCCAGTAGTAGACTGGTAGAGCGTCAATTAAACCAGAAGGTCGTGGATAAATATTCCTTGAGCCCAAGCTGACTCTGAAACATATATTGTGAAATATACCTATACGATGCTTTGGCAGCGAGATTTCGGCCCTTCTTTGCAAGGGTCCTCGTCAGGCTGTCAATCTTAAGGGTCAACTTCGGGTAAGGAAACAAACCTGCAAGGCTGTATTCAGGGGTGGGGGTTAGGGGGTTGAACACCCCACCCGAAACATACAAAAATACTCTTTTTATAGGCTTTCCCCTCTGATCTGTGTTTTTTTTGTGCGACCCGCACGCACCCCCCCCCCCCCCCGAAACAAATTCCTGGATACGGGCATGCAAACTTGCCTGATCGGAAGGAAACAAACCTGCGAACCTGCCTGATCGGAAGAAAACAAACCTGTGAACCTGCCTAATTGCAGGTTTATTTCCATCCCCGAAGCATCCTGCCAAAGCATCGTAGCTGACATATCCGTTTTATGCCTTATTTCAAAACCCAAGAGGATCATTTTTGTCTTTCAGTTGATTACTTGTAATATTTACTTGCGTGGAAAATGTTCAGTGTCCGCTAGGTCCGTATCCAGGAATTTATTTCGGGCGGGGGGGTGCCTTTCGGGGGGGGGGTGCCTGCGGGTCGCACAAAAAAGACATAGATCAGAGGGAAAAGCCTATAAAAATGAGCATTTTTGTATGTTTCGGGGGGGGGGGTCAACCCCCTACCCCCCCCCCCCTGGATACGGCCTTGGTGTCCGCGTTTTCACAAGCAGCAGAAAAATGACGATGCAGGCAAGGGTTCACCGCCTCTTCAAACAAACCCATACCGTAAACAACGAACTAGCCTGTTGGCAGAGCCATGGAAAATTTGGGAACATTTTACAACCCCAACAGATACCACCGGCTCTTTTGAGGAATACTCCGTGGTCTTTTAACTGACGGTTCTGTCAAACACCCATGGACGAATCACACACGAACAGTGACGGGCAGGGGCGGTTCGAAGGGCTTGGGCATGGGGGGGTGAGGACTTCAAAATATACGACTGGCTAAAAACAAATCACCAGCAAGCTCAAGAAATACCAACGTTATAAGTTCTAAAACGTTACAGAAAATGCCATTGTAGCAATACACTAATAAACAAATAAGTAACAGGAATTAGACGATGCCGCTCATGTCACATTTCACTGGAGAAAAGACAAGCCTCGGTACCAGCTTCTGAGATATCTATTCAAGACAAAGTAAAGTGAGCGCCGCAGGCGATTTTTTTTAAATCCGAGCAACTGCTCCTTTAACACTTCTACCTTTTAATGTAGCTTAGACACCAGATCTCAAGCTTAAAAACGCACATAAATGATGCACACTTCAACTAAATAGAAATAGGGTAGGACTAGGAAAGAGCCGCAGGTAAAATTTATTAAATCGGCCTCTATTCGGCAATATTCGACTACTTCCCACACAAACTCTTGCTTATAGCGTGGCTCAGATCCCAAGCAGCAGCTTTTACCGTATATTGCAAGACAAATTTAAACTCAGCGCCGCAGGCGATTTTCTTGTAATCCGAC
Source organism: Branchinecta lynchi (assembly GCA_023053575.1). Classification (NCBI taxonomy): domain Eukaryota; kingdom Metazoa; phylum Arthropoda; class Branchiopoda; order Anostraca; family Branchinectidae; genus Branchinecta; species Branchinecta lynchi. Next base: position 16,922,581 of record JAKZAP010000011.1, on the reverse strand, counting down.
CTTTTTCTGGCCTTTCTAGCTTTTAAGATGGCTGAAATCTTAGGCCTAAAATCTCACCTAAGTACTATGAAAGACGGCGCAGGTAAAGTTAAAGTTTTGGGAAACATTTTAAAGGCTGCCAACTATATCACATATCTGGCCTTGCCCCGATTACTCGCAAATGGAGTAGGTTATTTTTCCTGGAAGTTGGTACGTGTTAGTGCTTCCACTTCGAATTTAAAGTACAAAAAAAATAGGGCAATCATCAGGCCCGTCATACAGTGCTTACAAAGCCTGTATAACGGGGCACAGAGCCATTAAAAAAAAAAAATGTTTCTTTTTAAGATAAGAGATTTTTGAAAAAAAAACCAGATAGGATAACGTTGAAACGTCGCGCCGCAGGCGAAATTTTCGCAAATCAGCGTTTTTTCAGCGCCACAGAGGGGAAATCACGATTTGGCAATGACATTTTTGTTACTCTGACAAGTTCGAAATATACGTAATATAAATATCTAACAAGCTCAAAACACAGGATATTTGTAACGTAATGACTTATAGAAAATCTCTATACAACCGTACGACCAGAACAGGTCATTTGCTGCTGTCGAAATTCACTTGACTGCCGCATTTGGCAAGCTCGAAACCTAGGACTGTCTAATATATGACTAGAAAATCTCTTCGTAAAATACAAAAAAAGGGTCATTGTCAGGGAAAATTCGCGGTTGATGTCATTCTGGCAAGCTCAAACATACGACTTTCATTCTGGAAAACTCGAACACACAACTGTGAATCTGAAAACATACGATCTGATAAACATACAGCCAACCTGAAAACATACGAATAGAAACTTCTTCGTAGCCATACGACTAGAAAATGTGATTTGTGGGTGAAATTTACGTTTGGTAACTGCCTGTACGTCATTCTGAAAAGCTCAAAACAGACGACTGTCATACAGACAAGCTCGAAACGTACGACTAAGAGTAGATTCTCTGGAGCATGGGCGGGGGGAGTGAGTCACCCCCCCCCCCCCCTTCGAACCGCCCCTGGTGACCGGGTACAGTACTTCTTATCTGTTCCTCAACAAAGCCCATCCAGCCCTTTTGCTAACCTGTACACCTTGTCAAGAGCTAGGGAGAGAAGACACCGTCGGGATCAAAGAACATGAACCCTCAAGTCTGGTGAAGGAGAGAGCACCTTGAAGGTTGAGGCAGAGCCAAAAGACCTCAGGTATAGCTCGTTTCCACTAGGTGGACTTCAAGAGCGATGTTATCTAGGGTACCAGTAGCGCACGATTCCAGACATGCCTTCTGAACAGGCTTCTGAATATACCTACTGAATCCGTTAAGCAAAAGACGCGTTACAAGGTTGTTCAGTACTCGAATAAGAAGAAGCCAGGAGTCAGTTCTTTGGAAGAACAAAGCTTTAAAGACATTTCAATACGTTATAATGCTGGAATGCAAGCAATGTCTACTGCAACTTGCCCTTTAACTTTACTGCTTTTGGAGACGGCCCATGTTATACCAACGGTCACATCACGTGCACGGAGACCAAACGGTGAGAATCATTCTCTCTTCTAAAACAGACATGGGTTAAAGAGACCTGGATTCTTGTTCCTACTTCCAAAAAAATCCCTCGCTCAAATCATTTATGCATACGTCTTGGGAACGCGAACGGCTGAAAACTTTCTAACAATATCCAAGGCTCTACCAAGTTCTCCACTAATTCGTTTACACAATTTGCCTTGTCTTTGATGTTGAAGTTTTCTAAGCGCGCTAATAAGCAGCGGGAACGACCAAACATGTTAATAACTAAACATAAGCTCTTTACCCTTTTCCAAACGAGGAAGTCCCCTTCGGCGAACATAGAAATATTCCCAGCGTGGTCCTTTGTATGAAGATGGTATATGGTGAAAAGTAGGGAGGTACGAAACAGGCGATTCACAGGTGACGACCATCAGAGTTTCGTTTTCTTCAAAGTTTATGGTACAGCAGACCGTGCGTTTCGCTTTATTCGCCAGCGGGCCGTACGCTGGGAAGGCGGGGGGTGCCCGAAGTCGTTTTATTTGCAAGTCAAATGCTGAATGACAGCTCACCCGCGAGTCTGTACACTGGGTGAGGCAGAAATAGTTCAGCGTACTTCTGACGTAGTCGGCCAGGAATAAAACGGCTACTTACAGTTCGAGCGTGTCCGAATTCAACTTTTGAACAGAAAATGCTACATTAACTCTGCAATTTTTGTAACATTTTGGTTTCGGACTAGAATTTTCGTGAAATTTTACGTGCAATTAATGCCGCGAAAAATGTCACGAGAAATGCTGCGACGATGCAGCATTTTATGCGGAATTTTCAGGAAGAAGGGGAAGGCGCGCTGAAGTCACGATAAATGTAAAAATGAATAGTAGGAGTTTTTTAGGGCAAAATGGCCTGAAAACACTAAAACAAATAGTTACAGATGGTTGTTTGAAGTAAAAAAAAAACAGATTAAATTCATTTGAATTAATATCAATAAAAATAATACGGTACTTTTTTCACTGTGGGATGACAGGAAAATGTACTTAAATTATTCCTTTTCAAACGAAAAAAAATATAATGCAAAAATAGATCAGAAGTATAAATTAGAATGGTTCTACCTTTTCTCACAATCCCAGAAAGCTTAATGTAAAAACAATGCTGTGTTCACTCTTGTCCGAAAGAATTTGAACTGAAACTCCTCAAGTTTGACCTAATTCCCAACAGCAGACTGCTTACTGTCCCCAGAGTCATCAAAAATCACATTCCAAAGGATTTATGAAGTCCCATCGGTGGTCGCGATAAAAGTACGCGCCGATTTTCAACCGCTAATTATGCGGAACATCGGCCGATTTTCACTACCGTTATTGCTCAAAGTTTTTGTTCCCTTCTGCTGAAACGCAAAGTCGCCACTTTTTACAGAAGAAATGAAACTATCTAATTCGGACACTTTCGCGACATTAATTGCAGAATTTTGTGCGAAATTTTCCTTTTCGACTGGATTCGGACACGCTCTTCGGCATCCGCTTCCCGCTGTACTATGAACTTCAAATAAATGTCAACTCAGACCGACAGACAGAAAAGCGATAGGTAATCATTGCAGTTATCGTATCCACCAGAATTAAACGATGTTATTTTTCTCCTTTGTTTTTAATACTCCACTATAGTCTCTTATAGTTTAATGGCGGCATTGCCTTCTACAGATTTAGTAAGAAGTGATGTTCTGCGCGGGCTAACGAATCACGATGACGAAAGAACATATGGTAATTGCGGCATTACGTTCTACAGATATAAGCTGCGTTCGTTGTCCGGTGACTGGTCAACGGTGCTTCTTACAAAGCTTTAGTTTTTGTATTCCCCGTTGACTGCTCCCCGATCTTATAACCCGTTTTCAGACTAACCGGTGTTTGGTTAGTGCAGAACCTGCTCGGGACAGGAGGCAGGTTCTACACCGTAAACAAAAATCTTGCAGTTTTTTTACTGGGATTAATCTTGTCTTTATTGAGATAAGATTATCCCTAATCCGGATTAATTTGATCCCAATAGAGATAAGAGTAATCCCAGTAGCAAATACTGCATCCTTATTCGGAGAAACTTTTTAGTGTAGTGACGTCACCGGTGAGAACAAAAACGCACAATAGAAGTCTTATTCTGCATGGGGTAAGGAGTATGACAAACCCTTCACAATGACGAAGGAACATAGTCATACCCCCGGCTTTGCAACGGTTGTCATCCACAAAATACGAGAATTTGCAAAGCGGAAGATAACCGAAAGGTAGACAGTCGCAAATAGCGACCAAATCCGACCAGACTACTGCTTCCTTGGCTATGACCTACACGTCCATGATGTCATCCCTCGGTCGAAATGCTGCACTGTCAGAAATTCGATAGTAGACAACACAAGGATGCGCAGTTTCAACAGATAACACCAAGTATTGCCAGGAAGTGCCGAAAAAGCATCTGCTGACTTTTTTTTACCGTCATGATATCGGAAAATTCAGTAGATGCTTTTTGGGCGGTTTCTCGGCTCTTCCTGGCAATACTTGGTATGCGTAACATTTAATGCATAATGTTTTCAAAATCACAACAGCTTACATCCCAAGTATTGTCTGTTGAAACTGTGCATCCTTGTGTTATCTGTCATGAAAGTTCTGACAATGTGCCGACAAAAGACCGCTCTCCCAACGTCTAGTCAGGAAATTCAACTGGTCGACAAGTTTGGTCGACAAAACAGAAGATGGCGATTCCTTCCTGTTAGCTTACGATGGGAGCTAGGACAGGCTTATGATCTATCTCTTCGGCTGCACAGTTGTCGGGACTAATTTTTGCATCTACTAATTTCTTATAAATAAGTTTCTTATTTAACCTATGTTTTTGAACTGTCAATCAAAAACTTGACTTCTGTTGGGCTTACACGTTGCCGAATGATATAATAACTTCAGAATGATGAGTTTGTCGGGAATTGGCCGAAAAATGTTTGTCAAGTGATAGATGTGTCGGTTGGAAACTTGTCAAACGATATGTAGCCAAAACCACGAGGCGTGAAACAGCGAAAGCAAAAACCGCGCCTTGCAAAACTCAGCGACGGGGCAAAAGACGCGAGGCACTGTCAAAACGAAATACTCCTTGCCGTTCCAAAGCCCTGTTTACGATTGCATATCGCTTGGGGAAGCAGAACTCGGATGTGTATCGGCCTCCTTAACGCATCACGGAACGACTTGATAATCGCCCCTACAACTTTCAATCGAGGGAAGAGCTACGTGACAACGACTTTAGATATGAGATTAACTCAATTTCTCGTCGTTTAGAGGCGCACTCGTCGCTGTCTCGGGGGAGGCCGTGAATCTTCCCAAGTTCTCCGCTTCTGATCTCAACTGCTTTTTTTATCAGGTGTAATTGCCATTTCTTTGTTCGCGGGGCGCATTTTTTGCATTCATAACAAGATACAATCACAGCTCATCTCTCTGGGGATTGGCTGAATTCGGAAAGCGGATCGGTGGAACTATTCTCGGGAGGAAAGAAGCGATCAAGACGACAAGTTTTGTTGATTTTTATTATTGGAGGAGTGATCCACAAAAAGTTTTGGGTGAGAACTCATTCACTATTTATTTGATTATCAAAATGAAAAAGGGGACTGTGAATTCACACCTATAACTTTATTACCGAGTTACAACAAGGGGGGCCGTAACAAGTTGTCAATATTTCATTTCTTCAAAGGAGCTGGCATTATCCTACCTTTAAAGTTTAACTGAAAACGGCTGAGATAGCACAATCTAGTTACCCGTCTTTTATTAACTTAAAGCGGCTTGAACACCCGATGAAAATACTTTACTTCGTCCCCTATTCACGGAAATCAATTTTCACATATTGGAATTTTCCTGTCGGATTTGTGGTACCTTGAATGAATGAATTCCTAAGCCTCCCGACCAAACACTTCCTTTCTTAATTCTTTCAACTCCTCGCAATAACATATCAAATGTACCGCATCCTCTCCTTCAATACCACACATTGGACACGTATATGTGTTGTATGCTTGACTGAAATATTTTACGAAAAAGAATTATCCTTATAATAATATAATGCAGTGTATTCAGTTAAATGACAATGATTAAATTGGCTTTTCAGTTAAACTTTAAATGAGTGGTTTCGTCAAGGCTTTTAAGTCAAAAGTTTTTTCAAAAGTTTTAAGTCGAGCACTTTCGCTTTTGAGGGTTAAAATTGTTAGGGGTGGGTTGGTATCGCTTCCCGGTATCCTGGAATCTAAGAACCCCAAATGCATCGTTGAAGTATGTAAATATGTTACTAAAGCGTTTGGACTCGGGAAAGAAAGTTTAGTCTAGTGCGTGTACCCATAATAGCTCTAGAGGTGTAACAGTTTATTTGTGAAGTGACACATGTATTTAATCTTGTACGGCCTTTTGGCTTAACAAACAAACGTTATCATTATATTATTTGATGTTATTGCTCTGGTCGAAGTTTCATTTCGAGTTCAGATAGAAATATATTTATAAATATATAAAGTATCTGCTGAGGTTTAACTGTAGTGCTCGAAAAGTAAGACCGCTTTCAGCGCAACCTTGACTCAGCGCATGTCTAACCTGTCTGTCTGTCTAAATCCACTGTGTCTAGCGCAATTTCTCAATGACAGAGTTTAGACCTACTTTTCTGGTATTGCCATTCAAGTTCTCTTTCCAGAGCCAGTCCCGATTTTGTTTTGTTGTTTGTTTGTTTTTCCCTGTTTGTGGTATTGGATTCAAATTAGGGAGATTGATTTGTAGTTATTTTCTTTTGTTTTCTTTACGCACATGTTTGTTGAAAATGGCGAGGAGATCGATTTAAGCTGAGATAATGATTTTTGTGAGTACAGCTTCACTTTCTAGTCTCTGCAATGTCCAAGGACACAAGGCGGCTAGGACAACAAAGACAAGTTCGTTTTGGCCGCTTGAGCCTTAAGAGAACCCTCTCCAAGAAGGGCCGACATATAAAATGCAGCTGACGTTCCGTTTTGCATTGTCAAATACGATTCGCAGTCAGCTTGAGCTGAAGGTATATTTATCACAGAAGTACGGAACTTCAAATCGCCCAGACAAGTGTCCATCTTAGCTGGAAAGAAGAAGAAGAGACAAGTGATTCCAAAACCAAAATGCAGAAAAATCTCTACCCTCTCAATGACTCAATCGAGCAGCCAAAACAGAAGGCGTGTTCAAAATGGAATCACATCATCAGCTTTAACTTGAAGCTTTTTCAGGAAGAAATTCACAAATCAGATATTTAATGAAGAATCTTAAGTGTTTTTTCCATAACTTCATTTCCCACAAGTTCAGTTTTCCAGCTTGAGCGGTTTTGAGCCTGAAGAGGACCCTTGCCAAGAAGGGCCGAAATACAGCTCCAATAAAATTCAGCTGACGTATCCGTTTTCACCATCAAATATGATTCGCAGTCAGCTTGGGCTTAAGGAATATTTATTCATTTTCCAGCTTGAGCCTGAAGAGGACCCTTGTCAAGAAGGGCCGAAATATAGCTATAATAAAATGTAGGTGACCTATCCGTTTTGCACTGTCAAACAAGTTAATACAAAATTCTCCCACGTAAAAAACTAAAAAATTCTCTGAGCAGCGCGCTCTTATTTCGTTCCTCCAGAAACAAAACGAAATACCGTAACTCGGGAAACATTCGCTGCCGGAGGGACAGTTTCAAAGAATGTCCACTTAAAGCACCTGAAGTGTGAAACATACTTCGCTGTGCCATGGCAGCGATTTCGTCTATCCAATCAAAGAGTTTGGCATCAAGACCGATACTGACTGCTCGCTTTCTGTCCAATTCCCAGCAACGGTGCTTCTAATAAGGACCGGGGGAAGAGAAAGCACCGGACAAGGAAGTTTCCACACTTATTAAATTACAACGTCAGTAATCATTTTAGTAATTCAGAGAGCCGGGTGCCTTCCAGAAACTTCTAGATGAAATTAATAAGCCAAGCCCCGCTACGTGAGGTGGGTATTTATTGCAACAGATAACCATGGAGAAGATCCCAAGTTGTCAGCCGACAAGCTGGGGGTTGTTCACCCCCCAGAGAGAGAAGTTTGTCAAGAAAATAGAGACCTGGAAACTTAGCTCACAGCCCAGAGATTTTATTATGCTGAACCACAGTCTGATCAAGGCCTATACAAGATTCTTTTCCTTCTAGGCCAATATACCAAGTTGTCCAGTGTTGTATGATTTTAGTGAATAAATAAATACTTGAATGATATCGGGAGTTGAGGAGTGTGAAGAAGTCTTTATTTGCCTGACTTGAGTATTACATTGGAACCATCGCGCTTATTTGACCATACCAAGAACTTATAAGACTACTCGGTACTCATGGAACTTTCCTCTCTCCCTTGCCCCAACTACATTATCACCAGGGGCGTCACGACCGGGGGGGGGGGGGCGCCCTCCTCCCCCCTAATGTTTTTGGCCAGTCGGTAGAAAATAACCGAGTAGACACGAAGCGCCTTTTTCGTCAAAACAGTTGATTTTTTCCATGAAAACAGTCGATTTTTCCTGAAAATCATTCGATTTCGATCATCCGTTCGAAACTGTCGTTTTTGGGATCCCAACACGTAAGTGGAGGGATACCTATGACATCACAAAAGTTCTCCGTCTGTCCGTTTGTCCGTCTATCCGTCTGTCTGTCTGTCCGTCTGTCCGTCCGTCCATCTGTGCGCACCGTAACTCTCGAAGGGAATGAGATATTTTGATGAAACTTGGTGTGAGGATTCTTTGGGTCAAGAGTAAGGTCAAGTTCGTAGATGGGCTCTGTAGCTCCACATTTAGGGGTGGGGGAGGGCGTTTAAATTAAGGGGCAAATTAAATGTTTTTAAACAGATACTGTGATAGTCGATAATGTGGTAAGAAGTCATGCTGAACACGATGGTTAAAATCATTTTGTCATCGGACAAGTAGTCCGCCCAGAATCCGGCCAAAACCGGAAAGTTTGTTAAAAGTAAAAGTTTTATTTGAAGTTGATTAGATGTTCGATTTAGAGGTAAGAAGACATGCTGAACACGATGGTGAAAACTATTTTTGTGCCGGACAAGTAGTTGGCCCGGAATCCGGCCGAAACCGGAAAGTCAGTTAAAAGTAAAAGTTTTATTTGAAGTTGATTAGATGTTCGATTTAGGGGTAGGAGGACATGCTGAACACGACGGTGAAAACCATTTTTTCTCAGGACAAGTGGTTCGCCCGGAATCCGGCCAAAGCCGGAAAGTTTGTTAAAAGTAAAAGTTTTAGTTGGAGTTGCTTAGATGTTCGATTTAGGGGTAAGAAGACATGCTGAACACTTGCGTGAAAACACTTTTCTACCCGGGCAAGTACTTTGCCCGGAGTCAGGCCAAAACCGGGAAAAATTTAAAGTTTTAGTTTTAGTTGATTAGACATCCGGTTTAGGGGTAAGAAGAGATGCTGAGTCCGTGTATGAAATCATTTTTCGCCCGGACATATAGTTCGATCGGAATCCGACTGGAGCCGGAAAACTTGTTATTAGTTAAATTTGTATTTGAAGTTGATTAGATGTTCAATATTGGGGAAAGAAGATACGCCGAGTTCGTTTTTGAGCTTTGTTTTTTTGCCGGGCAAGTAGTTCCGGAATTCGGCTGAAACTGGGAAATTGGCAGAAGTGGCAGGAAGTTTTCGTCAAAACAGATATGACTTATAGGGGTAAACACACATGCTGAATCCATATATGAACTTTGTTTTCTCAGATGATTAGCTATTTGGCCTTAATCTGTTTCTGAATTTTAATAGTAAAAGCGTTCAAGGAGTCTGGCGAAGAGAAGACCCAATTGTCTGGATCGAATATTGACTTTTTTGGGATCCCATCGAAACCTTTGGTCTTGTTTTTCTTGAAACAGTCGTTTTTCTGCAAAAACAGTCGGTAAAAATTACCAGACAGTCGGTAAATTCCTTGCCCCCCCCCCCGAAACATTTTGGCTAGTCACGCCTCTGCTCATCACTATACTCAACAACTGCATCCCCTCCTATCTGCCACTCTATACACTATCATTATGGCTAAGCCGGATCTACCAGAAGGTCAACCTACGCCATGGCTTAGGGCGAAGTGAACAGGAGGGCGTATAAACAGAAGAAATAACAATCATATATTTACATATTTTTCAGTAGGCTCTTATTTTGAAAAAAACGCCAAATAAACTGCTGATGGTGAAGAAGGGATTTCGTCTGAACCTTGCAGGGAACCGCTTCTCTTCACTGCTGGTTTGCAACAACTTTGGCGATATTACATTTTGCAATTCGTCAATTTTGCGGCTTTGGGCGCACGAATCTGTAAACATCCCCGTTGTTCTTCCCCAGATTCAGTGGCGGGTTTCGGACTTGGTCATGTAGAGTATCCAGCCCAATCCATGACGCTACGTAAAATAGATCGCTCGAAGTCTCAGGTGTCGACATACAGATATTTGCTCACCGAAAGGGCATGTCAGTCGGCAAGTTTTCATTCGGCAAGTCGACTTCGGCAGTCCCCAGTAGATCAGTCAGCACAGGGCAATTTAGTGAACGGAAAGTCCCTACGGGACAAGCGCGTTTGCGGCAATCCTACTATAGGCAAAGTTGGCTTTAAAAAAATACCAATGCGATTAAACTTGGAGGCTGTTTGGTATATTGCATTTAGTATACAATGTCGGATATGGAATCATACCGGTTTGAACTAAGCATGGAGCTGCTATTCGAGAGCTTACTTTGCCAAGAAAATACCCACTCCTCATAAGTCTAATACTATTAACTAACTAGAATTCTATTGGAACCTCCTTCTTGTTAGCTGACAATGGTAGCAGGAAAAGGCTTATGATCTTTTCTGTTAGAGCTAGGAATCTCCCCGTCCATCTCGATGACCGTCAAAGGCTTACGGACGAAACGTACCCATGACAAACGTTGCGGGCGAAACGTTCCCAGCAGTTGTACCCCACCTTATTCTGAACTTCTGATTCCGGAACCAATATGATAGAAGTTCCTGGAAGCAAGCACATTCCTGGCACGGAGGATGTCAAGCATCGCCTTGTGGTTTACCCGATCAAAAGCTGTACTCGAGTCAATGAAACAAGCAAACACAGGTGAAGAGTACAGTAGAAAATACTCAAAATAAAATGAAGTAGAAACTAGCTAAGTCTACGCCACAATGTCTTAATGCGCTGAACGGTCATACCAAATGATCGTAAATCCAGGGATTAACTGTTGCTTACTGGCCAGCATCGTCCTTGAATCCGTATTACGGCGGAAAGCACAAACCAAGTAGAAACAATATAATATAGTAGATTAAGCTACAGTGGGGGTTTTCAGTGTTATAACGCACCGTCCTTGAATCCGTATTACGGCGGAAAGCACAAACGAGGTAGAAACAATATAATATGGTAGATTTAGCTACGGTGGTGGTTTTCAGTGTTAGAACGCATTTCAGAGACGAGTGAGACGTATCTTAGGCTTAGCTGATGGGCAAATAATACTGCGGTGGTTTTCCTGGATCGGATATCAGACCAAAACTGAGTGTCGAAAACAACCAAGGATCTTTTTTGATAGTATTTGCATGTAAATATTTCGGAATCTCCGTTGCCGCGGGACCCTGAGATCCATCAATAGGATGAAGGAAAATTGTAACCCCCCATGGTGGTTACGTCCATGATCTTCCGGTTTACGGAAGGAAAATTGTTTACGGAAGGAAAATTGTTTAACGGAAGGAAAAGTGTAACCACCCATGGTGGTTACGTCCATGATCTTCCGGTTTACGGAAGGAAAATTGTTTACGGAAGGAAAATTGTTTAACGGAAGGAAAATTGTAACCACCCATGGTGGTTACGTCCATGATCTTCCGGTTTACGGAAGGAAAATTGTTTACGGAAGGAAAATTGTTTAACGGAAGGAAAATTGTTTAACGGAAGGAAAATTGTAACCACTCATGGTGGTTATATCCATGATCTTCCGGTTTACGGAAGGAAAATTGTTTAACGGAAGGAAAATTGTAACCACTCATGGTGGTTACATCCGTGATCTTCCATGATCTTCCGGTTTACGGAAGGAAAATTGTTTAACGGAAGGAAAATTGTAACCACTCATGGTGGTTACGTCCATGATCTTCCGGTTTACGGAAGGAAAATTGTAACCACTCATGGTGGTTACATCCATGATCTTCCTGTTTACGGAAGGAAAATTGTTTAACAGAAGGAAAATTGTAACCACTCATGGTGGTTACATCCGTGATCTTCCATGATCTTCCGGTTTACGGAAGGAAAATTGTTTAACGGAAGGAAAATTGTAACCACTCATGGTGGTTACGTCCATGATCTTCCGGTTTACGGAAGGAAAATTGTTTAACGGAAGGAAAATTGTAACCACTCATGGTGGTTACGTCCATGATCTTCCGGTTTACGGATAAAAATTGTTTAACGGAAGGAAAATTGTAACCACTTTCGGTAAAGGGATTTTTCTTTCTTGGTTGGCTTATGCGGACGATGTACTCTTGCTTAGCAGAACTTTATCATCGTTGCAAAAAAATATAACCCTTTTTTCAGATCTGTTGAAATCGCATGGGCTTTCTTTGAACCCTGCGAAATGTAAACTGATGGTATTTGATAAGAATGGTGACAGAAGTAGTATACAAGTTTCTCTTATGAGTAAAGTAATAACTTGCTGTAATGTTTTTACTTATCTTGGTTTGCCGTATTGCTCTACTTTGAGTCAGACCCGTGCATCAGTGGTAAAAGAAGTTGAGAGAAGGGTGGCTGCTAGTTTTGGATCGATTGTTGGATTACGTGAGCTTCTGAACCGGCGAAGGCTTGCACATGTTTTTAACGTAACAGCTTTGCCACAGTGTCTCCTAGCTTCTTCGTTCCTCCCAGTTTTTCGGCTTGCCGACACGTCGCATATTAACCCGATACTTTATTTTTTCAAAATGGTTGTGTCGTTTTAGCAGGTATGAGTCCAATACCAACATGATGGAGACTTATGGTATAAAAAACCCTCTTGAAATTATGATGAAAAACCATGAAAGGTTTAGACGTAAGTTGCAAGGGCTCAAGCATAATTTATCATCTTTCCTCCATGAGCGGTAAATTATTTTTATGATTTTTTTTTGTTTTGTTTTGTTTTAAATTTTGATTTTTTTTTTTTTGAATTTTAATGTTTTTAAAGTGTTTTTAAAGTTTTTGTCATTGTTTGTGGTGTTTAATCTGCCTTCGCCATTTTCATGCGTTGTTGTTTATTTTAGTCGTTCCAGTTCGGTATAATGTTTGTTTGATTTGTGTATTTATATAGTTATTTATCTTATTATCATCAATTTTGGTGGATCAATAAATCATCATCATCATCATCATCATCATGGTGGTTACATCCGTGATCTTCCATGATCTTCCGGTTTACGGAAGGAAAATTGTTTAACGGAAGGAAAATTGTAACCACTCATGGTGGTTACGTCCATGATCTTCCGGTTTACGGAAGGAAAATTGTTTAACGGAAGGAAAATTGTAACCACTCATGGTGGTTACTTCCATGATCTTCCGGTTTACGGAAGGAAAATTGTTTAACGGAAGGAAAATTGTAACCACTCATGGTGGTTACATCCGTGATCTTCCATGATCTTCCGGTTTACGAAAGGAAAATTGTTTGTGGAAGGAAAATTGTTTAACGGAAGGAAAATTGTAACCACTCATAGTGGTTACATCCATGATCTTCCATGATCTTACCGGTTTACGGAAGGAAAATTGTTTACGGAAGGAAAATTGTTTAACGGAAGGAAAATTGTAACCACTCATGGTGGTTGCATCCATGATCTTCCATGATCTTCCGGTTTACGGAAGGAAAATTGTTTAACGGAAGGAAAATTGTAACCGCTCATGGTGGTTACATCCATGATCTTCCATGATCTTCCGGTTTACGGAAGGAAAATTGTTTAACGGAAGGAAAATTGTAACCACTCATGGTGGTTACATCCATGATCTTCCATGATATTCCGGTTTACGGAATTTTCACTATTTTGGTTGTTCTTGTTGTTGTATTTTTTCTCTTTTCATCTTTTACCATTCTCCGTCTTTACCTAGACAGGTAACAATTAAAATTTAATTTAATTCATTCATACAAAATATAGTGCATAGGTGTTCACTCGATGTCATGCTGTTTATGCTTTAAATTGCAAGTTTGCGATATTTGCCAGCCCCTGTTGCCAGCCTACCGCCTTCTTTGCATCACCACCAGGCAGCCAATCAAGCTGAAAGTACCTCAGCACTCATCTCACTTTCCTCAATGAATAATTTGCAACACCGCTGAGGACTCCCGGCCTGTATATCGACACTGTCTGGCTAACACGACATCCGAGATCAGTCAATGACATCTAACAAGGGCTTGTCCATGAAAATTACACAGGAACCGGGGATCCCGCGGGGATACAAGAGGAATGTCGCATGTTATCCCACTCTCCTGGCTGAATAACGTGGAAAATGAGAGCCGATTAAAGGGGAGAAACCAAGATGTGGATTTCACGTTTTTCATTAATAAAGCAGGGACAGCGGCATTTGTATACGAAATTAGGCGACTTGTCCTGAAATTATTGAGATAGAAGTGTTTACTGGCTTGCAAGGACTTCATTCAACACTCAAGCAGTTTCTCTACGACAGATAATGAGATCGGATCTGTCAAAAGAATGCGGATTAAGAAACAAGCTTGGAGAAATTAGAAGCCCACGTCGTTGAGGCAGAAAGCTTTCCACATATGCTCAGAACAAATGCCTTTTACGCTTACTGTGAGATTCGGGACGATTGTTGGTGATCTCCCTGTTGTTCTTTTTGTTGTTGAGTTTCACGATGAAGAAGTGTAGTGGCTTAAGACTCTTTAATGTGTGGTTGGTCCCTTAGGACAGGTGAAAAGTTTACGGGGCGGCCCCTGCTCATTTTTTTTCATTTATTTATCAATAAAATTCTTCTCTCGAAACATTTTTTTCGATTTTTCGAAAAAACTGCCGAACTATACAAGAAAGACGGAAAAAATATCTATTAATGACAAGAAACAACTCATTCTTCATCCAGTACACTCATCCGACGGCTGCCTGAGTTCTTTTGTACCATATTTCGTCAAAAATGTCGATTATTCATAACTAAAGCATCCTTTATTTGGGATAGGCCTGCTATGATTTTACTTGTGAACCTGGTGTTCAAAAGGAAGACAAATTTTATATATTTTAAGACTATTACATATTCAATCAGGATTATTATAATCGGAATTTTACAAGGTGGTGGGAGGGTGAGAATATAGAAGTAGACCAGCGATAGCGGAATAGCCGACGGAAGTTTTTGTTGGAGAACAGGGTGTTATATTTGTTGGCGTTGAGAAATTTCGAATGAGAACGTCAAAATTTGTTTGGTGGTTTTGGAAGAGTCGATATAACACCAAGCGAGACCGACAGGTCGGTCTTGTGTTTCGGTCTTCTTTTCTTTTGTTTGGCCTCTCCTACTTTTTGGGATCCTAAAACGTAAATGGAGGGATACCTATGACACCGCAAAAGTTGTCCGTCAGTCCGTACAGTCTGTCCACAGTCGGTCCGTCTGTCCACAATCTGTCCGTCCGTGTGTGTGATCTCAATAACTCTCTAAGGGAATGAGATATTCTGATGAAACTTGGTGTGAGGCTTCTTTGGGTCAAGGGAAAAGTCGAGATCGTAGCGTGTAGCCCTACGTTTAGGGGTGGGGTAGAGGTTTTAGATTAAGGGGCAAACAAAATATTTTTAAACAGGTATTGAGATAGTCGATTAAGGCCTACGAAGACATGCTGAACACGATTATGACAGCCATTTTCCTGCCGGAATCCGTCTATTAAGAGTAAAAGTTTTACTTGATGTTGATTAGATGTTCCATTTAGGGGTACGAAGACATGCTGAACACTTAGGTGAAAATAATTTTCTACCCGGACAAGTAGTTCGCCCGGAATCCGGCCGAAACCGGAAAATTTGTTAAAAGCAAAAGTTGTATTTGTAATTGATTAGATATCAATTTAGGGGTAAGAAGAGATGCTGAATCCGTATACGACAATCATCTTTACCCGTACATATAGTTCGCTCGGAATCCGGCTGAAACCGGAAAATTTGCTGTAAGTTAAAGTTTTATTTGATGTTCATTAGATGTTAGATATATGGGCAAGGAGATACGCTAAATTAGTTTTTGAGCTTTGTTTTCTCGCCGAACAAGTAGTTCCCGGAATTCGGCCGAAGCCAGAAAATTGGTAGAAGTAGCCTGAGGCAGGAAGTTTTGATCTGTTTCGTCAAAACAGATATGGCTTATAGGGGTAAACACTAAAACACACATGCTGAATCCATATGATATGATATGATATGATATTTATTGCAAAAAGCCAACTGGCCATAGCAACTACCACAAAAAATCACTTACAATAAAACAAACAAAACAACAAAAACAAAAAATGACAATCCTAGATATAGCTTAATAACACTTACATTAGATCCTCCCGATGCTTCGCTGCCAACCGGACGAACACTGCCAAATTTCTCATTACTGCGAAACACTTGTCTCCAATCAGATCTACTAACCCTTCCTCCCCTAAAGCACTCCTCCCAAACATTTCTTCCCTTAATCCCCCCAACTCACCACATTCACACATAAAATGTAACAAACATCCTAACTTGGTATTCTCGGATGATTAGCTATTTGGCCTTAATCTGTTCTTAAATTTTAATAGTAAAATGTTTAAGGAGTCTGGCAAAGACTGGACCTTACGAAGACAAGACCCAATTGTGTGGATCTCATATTGAATTTGCGGCATCCCATCGAAACCTTTGTCTTGTTAATCACAGCGCCACAGAGTTTTCAGATATTTCGTCGACACGCGCCTAAAAGTCCGTCTTGTGTTTCGGTCTCCTTTTCTACTTAACAATAATAATGTTTAATTGCCTTACACTATCTTTACAGATAACAGAACAGCTTTAACAGTTATTCACAGGCAAATAAATAAATATATGATTACACAGTCTTATTGATTTGCTGTTTGGCTTTTGTTTGTATTTTCTTACTTTTTAATCACGGCGCTAGAGTTATAGAATACCGATATTTTGCATCGAACCTCCGCTAGGGAGAGCGGTAAGTCTGGACAGAGTTGACACGTGCCAAAAAAAAATTGCTGATTTCACAGGGCAAGTGAAAACGATAGTTCTGAACCACCGAGAAAAGATTCCTCTAGTAAGAGTTCTGCTTTAAGACACACGACGAGAATGGGAGCATCGGTGGACTTGGTGGCGACTCAACAAGCGTGTTGATATGTGTTGAAATGGTAAAATGAGAAATAAGGGTTAAAAGAGGGAATAAGAAAGAATATTAAAAAAAAGATAATTAAATGTAGAGATAGAGGAAAGTGTAGGTGACGCTAAATATATAGGTCGGTCATTGAGAAAAAAATAAATAAAAAAATATCAGATGTTAGGACCGTTGGCGTCACCAAGGGAAGTGGAAGCGTAGTCACCTGGCCAAATCATATTGGACAGGATGAACGGAAAAGATGCTACACGGCATTTAAAAAAAAAAAAAAAAAAAAAAAAAAAAAAACAAGCCTAACCGAACACACAACGACCATTGACCTATGCAACAACGATGTAAAAGGATCCTCGCTTATTCGTCCAGTTAGGGCCTAGAGCAAGATGTAACAGCCTGCCAATCTCACCACAGTTAAGAGTTACGACCTCGTAAACAGCTTTACGATCGAAGTTTTCCGTAGCCTCGATGACCTATATCACTGGAGCGGGATCAGTTTATTCCGCTCTTTCCATCGGGCTCAACTGGCCGTTTTGCAAATTGCACCAGCGTTTATCGCAATCATGACGTAAACATCATGGATATGTGAAGATCTCAAACTTCTGATCGAAGGGTCAATGTCATAGCTTTATCAAGGGCTGGACGAGAAAAAAAGCCAATGTTGAAGAAAAAACTGCCAATTTGGCTGTCGTGTGGTACCCTACTTTATTGTGGGCCCTCTCCAAACTGATGCGTTTGTTTATTTTATTTGTAGTTTCTATTTATGCAGTGCGGTGTTTTTTGTCATTTGTTTGACCTTAGTTTGTCGTATCTTAGTTTAAATAAATAAATAAAGTCACAATATTGCGGACGGGCCTATTACAATCGATACAGTACATCTTCTTCTAGGAAACTAAAGGTCGGTTAAGACTGACACGCCAAAACTATCAAATAAGGCCTCCTTCTTACTGGAGCAGAACTGAGGATTTTTTTTTTCTTCTCAATTTTTTGTCGCTTGCATCATAGGCAACTTGCTATGCCTTCTTCTAGAAATCCAAATCCTTTTCTGTACAAAATGACAAATCGTCAAATCTAGGGTCGAAATATTGATTTGTTCCACTAAAAAATTTGTAGTAATCTTTCTACATCAGAACCTTTCCCCTTAAAACAACAATTCGCCTATTTTTCTTGTACGATTCGAGGTAAATAAACAACAATAGTAATCTCGCTTTACTAAAACTGCCTGGACTAAGAAAAGCCGAAAATATTAATATTATAGTACATATATATAATAAATATAGGTTATATAATATAGTAATTATAAGGTATCTTATTATAATAAAGAAAGCCTGAAAAGCTACGCGTCCTTTCGACGCAACCTCAAATCCCAATACCTGGAAGCATGGAAATATTTATAGCCGTCGGAAAGGCATTTCGGAACCACAGGCAATAATTCAGAATAATCGTGCTATGATTCTTCGGATTCCTTTGCAATATTGGGGCTATAGCAAACCGACTTTGTTCGTGGTCGTACATTGTCAATTCGGCTTACAATAGTGTCGCGGTAACCACGAAGAATGCCTTTATGGCTAATCGTTACCACTGCCGAAAGACAAGTTGGGGATCCACTTGACTTACGACGGTCATTTTCTCGCGTTACGGAAGCTATCGGGAAAGAACAAATTCAATAGTACGGACTTGGACAAAGGTGTTGGAACTATAGAGGAGTCTTTTCGGAAGCAATGGGAAGTGTCCTCAAATCGAGTCGTTAGGTAAAACTAAGACTCGGAAAGACCAGGTGGCGCAGTTTGGAAGGGCATGGCTGAGCAGACGTAGTGACCGTGACACTATCGTAAGCCAAATTGACTGACCACGAACAAAGACACGACCCAGAAATATGGTAGTCTTGACCCAGTTGGGAAGCTCGAAGAAAATCACATAAATCAATATGCAATCGGATAGGCAGAAGGTATTGTTCTTTGATAATGTTTTGAATCTCTGTGTTTGTTTTATTTTTTGTGTGATATCTTTCAATATTTCTTTATTTTACTTTTCAGATACTTCATAATTTTCTCTTGTACTATGGGTAAGATAAAAATACAAAATATTAGGCCACTGTCAAAACAGCTCCAAGCGGAAAAAGTAAAGAAAATGAAAGATGTGTTTCAGCTGTCTTTAGCTGACATTTACCTGTGACCATATATTTCATTAATATTTGTAGAGGTTTTTACGGTATTCCTGTTTAAAAATGACCGTTTCTTTTAAATAAAAACTTGCAAAATAAGCTTCATGAATATTACAGATTCAGAGCGACAGCGAATAGCAAAGGGTCCTGGGTCCAAAATCCCAGCTGAGGAACAGTGTCGTCTTACAATCCACTACTTTTGAATACTACAAGAGTCACTGAGTCTCAAATTGGCGGTAAAGAGATGGCTTCTTTGCGCTAAGGATTAATTTACTTTCTGTTATTGATGCATTATGTTAGCTGGTGTTCCTCCGAGTAAGGAAGAAAGTTAATTGCAGTATTTGCTATTGGTATTAATCTTACCTCTACTGAGATAAGATTAATCTGAATTAGAGATAAGATTATCGTTTTAGAAACAAGATCAATCCCAGTAATAGATACTGCAAGATTTTTTTTTACAGTGTTGATATTTGACGATGCAAAACGGATAAGTCAGCTACATTTTAAGGTGTAGCAGACTTATCCGTTTTCCACCTTCAAATATGATTCGCAGTCAGCTTGGGCTGAAGGATTTCGTTCACAATGATCATTCCTCTCGGCTTGTTTCCACTTCAACCCATTTTTTTCTTTTTTTTACAAAGATTAGTTCTTATTCAGAGAGAAAAAAAGACTACCACTCCTCCGAAATCCACTCCAATCCCCGCCATATCAATCAACTTCTTTAATAGTGAGAAGGTTACATTTTCGGTTAAGGCCCATTGCCGTCACATACCATGCCCACAACAGCCATGGTATAAATCAGCACTCTAAACAAGAAGAAAAGAAAAGCCGAACTGATTTCCTCCCCAAAGCTGACAGAAAACCAATTGTATTCCGTCGCGACTATTGTTACATAAATCACACGATATATTTTATTTATTCCCACAAAAAGCCTCCCTGCACTCCCCCCGGAGATATGGAGATAATAACGAAAGCATTTGCAGAAGGACCTAAGAACATCCTCGGCAGAGAAAAGACCGATTATTTGAGTACTTCACAAACACAGACAAAGACGACGGATAGACGAGAAGAACTTGCAGAAAACTTCAGCAGAACAAGTGGGTTTTCACTGCCAATCATAAGCAGTTGGACGCCATCTGACGCCATCATGATGTCTCGTAGCCACCATTTTCAATTTTTGGCCAATGAGAGAACGCCGGGTCTGGAAGAGCATGGCTACGACGGCCTTACGATTGCCAGTGCAGCTCTGACTACACCCGAGGCGACAGAGTGCCACTAAACCACGCAAAGTACAACCTTGGTACCACTAGGGTTTTCAACTTTTCCTACTGGAAACTGGAAAATTAACTTGTGAAAAAAGGTTTTTTTTTCACAATAGTTCATTTTCTAGTTTGAGCGGCTCGAGCCTGAAGAGGACCCTTGCCAAGAAGGGCCGAAATAGAGCTCTAATGTATCCGCTTTGCACTGTCAAATACGATTTGGGCTCATATGAAGGAATATTTAAAGGCAGATGAAAAAATAAGTGTGGTGCCCAGGGGCATCACATATGGGGAGGGGGGGGGGAAGCCCCCTTCTGATGTTGTCGGTAAAAAATAGCCAAGTCGGCGCGAAGCTCCGCGATTTTTTGTAAAAACTGTCGAGTTTTTTCTTGGAAACGGTCGATTTTTCTTCAAAACAGTCGGTTTGTCGTAAAAATAGTTGAATTTTTCTCAAAAACAGTCGATTTTTCTTTGTCTCGTCCGGCCCAACTTGGTCGGTATTTCTACCGGCCGGCGGCGAGTGCTCTTTTTTTTTTAGCCCACAGGCAATATAACAAAGAGGACATGGAAAACAGAACGTGTGTTCTGTAAATGTTTCGAACGTCAACGATACAGCTTGGGTAATGGATTTCAGAGTACCGGCAAGCAAAACCAAACCACACCCAGCAAATGCATCCCGCAAGTCTAAAAGCAACTTTTGGTGTAAATTTAGAGTAACGTATTAAACGTTGCGTATTAGTACGTAACTTTAAAATAGCCTACAGGCCATACAACAAAGAGAACATGGAAAATAGAACGTGCATTCTCTAAATGTTTCGGAACGTCAACGATACGGCTGGGGATAATGGATTTCAGAGTACTGGCAAGCAAAACCAAACCACCCCCCAAAAATGTATCCCTCAAGTGTAAAAGCGACTTTTGGTGTAAATTTAGCGTAAAGTGTTGCGTATTAGTATAAGTAACTTTAAGATAGCTTACGGTAATCCAAGCCGCCGACGGATGGACCATTACGAGAGAAACCAATGATAGACGAAACCAAATTATAGCTCCGAATCACGCCAATTAATTTCGGGAAGAACGAGAAACGTCACCCAAACAAATCCTCAAGCTTGGTTCAAATCCTATGTCAACCAATCAACAACGATTGTTGTGGGTCGCGCCTTTGGCGTTTCTGGGTCTTTGCTAGACAAACGGCGATTCTTCACCGACAAGAAGAGTTGGCCATCAAGATTAGTGGTTAGAGTATTGGTTGAGCCGTCTCATTAAGGAATCCAGATTGCACGTGGCAGCACGTGTCAAAATGCTTTTTAACACACGATAATGACTGTGATCTTCTTATCTGCATGTCTTCTAACCCTTCGAAAATCCAATCAAGCTATACATTGCAACTGGATTCTACAAAATGTCCGTATTCAGGCTAACCCATTGATTCGCTTAATTTCTAGCCGAATTTGGGTCAACTTATTAATCCGGTTAAGTACGGACATGAATTCATCCCTATGTAGACAATCGGAACATTATTTTCAAGCCATAATTTTAACTAACCCCTAAAGATAGGACTGTAGGACTAAATGTGGTACCCAGGACCAAACCTACATTGACCACAACATATCCAAACTAGTTTTAATCACACATCGGTTTGAGAGTTACCTCGTTGTAATGTGACAAAGGCCTTTTGAGGGATAGCCCATGCTCGTAATTGCCAGATATAGTAGTTGTGAACATCAATTTTATTTATTTTTTTTGGGGGGGGGGTCTGTTCTTTTCTTTTTTTTCTTTTTTTATTAGTTATTTATTATGTTGTCTGTTGGTGTGTTTAGAAAATGGTTAACCTTTACTACTGCACGCCAGCAAAAACGTAGGTTTTTCCATTAGTGCAGTAGATGTAAATACAGAAGAGTTAAACTGTGTTTATTAATAAAATAAGTATCCGATCCTTATCCTATCCAATAACTATATAAGAGTAGTGGTAGTGAACATCAACAACTATATCCGCAAATGCGCCTGTCGCATGGAGGAAAGAAATTTTTCGTGTGGGTTCGACCCATCCTGATTGAGTTTTGTGTACCGTTTTTTTTTCTCTCTTTTTTGTGTATATAAAATGAGTTGTTATGTAGCAGCCCCAGTTGGCTATTTTTTTAAATAAACAATATAAAGTTTACCACATTGCGACGATATTATCAATCTCATCACATAGATTCGCACAAGTAAAAACGTTCCGAAGAATCCTATACAATCTGGCTGCACAATGTTTACAAACCTTTTCGTTAGCCGAAGGTTCATACACAATCCAGCGGAAATTCGGAAATCGGAATGCTTGAATGCAATAATGCAATAATACTTATTGCATAATACTTATCTTACAATAATTCATGTCATTTCGGAGACCATGAGGAAATTTGACAATAGGTATCAGATTTCTAACCAATCTGCAGAATGACTGAATGAATGAATTGACGAATTATAGGCATTTGACAGTATATACAGAAAATAAGTAAATAAACGCTTAACAACAAATACAGAGCGGCATTATCAGAATATGTACAACAACAACAAAAGATAATAAACACAAACACAACACGAATAGGACAATAAATTTACCCTACCCTGAGAGAGTTTCCTAGAGGGTCTTTAGGGGAATTTGGGTCCAGACTATAGTAATTAACGGTATTACGACAGCTCGAAGTGAACGATAGTGTCAACTTAAACAAAAGCTGTAATCATAGGCGACAGGCGTTTCGAGAGGCGATTAAGCTTGTAAAAGTTAGGGGTTTTGAGTTGTTTGACTCTGGAACAGCCTGACACAGGATAAGATTAACGGCAAATCGATCAACAGCTTCAGTGGACAAGATTGTCACTCTGCTGAATACGATAATCGCAATTTCTTCATTAAACATCTTTCTGATGCACAACATTATCAAAACCAACCCACGCTGCAATGATCGTAATTAAATCTACTCTGGGAGACGGTCCGTCGCTTAAAGATTTTTTAGAGACAATTTAACTGAAACCTACTCAAATTCTGATACCCCGGATCGGTTCGGAATTATCAAACATAAAGTTTTCCGAAAAAACTATCAACGCTGCTACCCTTGATGGCGTCAAAAAAGGTGTGGACGAGGACTGGCGAAATGCTGAATGTCGGCTGAACTGGGATCCAGTGAGCCGATGTGACAACAACATCTACCAACCAATGAACGCCGGCTACACCAGAGTGCCAGTGAGCCGATGTTACAGTAACGATCTGACAATCAATCCGCCAACCAGCGAGAGACTCTACAGGAGGATCACACAACCTTATCTCCACCTTAGTGTGATTTAAGGTAAACTTCAGGTAAAGGTGAGTCGTAGAAATTATCAAATTATCAAACTTTCGAATTATCAAACATCAAGTGTGAGTATAGTAGTAAAGCAAGCTGCATCACAGACTTTGAACAGCCGACTAAGTTTACGCTAACACGCCTAGTGTTTAGTTATTACGTGCATTTAACTAGTTTTGGATCATAGTGCATTTTTATCTTGTTTTCGTTATTTCTTTTTCTTTTTTTTTGTAACTCCGTCTTGTACGGACTTAAATTACTACTAATAATAGTTTTTTGAAATAAGAGATATGATTAACTTCAGCAATAGCCTTTTTATCCAACGACGTTTTACAGAGACGTAAACAAGTGGGGTTTTGAAAACAGAGCTGTTCGACATCGGAACTGCTTCACCCTAATGGGGGAGTGACCAAAATTGTTAAAACCAACACACGCTGCAAACAAAGCAATCAACGTACCTGAAACTGGCTACAACGACGGTAACTTCCACACACTTTTCCAGAACGTTCCAGCGGGGTCTCCGTCAAGTCTCTATCGTCTCCAGGCTTTTCTGAGACTGGTGCTTGGGGGAGTTCCCGCCTCCATAAAACGCTCCAATCCTTTCACTGGCGGAGAGCCGGCGCAAGCCCCATATTTGTCCTATAACAATATTTCTAGATATTAATTTTCCAGACATGCCTTATTCAGAGCAATAAAAATTCAGGTTATTTACAAGATGACTCCTCCCTCTGTTAAAGGCTTGGTGAAAGGAAAAGGTCAGGTTGGACACGACAAATGATTTTAATGGTTAAGCAGTTATATGTTATTGCAGTTATAGGTAGAATCGAAGCGACAAATACTGAAGGTTACAAAAATACATGTACACATATAAGAATACAGTACAAATAAACGTTAAAAAGGAGGCAATTGTGGACGCGAAAAATAGTATTGACGTAAGGCAACCATACAGGTAGAATGGAAGTGATCCGTCTCAAAGGTCCCAGACACGAACAAGAAGATTGAGGAGATCAAGAAATTTAAGAATGAATTAATTAATGAAGTAGTTTAAGCCCAGGGTAGGCAGGAGGCAGATGATGTCGCAGTGGGCAGTGGACATCCAAATAAATAAGAAGGAATCCTTCAACTGTAATTTTCCCAATTGATTTTGGAGAAAACGAATTTTGCACATACAATTCGGAATTTAAAAGCTCACAACGCAACGTTTTCTTCTCGACGTGAACTTTTTGGTTACCGTTACCAAAAATTCATCTCTACAGTTGATGGACAAGTCATTACTCATGCATTGGATGGTCTACTGTCTACTTCCCTCTTTTTCGTCTCCCATTAACAGCCACAAATCCCAGTTAATGTCTACCAAAAACTCACACAAACAAAAGTTTCAAGACGTCCCTTTCTGTTGGTGTGAAACAGATACAAAAAAAAGTACAGACAGATATACAACGGCAAGTTAGCCTTACATCGATTAATTTGTAAGTTTGGAAAGTTCAGCGACCAGTTGTGGCTCATTCCGTTCGAACTTTAAACCCAGCGTTCAACTGGCACTTCTTACTTTATCGAAAGTGATGAACTCAACTTTGTAAGAAAGCTTCTGCTAAGTTAGGCAGACCTTAACCCGGAACTTTCCCCGTAGAAAGTTGAGTTACGCGCTCAGAAGTGTTTCAAGGTCGCGTGCCAAGGCCGACCACAAAGTTTCTTGTAACGCAGGAGAAACTTTTGGAAACGGTTATAGTCATGTATCGATAACTTCGATGAGGGGAAGGGGATGAAAATAAACACAAAGTTGGACGGGGGAGAACTTACAAACTTTTCCAGACACAGTATCAATTGCTGAATGAGTATGATAAACTGGGGACAAGTTGGTAGTTGACCCTGTCCTCAGAAAGAGTTAATTTTACCAAATAATATGAACAATAAGAAAAGGACTGTGAGGATAAGGTGAAAATCACTTTATAATAATCTGAGAGATTGCTCTGGACGCTCAGAGAAAGAGAACTTTTCGAAATGATTGGATACAGTTTAGAATCAGAGAAAACGTTAGAAAACTTTTGGGAGATGTTACTGTCATGTATCGAGAACTTCGATATATGACAGAGAAGGGGACGAAAATACACACAAAGTTGGACGGGGGAGAAGTTAGAAACTTCCCAGAATTGCTGAATAAGTATGATACACTGGGGACAAGTTGGTAGTCGACCCTGTCCTTCAAAGAATTAGTTTTACTAAATACTACGAAGAAAGGGACATGGAGGGATTCGATGAAAATCACTTTATGATTATCTGATGTGAAGGACTATTTTTAAACGACCAAGATAAAGGAAAACTTTTCGAAATGATTGGATATAGTTTAGCAGCAGAGAGTGTTAGGCAGCATAGAGTGTTTCGGAAATTGATACTGTAGAAATGTATTGACAAATTTGGTGAAGGGAGGGGGATGAAAATAAACGCGAAGGTGGGCGAACAGAACTTAGAAACGTTCCTAGACACAGAATTAATTGCTGAATGATACACTGGACAAGTTGGCAGTCGACCCTACGTTCCAAAGAATTAATTTACCTGTACGACCAATAAGCTGAAAATCGTTTTACGATCATTTGCTCTGAACGGCGAAGAGATCGTGAGATTTTTGGGATCCCAAAACGTAAGTGGAGGGATACCTATGACATCGCAAAAATGTCCGTCTGTCCATCTGTCTGTGAGCACGATAACTCTCGAAGGGAATGAGATATTTTGATGAAACTTGGTGTGAGGGTTCACTGAGTCAAGGGTAAGGTCAAGTTCGTAGATGGGCTATGTAGCTTCACATTTAGGGGTGGGGGAGGGGGTTAAAATTAAGGTACAAACAAAATATTTTTAAACAGCTAATGTGATAGTCGATTATGGGGTTAGAAAGCATGCTGAGCACGATAGTGAAAACCATTTTCTTGCCGGACTAGTAGTTCGTCCGGAATCCGGCAAAAGCCGGAAAGTTGGTTAAAAGTAAAAGTTTTATTTGAAGTTGATTAAATGGCCAATTCAGGGGTAAGAAGAAATGCTGAACACGATCGTGAAAATCGTTTTCTCGCCGGACAACTAGTTTGCCCGGAATCCGGCCAAAACCGGAAACTTTGTTAAAAGCAAAAGTTCGATTAGAAGACAGATTAAGGGGTAAGAGCAGAGGCTGAGTCGGTATATGACAATCATTTTTTACCCGGATATATAATTAGTCCGGAATCCGGTTGTAACCGGATTTTTTTTTAAGTCAAACTTTTATTCAAAGTTGATTAGATGTTCTTTACAGGGACAAGGAAATACGCTGGATTTGTTTCTGAATTTTCTTTTTTTGCTGGACTAGTAGTTGGCAGAAGTAGACCAGGAAGTCTCGGTCAGTATCGTCAAAATAGATATGGCTTGTAGAGGTATATCTGAATTTGGTTTTCTCTGATGATTAGCCCTATTAGATTTTTGGGATCCCATCGACACCTTTGGTCTTGTTCGAAATGACTCGGTGTAGTTTAGAAAACGTCAAACCGTCATCATTCTGCCTTTTATATTGCCGGCCAAGAAGAAAATCGCTCATGTGACGTGGCAAGTACTGACATTTTCAAAAAAGCGAACCATTTTTTAGGTTAAGATCATGCCTAGTAATGCGAAACTAAGAAGGCACGCATTCGTAGGTTAACACAGAGCAAATCGCGATGATGAACGAGATTATTCATCGCAGCGGCAGAAGATTTTTATCGCCTGGATGCTCACACTGAATTTTCGTCGGGAAAAGAATTTAAAGCGAAAAATAATTAAAATAATTAAAAATAACCCTTAAAATAATTAAAAATAATTAATTTTTCTAAAAGTGAATCATCAAAAGGGTCGTCCTTGTTGCTGTTGCGTGCATAAAAACGTAGTGTCGCCCGATTAAAGTTGAATATTCCCAACACTGAAAATCGCCTGACGAAGCAACAGAAATCGCCGATTTTGGCGACGAAAATCTCGACGATGGCCGATATCGCCTCAGTGTGAACGTCTGTTTGAACCTAGGGGAATAGGCAAACGTGCCGAGAAGGCAGGCATCCCGATGAAAAATTTGTAGCCTGCGTAGTAGTATGGTAGTAGTACGAAAACGTTGCATGTAATACTATGTAATAGCAAATGGTACTATCATTTAATGTGCCTCAGACTGTTCCAATCTTGTGTAGTAGTATCCAGTAACACCCTGTCTTGCCATAGTAGCATCCAGTCTTGCTAGTAGTAGTATATAGTAGTATGCAGTAACACGGTAGCCTTGAAGTTGAAGCATGTAGTAGCATCGTTAGTACTGCATGCAACTTTTTCGTACTAAATCGTAGTACTATTTTGAGATAAATTTTTCATCGGGATTAACGGCAAACGCGATCAACTGGCGATAAAAGTCCAGCTTCAAAACTGAGAGGGTGTTGCCAAGGCTATGGAAAAGTAGGATTTCTAATAAGCAGCTGAAACTTTTAATCATTTTCCTACGGAAACATAGAAAAGATCATCTCAATCCTCACTAAACTTCCGTTCGCGGATTTCCGGGGCAACTGGAACTGCGGATAATGGGAGTATAATAGAGGGGAAGGAGGATTACATCACCCTATTGTGTGAAATTTGGGGATGGCAGACAGTAATTGCTGTAGTTTGGTGTCCAGTGGAAATTGGCCGCTACCTGAAGAGCTACTTCGGACAGATACCATCTGAAACAAGAGCTTCATCCTGTGATCCTCCCACGTGCAGGATCATATCACCATCACATCACCTCGCACGTGCAGGATCACACACTACTTGCGTCAGTATTCGATTCCGTACATGTGCCATACGAACTTTGAATACACACTCCGATAAAAAATTTACCTAAGAATAGTAGTATGAAGTGGTACGGAAAAGTAGCATGGAGTACTAACTGATGCTACTACATGCTTCTACTTCAAGGCTACCGTGTTACTGAATTCTACTGCATGCTACTATTAGCAAGACAGGATGCTACTGGGTACTACTACTTAATGGCCCAGTCTGCAGCACAAATGATAGTACTCTTTACTATTACATATCACTAGATGCAGATTTTTCGTACAACTATCATACAACTACGCAGGATACAAATTTTTCATCGGGACTGTACAAATTTGTTACGTATAAAGATTAAAGTTAACTGCAGTATTTGCTACTCAGATTATTATTATCTCTATGTAGATAAGATTAATGCCAAATAGTGATAAGATGAATCCAAGTAGCAAATACTGCAGTCCACTTTAATCTTTATACGGAGAAACCTTTTACAGTGCACCCGTTGTTGATGATAATGCTGAAAATGAGTCGCTGTTGACGTTTAAAAAGCAGCAGACGAGTAGAAAGGTAGATGAAAATTAGCCAACGGGGCGCAACTTTTTTGTAGTAGCCTTAACATTCTGAGTATTCTTGACAAGAAATCTGAATTGTGAGTAAAACTATCTTATGCCATGACGGAAATATGTCTGAGCTCAAGCTTGGGGGATGTTATTGTATTTTGATGATCTGGGAACAAATGTAAAAAGAAATCAGATTGAAAAGTATTGGGAAAAAGAAGAAGAACTTGTCTTTCTTTCAAGACGATTCCTTCAGTTTTTGAAAACTGCGTACGTGTGTTTTCAAACTGCATACCATGTGATCATGTATATTAGCTAAGGTTAGGGCTGCCAAAATTAGATGGCTCTTTCGAAACCTCTCGAACTCCATGCCGAAATTCCTCTTCCCAGCTTACGAGTAAGTGGCCTAAATAGCAAAACTGGGGTAGACAGACATAACGGTCGTTATGTCGCTTGTGCCAACGGCTGCAATTGCCAGATTTTTTTATCCAATCCTTAAAGCAGTTGAGCCACGACGGAGAGCTACTGATTGGTTTTATAAACAGACATCTTGAGACATTCATATGGATGCACCCAGGGTTGTATCCAGGATTTTTTTTCGGGGAGGGGGGGGGGGGGTTAAAAAAAATCTGGTTGATGATGTTACCCTGCCTTTTCTCCGCAAAAGAAATGAAGTTATCTGCGGTTACAGTACAATTTTTGTGAAACTGTGTTTGTTGGTGACTTGTGTAGCATTCAATTGCACGCCTCCAGTTTCTGGAGGGTTTGGTGACAAGGTTATCTAAGCGCTGGTGGTTACCTTTGCCAGCTGTTTCGGGCGAAAAAAGAAGACAGAATCCACAAAAAGCACCGTCCTCAGAAGGAGAATAGGACAACCAGCTGAAACGAATCAGCCAACCCAACTGAAACTTCAACTTTCTTTGCCCAGATACTGGAAAAGTGTATGAAATATCTGGAGTCCAAGGGCTCTTTAGCAGACGGAGTTTGGACGCTGCGTCGACTGACGACGATTTGTGGACAAACCGTCCAATGTCGTTTGGAACCGAAAAAGACTGTGTAGTATTGTGCTGTGGAGTGACTGTATCGAGTGGACTGGAACGTGAATCAAGTTTAGAAGCATCAGCAACTGCTTCCGTGTTATTTGAGCCAGCAGGGGCAGATGAACAATCCGCAGACGACCCGCCAACGTCACCATCAGAAATGTCTACCCTTGCTTGCTTGGGTGCAAAAAAACGATGTTACGTCACATTTCCTTTTCATTTTTCAAACCGCTCTTCACTTAACGAAGTCAGAAACTGAACTGACTGAATAAACTGCCTTGTAACCTCTTTGGTTGTAACAATTACTTCGGCGCACCGATTAAGCGCATCGTATGAAGCATTAACTGCAATAGATTAGTGATTATCAAGGTTTCTGTGTGCAAAAATTTGCCTTCTAAGTGTCCCATAGGTCCCATCAAGACCAGTTTCACATTACAGGTTGCGCAAGGCAAGACCTATTGACTGCAACAGATTAGTGATTATCAAGGTTTCTGAGTGCAAAAATTTGTTTACGTGCATTTTTTTTACTTTCGGACGAAAATTTCGGGGGGTGTTCAAACCCGGTAACACCCTCCTGGATACGGCCCTGGATGCACCTGCTTGCTTCGCTTATACGAAAATCAACCCAAACCAAATGTACACTCATATGTGGCCAAACCAAGTAAAACAAGTTAGTGTGTGTGTGTGGGGGGGGGGGGGGGGCAACCACCAGTATGAGTCGGGTGGCGGGGTGGGTTAGTTCCGGCCAAGTGCCATATACCGATCACTTTTCCGTCGGTCGGTCGGTTAGTCCGGTGTTTGCGAGTTAGGGTACTTCCAGATATGCTAGGACGATGAAACTTGGCAGGCATATTAGGGACCTGACCAAACTAAGTTGAAAATAGTCACTTGCCCGATCCGACCATCGTGGGGGGAGGGAGGGGAGCCGGAATCCGGAATTTACTGGCATGCATAACTTTCGAACGGGTTATCGGATCTTAATGAAAGTTGATATTTGGAGAGACGTCATGTCTCAGATGTTCCATTTCAAGTCCGGACCGAATCCGATCAATGTGGGGGGGGGGCACAGGGGGGACCGGAAATCATATGACAAGCTTAAAGTGGAGGGATCGGGATGAAACTTGGTGAGAGGAACAAGCACAAGCCCTAGGTACATCATTGGCAGACGCGGAGTTGGAGAGGGGGTGGGGCGAAATTCCGGTGATACGGAGTTAAGTTACTTTTAGGTGGGCTGGGACATTGAAACTTGGCAAGTGTACCAGGGACCCGACCAAACTAACTTGGAAATAGTCACTTCCCCGATCCTACCACCGTGGGGGGAGTGGAGGGAAGGGGAATCCGGAATCTAGAGGTACTTATAACTTTGGAACGGGTGATCAGATCTTGATGAAACTTGATATTTGGAAAGACCTCGTGTCTCGGATGTCTCATGTGAAGTCCGAACCGGATCCGATTATTGTGGGGGGGGGGAGTCAGGGGGGGAGCCGTAAATCTTGTGACACGCTAAGAGTGGAGCGATTGGGATGAAACTTGGTGGAAGAACAAGCACAAGCCCTAGATTAATCAGTGACAGAACTAGATCGGGTTCGAGCATTGTGGGGGGAGTAAGGGGGGTCTGGAATTCCGGTGATCCCCAGTTAAAGTACTTCCAGATGTGCTAGGACCATGAAACTTGAACATTAGAGACTTGACTTGATTAGAATATTTTTGCCTCATGGGTTTTGCTTACAACTGAATTAATTAAAGTACAAATGATACTTTTGATTAAAATATACATTTCATTCTCCCGATGAGTTCATCATTTTTGCTTCTAGAGTTTTGATTACAGATGAATTTCTAGCGCCCCTAAAGTGCGCATCATCACAGCCAAATGTATTACCAAACGATACGTTCTCGTGATTTGCAAGGACCAATTATCTCAAGGGTTTTGCTTACAAATACTCACAACAAACCCACGATCTGAAGAATTCCTACTTTCATTCTCTGACCCAGCCTTGCAAGTGCCATATGAGCTTGCAGCTCTTGTTTCTTTTCTCGGCAACTTTGGGGTTGAAAGTCCAGGGAATCGAAGTTCCGGAAATCGACTGTTTTTACGAAAAATCAAAAAATTAAGAAATAAGTTTTCATACCATTTCACTCTATATCAATCAATAATCATCTTATTTATACCTCAATGCCAGTTGTACAACTTTATAGCATAAGACATATTATAACATATTCTATGTTAAACGCAATTAGATGTTTTGAATTAAGTTCACCAACTATTAAATATGTGATATTTAGTAATTAATAGAGTGTCCAGCAGTACTAGTCGGCGCGACTGCTATTTTTCGTAAAAACAGTCGATTTTTTTCTTGGAAATAGTCAATTTTTCTCAAAAATAGTCAGTTTTTCGTAAAAAATAGTCGATTTTCTACAAACACAATCGGCTAAAATGACCAGCCAGTCGATAAATACCCCCCCCCCCCCCCCCCACCCAACATTCTGGCTAGTAACACCTCTGGTCATAATGTCGCTTGTGTACTGGACCTGCACAAAATATCCTCCCAGCTGCCCTGTCTTCTGCAGCATATCACCTTTCCTTCTACCTATCAGCCAACTCCTAGCAAAGTTCCAGCCACTTATCTCCCATGTCCAAAACAATGACAGTAATAACTGGAAGCTAGATGTGACATATCGCTATTCTGCCCTCTCTTC
Organism: Branchinecta lynchi; assembly: GCA_023053575.1. Taxonomy (NCBI): domain Eukaryota; kingdom Metazoa; phylum Arthropoda; class Branchiopoda; order Anostraca; family Branchinectidae; genus Branchinecta; species Branchinecta lynchi. The sequence continues at coordinate 16,889,991 of JAKZAP010000011.1, read as the reverse complement.
ATCATTCTGACAGTTAACAAATGCTATCCCCAATTACAAGAGACAAGTTGTTTTGGGTTTAAAGCGAAGCAAATTTGTCAAAGGCGAACAATAAAACGGACTAGGCTATCTACAAAACATGTAGTTCAGCCTTTTACGGGAGCATAAAACATACTTTTGCTTTAGACTTGTTTTAGACTGCAACAGCGATAAGGAAATAACTCTTCACTAAAAAATCATATCTTTTTATCCGATTTTGAGGAGGGCGCTCTTAAAAAACTGACAAACGTGCGATCAGCACCAGTGGTGTTTGAAAGAAATAGCAATTAGTATTTTGAAACATCTTCTCTTGTAATTTCAACTTTTAATTCAGTTCAGTTTAATTTTCTTTACAAAACTGCTTGTGGATTTGATGCGCTATTCTCATCCGTTTCTTTTTTTTTTTGGGGGGGGGGGGGGATAATTATCAGTGTATCCTTTAAACGTTTTATTGTTGGCACGTATCATACCGTGCAAGTCGAGCTGTTTTTTATCTTGATTTCTTTTGCTTGTTTTCCTTTCTTCAAGTAATTAGTTAAAGTTGATGAATGCAGTTATGGAAGTAGGTTGCACTGGGATCGACTAAAAACGGGAATGGAATGAAACGACGCTGTGCAGGAGGAACGCGTACTCAAAACGAGAACGCGTACTAAAAACGGGAACAACGTACTAAAATCTGGAACACTGCACCAGGAGCACAGCTTAACAGCTGTGACCAGCAGGGACACTACTAAAAGGAGAAATGCTGCACCATCCTGCCTTTTTTAGTAGTTTGCTTGGGTACGAGTTCAAGATCATTCCAGTGCACAATCGCACGAGGGGGAGGGCTCATTTCATTCCTGTGCACGATCCCTGTTAGTCGTGTTTCTTCGCTTAGCCGCGTTTAAGCAGCGCCTTTGTTCTTTAGTAGTTGCTACAGGCGGAACAAGTACTAAAAACGGAATGCAGGACCCCTTGTTCCTCCTGAGTATGGACAAACATTAAACAAGAGCTGTAAGCTCATATGGCACTTGCAAGTATATGTAGTAGTTAGGGATATCAGCTAAGATTTGCCCTGTCTTGAGGCACATGCGATTATGGGCCATTCAGATTCGTGAAAAAGGAATGGGAAGTCGCGTTGCGTTCTGTCACTAATATATATAGGACCTTTGCCTGTTCTTCCCACCAAGTTTCATCCCGATCCAACCACTCAGAACATGTCACCAAATTTCAGCCCCCCCCCCCCCCCCACCTCCATCTCCCCCAAAGTAACCAGATCCATTCCAAACTTTAAGTGTGACAGGAGATCCTTTCCAAATATCAAATTTCATTAAGATCCGATTCCCCGTTCAAAAGCTATAAATTCGTAGATATTTCGGATTACCCCTCCCTCCACTCCCCCCACAGTGGTCGGATAGGTGAAGTGACTGTTTCCAAGCTATTTTGTTCGGGTCTCTAATATGCCTGCCAAGTTTGATCGTCCTAGTACAAGTGTAAGCATCTTAAGTCAGGATCACTGGAATTCCCGAACCCTCCCTCCAAATCCCCCCACAGTGCTCGGATCCTGTCCGGTCTTGTCAACTATGATTTTAGGGCTTGTGTTTGTTCTACCCTCCATAGTTTCATCCCGATCCGTACACTCTAAACAAGTCACAGGATTTCCGGTTCCCCCCTCCAACTCCCCCAAAGTCACCGGATCCATCCCGGATTTGAAATTTGAAATCTGAGAAACGAAGTCTTTCCAAATATCAAGTTTCATTAACATCCGATTCCCCGTTCAAAAGTTATAAATACGTCAATATTCCGGATTCACCCTCCATCCACTCCCCCACGGTGGTCGGAAGGGAGAACTGACTATTTCCAAGTTATTTTGGTCGGGTCCTAATATGCCTGCCAAGTTTCATCGTCCTAGCACATGTGTAAGCACCTTACCTCGGAATCACCGGAATTCCGGAACCCTCCCTCCAACTCTCCCCACAGTGCTCGGATCCGGCCCGGTCTTGTCTACTCTGTATCTAGGGCCTGTACTTGTTCTTCTCACCAAGTTTCATCCCGATCCGTCCATTCTTAACATGTCACCCGATTTCCGGTTCCCCCCCTCCAACTCCCCCCAAAGTAACTGGATCCATTTCAGACTTGAAGTGTGAAATCTTTGATATGAGGTCTTTCCAAATATTAAGTTTCATCAAGATCCGGTTCCCCATTCAAAAGTTATACAGACATGAATATTCCGGATTCCCCCTCCCACCGCTCCCCCCGCGGTGGTAGGATCAGGGAAATGATAATTTCCAACTCAGTTTGTTGGGGTCCCTAATATGCCTACCAAGCTTCATCCTCCTAGCACATCTGGAAGTGCTCTAACTCGAGATGAGTGGACAGACCGACCGACCGACCGACCGAAAAGTGATCGGTATATGGCATAAAAATAGTGCCATAAAAACAGGGATCCTGTCATTCCCATTTTAGTACTGGCTTCTGATGAAAATGAAACCCGTTGCTAAAGAACAGGGGACAGGCATTCTCGATTTTAGTACTTGTTCCCCCTGCATTAAGGAACAGAGAAAACACGACTGCTAGAACAGGGATCGTGCATAGGAATGATCAGAAACTCGTTCCCAAACAAGCTACGAAAAGAGGAAGGATGGTGCAGTGTTCCCCCTTTTAGTAGTGTTCGTCCTGGTGCAGCGTTTCAGATCGAGTGCGTTGTTCCCGTTTTTAGTACGCGTTCCTCCTGTACCGTGTCGTTCCGTTCTTTTCCCGTTTTTAGTCGATCCCGATTGCATTGGCACAGAAGGTCAGAGGTCATTTAATACAGTATGCTCCGCAATCCTCTTGATGGCTTACTCTTCTTACCGATACACAATCGCCCTGTCCCTAGCGGAAGGGCCGGAAGCGGTATCACAGCTGCTCCCAGACATCGCCGTGATTGGTTAACACAGGATTGAGTTCTTGAGTTTGAGTCGTTAGTGCTACGTTTCTCGTTCTTCCCGAGGATCACTGTGACGTGCTTCATATAGAGTATTTTCAAATTCAAATATTTTATTGACCTCCAAGATCGGAGAGTATAAAGTGAAGTAAATACATACAAATTGGCCCAACATGTAATACTACTAAAAAACATTCTGGCCAAAACATACTAAAAATACAAGAAAATAACATTATACACACGCGTAAAACTAAAGTAACTCTTTAACCGCTAAATATACGTTATGAGTAAGAGAAGACATTTTCGACAGAAATTTTTGTTGCTTTTTTCGCATAATTTGAAGTGGATCTTTCAAATGGTACCAATGGTATTTCAAATGGTATTTGTAAGCGCAATTATCCCTATGCTCTGTCTTTGAAACAGAATCTCTAAGTGTCACTTGGCAATTCCACAGAACATCAAGAGATCCCCGGCTGATTCATTTCGTAATGTCCTTGAATAGGACCAGAACACTGTTGTCTAGAGATTGAAGTAATCTCGCTGAGTCAAGTGCTATCATGCACAGGCGATAAAACTAAGTAGTAAAATGAGCAGAAGCAGATTAACATCCGGAATCAATGGCTAATCTTTCTAGTTATCGACTACGGGACAACATGGGGACGTCATTAAGGTAAAAGAAATAATCGAATAAAGCGGAAGGGGGCAAACTAAAAGCAGGAATGACGTCGATCCATTAAATGTTAATATAAGGAGAGAGGGCAATCTAGTTACCTATCGCTTGTCCACTTAAAGAAGCTCGAAGACCCGATGAAAATGCGTTACTTCGTTGCTTCGATATTCACGAATATCAGTTTTCATACAGTGGAATTTCCCTGTTGGATTTGTGGTACCTCTATGTTGTATGTTTGAAGAAAACGATTTACGAAAAATAAGTTTTCACTGAGTATAAGCTCCCTTCCGCAAGCTTATCACTGGTCACTAAAACGCCGCGTTTGCATTGAAATTCAAATTTTCCGCGTCATAGTAGAATTTTGTATTGTGACGGCGACCGTAGATTCGAAACATCATAGAGAAAATAGTGAAAAACAAAAATATCCCTTATCACAATCCAAATAACGCGGAGTATTCGTTTAAATGGTATAACAAAAATTGGGTTTTCAGTTAAGCTTTAAAGAAGTTGACTGCATGACCTGGTGGAAAATGGGGAGAAACCATAGACACGTAATTACGAACGACTATTATGAAAACAACTGTAATTTTTTTTCTGCTAAAACCTAATCCCAAGGCCGTATCCAGGGGGGGCGGGGTAGGGGGTTGAACCCCCCCCCCCCCCCCGAAACACATAAAAATAGTCATTTTTACAGGCTTTTCCCTCTAATCTATGTCTTTTTTGTGCTTTTTTGTCCAACCCGCAGGCAACCCCCCTCCCGAAAGGCAACCCCCCCCCCCCCTGAAAAAAATTCCTGGATACGGGCCATCCCAACTAATCCCGTTCACAAAAGCATGATATCAAAATCGCTCCCTGCAGCGTCAGTCAATCTCATCAGCTCAGAAATTATACAGTAGAACAAAATGCAATGACGAGTTCAGGAGACACCCCTTTCTTCTTGGGAATGTGATGATTTTTTAACAAAAAGGATAGTAGTAAAATACCGAAAGAAACAGATGTTGCCAAACGTTTAGCTATTTCTTTTACATTCAAATAATGTATACAACGGACACGTCAGCTACGACGCTTCATCAGCGATGTTTTGGCCTCCCTTGGCAAGGGTCTTCGTCAGCCTGACGTCAGCCTGACGAGACCTGACGTCAGCCTGACGAGGACCCTTGCCAAGAAGGGTCAAATTATCGCTGAAGCATCGCAGCTGACGTATCCGTTGTATACATTATTCGAATATATGTTTCTAAGTCAGCTTGGAAACATATTCATATACCGTAGGGGGAGGAAAGAGCCTTCTTCTTACACATACACACAGAAAAAGATGAGACCGTGATATTTTATTCACCTGCTCCATTTGTCAAAATTACGCCATTCTATCAAATTAGTGTGGTATGAGAACCACACTAATCTGGTAGTGGCATAGAATCCATTTTGGTCTTTTTTGTAAGTTCCATCCTCCCTACCAGCAGGGGCCTCGCAAGTGCATTTTTGCTGGGGGAGGGGGGGGTGCAAAGCCAAAATGTTACCGAATCTCTATTTTTTTTTACCGAATCTTAGAAACTGAGAATTCGAGCTTTAAATTATGCAACAGAAAGGATTAGGCGGGATTACGTAGGAAGAGTAACATTACAAAGTTCTCGTAACCGAGGCAATATTCACGTAACCCAAGAAAAAATTCTGTGGTTTGGGATAAAAATTGCGCAAACTATGCGAAAGATTTGCGAGGAAGCAGGCAAATCAGGCGCTGAAGGAATTAGATTTGGTCACTGCAAAACTGTGCCGAACCGTTCGAGGTATAGCAGACCTGGGCTTGGGAAGTTATATACTGCCTTTTGCGCACCGTATGTTAATACGATTAGCCAACTGTTAGGCGGCGTTTAGGCAAAGACCGCTTGGAGAATATATTGCCGGGCACGATTGTAGTAACATCACAAACAGCTTCTGTCTATTATACCCAAGAGAAAATGAAATCGAGCTCCGCCACTACTTCTCTTACACATTCTATTATTTATACTGGATTAAATACTGAGACTCTAAGAGGTTGTACTTTCATAACTCGCATTTACACCAAAAAAACGCACCTTGGGCATTTTATACTCAGCGCGGCGCGTATTCATTGAGGATATTTTATCGTCAAGATTTGTGTCAGTAATTGCTGAGAGCGGGAAGGCTGGATAGAGTCGACAAGTGCTAACAAGAAAATCGCCAAATTCACAGGGAAATTAATGGTATTTTCGAAAAAAGATATTTCTGAGCCATTTCATCTTGAAACAAGACCAAAGGTTTCGATGGGATCCCAAAAGTCTAACATTTGATTCAAACAATTAGGTCATGTTTTCGCCACTCAGTCTTCGTCAGATTCCTTGAATATTTTTACTATTAACATAAAGTTCAAAAATGGATTCAGCATCTCTCCTTGCCCCGATACCGAATCTGAAATCGATTTCAGAAACAACTTTGAGCTTCAACCAAATTTCCCGTTTCAGCCGAATTCGTGATGAACCATTTGTCCAGCAAAAAAACTAAGTTCAGATATGGATTCAGCGGACCTCCTTACCCAAATGCATATCTGCTTCGCTTATAAAGCATACATATTTTTACCGTAAATTCGAAACCCCTCCCCTGCCTCTAAAGATAGGACTAAAGGACCCATCTACGAACTTGACCTGTTCTTTACCAGTGAATCCTCATTGAACAACATCCTCGCTTGAACAACATGTTTCCTCGTTTGAACATTATATATCAACCCCCTCGACCTTTGATTACAGTAGAGCTCTCCGACGACAATAGAATAAACTAATGAATGTCGTCATCCCCGCGCAAAACTACACTGGTTTGAGAATAAAGGGGTAGGGACTGCTATAGCCGAAAATTGGTCGACAAATTTTGTGTCCGGTTTTCGCCAGATTCCGGGTGAACTACTTGTCCGGCAAGAAAATAATATTCATATTCTGATTCAGCATGTCTCCTTACTCCTAAATCAACTATTTCGATAGCTTTTTAGAATATTTTTGTTTTGCCCTTAATCTCTATAAAGTCCATCTACGAACTCGACCTCTCTTGACCCAAAGAATCCTTACACCAAGCTTCTCATTCCCTTCGAGAGTAATCGTGCTTACAGACGGACAGACTGACAGACGAACAGCTTCTGCGATTTCATAGGTATCCCTCCACTTACGTTTCCGAATCCCCAAAAACATTTCTAGTAAGAATTGTGCTTTAAGGACAACTGGGCTCGGCCCAACCTGCGCTTGAGGTTCTACACTTGACTGAAGATTAAAAAAATATTTTCCCGTTGTGTTTTATCGTAAAAAATAGCTGGTCACAAATAAAACACTTACTACGGGCGCCTTTTGTTCTCTGAGGCCTAAATACGTTTTCATTCAGAATAACAAGGAGTATAAGTATCGCGATTCCAGTATTCTAGTTCAACCTGGACAGAAATACAGTCACATTAATTTCTCAGTTAACCCAATAAAAATTAAATTAACGTGACTACTTTGCAGATCCATTACGGACCAACAATCGAACCAGGGCCATTGAAAACACAAAATCCCACTCTTACCACCCTATTTCCAGACATTTACTATCAATTCAATGCCGTAAAAATGTACTGAATGGAGATTTTATCACCCCGGTCCACTTACCACCGACGGACACCCCATAACATTGTTCGGGAATAAAGATTGGGGAAGAACAGGGGAAAGAAGACTGGGAACATACGAAACGGAAGAGCTACTTTACATAATAGAGGAAGGGACGAAAACAGGTGGAGATACCTGTATAATTAGATAATTACGGCGGCCATGAATCTAACATGAGAAACTTGCATGTCCGACAATAATAGTCTGCAACTGCCATGATGATTCTTTTAGGATACAACTGGGCTGGGCGTCCTAAGCGCCTCTGGAGGTCAAGGAAGAACTAAGGTAAGGTCAACATTAAAAAATGTGCAGAAACTGAAGCAAAGAGGTAGGTAAAATAACAACCCGATGAAAACATTCGAGAATTACTCGTATGGAGTTGTACGAAAAAGTAGCATACAGTAGTGACTGTTGCCATTGTATGCTACTACTAGCAAACTGGATGCTACTACAGCAAGATTCGACGCTATCGGATGCTAATACTTACGTTTCACCCAGGCAGGCGTGTTAAATCAAAGTATTCCATACTACTTGATACTATATGAATGCATGCAGCTTACTACACAGTCAAAGAATTTTTCATCGGCAATGTTTATCTTGGCAGTAATAGGTAACAAACCCATCAAATTCTTTACTTATAGTTATATTACCCGTAACGGGGCCGGAAGTAGATAAGAAATGCTAAAAATACCTAAATAAATAAAAAAATGAAAAATGAAAAGAAAATCAATTTACTTGCACATGACCAGGAAAACGTAAGTTCATGGGACAGAATATAGATGATCATGATGGAATTTTATTAATGACCAGACAAGAAAAGGGGAGTATACAGAGAGAAAAGGGATGGGGAAAGGTGGGGAAAAGGAAAAGGCGAGAAAAGGAAAACCCAACAGTGACCTTTCAATAATGGAGTAAATCGAAAAGGAAAAAAAATAAACAAGAAAACAGAAAACGGACTAATCGGGTCAAGAAACCCTTCTTCCTCGATGGAATTGGGAAAAATGGTCAAGTAGATTGGTAGCAGGGTAGCCGTGGGTGGTGATTTAGCACTAAATCACCAAATTACTAAGTTGGGTGATTTTCAATCAAAAATGCAAACAAATCCAAGTGAAGTTGAGGTTTCGCCGCGACTTAACTCTGTTGGCGATTTTTGTTAAGAACAGGTGATTTATTTTTGTCTGCGGGGGCAATTACCCTGACTGCTAGCTTGGAAATCTCGCTAGCTGGTTCACTTTCGGACAAAGCAAGCTGTAAGCAGGGTGTTTGGTATTTAGTTACTGAGCTTGCTGAGGCTGAAGTGGACGGGATTTTCACGGGTGAACTTGTGGCTCCCACCACACTTAGAGCATTGAACTTTGTTCTTGAAGTCAGCGGCCAGGTGACCAAATTTCTGGCACTTGTAACACCGCTTTGGGTACCGCCCCGACTTGAACTTCTAAAGACTAGACGCCATAATTTAACAACTGGTTTTGGAAAGAAAATTATGCAACTAGTCAAACCCACAACCTCCTTCCCGTTCAACTCACTAACCCAGTTAAAATACTAGACACTACAAAACGTTCTACTATCGGCTCTACGTCCAAGTCGTCGGCTACACTACACAGTTATGAACTGGCTCTCGACAAGAGAAGTCGCATTTCATTTCACCCGTGCAAAACCTGTTTGTGATGGGTGATAATCTGGTGTGGAATGCAGTTCTGAACTTTGTATCACGAGCCATGCTAGCAGGTGTAAAAACGAATGTTTTTATAAGGCGAGGGAATGAGTTTTTCAGCCGAGAAGCGATTCTAGAAGCGAAGGAAACTATCTATCGCAAGTCAGACTTAGGGGAACGTGTGGTGAAACATATAAAGGACGAGGATAATCTGCTTGACATTGCGAAGATGTTCGCTCGCTGCGCCAAAGAAAAGATTCAGCTTCCGCATTTTGTTATTTTCGAGCCCCAAGAAGTTCCCGCCTGCAACGAAGAGATTGCTGCTTGTGTAGTGTCCACCGTGAACGAGATGAGTCGCAAGTTTAACGGCCTGATTGACCGTTTTAACCAAGCGCCGTTACCGTGGCCTGGAGGCAACCCCGTTGCTGCCCAAGGTAATGAGTCTTCCCCTCCTCCTCCATCTTACTCAGTAGTCTTGAAAAAGCCTCCTCCTACTGTTGTCACCGCAGAAGAAAGGAAAAACTTTCTGTCGAATATCTGTGGTGACGCTCTGAATGATGACGATTTTGAACTCCGTCGAGGGAAGGAAGAATGGCGCCTCGTAACTAAGAACAAATCTAAAGCTGCAATCCTAGCAACCTCCATTAACGAAAAATCGCCTGAAACCCAGGCAAGTGTTAAAACTCCCACTTTCATCGGTATGGTCAAGTTTGTTCCTGCACATGTTAATGCCGATGCACTGAGGAGATGTATACTGAACTGTGAAAAAGCTGATCAATGCGGCAAGACCAGATCCTTCAAAGTATCCTTCTCATCCCGCCAACATCTGAACCACGCCATGAAAAACCCTCCTAAAATTGACTTGGAGCGATACCCCATCGAGGAATTTGTTTTTCTTCCTAAGCGGTGTTTCAACTGCCAGAACTTTGGTCATATTGCTGCTACCTGCTCTAGCCAGCAAGTCTGCTCTAGATGCGGAGAGCAAGGTCACGGTTCTAGCTCTGACCAGCCGTGTGTAAACCCTATCGCATGCGCCCTCTGCAAATCAAAACGCCACACGTGCCATTCTTTCAAGTGCCCCGTAATAAAAAAAATCGTCAGTGAGCTGAAACGGCCTAATGTCCAATAGCCCAACTGGTGTCAAAATTATCTCATGGAACATGAACGGGGGAGTCCCACACAAACTTGCCATTATTCAAAAGTACTGTTCAGACTGTGATATTATGTTCATACAAGAACACATGCTCTCTCCTCACAATGTTGCTCTCCTAAAGTTCTCGCACGAATATACTTTTCACGTCGAGCCCGCAAAAACTCGGACTCTCGGACGTCCCTCTGGTGGCCTGGCGATTGTTTGCCGCTCATGCATTGAAAGCAAAGTGCTGTTTACGCATGACTACTTCCTGGCTATATCTTACGGTAATATCGCATTCTTCAATGTATATCTTCCTACAAACTACCATGATGATAAATCGGAGCGAAAGTTTATGAACGCAGTTCGCGATCTAGCGAAATGCCTGAAGTCTGTGACCAAGAAAAATCTGCAGTGCGTAGTCATGGGCGACTTCAATTGCAACTTGCTTGACAGCACATGTCCGCGCAGTCAACTGCTAAACGGCGTCTTCGATGGTAAACTTGCCATTCTCACAAAGGATAGTGACTTTTCCTTCGTTCACAACTCTGGATCCGTTTCGAACATAGACCATACGGTCTGTTCGAAGGAAATTAACGGAAATGTATCTGTTTTGAAAGACGCTGTGTTCGCGGATCATCTGCCTCTACTAGCGTCTCTTAGCATAAAACCAGCTCTGCGTCCTCTCAAAAACGATAAGTGGAAAGTTGTAAGTGAATGGGACAAAGTTACTACTTCTCTGTATCATCAAGTGCTGAACTCACTTCTTGTAAAGATACACATCCCCTTCCATTTACTCCAAGTGAACTCCAATACCGATCCCAAGGAAGCAAGAGTACTTGTCAATATATTCTGTGCCGAGATTACTCACTCGCTGCTTTCAGCAGAAAAAATCGCGGTTCCTACTAGAAAGGTCAGAAAGAAAACAGAAGTTCCCAAATTCTCGCAAAATCGAGCTCTAGTTAAGTGTTGCAACGAAGCTAAGTTCTGGTTCAGAGTCTGGCAAGAATGTGACCGTCCCAAGTCCGGCCCTGTTAATTCAATCCGTTTGTGGACGAAACGAAAATTTGACAAGCAACTGAAAGCTCACCGTACCAAACTAAAAGAAGAATACTCATCCAGAATTATAAGTGACCCAGCTCTAATCTGGAAAGCACGGTTAAGTGAATCGGCTGCCGGAAAACCCCATGAATCCATTAACGAAAATGACTGGGAATCGTATTTTTCCAAAGAATTCAGTGCCCCCGACCCAAATTTGTCTAATCCCTTCGTACATAGGCTAGAATCGTTACTATCCAACCAGTGTGACCCGGAGTTTGTTGTTACTTACGGAAACGTATCTGATGCTATTTTAAAGCTGAAGAAAAAACATTCCCGTGGTGAAGACAATCTGTGCGCGCTAAATTTGCTACACGGTACCACTTTGCTTGTGGAGCATCTGACGCTACTGTTCCAGATTATCTTCACTACCGGTATAGTACCTGATTCTTTTTGTGTTGGTTTGCTATCACCTATCCTTAAAAAAGGTAAACCCGTGGATCAGTGCTCTTCGTATAGGCCTATCACCGTTGCCCCAGTACTTTGCAAAGTTCTCGAGCTTTTAGTTCTAAAAGAAATTCAGCATTCGTGCAGAATGCCTGACCATCAGTTCGGTTTCCGACCAGGACTAGGATGCGCTCACGCTCTTTTCAGTCTAGCCGCTATTCTAGCGGATTCCCATGAATCTGGTGACCTCATAGTGATCGGTGCTTTCGATGTTAGTAGAGCGTTTGATTCGTCGATTCATGCTCAGGCCCTTCTAGCGGCTTACCAGCAAGGTGTAAACCTCCGCGTCACCCGTGTCCTGTATCATATGTATTGCCGTTTGAAAGCGCGTATCAAGTTAGGAAGCCGCCCCACTTCAGTAGTTGTTCCGGTAGAGAAAGGTGTTCGTCAGGGTTCATTATTATCCCCTAGTTTGTATAATAACAGCGTTTTAAATGCCCAGGCAAGTGTCAATGTTTCATGTATCGCCAAGAGTATAAACGTGTCGCTACTTACGTACGCGGACGACCTATTAAGTTTAAGCCGGTCTACTAGTGGTCTGCAATCGAATTTCATGATCCTACGAGATGAATATCGAAAAATCGGCCTCGCCTTCAATACGTCTAAATCTGCAGTACTGTTTTTCAATGATAATTCCCCTCAACCCGAACACCTTCAACTGGGTAGCGAGTCAATTACCGTTTCGTCTCACGTCGTATACCTTGGTCTGCCGATAGGCCGTAACCTTAAAGAAACTCGTGTACTAATCATTAAACACGTCGAGAAAAAACTTCGAACCGCATACGGTTCTATCGTCGCCAGTAGACTCCTATTATGCCGAAAGTATCTCGCGATCATGTATAACGCTGTCGCACTGCCGCATATCCTGTATGTCGCGCCGTTTTGGAATTTGTTAACCGAGACCCAAAAACGTAAGCTCCGGTCCCTTTACTTCAGATTTGCAAAGTTTCTGCTGCGTTGTCCCTTGTGGACGAGGAACACTTTTTTGATTGAAAAACACCAGATTGCGGACCCTAGTATCGCCGTGGATCGGGTAATTTCAAATTTCCAGGGGAAATGGAACCACCCCTGGCTTAGACACTTTTATAGTTCGTGATCCGTAATTATTATGTAAAACGTCATGTGTCTGTATATGTTGTGCCTTAAATGTCTCTTCTTTTTTTTTTCTTTTTCTTCTTTTTTACTCCGTTTTGTTCTTAAGTGAAAAATACGGGAAATAAATACATTACTTACTTACTTACTTACTTACTTACTCGTTCCCATCCCTTAGTCACCAGTTACATTAACAATCAGTAAAATTTCCTGTTTTTGCCGCTATTTAGTTGTTTATTACCTTGGTTTCATGATCCTTTCTTCGAATTTGTGTGTTTGTTCATTTGATTGTTGTTGCCTGTTGTTCAGCTTTTGCTATTGTGGCATTTTCAATTCAATATTAGATTTCCTTGACTAGTCGCAACCAATATTCTATACAAGGAATAAACCACTGTTTCATTCAAACAACAAATAAATGATGACGAAGTGGAGCCCACTGGGTCATGCTGTTACCTTGTTTACTCTCAGGAATCTATCTAATGAAATAATTACTTAAGACGGCCATGAATTTAGCATGACAGCTTGCATGTCCAAGGATATTAGTTTGCAATTACCATGATGATTATTTACGTGGCTAGCGATCTCCTTGCACCCTCCCCCCAACTGAGGTTGACTAGGTTCAGGGTGCAAAAAGGAGGCGTATCGAGTTTTTTGAAGCAAAAGTGGGAGGTAAAATAACAATATCTCGGCAGCAGTAACCAAAGACAGTAAAAGTGGGAAAGACCGGAAACTACCGTAATCCCCATGAGTCACAACAACAAGCGCCGTATAGCGGATGTTCTTTCGTTAAAAAATCGCTCTGTTGACATTTTCTTCCATCGCTCTCCGCAGAATCATCATCAAAGCACGTTTTGTTGATTTTGTTTCGTTTGGTTTATGATGAGCATCCTCTCTCCATTCAGATTTCCTCTTTAATTGGAATAAAAAAACAAGTAGGAAAAGAATAACTAGCTTTTTATGGAAAAAAAATGTTGAACTCACGACTTCGAATCAATTAATGTTGACGGACATTGCCTACTCACGCCCTCTTGCTTTGATTATATTAGTTGGACAAAGTTCAAACGCTAGGTAGCGTTCTGATCGATTTTCAGAGACCCGATTATAGCGAAGTCACCGGTCTTTCCCACTATTATTGTCTTTGGCAGTAACGGCAATATAGTCAAAAGGACATGGATCAAGAAGATTCAAACCACTATTTTAGTTACGGAAACCAGTAAATAAATGATTGCGAACAAAAAAACGACTGCGACTGTGGGCTGCTACCACTTACTACCTCTGCTACCACTTACTACCTCTGCTACCACTTACTACCTCTGCTACCACTTACTACCTCTGCTACCACTTACTACCTCTGCTACCACTTACTACCTCTGCTACCACTTACTACCTCTGCTACCACTGACGAAATGGACGAGCTACACGAAATCATAGGGTTAAAGATCCGGTCGAGGCTGCTATAGAGCGTTGAGCTCGATTTCTGGAATCCCTCGACCCTCTAAACATCCAGCAATTTAAAGTTTAACTGAAAAGCAAACTTATTTTTGTATCATTTAGTTGAATACACAAAATTATTTAGATTCTGCTAAGAGATTTTTTTATTTTCCACTATCTGCACTAGTAGTGAGGTTCAGAATGTCTACGCTTGTCCCCACAGCGCAAATTCTACTATGACGCGGAATATTTGAATCTGAAAACAAACGCGGCTTTTCAGTGGGTGGTGATAAGCTTGGTGAAGACTGCTTAGTGCCTGAACAAAAAAATTTCATAAATCTTTTTCGTCAAGCATACGGCACAGGTAGTACCGCAAATGTGACAGGGAAATTCCACTATTTCAAAATTGATTATTCGTGGATAGCGGAGCAACAAAGTAACACATTTTCATCGGGTCTTCAAGCCTCCTTAAGTGAATAGGTGAGGCGTATAACAAGACAGTCCAATCTCTGCCCTTTTCAGTTAAACTTTAACAATAGTTCAAAAAATAGTGCATTACCTTTTTTCTTTCTCTTTCAAATTATGTATTGCCAAGTTGAATTGTATCCTCTATGTTGTTGTTGTGGGATGCGTTCTCACGCAGCCCTCTCTCTCGTGCTACACCATCCCTAGCAATTAGCTCTCCCCTCAGTTTATTCCCCGAAGTCAACCATCATAACAATAGCCAATTCTTGAATGAATTAGTTAAGGACGCGAGGTCGGATGACCTTAGCGTCAGAGCGAACTCGGAGAGAAGGGAGAACCCTACTGAATCTTACCTGTGCAGAATTACTCTTCAGAATTACTCAGAATTACGAGTTCAACTATCTTGTATCTTTTGTTTTATATCTTCATCTTGTTTGACCGATCGGAAGTATTTCTGTAAGAATATAGTTATTTGTTTATTTCAACTATAGACAAGGTTCACCAACACCATAATACGGCAGAATCCCAATAGTTGTCCATTGTCTCTTATTCTTTATTTTTCTTTTGTTTTACTCCATCAGTGACATTGTATGTAAAGATGGGAAATAATATATTCATTCATTACCATGAGTCATGACAAGGCCAAAGTATCGCCATCTTTCGGTCTAACGTCGGTTGGCAAGTGAGGCAGCGAACATCGAGGTCTGACATTGCTGCCAAGTAATGTATAGAAAATTCTGCGGAGACACGTTTGTCTCGAAGGCAGTTATCCTTTATTCCTGCTCTGTATTCAACTCTCAGCACTCTCTCCTAAGCCTCTCACACGGTTATAACGCTCAGTGGCACAATATCAGTAAGCCTTGGGAGGGGGTTCCCCAACCCCAAGTTTGATATAAATTTAATTGCTCCTTTTTGGGTTCACTTAGATTAGCTTTCGAATATTTCAGTTAAAGTCATTGCTTTGCATTTGTGTGTTGTGCTCAGTTGTTTGTACTCCGCTATTCTGCCTTATCATAAAATAAAAAAAAAATTAAAATTTGGCCTTGTGAAATCTATTTGGCGACCAGAAAAAATCCTGCCCCACTTCCCCAAATGGCGCCCCTGCCAATGCTCTGCGGCGAGTAACCTACGGCTAAACACACAACAAAGAAACAAAACATTGGTGTCTATCGATAGTGAAACCGGATCGGAAAATATCTCACACGGCACACCATTACCGCCTTCCTCCTCTCCCCCGTCAACTATGCAAATATTCCTTTGGCTTTCTTCAACAGGGGGGCTACCTCTCCAAATCTCATATTCACCGGGGTCCCACAGGAATGCACCAGTTTAATGACACAGTCCCTAAATCACAATATTCTACATCAGGGATATCATGTGAAATAGGGAGAACGGAACGGAATACAAATGCATCATCATGAGCGGGAAATTGCTGAAATTCTGGAATAGTGCAACTTGTTGATAGGTGGGTGACATATGCAGAGATGATTTCAGCGGAGGAGTAATTACAACGGTGCTAGAAGGGGATGGGCTGGGACTTTAGAACACGTGACCACTTTGAGTTGGACGTCAGGATAAATTAGAGAAGGAGATTCATTGGACAGACAGTACAGTATATAATATAATACAATAGTCGTTTTTACAAAGCAACTGTAGCATCAGATACCACGGGAGCTACAAAAACGACAAAATGCTGATTCAGTTACCGTGGGATCGATACCATGGTATCTACAAAAACGCAACACTTATGTGAAATTTTATGTTAGATATTCTGGTATGACCCTTTTAAGTCTTATGTTTCAAGACAAAATTTCTGTTCCGACCCTTTTAAACGTTATGTCCTTCGCGAAAAGAAAAAATTTAAAAGGGTCATACTGGGTGACTCTTTAGAGAACGTCTTAAACTGGAAAATATATATAATAGTTGAATGTTGAGTGTATTGGATCCGTTGTAAATATTCGAGTTAAACTGCACTTATTTGCCGTTCTTCCACAAGTTCGTTTTTCCAACTTGAGCGGCTTTGAGCCTGACCTTGCCAAGAAAAGCCGAAACATAGCTCTAATAAAATTCGGCTGACGTATACGTTTAGCACTATCAAACATGATTCGCTGTCAGCTTGGAGTGAAGGAATATTTATTTTGTCGCCTTTTTCTTTTCTTTTTTTTCCCCTTTTTTTCTTATATTCTGTCCCCTATTGGACTTGTACGGTTTTGGCAGGTAATAAACCAAAATTATATCACATTATACCGTATCATATATTCTCATAATTTTTAACAGAAGGATGTGCAAACAGGCGTTATCTGTTATCAAACTTCTGATAGTGACATATTACTTCGAATGTCGCCTACCTTTCAAAATATGTATGCACAGCAAGACCGTATCCAGGGGGGGGGGGGGTAGGGGGTTGAAACACCCCCCCCCCCCCGAAACATACAAAAATACTCATTTTTATAGGCTTTTCCCTCTGATCTGTTTCTTTTTTGTAATTTTTTGTGCGACCCGCAGTCAAACCCCCCCCCCCCCCCCGAAATATATTCCTGGATACGGGCCTGATGCACAGTCAGGCTTACCAAGAGCTCGACTCACAAGAGTGTCAAAATTCCTAACAAAAACCTATTTTTTACACCTCGACATTTTTGTGCATTCCGCTGCGCACTGCGAAAAACGCGAATAATTTTTAGTTATTCTGAATTTCTAAGAATATTTTTCAAAACACTTCCAATAGTTTTGTGACACATTTTTTATCGGAAATGAGCTTATATGGCTTTAAATTAAGTACTAAATCAAAGTAAAGTATTTGTTTTTAGGGCGGTAATCTTTTACTTTAGTAAAGTAAATGAAAAGGTGTTTTTTTAACCTAGAAAATTCATTCTGCTTATACCTGACTTAACTGATCACGATCATGGTAAGTTCGTCATGAGCTGACCATGGTCGGTTTGTCCGTCCGTCTGTCTTCAGCACGATATACCTTGACGGAGATAGGACATTTTGTCCAAACTTGTGGCCGAGCTAAAAGTCTAGTTCGAAGATACAGGACTGCTAAAAACAACTTTTAAAATATCTGAATTTCCCAACACCAAAAGGAGGCAAAAACAAGAAATGTCTTTTTAAAGTGCAAACACACGATGAGGATTTCCCGGCCGGATTTCCTGCACTTTCATCATCAAGTTGAAAAAACTTCAACTTTTCCATATGGAAGTGATGATGGTGGCAAAAATCCGGGCAGGAATTCCAGTCTGGGAGCTTCCTATTCTGATCGTGTGTCCGCACTATTACTTAGATTTCTCCTTCTCACATAAAAGAACACAGTTAACCCTCCTGACAATTACCGAAACTTAACCTGGACATCATCTTTTATATCTTACTTAAAAGTACTCTAGAAACTTGCCGGAAGGGGGAGTGCTTTTGCACAACAATTAACGAACAATTACATCTATTTCAATCCACATTGCTGTGTGCCGGGGGTCATATGTCATCCAAACTTCCGCAGCTATAGTCTTAACGAAATCTTCATCACGATGTATGAATTTCCCCACTGGAGTGTCCTTGGTCTCCAAGCCAAAGAGCTGTAAACGTTTGCATTAGAGAGAGGAAATACAGTCTGCGACGGAAGCGCAAAGTGATCAAAATAATAGAGGGCACCGCTTTACAGTTTCAACAATCTGTTTTACAAGAGTCTACCAACATATAAATGAAACATCAAGGTCATCTGCTTTCGCAAAATCCAGTTTGCTCGATTCGGTCACCTATTCTCAATGAAACTGCGTTTCCGGACATGTCCGGTACGCCCTTGAACTCCCTTCATCGAGACAGGACACGGCACGACATGTTTCATCCCAATCGCTCCACCCTTTTGTTTCCTACACGTGACACAGAGTTTCCCCCCCCCCCCCTCCCTGACTGTGGTAAGATACGGTTCGGGCACACGACCGGCACATCTACTGCATCTTTTCCTACCTATCTTCTTGAAAATGTCGATTTTGGCAAAAGTAAGATGAACCGACTATGTTATTACTCTTTACTTATAGTGCCCCAAACGAACCTTTATGGTACTGTTTCAATTTTGGTATTTTGACCGGTAGTCTATGTCCGATTTTAAAACATTACAAGGTAGCGTTCGAACGGCGGGGAATATTCAATCTTCGAAGGTGTATTGGGATCGTAGTCTTTCCTTTAGGGAGGTCGGTTCCTTTTCTTTCACACTTATTTTATTCGTTTCTTAAGTCGCTTGATCCACTTCTAAACATAATCAGCACTTAAGATCATCTGCCCGCTTCTAAACATAATCAGCACCTAAGATCATCTGCCCACTTCGGGCTCCGAATCAATTTCTATTTTGTTTACTGCGTCGTAGCCAACCTCGACTATCAAACCCGAATCTCTAAAGTTCACAACCACACATAACAACATCCAAAAGCTCTAAAAGGTTAAACCAAAGCCCAGATATCATGAGTCTTGAAAAGTGACAAGATGACGGTGAACCACGAAAGGATGTGGTTGTTTGTTCTTACCGATACTGCTCCCAGAAGCTCGAATTATTCAAACTACGAAAAAAGCTAATTTTGATATTTAATACTCTACTATTCGTCGTAAGGATCCTTATACAAGTGATAACATATGCAACCTATCAGGTTTCAATACATACTTTGTACTACATCCTTTGGTTTGCTTCCCCTATTCCCCGCTTCCCAACAGAGGCATCCCCTGCTACTATCACGTCGCATTTCCTCCCATTCTCCTAATGGGATTCGTGGTTAAGAGTCAGTTTCTAACAGTTGTTCATGTAAACGGTATGTGCACTTGGACTTCCCCGCAGGTAGTGAGGGGATTGGAGGCTTGACTTTCAGTGTTTGAGAACTTTTATAATGAACACTTTTCAAAAATATTTGAAAAACTCCCAGCAATATTCTGGCCCTTGAAGATACTTAAAAAATCAAATGGCAAGGAAAAAGGTGATGAAGTTCGGAGAAGTGTAGTGGAGGGTTCGTAACGCGCGGCAAAAACTGGAAATAGGCTCCGGAATTCTTTTTTGAAAGATGTAAGCGTTATTAAAAAAAAAAAAAAAATGAGTTTGCTGTCTGTTGAAACCGTGCACACTTGTGTTGTCTGTTATGAAACTTCTGACAGTGTGGTAATAATGCCAATCTATTTCGCAAGTATCAAAGATAAGTGAATTTTGCAAAAACAGAAATATACGAACAAATATTCGAAATATCAAACATAACTCAGAACAGAAGTGTGTAATATAAGGCGATAAATCCCACACAGTTCCTTTACTGATTTGAATCTGAACGGATCATAGCTTATAAGATTTTGCGAGGTCCCAGAGCCAATTTAAAGAAAGCGACGTCAGAGTCTTGTTCATTGTCAAACTTGAAATTGGAAAAAAAAAAATTTAAAGTCTAAAAGTGAATTTTGACCTTCCACGCAAACCCAATGAAAATTGAGATTATGGAAGTAAAGATTTTCTGCTTGAGAGATTACGCAGAATTATACGGTTCGCCAAAATTTTCCCCAACGAACACAGCTCTAACTCTGACTTTGGACCTAGTAAAATTTCAGTCAACGAGCCTGGCTCCTACTTTAACTAGTTCACTCGGATACACAATATATCATTTTCATTTTTTTTACTTTTTTCTGCCCGCACTTTTAACTGTTCATGTTTAGGGTTGTCTTTGGGTGGTCACAGCATGTCGTAATTAATTAATTCATTTATTACTAATTCGCCTTTTTGATGATGAGATGGTAATAATACCAGGGGTTGCTCACTTAGTACAAACGGTGCGTGGTCGAACAATGGTCGGTGACTCGTCTAATTTCGGTCGGTGTAGGGTATACGTCCGGTGCCCCGGAATGAGCGGCTCTTGTAATATATGAAAAGTTCGCAGTTACCTTTAAAATGTGATGCTAACGTCGCCTGAGCTTTGATAGAGACGACCATTCAGATACCTTTCCATTTGAGTATTATTCCATGGAACACATTTTTCTATTTCATCCAAAAATCTTCACCAGATTCAGTAAAGCACTGACTTAGTTTTTACAGCTAACGTCTAAAGTCAACTGACTCCAAAATGCTGACGTCACTTCCTGTAATCATAGTGGTGGTTTTTGTTGATTTCACGCTAACAGAGTAGTGGCGCTAGAATTGCTCGGCCAGTAGCAGATGATGAATGTTACGTAATGTCGAAAGTGCAAAAAAAAATCCTAAGATTAAAGAATAAGATGCTTTTACAATCGAGCCAACTCGATGGTGCAACAAATTTCATTGGCCTTCTTACACAATACTGGGTCTTCCCATAAGGACGTCATAACCGTTGGCGATGTTTTGACTGAGGCAAAAAAAGACCCAACACCTACTTGTTTCCGTCTTCTCCTCAAGCAATATAGTACTATTGCAAGCTTTTGATTTGAACTATTTGCCACAAATTATTGAATTATTAGACTTGAATCATTTGTAACTGAACACCACCCTCCAAAATTGTGTAGCCGTAAAAAACTACAATAAAAACGAAGTTCGCGCCCGATTCTCTGTGTGGAGCCACAGTTAGGAGATATATATTCAAACAATGTTTGCAACGGATACGTCAGCTATGATTTTTAAAAAAATCATAGCTGACGTATCCGTTGCAAACATTGTTTGAATAAATGTTTCAAAGTCAGCTTGGGCTCAAAGAATATTTAGTTAGGAGATCAGGCAAGCACAAGACCAAAGATTTCGATGGAATCCCACAAAATTGACTATTTGAGCCAGACAATCGGGTCTTGTAGATATTGTCTTTGCCAGACTCCTCGAACATTTTTACTATTAAATTTAAAAACAAATCAAGGCTGGCTGTTGATCTGGGAAAACCAAGTCCAGACATGGATTCAGCATGCGCGTTTACGTCATATCTACTTTGACGAAACTGATCAAAACTTTCTGCCTTACTTCTGCCAAATTTCCGGTTTAGGCAGGATTCGAAGGAACTACTTTTCCGGCCAAAAAAAGAAAGCTCAAATACGAATTCATCATATCTCCTTACCCCTAAACCGCACCTCTAATCAACTTCAGTTAAAACTTCACTTTTAGTTCGGGCGAACTATTTGTCCGACGAGAAAATAATTCTCATATACGGACTCAGCATACCTCTTTACCACTAAATCGAACCTCCATTCAACTTAAAATAAAACTTATAATTATAATATTTTTTCCGGTTCCAGCCGGATTCCGGGCGAAACATATGTCCGGGTAGAAAATGATTGTCATTTACGGACTCGGCATGTCTTCTTGCCCCTAAATCGAATTATCTAACCAGCTTCAAATATAACTTTTACTTAAAACTTATTTCGGTTTCTGCCGGATTCCAGGCGAACTACTTGTCCGGCGAGAAAATGATTTTCATAAACTGTTCAGTATGCTTTCCTACCCCTAAATCGACTATCTTATTAAGGGTTTTAGAAGTATTTCAACCTGGACCTGTCCCTTAACCCAAAGAATCCTCACATCAAGTTTCATGAAATATCTCGTTCCCTTCGAGAGTTACCGACAGACATACGGACAGACAGATCACAACCAGCGCACGACCTTCTACACTGCTTCCTGGCCGACGATTGAAATTAAGTGTCTTTTTGTGTATGTTTATGTGTTTTATTTATTTTCTTCATTTACTCCGCTTTCTGAAAACGGCGGGTTATAAATAAATTACTTACTTATTACTTACTTTACGAAATCAGAGCTATCCCTCATTTTCGTTTTGGGATCCCAAAAACGAGGAAGTCAGGATCCTAGCTGTACTGGTGGTGTTCTTCTTATACTTCTTTAAGACAGGATTCATGTTCTCAGGCAGGACGCCCTGTATTGATTGTCAGGCTGTTTTGACTGTCTATGTAAGGGCTGGATTTTAACAGATTTACACCGGTTTAACCGTGCAACAGGAATAGGCTATACTTTCTAATGGTCTTTGTATGACATTTTAAGTCTGGCGCGGTCCGGATTTATCCCAGTAAAGAACGCTCAGTTTCCAAATGACTGCATCATTCCACCGTCAAACAAATTTTCCAATTGGTTAAATCTCCATACGAATTCCCCTGAAATCCAAACTTGTGCTTTTGCAGGCTCTGGTCTCCAGGCTTCCACAAACCGTCCACATTTCCGTATTCACAAAGGGCAAAGGGACCAAGTTTGAAACAAAAGGGGCAAGGGCTCCATGGGCCGCGGAGATAAACAGTCCTGGGAATTATGAAAGAACAGTCCTAAATGCGCCCCGCTGACGAACTTCTGACTTATCTCTAAACCGATTAGTCAAATATTGGCCTCCGAACGAGACGGTCCCTATGCATATTCATCAAGCGGATCTCTCTGCTAGTCGCTCTCGCCTCCTGATACATAATGATGATTGCAATGAACATGGATTATTGAAATGCAAATGTTTCGGTCTAAAGACGAAAATTTGGCCGGGACCGGCATTCCCCCCGAGAGGCTACTCCAATAAATGCTATCGCTCAAAGGCATGATCCGCAGCAAGGAATCCGCAGAGGAATACTGGGAATAAATGTTGATTTTCGATTACCCAAGACAGAGAACCTCGTTGTGCAAAAGACTAAAGGCGGATTTGCGATGAGTTTTACCCATCCTAGCACTCTGTCTTGACCAAAATCGATCGTGTCTTTCCAAAAGGATATAAGCAACATTTATTCCGAAACTGAGTTATTACCCCCCCCCCCCCCCCCGCCATCAATGGGTTGCCACGTGAGAAACATTTAAGGCCCAAAACAAAGAGTGAATATGGGGAGTGAAATTCAATCTTCATGAAATAAATGAAATGATCACTTTTAGCCAGAATCGCATCTGCCAAAACGACCCATTTTAATATCATTCTCATGAGAAAATGTGAAATAGTCACTTCTGGTCCGAATCCCCGCTGCAAAAATGAAAAATTTGGACCATTCCTGAAATATAGTGATTTTATGTCATAGGTAGGAAAAGAGTGACAAAAAAAAGAAAAGTGACAACTTATACTATCGTGCTTTTATATATTCTAAGAAACGCTTTTGCAAATAGAAACGCTTTCTCCTGCAACATATTCTTGTGCGGTACGTTTTCTCTTGAAACGGATTCGCTAAAACGGTTTATAGGAGAAACGCTTTACTAGAAAACTGGCAAATTCTGAAAACTGGTTCATAGGGCCGGCAGCGTTGCATCCTGAAGGGGTTGCAGCTACATAACGTTTCATCGCAAAACTGGTTCAAAGGGCCGGCAGCGTTGCATGCTGAAGGGTTGCAGCTACAAAATGTTTCATCGGAAAACTGGTTCAAAGGGCCGGCAGCGTTGCAGGCTGAAGGGTTGCAGCTACATAACGTTTCATCGGGAATTCGTGCCAGAAGTACACGTGAGACATAATAATATCCGATGAAGAACAAGCTTCCTTCTTCTGATTTGGATAGTCTTCTGCGCGATCCATTAGTTAAGAGACGATGAAAATCAATGACCGATGCAAACGTCTGACCTCCGCGTTTGAAAAAACGTGAGTTTTCTGAAAAGGCTTCTTACTGTAGCAATCTCACAGAAATTCCTCTCCTATCCCTATCACCATTACCATTTATATACATGTATAGTCAACAATAATGACTTTATAAGCTAATATTTTATTCATTAAGAGTTTAGAAGACAAGAACTAGAAGCTCATATGGCACTTGCAACGCTGTATCAGAGGATGAAAATAGGAATTTGCCAATTCCTGCGTTAGTTGTGTTCATTTGTAAGCAAACCCCTTGAGATAAGAATGATCATGGGTCCTTTGAAATCGTGAGAACGGATCGTTCTCAAAAACTATTCTATTTACGCATTTGGCTGTGATGATGCTCACTTTTAAGGGCGCTAGAACATTCATCCGTAACGAACACTCTTGCACAAATGATGATAAGCTCATCGAAATCCTGAAAATATGTATTCTGCTCAAAATAATTTTTTTTTACTTTAAGGAAATCACAAAATCCTTGAGGCAAAACGGATCACGGGCCCTTGGGGATCACGAATATAATTATATATTTTGGTCAAAAGTGTTTTTTTTTTTACTTTTCGGTAAGATATATAATTTAAGGGTGCTAAAAGTTCATTTCTTAGCAAAATCCTTGAGGCATAAACGATCATGGGCTAATGGGGATCATGAAAAAGTATATTTTGATTTAATAGTACTTCAAGGGATGGTCGAATCTGAGAAATGACAATTTCTAAGCCAATCTTGTTAAGTCTCTGATGTTCAAAGTCGAGTTTCGTCGTCCTTGCGGATCTGGAAGTACCTTAACTCGCGGCGACCGGAATTTCGGACCCATACCCCCTACAACTCCCCCAAAGGTGCCCGAATTCCGGTACTGTGACGTATCTATGGCTTGTGCTTGCTCTTCCCGCCAAGTTTCATCGCTCCACTCTAAGGGTGTCACAAGATTGCCGGTTCTCCCCTCCAACCACCCCCACCCCACATTCATGCGATCTGGTCGGAACCGATCTCAGAAATTTGAGATATGAGGCTTTTCCAAATATCAAGTTTCATTCAGATCCGATCACCCCTTCGAAAGTTATACATGCCTCAAGACTCCGGATTCTCCACCCCCCCCCCCTCCCCACGATGGTCAGATAAGGAAACTGACTATTTTAAGCCAATCATCTCAAGCCTCAAATGGTCAAGTCAATTTTCATCGTCTTAGCCCCCCCCCCCCTCCCCCCCAGGGTCCGAATACGGCCCGGTTCCGTCGCTGATGTATCTAGGGCATGTGCTTGTTCTTCCCACCAAGTTTCATCCCAATCGCTCCAGTCTAATCGTGTCACAATATTTCCGGTTCTCCCCTCCGACTCCCCCCCCCCCCCCACATTTATCGGATCCGTTCAGGACTCGAAGTGGGAGATCTGAGACACAAGAATGTTAATGTACAGTTTCATTAAGATTCTATAACCCGTTCGAAAGTTATAGATGCCTCAACATTCCGGATTCTCCACCCTCCATTCCCCCCTCGGTGGTCGGATTGGGGAAGTGACTATGGTCGGATTGGGGAAGTGACTATTTTCAAGTTAGTTTGGTTGGGTCCCTTATATGCCTGCCAAGTTTCATCGTCCTAACTTTCTGGAAGTACCCTAACTCGAGAACAGTGAACTGACAGACCGATCGACCAACAGACCGAAGAGTGATCTGTATATGGCACTTGAGCAAAGCTGCAAGTGACATAAGAACTGAGCTATTCAAGAAACCATGGATTTTAATGATTACATATAACTTTGGACGCTTTGGAAACTCGTAAATAAGGCATCAAGAAAACAATCACAGTAATCTTCGAAATAACTCATCAAGAAAATAATGACAGTAAGCTTATAAGCATAAAGATTGAGGTCAATTGGTTTTGGAAAGGGAACAAAAATCACAGTAAATCACATCGAGTTAAAATCATGGCACAAAAAAAAAACAAGAAAAAAAATCACAATAAGTACTTCCACTTCCAAGCTGACTAGTTTCTATTATTCCCCCTATGTCTCACCATCAGCACATCTGACAGACATAGTAAAATAGCTCTCAGGTTGACGAGTAGAAAATCTGGAATCTGCTCCCTGCTGGTAGTATAGAAAATGTAAGTTACCCATTAACCTATAGACCCGACTTATAAGTATGTCTATAGACACACATAAGTGTTGATTGTGTTGATTTTGAGACAATGGAGGACTAACAGAATCTAGTCCACTTTGAATGCTGAGCCAGAATAAGGCGAATTGAACCTTGAGACTTATCAACAACAAATTAGAGAGCACAACTTAACGCAGCACAACACAAATTCTTTTTAGAAGGAGCATCAGTATAACTGACAGTATTTGAAACCTTGTACTTCTTTCCTTGAAACTACCAGGATAACATTTCAGGATCTCCCATCATAGCATTCAGATTTTCATGCAATTATGCTCTGTACCCACAGCATTCTCTTATTTCTTCCTTTCCACTTGATAAAACTATTTTGTAAAGCAATATGGTCAAACTGTTGGTAGATATAGGTTGCAATGGTAAAAAAACAATTATCTTGTCCTTTGAGTCCAGCCTCTCAAATGGAACATAAACATAAACTTCTGGGTCAGAACCAGAACAATGTGCTTGACATAAAGGTTGAAGTTTCTGAATTCCAGCAATAATTTCATCAGAAACCTTCCTACTGACTGTGTGGAGATATTGAAGCTTAATACTGAAGATTAAAAAGATGAGATCACGTTATTTTAAATATGCGAAGCACCTGCTCCACTTAACGAAATTATGTCATAACCATACATTGACAGAGAAATTCAAAATTCAAGATGCAAGTGTGACCCTTTGGGATGTTTCCTCATCGCTTTCAAAAATCATGGACAACAGGGCCCAACCAGCGCACAAAGTCGTCCACTGCTTCCTGACCGAAGATTAAAAATTAAGTAGCCTATCTTTTTTCTGTGTGTTTATGTGTTTTGTTTATTTTCTTCATTTACTCTGCCTTTTCAAAATGTTGGGTCATAAATAAATTAGTTACTTAAGGAAAAGCTTTGCTTCTTCCCGCTCAACTGTCACATCAGGAAAATAGTAACAAACATTTTCTCCAATATCAGTAGGCTATCATCAACAACACAAATTGGGAATTGAGACGGTATGGGACGCTGAGGGATAGGGAAAGGTTCAGGAAGGGATCCAGTGTCAGAAGATGAAGTAGGATTAAACAACCCCAAGACAAGACCAGGACAAGACAATGGGGAATTCACAGTATCACAAGGATGAACCCAGTCTAGTACACTAGCCCCATTTCAGGCACGGTGCTTAAACGTCTAGCACCATGCCTGGGTGCTAGACGTTCAAGCACTGTACCTTGGATTTCATGTATGGTGCATGGATTTCAGTATACAGTGCATACAGAAAAAACACAGTTTCTGTCATCACAACTGAGCACCGGCTCGGACAGGGCTGAAATTACTACTATGAATTAGAGAAATCAAAGACAATCCTTTATATATCTTTCACAACAAAAAGAAAAGGGCTCTAATGATGATGGAGATGAAAACCTAACAGTACCCTATCTATTTTCCATGTATTTTCCCTATCTATTCCCCAAGAGCCAATATTCTGATTGGCTGCTAGGTAGAAAAAGCTGAGGCACAGGACACTTTGCATGCAAAACCCTTGACTATGTAGAAAAGGAAATGAGGTTTTTCACATCTGTCATCAGCCGAGCCCTTTTGTTTTTGTTTTGAAAAATATATAAAGGATTGTCTTTGATTTCTCTAATTTATGGTAGTAATTTCAGCCCTGTCCGAGCTGGTGCTCAGTTGTCATGACAGAAACTGTGTTTTTGATGTATGCACTGTATACTGAAATCCATGCACCATACATGAAATCCAAGTCACAGTGCTTGAACGTCTAGCACCCAGGCATGGTGCTAGACGTTTGAGCACCGTGCCTGAAAAGGGGCTAGTGTACTAGACTGGATGAACCAACTGGATGTGGACATCCAAACTTGACTTACAAAACTACTATACAAAATCTTTTCTGACAAAAAAAAAGGCAAAAAAGCGTATCTCGATCGATCTCCATTGATCTCCATATGAACGAAACATCTATCGCCTAATGTTTCTCAAGAAACAACTCACTGTAGAATTTATAACCACAGTATTTACACCTCACCCTTTCAGGTGACATAGCATAGCACTCACCAGACTAGGCTAAGTTCTAGTGCTGATTTGCTGGGTTTAGCTAAGTTTAGCTAAGTTGGGTTTAGCTGGGTTCAGACTAGGCTAAGTTCTAGTGCTGATTTGCTGGGTTTAGTCAGGTAAGTTAGTCAGGTGAAAGTAAAACTGGTTGGTATTAAATTAGATTGGTATTAGAAAGAGTTCAGAAATTATTCACAGAATTATCAAAAGAAATTAATTAAGGGAATTAAGCAATCATTTCTTCACTAAGCTTATGCAAATAGGATTGTAGCTTATGAGCATTCAGTTGGTCTGAGACAGGCTAACCAAGAAAAGCTTACGAGCACCCAGTGGGTCTGAGACAGGCTAACAAAGAAAACGAAA
This sequence comes from Branchinecta lynchi, assembly GCA_023053575.1. Lineage (NCBI taxonomy): Eukaryota > Metazoa > Arthropoda > Branchiopoda > Anostraca > Branchinectidae > Branchinecta > Branchinecta lynchi. Next base: position 16,861,400 of record JAKZAP010000011.1, on the reverse strand, counting down.
ACAGTGATTAAATTATTTACTTACTCTGGCAGAACTCCTGAACATCTTTGTCCTTTTCGACAAATTTATATAATGATGTGACTCCTCCATAGTGATGAGTCACAGTTCGCGCACTTTTCAGTTTGAAAGATGGCACGACAAACAAGAAGAAAACGGAATTTTCTTTCATGGAAGGGAGCTAACAAAATGAGTTTAACAGCGGGAGGTAAAGGACTTTTGATTTAGATTCCCGAGATAACAGATACTTATCGGCGTATGATGATAATTATGAGCCTGTTAATGGTAGAAATGTTGCCAACTAGTTCAATAATATTTCTCTAACAGAGTTGTGAAAGTAAGATGTTAATTGCTTTTTTAAAGAAAAAATTCGTCTTTTCTACTTTTGATTGGCTATGACGCTTTATGCAAAACCAACCAATAGAAAGCATAATTCGCTTTTGTAATAAGAGTATGAAGACTTTACGCTGTAATATCTTTTCAAACACCTCTGCGAAAAATGTAATCATACGCTCAAAAACAAGTTAGGATACCTTTTCCAGCCAATTGCAGGTTCACAAACGTTCTCACTTAAGGCGTGTTCTCGACGTTCCCTGAGGTCTCCGCTTAAGGAGTAGCCGCGTTTTTGTTTGTCCCGGGGAACCACTCCCACTATTCTCCCGAGTCCCCACGTGCGGGGAATGCTCTGATTATCATCACCATCATCAAAAAGGACTCCCTTTCATATTCGGAGGGGAATCAGTTTTTGCCAGTGTTTGTGCAATGTAAAATTAATTAAAAAGAATCAGAATAAACAAATCCCAAAATAAAGTGGATCTAGTAATTTGGTCAACTGCACATTTTTTTTTTTTTCGAACAAAATACATTTTAGAAGCATTCTCCGTGTTCTCGTTGTTTTCCTAGGCGGAGTCCGCGTGGAGTGACTCCCTCTATTTCTAGCCGTTCCCTTCGATTCCCCGAGGAGTCCCCGGGGAACCGCGAGAACACACTTTTAGGAAGTCCCGTATCTCACAGTGTTAAGTTATTTCGTTTATGCCCTTTTCTGTTTTCGGAAAAGTTCGATCACTTCGACCGTTTATTACGGTTTTTATGTTTCCCTAAATTATATATAAATAATTTCCTTACTTCGTAGATAAATATTATTTGAGCCCAAGCTGACTTTGAAACAATATCCGTTGTAAACATTGTTTGAATAAATAATTTCCTGTTGAATGACCTTGGTTGTCGACCAAGCTACGCTCTTTTCTTGGCTTTTGCCTCATGAATTTTATCTATTTACCCCAGAACCCAAGAAAACATGGATATCAAAGTGATGTTGTAAAGGTTAAAAGCAAAGCGATTACAAGAACAAGCATCGAGACCAGGGGCACCCCGAATGGGGGGGGGGGGGGGTCCATTCAATTTGTGGAAATAGTCAAACGGATACAGTCAATACAAAAACAAAGTTTTCAATCTTCAAAACTCAAAACAGTCGATTTTTCGTCAAAAATGCATTATTCTTAAAAACTGTCGGTATCTCTGCTAAAACAGTCGGTAAAACGACCAGCCAGTCGGTTATTACCTTCCCCCCTTCCCCGAGATATATTTCTGGTAATGCCTCTGATCGAGACACATAATTTTCCGATTGTAGTTTCCGATTGTAGGGTTTTCCGAAACTGAATTGACGAATACATAGCCTCCGCAAAAAGTTCGAACTTAGGGTTCAAGGTCCATAAACGTTTATTACAGAAACGTTTTTGCAACCTATACTTTGTTCAACGGATCTTAAAACAGTTCTCAAAACAGTTTCTTTTACTTAAACGTTTCACAGAAAATGTTACAAACTAGCTATCAAGCTGAAACTCTTTTTGTAAAAACGTTGAAGTGGCCAGATTTTTTGTTTTTTTTCAAGATACAGACCTTCAATTAAACCGAAAAGGAGTCATTTTGAGCTTTCATGACCATATCGTAGTAGAGGAGAACCAATAGAATTCGGCGACGCAAGTTCGCGAGAAAAAAAGACCAGGGTAACGTTTTTGTTTGAAGAGTTTTCCAGTTGCAAAATCGAACGAAAATAAGTTTCCTTTTCTAGCGTTATATGTATTGCATTGCCTTTACTCTTACAAGTCCCAGCACAGTCCACTATCTTTCAACCTGATCTAACGATGTATGTTCTTTTCTAAAGCTCAGAAAGTAAAGCTGGGCAAACGGAATCCGTGTCATTTGCAACGTATTTCACAAAAAGAGGGGTATTTTACTTTACAGTGTAAGTATGCCTCCACAAACTGGCTAAATTGTATCTTTTACCATGAAGTGACATTAGCCTAACTGTATATATTTTAATGTGATTAGCACAGTGTCTGTCATTGATCGAACTTTTCCGCCTGTTTACTGTGTTTCCCGATGACGAACGAAACAGGAGCAATCGCTACGGAGAGTTTTTAGAAAAGTCAGTACGCCGTCGATAGCCTCCGACACCCCTCTGACCACCCTACAATCCATGATCCCAACTCCCCCGGCAGCAGAAATCCTCCACTTCCAGGACTTCCGTCAGAAGTTCAAAGAGACCCTTCATTACTTCGAGCTGGCAGCTACCAAAGACATATACCAACACTACCTCCCAGCACTGGAAGACTCAACTGACGAAATACTCCAAATAGACCAAATTTGAAATAGAAAATAGACCAAACATGACCATCAGAACGTCCGAAAACGCAACCCAGCAACAAACCGGAGCAAAGAAACCCACATTTTAATAATTTTAAATTTGTATTAGTGTTTTAATTTGAAAGAAAATGTTATCTTATTATACGTATTTCTTTTTATTAAGAACTGCCGTCTCCAACGACGATCGCCTACCTACTCCCACATTGCCGTACGTGATGAAGGTCTTGTAACAATTGTGAACCCGGCCAACATCCCCCTATCGCACGAACAACAGCGATTACTGAGTCTCGGATTATCTTTCGGGCCATCTACCACCCCTTGTCCTAGCAAGATTATCAAGAATTTCGATACGTTCAAAAAGACCCTTATTAGACAAGCATACGACCCTACCCCTACCCCTTGAGCTAATAGGGGACAAACTAAGAACAGCTTATCTAAACTATAGAAGAAATACGAAAAGAAGACAAACGAGCTGAGCAAATTAATCCCGCGCCACCAAACACTAGTTCTAGATGAGCTCCTGGACTCAGTCAAGAGCTTCAGGGACCAACCCCCCCCCCCATGCCCAAACTATCCAAGAGCTACACTGTCAGAAGTTTCATAACAGATCGTGTATAACACTTTCAAGAATATCACCTTTTCACTTAGAAATAAAGTGTTATGACCAATTAAGTGTACACTATTTCGTGCCTAGATCTCCAACAACACCTTCAATTGGTATAATACTAACGGGAACGAAAGAAAACATAACAGATAACATCCTAAAGTGTTATCTGTTGAAACCGCGCATCCTCTGTTGTCGTTATGTAACCTCTGACAGTTTAGCATTTTTACCTATTGAAGGTGTTGTTGGGATCTAGGCACTAAATAGTATAAACATAATTGGTCACAACACTTTATTTCTAATTGAAAAGGTGTTATTCTTGAAAGTATTATGCGCAATCTGTTATGAAACTTCTGACAGGGTACTAGCTCTGCAATGCTTGATATCAAACGCTGACAAAGGCTCCTCGATCGTTCTGTGGACCATCTCCAATTACATCAAAGAATTCGGTAAACAGTTAAGCCATTACTTATCGTAAGCTATCTCCCACCGAAACCAATGATTACTTGCTAGAAACTGCTCCTACCTTTCGAAACCTGCACCTTAATCTCATCATTAAGGGCTGTATACCAGCGAGACTCTTCGAAGCCTTCAACGACCACCTCTCAGAAGAAAAGACGCCCTACCTTTACGGACTACCAAAAATCCACAAAGCTACCAACCCTGACGGTTCTCTAAAAGGGAGACCAATTTTTTCGAATACCAGTTCCTTACAAAAATGTCATCACTTGTATCTCAACACCTCTCTTGAAGCTCATACTTGAAGCAATCAAAGATACACCAGATTTTCTGAAACGATTGAAAGAACTCAATGCCAATGAAGCAGATATACTATTTTCGGCTAACATAGTGAGCCTATATCCTTCAATTCCTACATCCGAAGGAATTTCATTTCTACAAAGTTTTTATGAGAAAAACTGCAACTACCTATCCTATTCACTCAATGTCAAACTCCTCACACCGGAACTCTACGGTAACATTCAGAAAGTAGTCATCAGTAGAATTGTCTTCTCTTTCGAAGCTGCAGCCGAAAGGAACCGGTATGGGTATATCGATTAGCTTTTCAGATTGAATTTACCACCCCAGACGGTTTGGGCTCTCGTAGTGACGTTCGGAGTATGCACTGCTGGCTCGACATGACAAAGTTCACCCCGAAGCAGACAATTTGAATTTCAACAAAAGCGCGCACTTCAAGGATTCCAAAGCCTCGTTTTTGTTGCATGCTGCAGGTCCACTTCTCGGCCGATTCCGGACCGATTCACCGACCAAGTCCGTGCTTCCCTGCAAGATGCTGCAGCGCTGCCGCTTCAACCAAGAAGAAACACAAAATCCAAAACACATATTGTGCAAAAGCAAAGAAGTGCTGCAGCAGCGATGTGGCAGCGCTATTGCAACAAAAACGAGGCTCAGATTGTAAAGTGACTTCTAAAGGAAGCCCGCTACTCTGGGTGACCCGAAAAAAATTTTTTGTTGTCAACTAGTTACCGCTGTAGTTGCTAAATATTTCAAGCATAGAGTTACAAGCACACAAAGGTAGGCTACTACAAATCCGAAAGAAAAAGTTCATTCGGTGAAAGTCGGTCATATGAATAGCGGAGCAACAAAGTACCGCATTTTCACCGGGTCTTCAAGCCTATTTCAGCGAGCGGGTAACTAGAGGAACGTATCCTAGCTCTATTCAATTAAAGTTTCACTGAAAAGCCAACTTATTTGTGTATCATTTAACTACAAGCTGCATAATTTGGCAGGTGTTACGTTTTTTATTTAATTATTTGTTCTAAATTCTACTATGACGCGTAAAATTTGAATCTCAATACTAATGCGGCTTTTCAGTGGCCAGTGATAAGCTCGCGGAAGGTAGCTCATTGCGTGAACCCTTTTTTCCTAAATCGTTTTCGTCAAGCATACAACACAGGTACAAGCGCATAGAGGTACCACAAATCCGACAGGGGAATTCCACTATTTGAAAATCGTTTTTTCGCGAATAGTGGAGCAAGGAAGTAACGCATTTTCACTGGGTCGTCGAGCCTCTTTCACTGAATGGGTAACTAGATTGTCCTATCTCAGCCTTTTTCGGTTAAACTTTGAACTTAAAAGAGGGTGATATCATCAGAGTGTCTTGATCGCACATTCCTAAAAAGAACCTTCAACAGATAATTGGGTCGTAAAATTCTGCAGAATGTAACAGAGTGACAAACGCATTCTGTGTTGGGCTGAAGGAAGCCCCCGAAGACCCAAATGCAACCGGTCCGCAGTGTCCCAGCTCCGAGCCAGTTTACACACACGGCGACAAAACAAATCTAGACATTAGAACGCCTATCACACGCCGGAAAGAAGGGGTGATTCAACCAGATTGCCGGAACTTCCCTATTTCCCCGACCATTTATTTCCCTTGTAGTGCAGCCGGGAAGGCCAACATATTGAATTTCCTCACAGACTGGCGCTTTGCATTCGAAACGTTTCTAATTCTGTCGTTATTTGCCTTCCTAAATTTCAACCACCGGCCGGATCTGTGCACCGCTTGGTCATGATTGTGCTAAACGGTCACAGGATGCAAATGAGTGAAATACTGGAAACGAAGAGATTCAGCCTCTTTCACTTTCTAGAGAGAGTGACGACTTACCCAAAGCTGTCCAGCGCGAGAGCTGACTTGTGGCCATGAAGGCTACAACTTTTCTCTTCCTTTCTTCTGTTGTTCCTATTATTCTGTCATTTCCGCAATAACAAGGTTGAGGTACAAAACAAGAACATAAATAGGGTACACAATACTAAAAATAACCCACACTAAAAAAAAATTTGAATAATTCTGTGTTGTTGTCATTTAGGCTGTTCATTCCTGCAATACCGAAGTGGAGTAAAGCAGAACAACAAAAGAAATACATAAAACAAAAAATAACCGAACTAAACCAACTAGAAAACTACTATAAACACGAAAAGGAAAGTATGGCTTGCGTTTCTTGACTGTAGCAGATAGCAATACTGTTTTTTGTGTGGGGAGGGGGGGGGGGCAAAACCTATTAAGGTTTTGCCATAGGTGCAAACTCAAACCATGGTTTCAGTTTCTTTACTGCATTGCAAATGGCAGTAGCCTAGATCAGACCCTCGCACGAGGTTACGGATTGTCGGCAAAACGTTCCCAATCGAAATGTCCACATCGAAACGGCTCCATGACAAAACGTCTTCATGACAAAATTGCCCCGTGGCGGAACGTCCTCGTGACTAAACGTACCCTGGCAAGACGTCCTCATGACTGAATGTCCTCTCTTGCTAGTGGACCAAAAACCAAAATCTAATAATATTTCTTTTTTCTTGGGGGGGGGGGGGATACCAAGGTTTACATCAGACCCGACATTCTTTCAAAGCGGAATAATTTAAGACCAGAACACAGAAATCGCCTAAGTGGACAAATGATATCAAGGGTCTATACGGGGTTCATGAAACAAGATCTTGAACTTCCCACGGCATTTTTACCCACCGTAACTGCACGTCGCCAAGGAGCATTTGAGCACCTGTTTCCTACCCCATATTGCCCGCCAAAACCTCGACTACCTCGAGCTGTAGCACAAAAAGTTCCGGTTCTTAACCCTGTTTGTGCAAGAACCGATCGCTACAGAAAGAGCTTTGTACCATCTTTTGTTGAAGTTTTGAACAATTGATCAACTATTTCCCTTTAATGTTTTAATTGTCTAGGGTTTTTATTCTGTTTGATCATTTTTTGACGATTGTTTTATTATGTACAACCGCCTTATTAAATGTTTTGTAATTATGATGTACCTGACGAAAACGACAAGTTCGGCAATCCAATGCTGTGAAAGTCTCGTTTTACAATAAAGTATCAGTATCAGTATCAGAACTTATTGGTAGCCTAATAATTACCGGTTATGCATGTTGCTGCTAGAAATGGCCTACTATTCATCAGTAAGCATATTACACTATAGATTTTCTACTATACTATAGATTTTACAATACACTATACTACACTATACGACACTACAGATTTTCTCGGGAAACTGTGCATGAAGCAACTGGTCCCACGTCCGCTATTTCCTGCTTATACAGATCAGTAATACAATAGTTGCATTTTTGCTGATACCATGGTATCTGTTACCACGGTAACTGGATCTGCAATTAGTCGTTTTTGCAGTTATCGTGGTATCTGACACACGGTGCTCTGCAAAAACGACTATTGCCGAAATTGCACTTTTCGAAGTCATCCGAAAAGAAAAACAGATATCCAGTTACATCACTAAGTGCTAAACTTCTTTCTCACCAATCTGACAAAGTTTGATGAAAGTGAGATTACTTTTCAGATACCACGACCAGTTACCACGGTCGGACCGTAGTATCTGAATATCTGATACCACGATAACTGGCCAGATACCACGATAACTGCAAAAATGCATTTTGAACCGTGGTATCAGATACCACGATAACTATAAAAACGACTTTAGACCGTGGTATCAGATACCATTGTATCTGCGAAAACGCAACTAAATACCTCGGTCATGTGACTGAACAACAAGCGAACTTAAAAATCTTGGCGACGTATCGCACGGGGACGTTTTGTCGTGGCGACGTTTCGCCACTGGGACGTTTTATCATGGGGACGTTTTACCATGGGGACGATTGCCACGGGGACTTTTCAACACAGGGACGTTTCGCTGGCGACGTTTTGCGTTTCGCTGGGGGACGTTTTCGTCGGTAAGCCGAGGTTACTGTACGACTTTATCTCCCCCACCCAAGGCTTATTCAAATGTTACCACTGGGCCATGCACAGACTGAAAGACGTTACTCTAGGCTGATCGAGAGCTGAACTGACCCCTCTCGGACACTCTGACGTTGACGAAATTTCACTCTGGTCTGGTTATCACTTTGAAGGTTACTCTCGACAGGAACTTTAAGACAAAATTCATAGTAGTTCCTGTTCAAATATTCCAACGTATCCCTGAGTCCTTTAAAACTATGTAATGTTTTTCAAAAAATACAGACCGATCCCGTGTTTTAGCCGCACGCAGCCCCCCCTAGACTTCCCACGGATAAAAAATTATAAGCAGTATTTCTGACCAATGAAATCCTTGGAAGCAACAAGGGGAACCTGACCCGCTTCAAAAAGACCTAGATATGGAAAATGCAAAAAGTGCTGTTAGGGCTGGATGGAAATGACGTCGGAATTTGAAAACCTTGAAATGAGAATGGATGGACGATCATTGGGGTCAACAGGTCCTTTAAGTGAAGTAAGCCACGGAACAACCCCATCTCTAAGTTTTGAAATCATTTTATTTCATTGTTACGTCGTTGCCAACAGTTCATGCGCTGAGCAGTTTCCGAGAAGAAAGGATACTTCTCTTTAGGCAATCAATGTCTATGGGTATAAGGGCGAACATCTTTATTTCCCAAGTCGTTTCCCGACAACATCCGACTAAGGGGGCGCGAGCGAATGTCTATATTAGCGAAACGAAAGGAACGACTAGAAAAAATATGACTGACACAAAGCGGCTTTTCTTAGAGAAGCCTGGAGGTCGTTTAACGCCTAATGAGGCACTAATAGAGTGAGACGTAAACAAGGCAATTGTGATGCAGACGCAATGAGCTGGTAAAAAAGGAATAAAATAAATCGGGGGATGAATCGGGTGATTCAAGAAATCTGGCATGTGTCGTAACGAAAGAGAATAGGCAAGCAGGAACTGTTTGTTTTCTGAAAAAGAAAGTAAATAAAAGCTCGTGCTTATTGACGAGGGCGGCTAAATCTCGAGGGAATGATTCCTTTCGTTATTCAAAGCCGGCATAAAAGTATGTCGTAATAATATCCTTACGTACAACAAACTTTCCCTTTTTTTCCAAAAGAGGTGCCATGAGTTTTTTCGAGTTTTGTTTTTGTATCTACTAACATTTTTGAAATTATTTTGCCAGTTGTATATATGTACAACTATTCGTGAAGTGACTGATGTATTTATGTTTACAATTCTATACCCACTCTTCAGTTTTGAAGGATTACATATAAATGATAATAATAACAATGGCATAGTTACCACACATCAAGTTTCAAAACTGCGTCACCCAAAGTTTTCATCCACGTTCCGTAGACACTTCCGAAAACTTAATCTTCACTAAATCCGGAAATTCAATTCCTCGCAATCGGCAACCGTAAGCCGTGAGCGCATTTCAGAAACCGAGTAAACATCCTTCTCGAACTTTCCAGATCAAATCCTTCCACGCGACTCCTTCCAGACTTGCATCTTAATCTTTTCTTTGATTTCCAATTAAAAGTTGAACGGCGTCCCAACCATACGGAGTTTGCATTGCTGCACTGTTGCGTCCGCTACCGCTAGTAATTTCTTGGGATTACAATAAGAAAATTAAAACTTTTATATAGACTAACTTTTGGCCGCGTTTAAGGAAAAAGGGGACTCTTTCTTTCGCCGAAGAAGAAGAAGATTTTCAAGGACAAAACCATCCTTTCGCTCGTTTTCATGCTACATCCGGATGCCAATAACGGTCAGAATCCGTTGAAGAACATCTTAACTGACTTTTCTGTTTGTATTCATCTTTCCGTCCTCATGCTTCAACAAGAATTAGACATTAATTCCTCTCTGTCAGAACAATACCCCTTTAGAATGCTCTCTCCGAAAAAAAAGAGTAAACTGCGAAACAGTTGAATCCTTAAAGGACCTGTCTTACCGATAATCTAACGGAACCTACTTCCACAATCACTCCATATATTTTTAAACCCGGAGACCCCAATTTCGTATGGTCCATTCTAACCCCTCTAACAAAACCACGCTGATTTTCTCACTTGCCGTCTTTTGCTACCTTCGATGCGTATCACGCTGTCGACGGTTGTCTGCGGGAGGTCATCAGAAAAAACGGTTATGTAAATTGTTTCCCTGTTTTGCTGTAAGCCAACGGGTCTCGGGAAAGGCTTAAAATAGCAAAAACCGTGAATTATTTGTTGAAAGTTATTTGTTGGAACCACAGCCTAGTTTTAAAGTATCCAAATATTTTAAGATACTGTAAGTTGAAGAGTAAAGAGTGCGAGGGGTCCTTTAAACAAATCTGGTGATGAGGATTGGCTGATACGAACAATGGAAGTTGAAATGGGATGCCATTGATACCAGTATTTATGTTTGAAGTTCATCACAAGACAAACCATCAAGCGTACGTACAAACCAGAGTCAACTAACGAGCAAATTCTGCAGGCTAAATCCTTATTTTGGTGTTCCAAGCTGAGATTTAAGGTAATTAGTCTTTAATTACCTTAATTACCTTAATTCGCACTACGGAGCGAATTAAGATCAATCGTGATCTGTTGAATCGCTCCGTCATTGATGATGTGATGATTTATTAGGCATCAGATGCATCCCAGTTGTATTTCCAAGGCACATCATTCCACTCTTCATCTAGCAACTTTTTGAAAGCTTCCTCATTGGGTGCTGATACGGTGTCGTCGGTCAGGCTGTTCCATGTGTTGACAACTCGACACGAGAAGAACTGTTGTCGTTGTCGGGTTCTGACAGAAGGCTTAAACAGCTTTTTAGAGTGTCCCCTTCTATCTGCGCCAACGCTCTGGACAATGGGCATACAGATTGGGGGTTGTTCTTGAGAGGTCAGCTTATATGTCATAAGCATGTCAGCTCGCCGTCGTCGAAAAACAAGTGTAGTTAGTTTCAGCTCCTTCAGACGTTGTTCATAGGATTTATCTTTCATGTTTGTTATTGTCCTTGTGGCTCTCCTTTGCACTCCTTCTAGGAGCTTTACGTCACCCTTAAACCCTGGTGATGCTAAGCACATTCCAAAATCAACCACTGGTCTGACAAGGGCCTTATACAACTTCAGGAACACGTGAGGAGATCTACTGGATATGGTTCTTTTAAGGAGGCCAAGGACAGAGTTTGCATGAGAGACAGTCTTTTTGTTGTTAGCATGGAACTTCAGCTGATGATCAACAATAATCCCAAGATCTCTTTCTTCATCGACAGCCTGCAGTTCTTTGATGCTGTTTGTGGCTCTGTCTAGCATGGTATACTTGGTGCGCACGTTTGCCTTGCCAAAGTGTATAACACTGCATTTTTCAATGTTGAAGGACATATGCCATGTTGTTGCCCAGTCTTGGATGCGATTGAGATCTGCCTGAAGTGACTCGTTCTTAACTGCACCAAACAGCTTTGAATCATCAGCAAATAGAGTTAGACGATTGCTTGCCAGTCCAAATATATCGTTTATAAAGATATTGAACAGGGTAGGTCCCAGGACACTACCCTGTGGGACACCACTGATAACTTCACAGCTGTTTGAGTAGACTGTTTCTCCTTCTGTAGTGAACAACCTCACTCTCTGTGTCCTCCCAGTCAAAAAAGCTGATATCCAGTCCACAAGGTCTTCGTTAATCCCACATGCAATTAGTTTTTGTTTCAGGTGCGGATGGGGAACTTTGTCGAAAGCTTTGGCTAAGTCAAGAAGAAGGACATCCACAGGTAACCCTTGATCAACCAGGTCTGTTATTGCATCGTATGTCTCCAGCAAGTTTGTTTCTACTGATTTTCCTGGCTGGAAACCATGCTGACTGGGTGATAGTATTCCGTTAATTTTGAGATGTTGAATAATAGAGTCATTTACCACCCTTTCCAAGACTTTGGCTATAGCTGAAGTGATGCTAATGGGACGGTAGTTCTCTGCTTTCATCTTACTTCCCTTTTTGAACAAGGGGGTGACAAATGCTGTTCTCCAATCTGATGGTACTTGCTTTGTATCCAGGGAAACTCTGAAGATTTGGGTCAGTGGTTCAGTAATTATTTCAGCAGTTTCTTTGAGAAGACGGGGATGCAAGTTATCTGGTCCGGCTGACTTGTTGACATCCAGTGATTTGAGTCTCTTGAGTATATTGAGGCCATCGATCTCAATTTGGTGCATTGAGTGGTGAACTGGTCTGGGATTGGTTGTAGGTAGTTCCACATCTGACACGTTACTGAACACAGACAAAAATTGGCGATTGAGCTCGTCAGCTATTTCCTTGACATCCGTAAGTTCAGCTCCTGAGGCTGTTGTTAGCTTGGAGATAGATCGCCGACCAGGGTTTTTAGTGGAGACGTATTGCCAAAACTTCTTTGGATTATGCTTGCTTTCTTTGGCTAATACAGCTTCATGATCCTGGTAAAGTTTCCTAGTCAGCTTTCGCAATTTGTCCCTAGCTCTTTTGAATTTCTCATGTTGATCTGAACTATCTGTTCGCTTGTATTTTTGCCATGATCTTTTTTTCTTGTTCAACTGCTTCTTGATTTCTCGAGTCATGTACGGAAGAGTCTTTGGCTTTCGTTTATAGGAAACAGTTGTGTTATTCTCTTGGATTCTAAGCAGTGTTGCCTTAAACTTTTCCCATTGTTCTTCTGCAGTTCCTTGTAGCATCTCGTTCCAATTCACCAGTTCAAGATCCCTTCTGATAGACTTGTAATCTCTAAAAACTCTTTTGACCAGTCTATTAGTTACAGTCTTCAGGCGGAGCTGGATTTCAATGGCTATGTGGTCACTTTTGCCAATAGGGGGTAGGTACTCTACATTTTCAAGAAGTTCCTTGTCATTTACAAAAACAAGGTCAAGCAAAGTTGGGTTTTGGGATGGTCTGTATCGGGTAGGTTTATCAACAGCTTGGTACAGGCAGAGTTCGTGTACGCAGTCTAAGAACGGTTGTTGTGTTACACCCTCTCCTTGCCCTTGGTATGCAAAGCCTTCTTTCCATGATAGTTGAGGGAAATTGAAATCTCCAGCTATAAGCAGGTTACACAAACTATTCAGAAAAATCTCGAGTCTGACTCGACATACCGACCGAACTATGTCGCTTCCAGTGTTATCCTAACCAAGATCCACCCATGAGATGTCTGCTTATTTTAACGTCGCCTTACAGTGAATGATTGCCGAAGAAAACACCAAGAAAACCATACCAGGTCACTTTTACTTAAATATATTGCCGAAAATACTGATTTCACCCCCAGATTATAATGCCAGCCTTATTTTGAAATATATGCTCTTAATTTCCTTCTCTTCGTTCTTTCAAATTTTCATCTTTTCTAACAGTCGCCCCGCAGATGGCGTTCAAACTAAAAAGCATACCCCAATGGAAGAAGAAGCATATTTAAAATTAAACAAACATGTATGATAGGCTAGAACGTTTGTGCCAGAAAGAAAGCTTAAGCTGTTGGTTTGTCATTTCTCCTTTTCATTTGACTGTTTTATAAGCAAGAAACAAAACCATGGTAGTGAAACAGTCAGAGAAATGGCCAATTAAGTACACCTTTACTCCTACTGTAGGCAAATTGGTTCCCACAACGGAACAAATATCCACCACCAGCGGCGTTGGGCATTGGGGGGGGGGCGTCCCCCCTCCTACCCCCCCCAGTCTTGACGCCCTTGTCCACCACAGCCATTCATTTGACCAAGAAGGTACAAAACTGTGTCCATCAGGCATGTCTCCATCCGCTTGTCATTTACGTAATAGGCTAAACTAAAGCAATACTGATTAGAAGACGTCCCAACATCTACCGGTCGGTCAGTCGCTCACCCGTGAACGAAATTGATTCCGATCCCCATCCCTCGCGCGTACGCCGTTTCGACCGAGGGAAATGAAATTAAAACGGGCAATTAACAAAGTTCGTTAATGAGTTCCACCATCAGAAGCAAAATACTGCCGAACGAATAATCAAAGCAGTTATGACGTAATAAAAACAAAGCGAGGGGGTCACTGCCAAGGGAAATTATTAGCCAGCGGCAATTTTGAAATGGTGATTTAAAAAAAAATGAATAATAAAATGTGGAAGGTAAAGAGAAGCGGCTATTTTCACAGGAATAATTTGTTTTGCGGGGGGGGGGGGGGGGGGGGTCAAGCTGTCCCGCTTGGACTCGGATGTCTGGACACTAGAAAACATGCTAGTACCCAAAATTTATCACTATTATTTATTTAGGCTATTTATCACGGGATCGACTAAAAAGAGGCACGACAAGGCACGGTATGGCACAAGAGGCACGAGTAATAAAAAGTAATTAGCAAGTAGAAGTAGACAAGTAAGTAAGGTACTGTAACGTGCCTCTTTTTAGTACTCGTGCCTCCTACACTATGTCCTACCGTGCCGTGCCTCTTTTTAGTCGATCCCATTTATTATTCGCCCTCAATGTCAGAAGCAAAAAAGACGGAGGATAAAAAAAAAAAAAAAATGAGAAAGAGTAGGCTAGACTTGGATGACTAAATTTATACACAATAACAGGCCCGTATCCAGGAATTTATTTCGGGGGGGGGGGGCCTACGGGAAAAAAAAGTACAAAAAATATATAGATCAGAGGGAAAAGCCTACAAAAATTATTATTTGTGTATGTTTCGGGGGGGGGGGGGGGTCAGCCCCCTAACCCCCCCCCCCGCCATGGATACGGCCTTGCACAATAATAACGTCCACAACGGAAGAGTCATCACACTTTAAGAGTGTGGATTTCTTTTTCACTCCGAACGAAGTCGCATACATTTAAATTTTATGCCCGTTAACTGCAAAGTTAAATCACGAAGGAAATGAAAATCAGAAAAGACAACATATGAGAGAAAAAAACACATATAATCAAAACAGAACATCTACCCGAGCTGCCTACATTGTGAAGAAATCTCCATAAACAATACAGGTTGACGGGAACTCGCATATAGATTCCTCATGACTAACTTGACTCGGTCAACACCACCCTGTCAGGAAAAAACAATAAAACTCACCGTGCACACGGTTAAAGTACGCAGACGCGCGGCCTAGACCTACCCCTACTCGTCTTACCTTAATTAGGATAGATTAATGCGCCCATTGAATTTTAATTCGAACTTCGGAGCGATTAAGGCGAGGGGTTGCTCTCTCTCCGCCACCGGTGTACACCTCGACACGGCACCGACACGGCACCGGCACGGCACCGGCACGGCACCGGCACGGCACCGCGGCACCGTGACGGCACCGGCACGGCAAAGGCACGGCAACGGCGCAACACCGCGGCACCAGCTCGGCACCGCACGGCCCCGGCACGGCACCGCACGGCACCGGCACGGCACCGCACGGCACCGGCACGGCACCGCGCGGCACCGACGCGCCTCTAGCACGATACGCCGGCCACGGACAAATTTTCTGCAGATTACTCTTTTTCTTCTTCTTTACTCCGTTTTGTTCTTAAGTGAAAAAATACGGGTAATAAATACTTTACGTACTTACTACTTACTTACTTACACCTTCTTCTTGTAACAGTTGGAAACGGGGTTTGTCCAATAGAGATACATTCAGGCGTAGAGCAACAGTCCTATTCTGCCGGATTCTACTACCAGATTTCCATCCACGAATTCTACATCAAACTAGACAAGAAATCAGTCAGGAAGCTGACGAAAATGCCGAAAACCCGGGCAGGGATATCCAATAAGTTTGTCCAGAGCCCCTGAGTGTTAAGAGGCTCGATTGTACCCTAGTCAACCTGAAGATTCTTCTTATTCTTCCTAATAATTTTTCTTCGAAAGAACAGAAACCAATACACGAGACAAAATTTCTAGAAGAAATCAATGTGACACTCAACAATCCACGCAGAAATGAAACTGAATGAAGAAATGACAAAATATATTCCAGGACTCCGCAAGGACCGGACTGGTCACTACTGATAACACAGGACATCCCCCAGGGGCGCTTCACGAAATGCAGCAATTCTAAGATGAATTTTGTATTTTGAAATGGAATGAGAGTGAAGAGGGAGATAAGCTGTCCGAGTTCAAGTCGCTTGGATTCATATCCGGCAAATACGGAGTATACCAATTTCAGGAAAATTAAAACCGTGGAAAGTGGTTAATACCCATACTCAAGTTCTTAAGCCCTCGGAAAATGCCGAATATATCTTTCATTCATTCGTTCACTACTTTACCTTTTCTTTTGGAAAGTTCTAACACCAACCATTGTTATTCGGAATTAAAAAAAAAAAAAATAATTGACCCTTTATGACAACGAGTCAGTCAATCCCACCCGCTCATATCAGTGGGTCAGACTGCATGCACTTCGATCAGTGGAGAGGCATTTTCTTCATAAAAATATGGCTGATTATTATGTAGAACCGACAGAAAAACCGCAAAACGAGTTATCGAAAGGAATAGATACTGACAAATATTTAGGTGTAAATTTTACTTTTTACCCATACCAGCCAAATACGTTCTTATTGTATGATTTACTTGTTAAGATCTATTTTGACTTTGCCCATAGAGGGTTTTAGAACCTTTGACGCTCGTACAGTAAGAAATCCCAATTTTTCCATGCGGAATTGATTATGGTGCAGAAAATCCCGGCAGGAATTCCAGTCCACGACCACCTGACCCTGATCGACTGTTCACGGTGTTAGCAGAAATTCCGTAAGGCAAACTCATTCGCGGAAGATTTAAAAGTTCGGAAACGGTGTCGGTAATTTTCAGCGGAGATAAATCAGCAATTAAGAGCAACTTCGACTACGCCACCAAAGTTCAAACCCCTGCTGATTTCGCCACGACCGACTCTCTCGAGTGCTTGGTACACACCGAGGCCACTCCGGAATGAATTCCCGGCCGCCAATTTATTCCCGGCACACGGTTGACTAAAGCAAATTTGATTCTCGACCATTGGTCAACTTGCTTAGCATTCCCTTCATGGCGGGAGAACATGGCAATCTTTTTTCTGAATAATTCGATTAGGCTATTTCTTACTATGCGACCGCAGTGGGGAGAAGAAACAAAATGCGGTAAGTTTGTTAGGCTCATCATTTGACGAGAGTGTGTTATTCCCAAGGTGTGGCGACAGGGATGTGCCGTCCGGCATACAGAGAAAAAACAGATCACCCTACGAGCGGGAAACCGCAAGGAAGCATACTTTTCGACTCAGAAAGAACGAGTAAGCTCGCGAGTACGCGGACTTTCCGTAGGATGCTTAAAGCACAACTCTTACTAGAAATGATCTTTTGCGTATGAAAGGGATCAGAAAAAAAGTTTTCAAAAAATACCATTAGTTGCGTTTTTGCAGATACCAGGGTTTCTGTTACCACGGTAACTGGATCTGCACTTAATCGTTTTTGCAGTTAGCGTGGTATCTGATATACGGTTGCTCTGCAAAAACGACAATTGTCGAAATTGTGCTTTTCGAAGTCATCCCAAAAGAAAAACAGATATTCAGTCACATCACTAAGTGCCAAACTTCTTTCTCACCAATCTGACAAAGTTTGATGAAAGTGAGATGACTTTTCAGATACCAAGACCAGTTACCACGGTTGGACCATGGTATCTGATATCAGATACCACGATAACTTGCTAGATACCACGATAACTGCAAAGACGACTTCAGACCGTGGTATCAGATACAATGGTATCTGCAAAACGCAACCATTACTTTCCACCTGAAATTAGCGATTTTCTTGTTACCGCTTGTCGAGATCGTCCAGCCTTCCTGCTCTCGGACGCGGCGGGTGGGATCAAACCGTTTGAAAGCTGAACGCGCCGTGGTTAAAAAGTTGGAAAACCAAGTAAATAAAAGAAGTAAAACACAGAAGATTCTCATATCCTTATGTTTTGAAAGAGTTGTCAGCGGATATTAAGACTACGGAAAACTTTGCTTTGTGTGACGGGCAAACTCGGCATAAAATTCGTAGGCACAAAAGGAAACAATGGAGAAAGGCGGGGATTTTAGAAGCTTGTAATTCCACAAGGGACCTAGGTATATCATAAAAGGAAGAAGAAGGAAGAGGGCTCCTTTAAAGAATTTGACTCATGCGGGCGAAGAAGCTGGGAGACACAATTATCTTTATATTTTTACGAACGCACTGATACCTTTGTTTTCTTAAAAACCCTCACGGTAGCCAATGTTATACGCAAATTACTGGAATACAATTGACTCTTCAATGTAAAGTGCCCATTGCTCATTAATTATTCAGTGATCTCCCGTCAGAGGTTGAAAGGGGTACTAAACCTTCGCGAAGATCGAGTGGCGAGTAAGAGGATTAATACATAAGTATATTAAGAGACGTACCCTGTGAACATGTCGGAAGGACATAAATATGTAGGAAGAAGAAATTATCGGCCAATCCGACATGTTTTTTGTCTCGGAAGCTGAATACTATTTAGCTAATTTCAGAGAATCTTCAAGAAATCACTATAACGAATTTAGTATAATTTACAGTATTAGTTTATTGTGATCCAGTCCTTTCTTCACTGGACTTGTGGCAATAAACAAGAGCAAGAGCTGCGAGCTCATATGGCACTTGTTACGATCGGTGGTACAAGAAAGTAGATACAAGAAAGTAGGACAAGTGGTACAAGAAAGTAGATTTCTGCACTCCTTATATCTTGTTTTGTTCCGATGTTTATCACATTCTGCGAAAAAAAGACACTAAAGCTTTGAAGACGTGTTACTATAATCATTGTATATTTTTGATGTACCTTCCTCGTTCCTGCCGCAACCACAAATTAGTTCAGAATTTCGGCGTCCAAGATGTGATTCGTTCACTCGAGAAAACGTCAGCGTCACTACTATCTACATCTCGCCATCCTGGTCTTCGAGTACATGATGTTTTTCATGAATTTTTCAGGCCCAGTTAGTAATTATGTCTAACTTTTGTGTGTTTATACTGTTATTTTATCTTGTGTTATTTCGCGTTATTCCCTTTACTCCGCTACCACATTCTGTATTTGGCGGGTTATAAATAAAATTTATATATATATATATATAAGAACGTCACAAAAAACCCCGCCATCCAAAAATGCGGTTCGGACCTACAAATAGGATATCTAGTTTCACTCAAGTCTGAGGATTTCCGACATCGCCTCGGATCATCTAGGGCAAATGACTTTTCTACCTTCCAAGTTTCAACCCAATAGATTCACTCGTTAGGTCCCCAGGCGTGCCACACGATTTCCGATACCCCCTCCCAACTCACTCTACCGCGGCCGAATCTGATTGGCACTCCTAAATGGATCATCTGAAGCATATTCTCTTACCACCTATCTTTCACACGAATCTGAGCATTTTCAGGTATCTAACGGTAACTCGCCCCACCCCACCGTGATCGGATCCGGTTCGAGCCCTAAAATATAGCACCTATACAGGACATTTGATCTCTCTATATTCCAAGTTTCATTCAGATTACTCAACTAGTTTGACCCTTATGCGAGCCACAACATTTCCGGGACTCATCTTCCAGCGGCTGAATACGACTTGGAAACATAAAGGTCGCATCTCTGACTTCTCCTCTTCCCGTTCAACAAGTTTGACTGGAATCGGAGCATAGCCTATCTGCAAATTTCCCGTTCCCGCTCCACACACACCCCTACCTTGGCTAGATCCGGCCCGGACGCCAAATAACAAATCAATGTCGCATAAAATCGGCACTATCGAACTAGCATCCCAATCTGTCCATCCGTTTGGTTTTTGTGCATGTCAAAAGTCGCGCCCCAATACCTCGACTCTAAGCTTTTCCCGAAATTTCCGGTGCCCCCCTCTAATCCCCCTGGATCCGATCAGGACTTGGTACGGAACATCTGAGACGATAGCTCTTTCAATTACGATCACCCGTTTCAAGTAATGCATGCCGCTGGATTCCCGGTTCCCCTTCCCTCCGCTGCCCACATGATGGTCAAATCGGGGAAACAACAATTCTTAAGTCAGTATGTGCGGGTCCCTGATACGCCTTCGTTTCTTCGTCCTATCACATCAGGAAGTACCGAACTCGCGGGATCACCAGAATTCCAGACCCCCCAACCAACTCTTCCACAGTGCCCGAATCTGGTCCTGTTATGTCAACGATGTATCTAGGACGTGTGCTTTTTCTTCCCGCCAAGTTTAATCCCGATCCCTACACTCTAAGCGTTTCCCAAGATTTCCCGTTCCCCCTCCAGCTCCTCCCAAAGTCACCGGATCCGGTCCAGATTTGAACTGGGACGTCTGAGACTCGGGGTCTTTCCAAACATCCAGTTTCATTGAGATCCGATCAGCCGTTCACAAGTTATAAATACCTCCATACTCTGGATTCCTCCTCCCTCTACTCCCCCCACGGTTCTCGGATCGGGGAAGTGACTATTTCCAACTTAATCTTTTGGGGTCCCTGATATGCCTGCCAAGTTTCACCGTCCTAGCTTATCTGGACGTGCCCAAACTAGTAAAACCCGGATCCCGACAGACGGACAGAAACTGTGATCGCTATTTTGCACTTGGCCGAAGGGCCACAAAAAAAACAGAAAACAAGAGCTACTTGTTGAGAGTAGGTGGTAGAAGAAAGTAGACGAGAATGTCAAAAAAAAAACCCTTCGACCCCCCTAGGATGGGACTAGAAATAAGGTATCTAATTTCACGCGAGCCTGAGCATTTCCCGTCATTGCCTCGGATAATCTTGGGCAAATGATTCACTATACTAGTTTGATTCCTAGGAGAGCCGTACTATTGCCGGTATGCGCCTCGCCCTCAAACATCCGTACCAGGGCCATCTTTACAGATTATCTAAGGCATCTTCTCGAGATATAAATACCTCCATATTCTGGATTCCTCCTCCCACGAGGGTCGGATCGGGGAAGTGACTATTTCCAACTTAATCATTTGGGATCCCTGTTACGCCTACCAAGCTTCATCGTCCTAGCTTATGTGGAAGTGCCCAAACTAGCAAAACCCGGACCGACAGAAATTGCGATCGCTATATGGCACTTGGCCGAAGGGCAAGTGCCAAAAAAATACCAACGCAAATCGATAAAGCAATTAATTAGTTTGATTCCTCTGTACATTTTCCATATACCTACTTGATCGTCAAATTCTGATCAGCCTCAAGACGGTTCAAGACGTTACAAATGCTGGAACTCCTTTAATCCATCGACTATTTTTTATGCCACTTGCAGCCTCTGGCTCAAGTGCCATATACCGATCACAATTCCGTCTGTCGGTCGGTCCTTTTTTTTTTGTCACACTTTTTCGAGTTAGGGTACTTCCAGATGTTCTAGGACAATGAAACTTGGCAGGCATATAAGGGACCCGACCAAACTAACCTGGAAATAACCAGTTTCCCGATCCAACCATATGCGGGGGTGTGGAGCAGTATTGCCAGGTTTCCGGGATCCGAAAGCACTTTAGTTGACCCGGAAAGCCCTTTCGGGTGCCAAAAATCACTACACATTTTTTTGTTCATGATTCTTGAATAAACATAAGACGTGGGGAATTCGCGATTGAATTTTATAAACTGCTGATATGACAAAGTGCAGTATTTGAGTAGCACATTGAAATTCAGGATTTCTGGGGCAATGATAGGGTTGTCTGGTTTAGCCTATCTATTTGGTTTGTAGAAACTCGGTCAGGATACTGAATCTCCCAACTTGTATGCGAAAGGATCACAAACTGAAATATATTGAATACCACCGAAAATCACATATTGGGTTGAACCTGAGCTGTCCAGTTACTGCAACTGACATAAAGAGTACTTCTAGCTTTTGAATCGAGAAGAATAGGATAAAAGGTGGTAAAACGAGTGATGTTTTCATCAATTGTGTTTTGAGTGATGGCTTGTCATCAACTGTGATTGAGGGTCTGAGTCAATGGGCCATTTATGGCCTGAGTTTTGGCAATACTTTCTGGCCTATCCCATACGACAATAATGTACTGTTTTCGTGTTTTTTTCAAACTGTCCAGATGCAAAAGCTTCACCTTATATGCTGATTAGGTGTAAATTTCCATGCAACTTTTGAGACTAATGTTTAGGGTTTTTTTAAATTTAGGATCCTGTAGCTTTAGCCTACATCTTATTTTGAAAAAGGGAAAAATTTGATTCACAAAAATCCATGGACCAGCCAGCAAGATCGCCTGCGTTGCGTGGATAAAATCATTTGCAAGACACTCTTGAAGTGATGACTTCTCGACTTTTCTCTTGTAAACGATAAATTACTTATCCTTGTTTAAAGCTGCTCCATTGTACAATTTGATGTGTACAGGAGTCCGACCTGGTTAAGACTTTCTATTAATCGGACGTAGGCTATTTATCTTGAAAATACGATCTAGCTCATTTAGATTCCTTGTTATGACGGATAAATGTCTCACTTCCAGAAGATCACATACGCACGTATAGTGCTCCTGTCTTTTCTATATTCAAATAAATTCTGTAATGCTGGCATAGTCGAAAATCACTACGTAATGCTAAATTTGACCAGAAAAATCATTACCGCACTTTCGGTCCTCGAAATCACTACGTTTGGTGTTTGATCACTACACCTGGCAACACTGGTGTGGAGGGCGGTGGAAACTTGAAAATTGAGGGCAGTTTGTCACACTTTTTCGAGTTAGGGTACATCCAGATGTGCTAGGACCATGAAACTTGGCAGGCATATCAGGGACCCGACCTAAGTATCTTAGAAATAATCAGTTTCCCGATTCAACCATATGCGGGGGTGTGGAGGGCTGGGGAATCCGGGAAATTGAGTAGCGTGTAACTTTAGAACGGGTGATCGGATTGAAATGAAACTTAATAACTGAATAGATTATCTATCTCTGGTGTCCCGTTTAAGGTCTTGACCGGATTCGATGGCTAGGGGGGAGTTGGGGGGGATCGGAAAATTCAAGAAACGGTTAGAACGGAGGGATTGGAATGAAACTTGCTGGGAAGCAAGCATCTGCTCTAGATAAATCGTTAGACAACTGTACAGGATCCGGACACTTCGGGGGGGGGGGAGGGGTTTTTCCGTAGCTCCGGTAATGTCGGTTTTGGGGATTTTCACGACAGAACTTGGCAGGCATATCAGGGACCCGATCAAACTGACTTGAAAATTAAAATTTCGTCGACCTGATAATCGTGGGGGGAGGGGAATCCAGAATACTGCGAGTCATGCATAACTTTGGAACGGGTGATCGGATTCGAGTGAAATTTAATAATTGAACAGAGGACATTTCTCTGGTGATCTTTATCATATACGGACCGGATCCGACAACTATTGGGAGGGGGGGAATACGTGACCCGATTAGACTGGAGAGATCGGAATGGAACTTTGTGGGAATAACAAACAGATCCTCCGGATAAGTCATTTACAGAACCGGATTGGTTCCGGTTCCAGTTCGGTTACATGAACCACGTATCTAGGACTTGTGCTTATTGTTCTTTCGACCAAAGTTTCATCCCGATCTCTCTACTCTAAGCGTTTTCGAAGATAAATTTTCTTTGAGCCCAAGCTGACTTTGAAACATTTATTCCAACAATATTTTCAACGGATACGTCTGCTACGATTCTTCAGATTTCCGGTTTTCCCCTCCAACTCCCCCCAATGTCACCCCAGTCTGGATTTAAAATGGGACGTCTGAGACACGAGGTCTTCCATATATCAAGTTTCATTAAAGGATACCTGAACAATGAAACCATACTTGAACACACCACTGAGAATGCCTTTACAGACATGGCCACTGAGAGCGTTCTTCTCCTGAGCTTGACGTTTTCACTATAAGGATGTTCGTTTCTGGAGGTTTGCACATGCAGACTCCAAGACAAAAAGCGCAATTCATTCAAATCTCGTACAGCGCTGGCAGGATCGTATTGGAATTTCTTCTAGATATACGTTTGGGCTTAACTGATTAAAAAATATTCCAGAAGAAGGGTTGGTTGGAGATATTTGTTCATTTCTAAAATGGTTCGGCACTCAAATAAGGACACATGCAAAATGGAGCAAAAATCACAGCTTGGAAACACTATTTCGTATTTGGATTGGGTTTTCTGTAGGCAATGTTAACGGAAGTCATAGATAGGGATGATACTTGGTACTGTTCATTCAGGTGTCCTTCAAGATCAGATCACCCGTGCGTCAGTTAAAAATACCTCATTTTACCTATTTTTTCGATTCCTCCTCCCTCCACTCCCGCCCAGATGGTTGGATCAGGGAAGAAACTATTTGTTATTTAATCTGGTCCGGTCCCTGATATGCCTGCCAAGTTTCATCGTCCTACCTTATCTGGAAGTGCCCGCACTAGCAAAACCGGGACAGACAGACCGACTGACGGACAAAACTGCGATCGCTATATGGCACTTGGCCGAAGGGCAAGTGCCATAAAAACTAAGAAGACGAAAATCAACATTACTAAAATCAATAGACCAAAGTTTTCTCTGATATTGGGGCTATTTCGTCTCAAGAAACAAGACCAAAGGTTTCGATGGGATCCCAAAAATTCAATATCTGATCCAGACAACTGGGTCTTGTCTTAGCCAGATCCAGTCTTCGCCAGACTCCTTGAACATTTTTACAATTAAAATTCAGAAAAAGATTAAGGCCAAATAGCTAATCACCTGAGAAAACCAAGTTCAGATTTGGATTCAGCATGTGTGTTTACCCCTTTAAGTCATATCTGTTTTGACGAAAACTTCCTGCCACTTCTGCCAATTTCCCGGTTCCGGCCGAACTCCAGGACTACTTGTCCGGCGAAAAAAGAAAGCTCAAAGACGAAATCAGGGTATCTTCTTTCCCCAGTAATGAACATCTAATCAACTTCAAATAGAAATTTAGCTTATAAAAAATTTTCCGATTCCAGCCGGATTCCGGTCGAACTATATGTCCGGGTAAAATACGATTGTCACACAGGGACTCAGCATATCTTCTTACCCCTAAATCGCTTATCTAATCAACTAGAAATAAAACTTTGACTTCCACCAGTTTTCCGGTTTTGGCCGGATTCCGGACGAACTACATGTCCGGGTAGAAACTTGTTTTCACATAAGTGTTCAGCATGTCTTCTTGCCCTAAATCGAACATCTAATCAACTCCAAATAAAACTTTTAATTTTGACAAACTTTCCGGTTTGGGCCGGATTCCGGTCGAAGTGTCCGTCAAGAGAATAGTTTTCACCATCGTCTTCAGCATGTCTCCCTACCTCTAAATCGAACATTTAATCAACTTCAAATAAAACTTTTACTTTCAACAAACTTTCCGGTTTGGGCCGGATTCCGGGCGAAATACTTGTCCATCGAGAAAATAGTTTTCACCATCGTCTTCAGCATGTCTTCCTACCCCTAAATCGAACATCTAATCAATTTCAAATAAAACTTTTACTTTCAACAAACTTTCCGGTTTGGGCCGGATTCCGGGCGAAATACTTGTCCGTCGAGAAAATAATTTTCACCATCGTCTTCAGCATGTCTTCCTACCCCTAAATCGAACATCTAATCAACTTCAAATAAAACTTTTACTTTCAACAAACTTTCCGGTTTTGGCCGGATTCCGGGCGAACTACTTGTCCGATGACAAAATGGTTTTCACCATCGTGTTCAGCATGTCTTCTTACCTCATAATCGACTGTCACATTAGCTGTTTCAAAATATTTTGTTTGTCCCTTAATTTGAATCCCCTCCCCCACCCCTAAATGTAGAGCTACAAAGCCCATCTACGAACTTGACTGGTCCGACGACCCAACGAACCCTCACACCAAGTTTCATCAAAATATCTCATTCCCTTCGAGAGTTATCGTGCTTACAGACGGACGGACAGACGGACGGACAGACGGACAACTTTTGCGATGTCATAGGTATCCCTCCACTTACGTTTTGGGATCCCAAAAATCCCAGTTCTCGAAGAATTCATCCTTTTACAATGTAAAAGTTTAATGGATGGTCAACACCGAGGGGTGTTTCCGTTTTTGACAATTCAAAATAGATATGTCAGCTACATTTTATTAAGAGCTATATTTCGACCCTTCTTGGCAAGGGTCCTCTTCACGCTCAAGCCGCTGACGTATCTATTTTGCATTGTCAAATATGATTCACATTCAGATTGGGATCAAGGAATATTTTTGGTTATTTACGCCTCAAGAGAAAAATAAGTTCTCACAGATTTCCCCCTCTTAAGATAGGAAATTTGATTGGTGGTCAACACTGTATGACCTAAAAACTAAGAATACGAAAAATGACTAAAATCGCTAGACCAAGGTTCCTCTGATAATGCGGCTATTTCCGTCTGAAGAAAAAATCCCGGTTCTCAAAGATTCCATCCTTTTAAGATGGAAATTTTCTTTTGTTTCATCCCTTGACTTTTCTTCCCGCTACTCCCCGTTCCGCAAAGTTTTCAGCATATAAAACTTTTAATTGTTTTTCGGAGGAAGGCTAGGGCTTTTGCTCCCAGGATACGAAATTACTCGCAAAAAAAGGAAATTCCTTTTCCTCCAACGATCCAGCTTACATAAAATATAGGAAGTCAAAAGGGTGGAAGTCAAGATCGGAATAAAGCAAAGATCCATGGTTTCTCAATAATCACTCGCGATAAAGACGGCATGTCACTGCATTCTTCTACCTCACTCAGTTTCTTCCTGTCCCGGTAGGTGACTCCTCTGAGGGCGTGGGAGAGCACCACATGTTTGAGTGATGCATGCGAGGTGAGCACCATCAGGAAGAATATTGAAAATGTAAAACCAGTCCCACCTTAAGGGAGTTTGCAATAGTCCGGAATCGATTGCAATTAGTCTGGAATCCGGTTGTACCCGCATTTCAATGTTTTATTTAATGTTGATTAGATGTTCTTATAGGGATAAGGAGATACGTTGGATTCGTTTCTGAATTTTCTTTTTTTGCTGGACTAGTAGTTCGCTCGGAATTCGGGCGAAACCGCAAATTTGCCAGAAGTAAAGCAGGAAGTTTCGGTCAGTATCGTCAAAATAGATATGGCCTATAGAGGTATACATTGTTAGATAGATGGAATATCTAAACTCGGTTTTCTTTGACGATTAGCCTGGAGAAGACAAGACCCAATTGTCTGGATCAAATCTTAGATTTTTGGGATCCCATCGACACCTTTGGTCTTGTTACAGTAAGTAGGCTGGAATACGATCAGCGAGTATTCTCGGAGCATGCGAGGAAAAATTTCGCGGAGCCGATAGTTGCGTTTTTGCAGATACCATGGTATCCGTTACCACGGTAACTGGATCTGCAATTAGTCGTTTTTGCAGTTAACGTGGTATCTGATATACGGTTGCTCTGCAAAAACGACAATTGCCGAAATTGCGCTTTTGGAAGTCATCCCAAAAGAACAAGCCCAAAGGTTTCGATGGGATCCCAAAAATTTAATATCTCATCCAGACAAGTGGGTCCTGTTTCTCCAGACTCCTTAAGCATTTTTACTACAACAATTCAGAAACAGATCAAGGCCAAATGGCTAATCATCTGAGAAAGTTCAGATATGGATTCAGTACGTGTCATATTGGTTTTGACGAAACTGATCGAATCTTCCTGCCTTAGCTTACTTCTGCCAAATTTCCGGTTTCTGCCGAATTCGGGAACTACTTATCTGACAAAATATCAAAGCTCGAAAACGAATTCATCGTATCTCCTAACGCCAATATCGAACATCTAATCAACTTCAAATAAAGCTTTACTCACGATAAATTTTCCGGTTTCAGCCGGATTCCGGGCGAACTATGCGTCCGGGTAAAACAAGACCAAAGGTGTCGATGGGATCCCAAAAATCTAAGATTTGATCCAGACAATTCGGTCTTGTCTTCGCCAGGCTAATCATCAGAGAAAACCGAGTTCAGATATTCTATCTACCTATCTATACCTCTATAAGCCATATCTATTTTGACGATATTGACCGAAACTTCCTGCTTTACTACTGCCAAATTTGCGGTTTCGCCGAATTCCGAGCGAACTACTAGTCCAGCAAAAAAAGAAAAATTCAGAAACGAAGCCGGCGTATCTCCTTCAACTTTATCAACTTTAAATAAAATTTTGACTTAAAAAAAAATGCGGGTACAACCGGATTCCTGGCTAATTATATGCCCGGGTAGAAAATGATCATTATATACAGACTCAGCGTCCCTTCTTACCCCTTAATATATCATCTAATCAACTTCAGATAAAGCTTTTACTTTTAACATATTTTCCGGTTTTGGCCGGATTTCGGACGAACTGCTTGTCCGGCGACAAAATGATTTTCACCAGCATGCTCAGCCCCTAAATGAAACATTTAATCAACTTCAAATGAAACTTTTACTTTTAACCAACTTTCCGGTTTTTGCCGGATTCCGGACGAACTACTCGCCCAGCGAGAAAATAGTTTTCGCCATCGTGCTCAGCATGTCTTCTTATCCCTAAATCAAACATTTAATCAACTTCAAATGAAACTTTTACTTTTAACAAACTTTCCGGTCTTTGCCGGATTCCGGACGAACTACTTGTCCGGCGAGAAAATCATATCATCTAATCAACTTCAGATAAAGCTTTTACTTTTAACATATTTTCCAGTTTTGGCCGGATTACAGGCGAACTAGTTGTCCGGCGAGAAAATGGGTTTCACCATCGGGATGGTGTTACTTTTAACCAACTTTCCGGTTTTGCCCGGATTTCGGACGAACTGCTTGTCCGGCGACAAAATAATTTTCATGTCTTCTTATCCCTAAATCAAACATTTAATCAACTTCAAATGAAAATTTTACTTTTAACCAACTTTCCGGTTTTGCCGGATTCCGGACGAACTACTCGCCCAGCGAGAAAATAATTTTCACCATCGTGCTCAGCATGTCTTCTTACCCCTAAATCATACATTTAATCAACTTCAAATGAAACTTTTACTTTTAACAAACTTTCCGGTTTTTGCCGGATTCCGAACGGACTACTTGTCCGGCGAGAAAATCATTGTCACCATCGTGCTCAGCATGTCTTCTTACCCCATAATCGACCATCACATTAGCTGTTTAAAAATATTTTGTTTGTCCCTTAAATTGAACCCCCTCCCCCACCCCCAAATATAGGGCTACAGAGCCCATCTACGAACTCGACCTTACCCTTGACCCAAACAATCCTCATACCAAGTTTCATCAAAATATTTCATTCCCTTCAAGAGTTATCGTGCTTACAGACGGACGGACGGACGGACGGGCAACTTTTGCGATGTCATAGGTATTCCTCCACTTACGTTTTGGGATCCCAAAAACGATTCTCATCTACGGATTCAGCATCTCTTCTTACCCCTAAATCTGAATCTAATCAACTACAAATAAGACTTTTGCTTTTAACAAATTTTCCGGATTTAGCTGGATTCCGGGCGAATTACTTAGTCCGGGGAGGAAATGGTTTTAATAATCGTGTTCAGTATGTCTTTCTACTCCTAAATCGAACATCTAATCAACTTCAAATACAAACTTTTTTTTAACAGATTTTCCGGTTTCGGCCGGACTCCGGGCGAACTACTTGTCCGGCAAGAAAATGGTTTTCATAATCGTGTTCAGCATGTCTTTTTACCCCGAAATCGAACATCTAATAAAGTTCAAATAAAACTTTTAGTTTTGACAAACTTTCCGGTTTAGGCCGGATTCCGGGCGAACTACTTGTCCTGCGAAAAAATGGTTATCACCGCGTTCAGCATATCTTCTTACCCCATAAGTGACTATCACATTAGCCATTTAATAATATTTTGCTTGACCCTCAATTTACCCCCCCCCCCCCCCACCCCACACCCCTAAATATAGGGCTACAAAGCCCATCCACGAACTCGATCTTACTCTTGACCCAAAGAATCCTCACGCAAAGTTTCATCAAAATATCCCATTCCCTTCGAGAGTTATCGTGCTTACAGACGGACGGACAACTTTTGCGATGTCATAGGTATACCTCCACTTACGTTTTGGGATCCCAGAAATAGATATTCAGTCACATCACTAAGTGATAAACTTCTTCCTCACCAATCTGAAAAAATCTGATGAAAGTGAGATGACTTTTTAGATACCACGATCAGTTAGTTTTTGGATAGTAGATACTACGATAACTGCAAAAACACCTTCTGACCGTGGTATCAGTTACCACGATAACTGCTAAAACGACTTTAGACAGTGGTATCTGCACCATGGTATCTGCAAAAACGCAACTGATGTTCGCGGTGCGACGAGTTTCGGGCCGATACGATCCGCGATACGATTTTCGGTCACACAACAGGAAATACGCCGCGCGGCAGAACTGGTCAAGTAGAACACAAATGCAATCTGGACTTTGCCGCCGTAACAGAGGGCCATAGGTACAGAGAGCTTTCTCACGAAAATTTCTTGTTTTACTGTACTCAACATGAATTTCAATTCTACACAACTATACTAATACTAAACAATAAGAAAGCCCTGCTGAAAAATCACATGGCACGACTAAAAAAATTAAGCATAATTATTTGAGCAAGATGAAAGGTGAAGTATTGTCAAGGAATGTCTAAAAGTAAACATAAAATACACCCTGTAGAAAATATAAATACGCGTAGGTCACCTATCTTTTCTAACCTTCTTTTTTTCTTTTCATGTTAATAAAAATTAACAACCCGTCAATCATTAGGGCGACATGTCACTTGGTGGCATGGAGCCATATCTTAGTCTGTTGGTTGTACCTCAGTCTCCCCCCCCCCCCTTCCCCCTATATTACAAGAGTAGGCTAGTGATGTTTGGTGCCACAGTTTTTACCTTCGTTGCTAATGAACATAGTCTTTCCTGTAAGGTGGTGGGATGTTGATACGAACAATTACGAAATAAATACGAACAATTCTTGTGCGATTGTACTGTGTGATAGAATTATCGGCCATTTTCCTCAAAAGCACCGGTTCTGTCGAGGGGAGTTTGGACTTAAATTATTTTCAGAATGAAAGGCCATGACAGCAGGAGATATGGTCCCGACCTAATGCTTGACAACACGCTGATCATTGGGGTTCAGCGGACCGGACCGTAGGTGCTCCCCTTAAAGTAGTTTTATTCATGAAGGATTATTTTGGTAGACGTAAAATACAGTCCTACCGGAGCAAGAAGAGTACAAACGCATAGGGTTAGTCTCTAACCACAGCCAAAAATCGCTAACGAAATGCAACGATCAGGGCATGATGCAAAGTGCTTTCAAATGACAAAGTAGTGTGGTTTACGAAGCTATGCTGTTGTGAAGCTACGCTACTCAATCGCACTTTTATTTTTTTTTTTCTTATTTTGTATCGCGATACAAAGTGCTTGCTCCAATGACAATACTCAACAGGTGGGATAAAAAGAAATACGCAGTCGGTATTACGGACTGACGTCATAAAACTGTGAATACAACTTATACAACAACTGGTGCAACCATTTTCTGCGGTTTGTACATAGGACTGATTTACGAAATATCGAGGTTCAGTGGTCCCACAAAAGTTAACGAATTTGATTTTGTAATAGGCTATAGCCTACTTATTTCTAGTGGAAAAATAATTCTAACGAACTTCTGATTGCTGGTGAACGTTTTAAGTTTACTACTGTTAGTAAGAATACATAAATAGGAAAAAAGAACGGAGTACATGAACACATGGTAGGAAAATAAGCAAGTCTAGAAGCTCTGTCGTAATAAATGTGACATTATGTTGAAAGAACTGTTGTAATAATCTGTGTGATAAAAGCTTGAGATATCAACATACTGGCATAAGTAAGGGCGTCAAAATAATAATGTTCCATGTGATTCCCCTTTGAAATAATCACGTATGATGTAGCGTTCAGGAGCAAGTTAATTTCTAGGCCAATTTTTTGTCGAATTTTCGAAATTTATTCCTACCGCTTAAACTTCTGTAATATTCAAGATCCAATGTACCCCTTACCCTTAAAACTGATCGACTTGTTGAAACTTCTCTGATGCCACTTGCAGAATATCTTGCCTGTTTGCAGAAGATATAAAGCCCAGTCTTCAGCCCAGCTCATTGTACACCATTTTGGGAGTAAGCAGCACTCGGTCAGCACAGCTGGGAGCCAGGAAGACAAAAAAAAACCCAAAAAGTGAAGCCATGTGTTTTTGCCGGAAAATCGGTAACAAAAAACTGGGCATAATGAAGACTGGGCTTTACCGGACAGGTCCGGAGGGGATTCTCACTCCTATCCTACCGATACAGTGACGTATCCGCCTAACCTGTCGATAATATTGCAACAACCGAAGAAAATACTCATCACAACACAAAGGAACCTTGACTCGAGGGATTCCCTACTTCACACTTGTTGTACATCAGGAGGCACGACTCCTTACACCCGACGAGTCCCATCGACACTTTTAACGAGCTGGAGGCCAATTTTATTATACTGCCTTCCACACGAATTAAGTAGAAAACTGTACATCCGCTGATTGCTCCATTATCAATTACTTACTGCTAGCAGTGTTTTTATATTCTTTGGTGTGGTGTCGTCACGAAAATGTCGCGTTGTATACCTAAAATCATCAGAAACCAATTACCGACTAAACGAAATACAAGGGCTACGAAGCTTCCCTCCTCCTATTAAGACTTGAGCCACTCCATGTCCACAGGGAAAAGTTAATTTTACGTCTTGGCTGATCAATCCTTGCCAGTGAAAACAAGACCAAAGGTTTCGATGGGATCCCAAAAATTCAATATCTGATCCAGACAACTGGGTCTTGTCTTAGCCAGATCCAGTCTTCGCCAGACTCCTTGAACATTTTTACAATTAAAATTCAGAAACAGATTAAGGCCAAATAGCTAATCACCTGAGAAAACCAAGTTCGGATTTGGATTCAGCATGTGTGTTTACCCCTATAAGTCATATCTGTTTTGACGAAAACTTCCTGCCACTTCTGCCAATTTCCCGGTTCCGGCCGAACTCCAGAACTACTTGTCCGGCGAAAAAAGAAAGCTCAAACACGAAATCAGGGTATCTTCTTTCCCCAGTAATGAACATCTAATCAACTTCAAATAGAAATTTAGCTTATAACAAATTTTCCGATTCCAGCCGGATTCCGGTCGAACTATATGTCCGGGTAAAATACGATTGTCATACAGGGACTCAGCATCTCTTCTTACCCCTAAATCGCTTATCTAATCAACTAGAAATAAAACTTTGACTTCCAACAGTTTTCCGGTTTTGGCCGGATTCCGGACGAACTACATGTCCGGGTAGAAACTTGTTTTCACATAAGTGTTCAGCATGTCTTCTTGTCCTAAATCGAACATCTAATCAACTCCAAATAAAACTTTTAATTTTGACAAACTTTCCGGTTTGGGCCGGATTCCGGTCGAAATACTTGTCCGTCGAGAAAATAGTTTTCACCATCGTCTTCAGCATGTCTTCCTACCTCTAAATCGAACATTTAATCAACTTCAAATAAAACTTTTACTTTCAACAAACTTTCCGGTTTGGGCCGGATTCCGGGCGAAATACTTGTCCGTCGAGAAAATAGTTTTCACCATCGTCTTCAGCATGTCTTCCTACCCCTAAATCGAACATCTAATCAATTTCAAATAAAACTTTTACTTTCAACAAACTTTCCGGTTTGGGCCGGATTCCGGGCGAAATACTTGTCCGTCGAGAAAATAATTTTCACCATCGTCTTCAGCATGTCTTCCTACCTCCAAATCGAACATCTAATCAACTTCAAATAAAACTTGTACTTTCAACAAACTTTCCGGTTTTGGCCGGATTCCGGGCGAACTACTTGTCCGATGACAAAATGGTTTTCACCATCGTGTTCAGCATGTCTTCTTACCCCATAATCGACTATCACATTAGCTGTTTCAAAATATTTTGTTTGTCCCTTAATTTGAATCCCCTCCCCCACCCCTAAATGTAGAGCTACAAAGCCCATCTACGAACTTGACTGGTCCGACGACCCAACGAACCCTCACACCAAGTTTCATCAAAATATCTCATTCCCTTCGAGAGTTATCGTGCTTACAGACGGACGGACGGACAACTTTTGCGATGTCATAGGTATCCCTCCACTTACGTTTTGGGATCCCAAAAACATAGAGATATTCTGCACGATCTAGCACCGGCGACAGGGCGGACGCGGCACCAAAATCTCCTGGTGCCAGATAGATGTCGCACTAACCGGTATTCGAATTCCTTTGTACCATATTTCACTGAGAAAATTAAGAACAAGACCAAAGGTTTCGATGGGATCCCAGAAAGTCAATATTTGATCCAGACAATTGAGTCTTGTCTTCGCCAGACTACTATTAAAAAATCAGAAAAAGATTAAGGCCAAATAGCTAATCATCTGAGAAAACAAAGTTCAGATATGGATTCAGCATGTGTGTTTACCCCTTTAAGTCATATCTGTTTTGACGAAAACTTCCTGGCACTTCTGCCAATTTCCCGGTTTCAGCCGAATTCCGGAACTACTTGTCCGGCAAAAAAACAAAGCTCAAAAACGAACTCAGCGTATCTTCTTTCCCCAATATTGAATATCTAATCAACTTCAAATAAAATTTAACTTGTAACAAATTTTCCGGCTCCAGTCGGATTCCGATCGAACTATATGTCCGGGCGAAAAATGATTTTCATACACGGACTCAGCATCTCTTCTTGCCCCTAAATCGGATATCTAATCAACTAAAACTAAAACTTTAAATTTTTCAGGTTTTGGCCAGACTCCGGGCAAAGTACTTTCACACAACAAATTGTTTTCACACAAGTGTTTAGCATGTCTTCTTACCCCTAAATCGAACATCTAAGCAACTCCAAATAAAACTTTTACTTTTAACAAACTTTCCGGCTTTGGCCGGATTCCGGGCAAACTACTTGTCCTGAGAGAAAATGGTTTTGACCGTCGTGTTCAGCATGTCCTCCTACCCCTAAATCGAACAGCTAATCAACTTCAAATAAAACTTTTACTTTTAACAGATTTTCCGGTTTTGGCCGGATTCCGGGCCAACTGCTTGTCCGGCAAAAAAAAAGGGTTTTAACCATCGTGTTCAGCATGTCTTCTTACCTCTAAATCGAACATCTAATCAACTTCAAATAAAACTTTTACTTTTAACAAACTTTCCGGTTTTGGCCGGATTCCAGGACTTGTCCGATGAAAAAATGATTTTCACCATCGTGTTCAGCATGACTTCTTACCACATAGTATCACAGTATCTTTTCAAAAATATTTAGTTTGCCCCTTAATTTAAACCCCCTCCCCCACCCCTAAATGTGGGGCTACAGAGCCCATCTACGAACTCGACCTTACTTTTGACCCAAAGAATCCTCACACCAACTTTCATCAAAATATCTCATTCCCTTCGAGAGTAACAGTGCGCACAGACGAACAGACGGACAACTTTTGTGATGTCATAGGTATCCCTCCACTTACGTTTTGGGATCCCAAAAACCGAGTGAATTTCAAGTAATTTATTTTCTTTTATGTAATAATTATATATACTCAAGTATTTTAACACATTAAATGTAATGGTCGACGTAATTCCTGCCATGTCGGCGCTGCTAGTTAGATCAATAAACATATCTATCTATCTATCTATCTAAACACAATCCACTGACAATACCGGCACAATGTTCTACACTCAGGCCTAGGAGGGACTTGTTCGGACTTCAGGCTAAAACACATAGATGATGATATATAATGGTTCGTTTTCTTATGAAGGAGCAAA
The DNA here is from genome assembly GCA_023053575.1 of Branchinecta lynchi. Classification (NCBI taxonomy): domain Eukaryota; kingdom Metazoa; phylum Arthropoda; class Branchiopoda; order Anostraca; family Branchinectidae; genus Branchinecta; species Branchinecta lynchi. Next base: position 16,825,812 of record JAKZAP010000011.1, on the reverse strand, counting down.
ACTTGTCAGTGATATCCAAAATTTTAACATTTAAAATGCCAAATTTTAGCATTAAGGGGACAATAAACTCCAAATTTTAGTATTTAAACCCTAGAATTTTTTACATTTAAATCTCCAAATTTTGGCATTGCCCATTTAAATGCTAAAATTTTCGCGTTTTAAATGCTAAAAATTCGCATTTTAAATGCTAATTCGCGTTTTAAATGTTAAAATTTTCGCCGTTCTAAATGCTAAACCTTGGCATCACCAGTTTTCCGAAATTTTCCGCCATTCTTAATGCTATTTTTCCGTATTCCGCCGTTTTACCCTTAACTTAACCCAGTTTTAAATACTAAAAGTTGGTACTTCGCCGTTTTACACCCACCGTAACCCCGTTTTAAATGCTAAAAGTTGGTGAAAGTGCGTGATGAAAGTGTAGCACTCTTGGTCATGGGTTTTCGCAGACGAGGCCGCATTTGCACCTTGTTTACTAAAACGAAGCTGTCCATACAAATATGTAAGTGAAAAGCCGCGTTTTTTTTTTTATAAAACTCCATTTTCCTGACGCCGTTCTCCGTTCTGCCTATAAGCCCGTTTTTTGTTCAATGAGTTTCAAACTCGTTCTCCGTTGAGGTTGTTACAAAAAACGCATATTGCACCAATTTTAAACTAAAGGGCTAGTACCTAAAGATCAGCATTTGCGAACGATTTCCAGGGAGGCCATTTGGGTGGGGCAGTTGGGGTGGGGTGGGGGTGGGGGGCAGCTGCCCCCTGGCTTTCCAAGGGAACCCAGAGTTACATGAAAAATATCCAGAAAAAATCGATTTCTGATCAGAACTGTGACATCTGGTTGCGTCATATTAGTTGAAAAAAGGTCACTCATGAAAACTGAACACTTTTTAATCCGAGATAATGACCCATTGTTCGAGGGTCGAATGTCTTTAAGGCACGTTTGATCCTGGGTCAGTCGCGTGTCTGAACTACACTGAACTTCGGGAGAGACATGATCTTTGTATAACATAGCGTCGAGTGCCGCTTTTTGATTTTTTTTTTTCTGGATAGCTCAGGGCCCCCTTGGGGGCCTGACGGTCAGCAAATACTCGCTGCCTTTTCCACTCACCCACAGTATGTTTATCTCGTAAAATGGTAAGAATCTTTTTAATTTATGTTTAATGTGGGTTGCAGCAAAGGCTACTCTAGTTCGTAAACCTGAGAAGAGGACTGACTCGTATTCTTATTTCAATATTGTAATGTCTATTTCATCCTTCTTTCCCGCTTTCCTCTTCTGTTTTAACTTTTCTACTCTTGCTTTTCTACAAGCACCTATCTCCCTTATTTCTCTCCTCGATGCCACCATCGCTATTTTAACATTGTAGTAGGAAACCTCAAGACTACATTTAACCCCTATGTAACGGGCCATGGAGCTTTGTGGGGGTCGAATCTTATTTTGTTAATTTATTTTTAATTTAATAAAATTGAACTGAACTGAACTGAAGTTATCCTGTTCACTCGTGTCGAAGGTTTCACAAGTTCACTCCGTTCTTAGCATTGCCCACAAATGTTGGAATATTTTTTTCCCGAGTCACTGAAATAGGAAAGTCCTTTACATGACACACTTTTTCTTCTTCATTAATTTCGTAAAAAAATCGGTGCCTTTATCCATTTTGCTGAAGGACCTGTTCCCGATACATAGCAGAACGGGATGAGAGCGGTATGCAGAAGTCCGTTGATCATCCAGCAGAACGGAATTGAAGAATGAGGTACAACTCGTTCTCCTTTCTACTAAAAACGGACAACAGCACTACGACGTTCTACTAAAAACCGCTTATAAGAGAATGGGATAGAGAAGGGAGAACGGGTTGTTACAAAAAACGCGGCTAAAGACAACACCATTAGAAGGTGGTGCAAATTATCATTTGAGAAAAAGTGCTTGAAGCTTCAGAGCAAGCTTCAGGGCCGCTTCAGAGGCAGCTAGGTCAAAACCTTAGGCTAAAAAGGTGTTGCTTCACAGTTAGAGGTATGCACCAACTTTTAGTATAGCATTTCAAAAATCGGGAAATTTAGGATTTAAAATGGGTGATGCAAAAGTTTAGCAATTAGGACGGCTCAAATTTTGGCATTTAAAACGCAAAATTTTAGCATTTAAAACGCAAAATTTTAGCATTTAAAACGCGAAAATTTTAGTATTTAAACAGGAGATGTCAACATTTAGCATTTAAAACGGGTTAAATACTGAAAGATAGATCTTAAATGCAAAAAAAAAAACGGAGATTTAAATGTCAAAAGTTCTCTAAAATCTGGCATTTTAAATGCTAAGATTTCGGAGATCACTGACAAGTTTGGCTCCTTCATATTGTCTCCAGTCCAGAACAGCCTGAAGAGGGCCCTTGCCAAGAAGGGCCGAAATATCGCTACCCAATATCGTGGCTGACTTTCCGTTTGTAGCCATTGTTCAGATAGGAACAGATAGGGATATAGGATTTTACCTATTTACCTTTCTACCATCTGATGGTACAAAAAACTGCTGATTTGGCTAGAAAATTCGTGCAAGCCTTTGTGCGAACGACAAATTCTGGTGAAATTATTCAGACCGTGTTCCACCCTACTTACCATAGTTATTAGACATGACGTCACGAGTCCTGACTTTTTGCCATGAAGGCTGGGAAGGACTTTCAATTTTCCTGCAGAATATCATGCCACGGGCAGATCCGACCAATCACGTTACAGATATGCGTAGTTACCACGCTTACCACGCTCCCGAGCATGGTAAGCAAATAGTTAGCCTACTATTAGTTACTATTTCGAGAAGGTTCGAACGGTCAGCGTAGTAACTTTTCGTGAGGATGGAACGGAAATAATAAATATTAGTTACTATTGTTAGAAGGGTGGAACACGCTCTTGGTAGCTAACATAATACAAAGTAGATAGCATTCAGGGCAAGAGACTTTAGTGAGGAAGCTTTATTCAAAGAATGTTTACAACGGCTACATCAGCTACGATTCTTCATCAGCGATATTTCCGCCCTTCTTGGCAAGGGTCCTCGTCAGGCTGTCAATCCTCTGGTTCAACTTCGGGGAAGGAAACAAACCTGTTGATGGGCCGAAATATCGCTGACGAAGAATCGTAGCTGACGTAGCCCTTGTAAACATTCTTTGAATAAATGTTTCAAAGTCAGCTTGGGCTCAAAGAATATTTATCGAGGAAGCTTTATCCATGAGCTGGTATCAAATATAAAAAATATAAACTAAGGACACGGTACAGATTGAATGCCAGGTTTTTAGTTTTTAATTTTGAGCAAACCTGAAGCGGAAAAGCAAAAGCTGAAATATTAGACAAATATTGTTTAAGGCTCAATATAGGATAGTATTGGACCAAGGCCGTATCCAGGGGGGGGTTGAAACCCCCCCGAAACATACAAAAATAACCGTTTGTATATGCTTTTCCCTCTGATCTATGTCTTTTTCGTCCGATCCGCAGGCAAACCCCCCCCCCCCCCCCCCCCCCGAAATAAATTCCTGGATACGGGCCTGTATAGGACACATTTTACAATATATAAATAACTTTTAGGACTCATTTACAGCCCTGCCTATGTTCTTTCGTGATATTTACGGCACACCTCTGTTACACCTGGTACAGCTCCGGCACACCCAGCACCTCGTGTGCACGATTTTCGAGAGTGGGCACCCCCTCGAGCTTTTCTCTTCTACAGTAGTCTTGTCTCGGGTGATCAAAAAATAATCGGAAGCCTATGTCTGGAAAATAGACTAACATACCAAAGTCAAAACCAGCGTGGTTGCGAAGGGGTTAGAATCGAGGTTAGAATTCAACTTCTGAAATGCAGAATTTCGGGAACGAGAATTAATGAAAGGTTGCGAAATCCATTGGACTTGAGTTATACTGTAGCTTAGCCTTACATAATATCAACAGTTTAATGTAAGGATAGTTTCCGTGCCACTTGATGTATTTCGAACTTTCTTACCTTAGCGCATTCAGTAGGCTTTCGGACAACGCTGGCGGCTGTTCTTTTAAAACTTTGACACAACCTTTGATCTGCAAATAAGTTTTGTATCATCTTGGGTGTGAAAAAGCAGCTTCATGTTCACATTTTGTTGTATTTAACGGGGCTAAACGGATCGAAGGGTTGCTCATGTAAACCTCAGCCGACTTATCTGCTCAGCACCAATATTCGACGTCACTCTGGTATGCAGGAATAGCCTACTCGTACAATCTAATCAGGTTGTGGAAAACATTCAAAGGATAAACAGTGTATTTGGCCGAGGAGAAAACAGTCTATCTAAATGTTACTCATTTACAATTGTCATTACTGCCTGATTACTGCATTTGGTATTTTTTTTAGTAACGGCTCTTTCTAATCATATCACCGAGCTAAACAGCATGCCTCGGTGGCTCAGCTGGTAGAGCGTGGGTCTCATAATCCCAAGGTCGTGAGTTCGAGCCTCACCCGGGGCAAATCTTTTGCTCGAGAACAACTTTTCTTCCAATCGTTGGCGAAAGTAGGGAAATACTTAGTAACTTTTCCCAGATGAATCAGTGGATATTTTACTGAAGAAAACCTTTTCCCGAAATAAGTAAATAAGTTATTTTTTCGGGAGTTCGAATGGTTAGTGACACTCGACGAAACCAAGGACCGATGAAACAAGCAATAACATAATGGAACCGAGGATGGAAGCGTTTTAAACCTATTTTATCTACGAATAATTATGTATAACAGAACTGAAGAGTTGCGAGAGGAGGGCAAAGACATACAGATACAATGCTCTAGAACTTTGTTAAAACTAATAATAATTTATAGAGAAAATATCGTCCGAAAACTAAACGGGCTGCGAGAGGAAGACATGTATTTTAATAGAAAAACAAGTGCGCAAGCGCTGAAACGTGGAGTGTTAAAGTAAAACGTTTATCACATCTTGTACACAAAGAGCGACAGAATAAAGACATTTCACATCCCCAATAACCCAACAAGTAGTGAAATAATCTAATTTGAAATCATCCCACTTTAAGAGCTTTTAACGTAAACAAAACGCATGTACAAATCCAAGGAGATCTTGAAGACAGTTTCAATTTCGACACTGAATGTCTTGCCAGCCACTCCGACCCTTTAAACCTGTTTGCAATTAGCAAGGTAATAACAAGTACAATGAACCAAATCGTAGCAGCCTAATATTCGTCACAACTTTAGTCAGAATCCATCATATGACATACTGTCCAGTTTCCAACTTTTCATTAAGGATTGAAGTACGTGGCGTGGTTACTTGTTGCTATTACACCAATATCTACACCTTCAGCCTACATATACATCCTCTAGTATACAAGAGCTGAACTTGAGACCTGCCATACACTAACTTAACTAAAGTTTTTTTTAGGCCCAGCTGTCCATGAACAAGAGGGTACAGGGTAGGGGAGGGGGGGGGCACCAAAATACGTATCTATACCTATCTATCTTCAAGTATACCAGCTTAGAGTTTGATTCCATTGACGGGTCAAAAACTTAACGCATGGGCAATTTGGGCCCATTTGCCTATGAACGTGGAGGGTGGTTTAACTCCACATATATATTCCCAGCCCTAAGATCTAAAAACCCGAAGAATCTCATGTCCTAAAACTGGAAAGGCCGCGAGAGGAGCGTGGCAAGCCATTATTGTTAAAATTTTGCTCTCCGGTTGTTAAAGAAGTTTGTAAATCAATCCGTACTACCTATGGGCGCATCGTCCCCGACCGGGGGCGCTATAATCGTAAAGCTTTGGGAAATTCGTACAGCACCTTCTGCGCTCCTTCCATACTTTTTCGTTCAGGTGTCACTCATGTTATGCGAAAGAAGTAGATTAAAAAGATGAGATCACGTTATTTTAAGTATTCAAAGCACCTGCTCCACTTGTCGAAATTATGTCATAACCATACATTGACGGAGAAGTTCAAAATTCCAGATGCAAGTGTTGCCCTTTTGGATGTTTCCTCGTCGCTATAAAAAATCATGGACAACACGGCCCAACCAGCGTACGACGTTATCCGCTGCTGATTGAAAGATTGAAAATTAAGTGTCTTTTTGTTTTATTTATTTTCTTTCATTTACTCCGCTTTTTCAAAATGGCGGGTTATAAACAAGCTACTTACTTACTTATATTGCACTAGGAAAGAATATTTAAAGAAAACAAAAAACTAGGGTTTATCCACTCCGGCACCTGCTGTACACCCTTTCCCGGCACCTCAGTCTGCTAACTGTGTATGCAAAGTAAAATAGCACACAATGACCGCGTTCCACCCTACTTACCATAGTTCCTACGCATGACGTCGCGAATAGGTACTCTATATGCCCAAGTCCAAAACACGCCAGCAATCCTCAGGAAGAAGGAGTAAGCGTGTCCGTACGACTCAAACTCAACGACTCAAATCCTGTGTCAATCAATCACAGGGATCTTTGGGACCAGCTGTGACACCACTTCTTGCCTACGCTAGATACCCGGAGATGTCGGAGATTTTGCATCGGCAAGGATCAAGAGTATTTTGGCTTCTTGGAGTCAAGGCTGGAATGCACTGTTAACTTTTCGTTAAAATCACTCCCCGGCAGCTCCACGGGCCGCCAATGACGTTACAGAGATTCGTAGTTACTACGTTCCCGAGCATGGTAAGCAAATAGTTACTATTAGTACTATTTCGAGAAGGTTCGAACGGTGACCGTAGTAACTTTTCGTGAGGTTGGAACGGTAACCAATAGTTACTATTGTTAGAAGGGTGGAACACGCTCAATGTTCAATTTCTTGAACCTTAACTTTGCGTCAAACTTAACTGTGTACCTCACAAGGTAGGGAGTAACGGTAACAAGCAGAGACGAGGGAAATGTATGGATATGTGAATACTTACATCTAAATGTGATGTTTTTACAAAAGCTCCGACAGGATGCACGTAGTCGTATAGGACCACCAATGCCACCATCACTCGCAAAACGAACAGGTACGTTTCTTCACGTTTGAACCGGGCAATCAGGTCACTGAAAGAATAAGAACGATCAGTAGGCTAACGATTAAGCTGAGTTACAGAACAAACATGCTTACATTAGAATAAATTTGAAAAGAGATCATTTTTATCCGTATCCATGTCTATTTGGATCCTTCAAATTTAAGAGCAAAAATGAACAACAAACCTCATCTTACATCTTTTTAGACATTTATCAACAGTTTGAATCAAATGGCAATTAGGCTTAAAACATATATTCAAATAATGCATAAAACGGATGTCAGCTACGATGCTTTGGCAGCGAAACTTCGGCCCTTCTTGGCAAGGGTCCTCGTCAGGCTGTCAATCTTTAGGGTCAACTTAGGCGAAGGAAACCAACCTGCAATCCAGCAAACCTGCAACTGATCGCAGGTTTGTTGCCTTCCTCGAAGTCGACCCGGACGCAACTACATTCGACCAAGAAATGCAATAAAAACTAGACCTACGTTGCCCGGGCAACGTGAAGTGTTGCGGCAACCTTTGTCCGGCTTCGCCGGCTAAAGTGTTGCGAGAGCAACACTTTGGTTTTGTTTCTTCGCTGTCGGTTAAATGCTGAAATTGTCAACTTATCGAAGCTTTTAAAACGGTATGTTCTAAAAAGAATAATCACATAATCAAAAGCTGTTCTTTAGCGTTGTAAAACCAACAACAAAACAATATCGGAAGAAGGCTATCCGTAACGTTTCAGGATTGAAATACCATAGATGACACTATTAATTATTACAAAACTACCTTATTGCTTTACATTACCGTATCCTTTGTACCCGTTGCGTAAACAGTTAATCCTAGGTTATAGCGATAAACCATCGATACAAACTTTCTTACTGTCATATTTACAGAAATCGAATACAATGTGCACCAATTTTCAAAAATTTCTAGCCCCTCGTGAACCGATCTTACTTACAAGTCCGTCTCCCGTGATTGACATCAAATTCACCGGAAACAAATAATGGATACACCAGCTATCAAAAGTTGCAAACCCCTCATCGCTGAAGATGATTATAGCATAAAAGCCGATTATTACTTACAAGTCCCATGCATTTCTTACAATTGGGAACAAAATTGTTCTTACCATCGAATACACCTGAGACAAATAACAGGTATACCAACTAGCAAAAGCTGCAAACACCTCGTTGTCGAAGATGATTATGAGCTAACAGTCGACTGTTGCTTACAAGTCCCTTACATGTCTCACAACTGGTATCGCCTATTTTTGGTTTCAGTGTGTACCTTACTCCTGAAGTTGTCAACCCCTTGAAACTTTCAAACTGGTTTATCTCATGAAGGATTTTTATTAAAAAAAATGGATGGCATATATTTTGATCAGCTCTTCAAGGGCTATCGATTGCCCAAACCACAACAAAAGCATATCGGAAAACGGGACTAAATTGAATTTGCAGTCAGTTGAACTTTATCCTTTTCAATCGTAGACATCGTGACGGATGAAAACTTGGAATAATATCCTATATAATCTAGTTGGTATTATAAAGCTATCCGTAACTTTTTAGGATTAAAATACCATAGATGACACTATTAATTATTACGAACCTACCTTGTTTTACATTACAGTATCGTTTGTACCCGTTGCGTTAACAGTAAATCCTAGGTTACAGCGATAGACCAACGATACAAACTTTCTTACCGTCAGATTTATATAAATCGAATACAATGTGCAACAGTTTGGACAAATTTCTAGCCCCTCGTGCACCGATTCTACTGACAAGTCCCTTTCCCGTGATAGACATCAAGTTCACCGGATAAAAATAATGGGTACACCGACTAGGAAAAGTTGCAAACCCCTCATCGCTGAAGATTTGTGTAGCATAACAGCCGATTATTACTTACAAGTCCCTTGCATGTTTTACATTTGGGAACCAAATTGTTCATCAAATGACAGGTACGCCAACTAGCGAGAGCTGCAAACCCCTCATTGCCGAAGATGATTATGAGCTAACAGTCGCCTGTCGCGTACAAGTCCCCTAAATGTCTCACAACTGGTATCGCCTATTTTTGGTTTCAGTGAGTACCTTACTACTGAAGTTGTCCACCCCTTGAAACTTTCAAACTGGTGTATCTCATAAAGGAATTTTTTACCAAAAAATGGATGTCATATACTTTGATCAGCTCATCAGCGGCTATCGATTGCCGTCGAAGTTGAACTTTATCCTTTTCAATCGTAGATATCGTGACGGATGAAAACTTGGAACAATATCTTATATAATCTAGTTGATATTATAAAGCTATCCGTAACTTTTCAGGATTAAAATACCATAGATGACACTATTAATTATTACAAAATTACCTTATTGTTTTACATTACCGTATCGTTTGTACCCGTTGCGTAAACAGTTAATCCTAGGTTATAGCGATAGACCATCGATACAAACTTTCTTACTGTCATATTTACAGAAATCGAATACAATGTGCACCAATTTTCAAAAATTTCTAGCCCCTCGTGAATCGATTCTTACTTACAAGTCCGTCTCCCGTGATTGACATCAAATTCACCGGAAACAAATAATGGGTACACCAGCTATCAAAAGTTGCAAACCCCTCATCGCTGAAGATGATTATAGCATAAGCTTTTTAAACGGGAAGTTCTAAAAAAATTAATCATATGATCAAAAGGTATTCTTCAGCGTTGTAAAACAACAACAAAATAATATAGGAAGAAGGGACTAAATTAACTTTGCAGTCAGTTGTACTTTATCCTTTTCAATCGTAGACATCGTGACGGATGAAAACTTGGAACAATATCTTATATAATCTAGTTGGTAATAGAAAGCTATCCGTAACTTTTCAGGATTAAAATACCATAGATGACACTATTAATTATTATGAAAATACCTCATTGCTTTGCATTTTCGTTTGTATCCGTTGTGTAAACAGTCCTTGGTTACATTGATAGACCATCGACACAAACTTTCTTACCGTCAGATTTATAGAAATCTAATACAATGTGATCCCTCTCCGGTGACTGACATCAAATTCACCGGAAACAAATAATGAATACAACAGCTAGCAAAAGTTGCTAACCCCTCATCGCTGAAGATGATTATAGCATAAAAGCCGATTACTACTTACAAGTCCCATGCATGTCTTACAATTGGGAAAAAAATTCTTCTTACTTATCGAATACACCTGAAACAAATAACAGGTATACCAACTAGCAAAAGCTGCAAACTCCTCATTGCCGAAGATGATTATGAGCTAACAGTCCTCTACATGTCTCACAACTGTTATCGCCTATTTTCGGTTTCAGTGTGTACCTTACTACTGAAGTTGTCAACCCCTTGAAACTTTCAAACTGGTCTATTTCATGATGGAATTTTTGTGCCAAAAAATGGATGACATATACTTTGCAGGGGTGGCCCGAAGCACTCAGGCCAGGGGGGGTGAGACCCCTCATTTCAACGACTCATGGATCGTAATATACGACTCGCAGGTACCAACAAAATGAACTGTTGCGACTATGCAGCAATGGTGCACATTCCCCACCAGCAAATAATAGAGCCGGTGTAAAACTAGCTGCAATTCATCAGCTGAAATTATTCTTGTAATCAACATTTGTGTATACATACCTTCATAGCCTCAGCTTTACATTTAAACTTTCGCATAAGAGGAACGCTTTCAGCGCCTGTACCCGTGACAAATTGAAGCAAGCGCCGCAGGCGAACTTTTTTTTAATCTGCCTTTGTCTAGAAAGATTCTAGCCAGCCTTTAATGTGTTTCAGATCTAAAAAGTTCCAGGCCTAATCGCCAAGTAAATGACACAGCATTCCTCTAAGTAGAGAATACTATTAGATGTGCCACAGGCGAAATTTTGTGAAACGCTGAGGAGACCGTCTTTTTGCAATCCCATTGAAAAGAAAAAAAACATCTTTGAAATAACAAATCTGACCGTCGTAAAAGTGACAAAATAGTGGCCACAGAAAACAAAGTAGATTTGTTCCGTATTAAAGCAAAAAAAGTAATTCCTGAAAAAAAATCCTGATTTATGGACGTAAGCCGAGGAGTAGAGCGTCATTTTGCGATCCCAATGAAAATTAAGAATAGCTATGAAATCACGCCTCTATCCATCGAAAAAGTGACAAAATAAAGCCCATAAAAAAGAAAGTAGATTTGCTCCGAACTAATAGCAACATAAAACATAAAAGAGATCATTTTCGAGTTGTATGAGTGTCGTGAATTTTGCGAAGCCTTTTCAGATGTGCTTTAACACTAGCATACAGGGGCGTCACGTAGGAGGGGGGGTGGGGGATGCATGGATTTTTGGGGGAAACAGTCGATTTTTCTTAAAATCAGTCGACGCAAAAAAAGACGGTAAAAATTACCAGCCAGTCTGTAAATACGTTGCTCCTCCCATATTTGATAGTGATATGATTCGCAGTCAGCAGTGATACATACGATTCGCAGTCAGCTTTGGCTGAAAGAACAATTTTGCTCCTCTCCCCCCCCCCCCAAACATTTTGATAGTAACGCCTCTGCTAGCATAGAGGCCAAAAATTTACCTCCCGACTAGAATGAGCTATTCCAGCGTCTGCGGAACCCCTGCTGTCCTGGGAAACGAATTTCGGGTGTATATTAAAATCCTCCTTGTCCTTTTCAAGCGTTGTTCCTACCTCAACCTCTCTTTGTAATCGACATTTTTCGATATGTTCTGGCACACTTCTTTCGCGGGTCTCCTGTCATTTGATTTCTGATGGCTTTTCCATTATATTCCTTCTTTTTTCACTTATAGCCAAAGATGACCAAAAATTAATGCACATAACCTTGTCTCTCGCTTTTGGTCTGTAAGGTATTTCAACGTTACCAGTCAGACTTCACTTTAACAACTAACCTATTGTAATTTTGACAGGCTGAAATTTGAAAGACCGAAGTTAGGCAGATCCAAATCCCATGGGAGTAGAACAGGTAGCCGCATTGCTGCCCCCATGAATCATGTCTGCGACCTATCAGGGTTACAAAACCTGGTTTAAACGACTTCTTCGGGGACTGGCTTACGACTGAAGCTGTGCAGAGACAAAATTAAAACAAAAAAATTTAAACGACTCGGATTATTTTTTATTAAAATGAATGCCCGGGACCTCGGCGAGGGCAAAATAAACGACTGATATAACTTAGCAAAAGGTCAAAATAAACGACTGATACGACTTAACAGAAGGCAGGGGGGGTGAGTCACCCCCCCTCACCCCCCCTTCGGGCCACCCCTGATCAGCTCATCAGTGGCTATCGATTGCCGTCGAAAAAAAAATTCTACCTGTCTTAGTTCAAAAGTTGACTTTTTTGCCGTAGGCCAACTTTCTAACGTCACCACTTAGAAAGGAGCAAAGGATAAGCTCTAGTTTCTTTAGCAATGAGAGAACTTCTAAAGTTTAAGAGTTCATCTAATACCATTTCTCTACCGCAAACCCAAGTGCAAAAAACCGAATGATAAACTCAGCTGAAATCGTGTACACAAATGGATAGATATCAAGCTCACCGGATAAAAATAATGGGTACACCGGCTAGCAAAAGTTGCAAACCCCTCATCGCTGAAGATTTTTGTAGCATAACAGCCGATTATTACTAACAAGTGCCTTGCATGTCTTACAATTGGGAACCAAGCTGTTCTTACCATCAAATGACAGGTACGACAACTAGCGAAAGCGGCAAACCCCTCAATGCCGAAGATGATTATGAGGTAACAGTCGACTGTCGCGTACAACTCCCCTACATGTCTCACAACTGGTATCGCCTATTTTCGGTTTCAGTGTGTACCTTACTACTGAAGTTGTCAACCCCTTGAAACTTTCAAACTGGTGTATTTCATGATGGAATTTTTGTGCCAAAAAATGGATGACATATACTTTGATCAGCTCATCAGCGGCTATCGATTGCCGTCGAAAACAAAATTCTACCTGTCTTAGTTCAAAAGTTGACTTTTTTGCCGTAGGCCAACTTTCTAACGTCACCACTTAGAAAGGAGCAAAGGATAAGCTCTAGTTTCTTTAGCAATGAGAGAACTTCTAAAGTTTAAGAGTTCATCTGATACCATTTCTCTACCGCAAACCCAAGTGCAAAAAAACGAATGATAAACTCAGCTGAAATCGCGTACACAAATGGATAGTTGCGTAAACAGTTAATCCTAGGTTACAGCGATAGACCATCGATACAAACTTTCTACCGTCAGGTTTATAGAAATCGAATACAATGTGCACCAATTTACAAAAGTTCTAGCCCCTCGTGAACCGATTCTTACTTACAAGTCTCTCTCCCGTGATAGACATCAAGTTCACCGGATAAAAATAATGGGTACACTAGCGAGCAGAAGTTGTAAACCCCTCATCCCTGAAGATGATTGTAGCATACAATGTGCACCCAATTGCAAAAATTCCTAGCCACTCGTGAACCGATTCCTACTTACAAGTCCCTCTCCCGTGATATACATTAACCCTTAAACGAAAACAAATAATGGGTACACCAGCTAGCAAAAGTTGCAAACCCATCATCGCAGAACATGATTGTAGCATAACAGCCGATTATTACTTACAAGTCCCTTGCATATCTTACCATTGGGAACCAAATTGTTCTTACCATCGAATACACCGGAAACAAATAACAGGTACACCAACTAGCAAAAGCGGCAAACCCCTCATTACCAAAGATGATTATGAGCCAACAGTCGACTGTTGCTTAAAAGTCCCCTACATGTCTCATAACAGGTATCGCTTATTTTTGTTTTCGTGTACCTTACTACTGAAGTTGTCAACCCCTTTGAAATTTTCAAACTGGTGTATCTCATGAAGGAATTTTTGTACCAAAAAATGGATGACATATACTTTGATCAGCTCATCAATGGCTATCGATTGCCGTCGAAAAAAAAATTCTACCTGTCTTAGTTCAAAAGTTGACTTTTTTGCCGTAGGCCAACTTTCTAACGTCACGACTTAAAAAGGAGAAAAGGATAAGCTCTAGTTTCTTTAGCAATGAGAGAACTTTTAAAGTTTAAGGGGCACATCTGATACCGTTACTCTACCGCAAACCCAAGTGCAAAAATTTTTTTTTATAAACTCAGCTGGAATCGTCGCAGACATGGACAGAAACAATAGATGGCAGCACTTTCGGACCCGTGGGAAAAAGCCACTTTTTTGTCTCTGTAGATTTTTCTATTTATCACTCAAAGAAGATATGTTGGCTGTGGGGCCGGGTAACTGCCGCATATATTTAACACTTATAGATTTTAGTCCATCTTCAATTTGAAACTGGTGCCTGCCTGCTAGCGTGCTAGAACGGAGCTTTCCACTCGAAAGCAGAAACATGGTTTGATGAAACGAAAGGTTCGCTACACAACTTGAGATGGTCCTCTCCGACATAGGCTATACAACTCCACTTCACTTCGCAAACCGTAGGCTCTGGCTCGATGACAAGCAAAAACCATCCTTATTGGCCCCAGGCAAGAGTTCTACGGAGCTTTCCAAAATGTAATGTCATATTCATCAATCCGGCCTAAGGTCCACACTTTCCGTAAAAACCGCACAGGTTAGACCCTTCCCAGTTACCAGGAATAAAATGAAATCGGAGTCATAGGAAAAAAAAAAAAAAAAAAAAAAAAAAACAGGACAAAACCAAAGTGTTGCTCTCGCAACACAATGAAAGATGACATTCAAGGTTAACTGAAAAGGGCCGAGAGAGGACAGTCTAGTTATCCCTCACTTATTCACTTAAAGAGGGTGAAGACCCGATGAAAATGCGGTACTTCCTTGCTCCGCTATTCACTAATAATCAATTTTCAAATAGTGAAATTTCCCTGTAGGAAATTTTGGTACTCTGTTTATTTATTTATTTCCCCCTGAACTGAGGAGTAAAAAATAATGTATAAAACAGACTATGCCTAAACCATCCGAGCCTTTCAATGACACATAAATACTATAAGAAATTCACAAGATTCCGCCAACTAAACTACAATTATTTACGCACTATATTATTCACTTGTTAAACAAGACTAAAGGTGTCGATGGGATCCCAAAAATCTAATATTTGATTCAGACAATCGGGTCTTGTCTTCGCCAGATCCAGTCTTGGACAGGCTAATCATCAGAGAAAACCAAATTCAGAAACAAAACCAGCGTATCTCCTTATCCCTGTAAAGAACATCTAATCAACTTTGAATAAAAGTTTGACGTAACAAAAATCCGGTTACAACCGGATTCCGGAATAATTATATGTCCGGGTAAAAAACCATTGTCATATACCGACTCAGCCTCTCTTCTTACCCCTTAATCTGTCATCTAATCGAACTTTTGGGGAGCAGCTACGAGCTCATATGGCACTTGTTACGAGTATGGGAGAAAACGAGAATGCAAATCTGAGCATTTTTCCGAAAATTCCGGTACCCCTCCACTCCGTGCTCGGATCTGGTCCGGACCTTAACATATGCCATCTAAGGCATACGATCTCTCTACTTTCAAAGTTTCATTCAAATCACTCCACTCGTTTAACCTCTATGCGAGCCACAACATTTCCGGGACTCCCCCTCCAACCCCCCCCCCCCCAACTGTGGCCGAATACGACTTGGACACATAAACTTCGCATCTCTAACATCTCCTCTTTCCGTCCATCCAGTTTAACTCGAATCAGAGGATATCTTCAAATTTCCGGTTCCCGCCTCCTCCTCCTCCTACTTTGGTCGGATCCGATTCGGACGCCAAATGACAAATCTAGGCCGCATAAAACTTGGTACTGTCCAACTTGCATCCCATTCGGTCGATCCGTTCGGTTTTTGTGCATGTCACAAAGTTTTCGGACCCCCCCCCCCATCTTTCCCAACCATTGCCGCATGGGGTTCGGACCCATGCTTTGCATATCTAGGTCATGAATTCTTATCACCCATGAAGTTTCACTTGAACCGGACCATTTGTTCGCAATCTACCGAAGTCAGTAATTTCCGGATTCCCCCTCCCTCAACTCCCCAAAAAATGGTTTGATCCAGGAACTGAAGTCTTCCTAGGGCATTGTGTCGGGTCTCTAAGTCTATGTTGTCGGATAACTTATATGCTAGCCAAATTGTATCGTCCTTAGCACATCTGGAAGTATCCTAACTCGCGATCACCGGAATCCCGGGAAACCCCCTGCTACTCCCCCCCCCCCCACAGAGACCCGATACGATTTGGTCCTGTAAATTACGTATCTAGGGCTAATACTTTTCTTCCGATCAAGTTTAATTGCGGTCCCTCTACTCTAAGCGTTTCCAAAGATTTCTGGTTCCCCCTCCAGCTCCCCCAACGTCACCGGATCCGGTCCGGAGTTAAAATGGGATATCTGAGGCACGAGGTGTTTATAAATATCCAGTTTCATTTTAATCCGAGCACCCGTTCAGTAGCTGACCTTGCCACTAGGTTCCGGATTCCCCATCCCTCCACTCCCCCCACGATGGTCGGATCGGGAAACTACATTGTAAAGTCAATTTGTTCGGATCCCTGACAGGCCTGCCAAGTTTCGTCGTCCTAGCACATCAGGAAGTACCGAACTCGTGGATACGTCAGCTATGATTTTTCATCAGCGATATTTCGGCCCTTCTTGGCAAGGGTCCTCGTCAGGCTGTCATAGCTGACGTATCCGTTGTAAACATTGTTTGAATAAATGTTTCAAAGTCAGCTTGGGCTCAAAGAATATTTAACGAACTCGTGGGATCACTAAAAATTACCCCCCCCCCCCCCAAAAAAAAAACCTCCCCACAGTGACCGGATCCGGACCGTTTATGTCATTCACGTATTTAGGACTTGTGCTTGTTCTTCCCACCAAGTTTAATCCTGAACCCTCTACTCTAAGCATTTCCGGTTCCTCCCTCCATCTCCCCCCAATGTCACCGGACCCGGTCTAGATTTAAAATGGGCTCTTTCTATATATCATTAAAATGGGCTCTTTCTATATATCAAGTTTCATTAAGGTCCGATCACCCGGTCGTAAGTTAAAAATACCTCACTTTTCCGGACCCCCCCCCCCCCCAGATGGTCGGGTCGGGGAAACGACTATTCTCAAGTCAACCTTTTCGGGTCCCTGACAAGCCTGCCAAGTTTTATCTTCCAAGCACATCAGGAAGTGCCAAGGTTTGGGGATCACTAGAAATTCGGACCCCCCCCCCCCAACTCCCCCACAGTGAGCGGATCCGGTCCAGTTATGTCAATCACGTATCTAGGACTTGTGCTTGTTCTTTCCACCAAGTTTCAGCCCAATCTCTCCACTCCAAGTGTTTCCCAAGATTTCCGGTTCCCTCCTCCAACTCCCCCCAATGTCACCGGATTCGGTCCGGATTTAAAATGGGACGTCTGAGACACGAGGTCTTTCTATATATCAAGTTTCGTTACGACCTGATCACCGAATCTTAAATAAAAAATACCTAATTTTTCCGGATTCACCCTCCCTGCAGTCCCCCCCCCCCCAAATGCTCGGATCTGGGAAGTGACTATTCACAACTTAATCATCTGGGATCCCTGATATGCCTGCCAAGTTTCATCGTCCTAGCTTATGTGGAAGTGCCCGAACTCGCAAACTCTGGACAGACAGAGACCGACCGACGGACGGACAGAATTGCGATCTCTATATGGCACTTGGCCGAAGGGCAAGTGCCATAAAAACTTAGCTTTGCGAGGTTTAGGACTTTCAACTTCGAGACTAAATTGTGGTCGTTTGGTTGACATTCTAAGCTTGTAAGTACTTGAAAAAGTTCTTCCTATCCTTTCTCGACTGATTACGGTACAGTTCTGGAAAAAGTTTAATCACAAATGTGTTTCAGAAGACTTCAAACTTTTCCTACAAAACTGTATCTCGAATCCCAGAGGTTGTTTTTTCCCCTTTCATGTCAGAGCCGACCAATGGGATGCGAGACTGCTTTTTTTGCAGCAAAACTTTGAAGTCTCCTGGAAAACGCTTCCGGTTACACTTTGTTTTAAAATCTGTGTGTAGACCATCAATAAAGGGTGGACTAAACATATTCAGGTATTCAAAAGCTTGGCATTTTTACTATTAAAATTAATAGTAAAAATATTTTAAGAAACAGATTAAGGCTAATGGCTAGTCATCTGAGAAAACCAAGTTCAGATATGGATTAAGCATGTTTTTTACCCCTATACTCATATCTACTTTTACGAAATTAATCAAAACCTCATGCATTACTTCTTCCAGATTTACAATATTTACTAAACGCCCATAATTCAGTCTCAAAGTAGAAAGTCCTATACATCGCCACTTAAGTTTCTGATGTTGGTGATATTACCCATTTCCGTCGGGTAGGATGCAATCTCTCTACTGGTCTGTAGCAAAAACAACATACTGTCTTTACAGCAGAAGTGAAACCGGACCAGAGACTTCTCTACTTCGAAAATCCTGCGGGAACCCCAAAATTCTGCTCGGAATGTCCAAAAATCCTGCAAAGAAATCCTGACGAAAAAAAACAGTGTCCGTGCTAGTTAAAGGGATAGTTGTTAAGACTATATATAGATGGAGGATTTGAGCAAAGGCGGCTGAACTGTTCGTCTCTATCGTTTGGAGGGACTAGAACGTAAGAATTAAATGAATATTAAGCGACGAAATACCGCGAATCGTCACTACACAGGACTTGAAAATGTACAGACAACAGGCGCAGTGGCAACGACTGTACCCAGGACAAATTATACTATGCGCCGCAGGGAAACATTGTTAAATACGCCTTTTTTCTGGCGAAATTTAACTTAATATTCTAGCTTTTAGTGTTGTTTCAGCTCACACATATTCCAAGCCTTCAACGCCTACTTTAAGTGACACACCCTTGTTCTAAATAGGGAATATATACTACAAAAATGCGACGCAGGCAAAATTTTGTGGAAACACTGATGATCAAAGTGTCTTTTTGATATCCGAAATGAAGAAACGCTAAGACGATTCAAACGAAAGATATAAACCGCATTTCTTCGTTTTTGAATAAAAATGAGTTTGGTATTAGATGGTCAAAGTTGGATAAAGACAGAATGTCGAACCTAGAGCTTCCATTATGGTTGCGTTTTCTCCAAAATGACTAACTCTTACTGCAGTCTGTTAAATTATCAGCAAACTCCTGGTAAATCTTGAAAAGTCAGGAAATCCTGCAAAACCCTGGAATCTCAAAAATCCTGAAAAAAGTCCTGCCGGGATCTAAAAATCCTGAATTTCAGGATAAATCCTACAAAGTGGAAGAACTAAACCGGACAGCCCACCTATTTGTCAATTCCAACTCTAACGGTCCCATGGAAAGTCTTTTCAAAGTAGAGCCACGCGTTTCTCGTCGACTGTGATTTTTTTTTGAATGAACGAAGGGTTTATTAAAAAAAAATGGAATCTTCAATGCCCAGAGGCGAACCTGTAAGGGACTAATTACCCTCAAAACAAAACATTAATAAAAACAAAACTTCGACAAAAACAAAGGAAAAAAGGGAAAGAAAGAAAGAAAGGAGCTTGACTTACGCGGTCTGGGACGCCCAACCAGAAAACCAACCAAAAACAAACTCATTTTCAACCAGTCGGAGGTGTGCGATATGTATAAACCAATCAGAAATTGAAGTTGTTTAGCCATGTTTGCCAAGATCATGCGTCGGGCTTTTGCGGTGAAGAGACATTAGTTGCGTTTTTGATCCGAATTCTCGCTTCTCGTACAAATTACCGTTTATGCTCCTCTGACTTCTCCATTGTCGCTTTTGACAAAACACTAATTTTGCAGCTCGTCCGCAACCCGGTATAGGTGTATATGCATATTTAACATCCGAACTCTGTTGACCAATCGGGGAGGAGAACGGAGAGAGGAGAATCGACAATTCACCGTCGGAGCAAGTTCTCGATTCTGCAGAATCGCGAGGCCGTTCTCGATTCTGACAAAAACCCAAAAAAAGGAGAATTCACTTCGTCTGAATAACGCGAAATAGGAGAATCGCGAGGAGAATTCGGATCAAAAACGCAACTATTGCAAGAGGTAATGCACAGGAGCTACTCTTCCCTTCCGGGTATTTTACGCTTGGTACATCACCTGAATTCCTGCGGTGGAATAACGGGAACGATGCGCTCTTCAGAGAACCTTTAAAGGAACGTCGTACTTATGATAGTAATTCATTCTTCAGTAGTATTTCCATCCATCTTCGTTCCCGAGATTCTTCACTTCAGAAGTGTATATTATCGATATACGGATTTTCACGCTTACCACATCTGTTCTCTTTACATGGCCTAGCATGCGCCCGATCACTGTTTTCTAGGAGCTTATTCATCCGGTGACCGGTTAAGCAAATGATGCCAAGATTTTCAGTCAAAGGGACATGGAAAGAAGCTAAGAACAGCCGAAGCCATGTGTAATTTCCTGTAACCACAGCTTAGTTGTAAAGTGGTCAACTACCTCCGAAAATCCGAGCAGGAACGCTATGAGCGTGTTCTACCCTTCTAACATTTGTAACTATTTTCGTTCCAACCTCGTGAAAAGTTATTAGGCTGAGCGTTCCAACCTTCTCAAATAGTAACTAATAGGTACTATTTGCTTACCACGCTCGAGACCGTAGTCAGCGTGGTAACTACGGTATCTGTGACGTGATTGGTCCGATTAGACCGTGGTAAGATATTTTGCCGAAAATACACAAATTCATTCCAGCTTTTAAGCCAAAAAGCCAGAATCCGTGACGTCATGCGTAGTAACTACGGTAAGTAGGGCGGAACACACTATGTAGTACCAAGAAGAAATAATACAATAGAACCTCCGTCTTTGGTCCCATGCAACTGTGACAGGCCTGGAGGACCCGCTCTGCAGTGCGTCACACGTGACGTCATAATGACAGACAACCAATCAGCTGTTAAGGATGACTCAGACGACGTTCATATGCAAATTTCTTTTCTGGGGCTCTGCTGCGATATAACTGTTTGTACAGTTAACAAATTATGATGTTCCGCGTAGCTTCTAACCACCGATCTTTTGCATCGGGTATCTAGCGATCGTATCGAATATGTATCGAGAAAATATTCGACTCCGCATGGTCGTCTTACATAGATAGGGAGACGTAGGTTCTTGTGATTATTTGTTCTTGGTAGTAAGTAGGACAAGGTGTCTATGAAGGTATAGCCTTTACATGTCTAGATTTGCTGTCACATTAGGATTTCGACGGTCGAGGAGACAATGCATGCTTGGCGGACCAGGCGTAAATTGACTGGGACATTTTAAAAGCTTCCAGAGCACGGTTCTCCCGTTAGAACGCTGAATATTGCATGGATGGAGATTCAGAAAACTCGGCTGCTGAGGAGCAAGTTTAGGGAAATGTTGGAGCGAAATTAAGATGCACTTTAGGAATGAATGTGGAATCTAGTTAGGGCGAACAGGGGGACGAAGACAGCAACAGGTCTTGATATTCATCAATTATGGAGCAGATGAGTAAAGAGTGGAAACACTTGTTTATGGCGAGTCTAACGCAATACAAAATGGTAACCAGGACATGCGAGTTTTCCGCCGTCGGGCCTGTAAAAACAAGGCAAAAAGCACCATGGAGGATCCCAGGCGACATTTTCTTGTTTTATTAGTTTTTTATAAAAAAAAAAAATTCTGTCACTATATTTTCACTGGCATGGCCAAAATTAGGTTATCTGGAGAATTCTAGTTCAATCGTATATAACGAGTAATCGTGATTTTTAGTTTGCCTCTTTACCCGATTGTTTTCCTTTTTTTGTTTTTGGCTTGTGTTATTCGTACCATTTTGGTGGGTCCATGTCGCGACTTCGACAATATGCGGGTATAGTGTTTGCAGTTCTGTTCCGGCCATCCCCATGGCAGGCCAGTGCTTTCTGGGGGGCTTAAATCACAATTACTTAAAAATAATGATTAAATTTAGATAAAAAATAAGGCGATCTGGTAGCCTAGATTCTAACTAAAACGTAGAGCTATATTAATCCTTTCCAGTGCTATCATGGTAGTAGATAGATGGTTGGACAGTTCAGGATGTTACTAGTACCCGAGTCACTATTCTTTAGGGCCCCAAGAAACAGTGCCATACGAAGGGAGGCAGCGGCGCTACCACCTCCCGCGGAGTCACCAGGGGGGGGGGGGGTCATGAAAAAGCCGGATAATTGTATCTGATTGTTGCTCTTTTGAGTCAAGCGTGGAAGAGTTTTGACCTATTTTGTTCAGTCTCGTTCCTTAAAGGACACCTCGCACTAAATTGTGTTTCTACTAAGATGTTCTGAGATAGTTGACTACGATAAACATGGTTGTGTAACGGCAAATTACACAAGGCTTCGCCTTCCTCTTTCGGTGCCCCTTGCCTGGACGAGAAACTTGTCAAAATATGCACCGCCCGTCTGCTGACCAAGAAGGAGACAACACTCGGGAGCCTGATACGTAAAGTGGACAGAACAAACGTGGCAAACGTGATAATCAGTGTAATGCCAATAAATGAGAGGATAAACTTATAAAGTGTTGAATTTTCGGGAATGATAATGTATGGAAATGCTACTGAAGTAGAATGAATTAGTGTCGTTGTTATACGACGTTTCCTTTAAGAATTCTTACACCATCTTATTTTTATTTTTATCCAGGGTTTTCTTCCACAGCCGCAAAATTTTTTCGTACCACCAAAATGGAAAAAAGTGTTATTTTCTTGCAAAAAGGTGCTATTTGGTTTAAAATAATTGCACTGCAACATTTGATGCAGATTATCTGCAAAACTACTCAAATAAACGTATGGATTGCACTATTTCTCTAATCAATTTTGTTGTGTGTTTTTTTTCAAGCAACAAAAAGCAGTCTGAACAGAACAAAGAGAGAAATAGTTAGTCGTACTAGAAAGTGCTCTTTTTTCTTCAAGTGATACTTTAAGAAAAAAAATTGTTAGAAGTAGCATTTTTTCTCGATTTTTTGCTGAACGTGAAACCGTGTCTGCATCTCCTTACTGCGCCATTCAGCAGGGGACTGAAGATTTAGGCCCCCTACCCCGCGAAGCAGCCCCCTTGAAATTAAGAAGACAACCAATTAACCACAGTGCGTCGAACTTCCACTTCGAGATAACTTCCACAGAGTCGACAAGCGCTGACAAGAAAATCACTAATTTCATGGGGCAAGTATTGGTATATTCGAAAAACGACATTTCTAAACCAAATTGTCCATTTCTAGTTAGAATTTTTCTTTAAAATCGTAAAACAGGCTACTTACGGGTTTTCTATCATTCGTTGACAGACAACAGCCATCGTCCCTAAGGTCTCGGTAGTATTTTCCACGAGGTTGGTCTGAAAAGAAGAGCAACATTCGTTAGTACCGTCATTTGTAGCCGCGGCCACCAATGAGAAAATCACAAACTCGACTAGAAAGTCCGAGATATTAAATCGACCCTTTATTACAACGAGTCAGTCATTCCGACCCACTGATAAATTTTTCAGTGGCCACACCGCATACTCTAGCTCACTAAACATAATTTTTGTTCTTCAAAACATGGTTAATTGTTAGGCTTCAGATAATCAAAAGATCGAGCTTGCTTGCTGAAGACGCCGAGTTTATCGGTCCCAATGGTATTCAACTGCCGCTCATATGCATAAAGTAAAAGGTGGCCAAGTCCTCCCCTCCCCCCTCCCCCCACGGCCCACCCCACAGACAGACACTGGCTTAGGATTGTCAGAGAATGATCGGGAAAAACGCACTTCCTGAAAGCCAGTTCTATTAAGGGGTTTATCGGTCCTTGCGGAGACCAAACTCATCAGCGACTCAACTCTATTACTCTTTATTCCCTTCATTTTTGTCAAGCGCGAAATTCCCGTCAAGAGTGAAGAGTGGAGACACGTGTTTATGGCGATAGCACTGTTTCTCTAATCATTGTTGTTTTGTTTTTTCAAGCAAAATAAAGCAGTCGGAATAGAACAAAGAGGAAAATAGTTATAGTCGTGCTACAAAGTGCTCTTTTTTCTTCAAGTGATACTTCAAGAATTTTGTTTGTCAGAAGTAGCATTTTTTGCTAAATGTGGAACCGTGTCTGCATCTCCTTTCTGCGCCATTCAGCAGGCGACTGAAGATTTATGCGAAGACTATGCCCCCTACCCTGCGAAGCAGCCTCCTTGAAATTATTAAGAAGACAACCGATTAACCACAGTGCGAAATTCCTGTCAAGAGGAAAGGCAAACACCAAATCCCGTCACATCCGCCGGACCTTAAAGTATTTCACTGCCACTTTGTATGCTTACAGTAGATCGTACTTACAATGTATACCCCTCTCAAGATTATATTAAAAAAAGAAAGAAAAAAAAGCACAACGCGCGCTTGCTGAAGACGCCTGTTGCCTCAAGGATTTAAAGGTTACTGGCAAGACCAGGCTCATCAGCAACTCAAGTCGACCACCACTTATCAGTTCGCTTCTGTCAAGCGCGAAGTTCCTGCCAAACAAAACACAAACACCATAACCTGTGACATCGACGCAAGGTCTGGGGAGTATTCTCTATGCACGCTTGCATTAGAAGTTCGATGCCCCACTCCCACTGAAGACGATCAGAAAACGATCGAGAATTGCCAACGTGCTTGCCGAATATGCTAATTCCCTAAGGGTGGGGCAGCAGCACCCCTCTTGCTTTTTACTGTTTCCCCCCCCCCCTCGAAGATATCAGGTCTACTAACCTCAGAAATCTCCCTGTTTACAAAATCCTGATGAATAACATCATTGAATCTCCAGCAATTCCAGCGCTAGCCGGGATTTTGCAGGGTTGCCAGACAATAACTTTTATGTTGTCGAAGGACCTCAACGGCAGGTCGATCGCAAACCAGATTTCTCTGCATTTAACCATGGCGTGCACTCTTTTTAAATTTGTCTTGTGCAACAAGAACAAAGGTTTTTATGGGATCCCAATATTCGATACAGACAATTGGGTCTTGTCTTCGCTAGATCCAGTCTTCGCCAGACTCGTTGAGCATTTTACTATTAAAATTTAGAAACAGATAAGGCCAAATAGCTAACCATCTGAGAAAAACAAGTTCAGATATGGATTCAGCATTTGTATTTATGTCATATCTATTTTGACAAAACTGACCGAAACTTCCTGCCTTGCTTCTGCCAAATTTCCGGTGTCGGCTGAATGCCGGGCGAACTGCTTGTCGGGCAAAAAAATGAAGCTCAATAACGAATTCACCATATTTCCTTAACCCTTTCTCGAACATCTAATCAACTTCAAATAAAAATAAACTTATAACAAATTTTTCGGTTTCAACCGGATTCCAGGCAAACCATTTGTTCGTTTAAAAAAAATGATCGTCATTTATAGATACAGCATCTCTTCTTAACCCTAAATCGGACATTCTCCGTTATTATTACTGAAATAATAACAGCCCAAACACGCAGTTCATTATTTAAATATATGTTTCAAAGTCAGCTTGGGCTCAAGGAATATTTATTTCCAGTTTTAGTCGGATTCATGAACTACTTGTCCGGGTAGAAAATGATTTTAAACATTAGTTTTCAGCATGTCTTCTTACCGCTAAATCGAACATCTAATCAGTTCAAATAAAGACTTTACTTTTTAACAAACTTTCCAGTTTTGGCCGGATTCCGGCCGAACTATTTATCCGGCGAGCAAATGTTTATCATAATCGTGTTTAGCATGTCTTCTTAATCGACTATCTCATTAGCTGTTCAAAAATATTTGTTTGTCCCTTAATTTGAACACCCTCCCCCACCCCTAAATGTAGGGCTACAGAGCCCATTTACGAACTCGACCTTTCCCTTGACCCAACAAATCCTCACACCAAGTGGCATCAAAATATCTCATTCCCTTCGAGAGTTATCGTGCTGACAGGCGGACGGACGGAAACTTTTGTGATGTTATAGGTATACCTCCACTTACGTTTTGCGATCCCAAAAACAAGTATTTTTGCACGAACCCCCGCCAGAGTAAACAAGCGCTAACAAGAGAATCCCTACGCAAGTATTTCTTTGAAAAAAAAAAATTCGAGGCCATTTTATCGCGAAAACGCCATTTCTGGTACGAGCAGTCCTTAAAGGACCGCTCTTGCTTATTCTGCCCTTTATATTTCTTGTATTAAAATAATTAGTTATAAATATTCAGTTTGTAAATAAGGTTGTCAGTACATTCAAATTTAATGAGGGTTGTCAGTTCAAGTTGAGTAAGGGTCTATGTAAATATTAAGTAGTTTCGGGAATTGTTAAATATGTAAAAAGTGTCCGTGCTTTAGTGTTACTTGTGATTCTGAGTTTGTTAGTATCCTGACTTTGTAGCGAATAGTGATAATAAAGTAGGGATCATCTGTCCATGTTTATATGACAATATTATTCTAGCTCCATTATGGAATTGTAAGCTTCAGAAATCCCCGCCTTCTGCCGTTGGGTAGAGTCGACCAGCGCTAACAAGACATAGACATAGACATTTTTTTAATTTCATCAAAAACACATAAGTTAAGCAAACAATTTACGAATAGCGGCCACTTTTAAGACAAAAAAATCCTGATTGTGGCCGTAATTCTAACCACCATGAATCCACTATATATATATATCCTTATTACCTTGGGTTGGGGGGGATATTTTTTTTTTTTTTTTTTTAAATAAATACCCTTTCCTCCTATCACACTTCTTTCCCTTTCAAATAATGAGATTTAACCATTCTCTTGAATGATGCCAGACTTGCAGCCTCTCTGACCGATTCTGGAAGGTTATTCCAGACACTCACACCTATGTTCCTGAGAACAAATCCTGCTCTTGTTGTGTTTCTTCTCTTCGTGAGCTAAATCCTCTGAATGTCGGGTAAATCAAAGACAATCAATAATTTCACGTGGAAAGTAATTGCATTCTCGAAAAAACGACATTTCTTAGCATTTCATTGCGAAAAGATCATTTCCAGTAAGAGCTGTGCTTAAAGAGTTTATTAATACTCTATATGACTAAGTCCAAAACACGCCAGTGATCTTCAGGAAGAACGAGAAAACGTCTCACTAACGACTCAGACACAACAACTCAAACCCTCTGTCAGTCAATCACTGCAATCAATGGGGACAGCTGCGGTGCCGCTTCCAGCTCTTCCGCTAGGTACACGGCGATTTTGCATCGGCAAGGAGACTTGGTCAGGATTCAGGATTCAACAACTTTACTAAAAAAAAATCATTCCGGCTTGACGACCAGTTACAAACAAAGCACAGCCGTGCTGGAAAAACACAACCAGTACACATTTACTACCATATAATACAACTAATTAAACCTTCACTACAATAAACTAAACATTAATTAATTATTTTGTCAATTTGTCCTCTCTCGTCATACAAACCCTCCACTCACCAACTACCCTCAAGGAGAAAGTCATTAAGAGTATATAGTTCTTCAGCCCAAGCTGACTGCGAATCATATTCGACGTTGCAAAACGGATAAGTCAGCTACATTTTATTAGAGCCATATTTCGGCCCTTCTTGGCAAGGGTCCTCACGAATGTGCTGAAGAGGACCCTTGCCAAGAAGGGCCGAAATATAGCTCTAATAAAATGTAGCTGACTTATCCGTTCTGCACCGTCAAAAATGTCATTAAAGGACACCTGAATGAAGAGTAACAAGTATCATCCCTATCTGTATGACTTCCGTTAACATTGCCTGCAGAAAACCCATCCAAATACGAAATAATGTTTCCAAGCTATGATTTTTGCTCCATTTTGCATCTGTCCTTATTTCAGTACCGAACAATTTTAGAAATGAACAAATGTCTCCAATCAACAATTCTTCTGGAGTATTTTTAAACCAGTTAAGCCCAAACGCATATCTAGAAGAAATTCCAATACGATCCGGCCAGCGCTGTACAAGATTTGAATGAATTGCGCTCTCTGTCTTGGAGTCTGCATGTACAAACCTCCAGAAACGAACATCCCTATTTTGAAAACGTCACGCTCAGGAGAGGAATGCTCTCCGTGGCCATGTCTGTAAATGCATTCTCCATGGTGTGTTCAAGTATGGTTTCATTGTTCAGGTGCCCTTTAAGAGTATTGCTGGGAAGACCAAGCTCATCAGCTATTCAACTTGACCACTGCTTATTCACTCCATTTTCTTACACACGCAAAATTCCCGTCAACACCAAATAGGAGGATAAGAGCTGGAGGCGCTCCTCTTTTTTTTGCGGAATCCCATACCGCGTCTACATGAAGAACCTCGTCTTGCAGCACGCCAAGTTGATATTTAGTAAAGGGGCACGCCATTGACCAATGGTGGATAGAGGAGGACGAGGGGTCAACCATTCGAAGTGACTAACTAGGACAATGTACTTAATAGTCAGACTTTTCTAGAGCCATTAATAATAATTTATTCGCACAAAAAGCTAGAGGCCATAGCAAAGGTGGTGGCACAAAAGAAAACGCGCTTAAACGAAAATGTAAAAATAAACGAAAGGAAATCTTCTTTGTGAGCTAAAGCTACCTTCATCAACTTACCGGTCTCAGATCGTAACAAGAAGGTTTCGACGATACCCCAAAAATGTAATGTCTGATATGGACAATTGGGTCTTGTCTTCGCCAGATCCAGGCTTGGCCAGACTCGTTGACCATTCTTACTATTCAAATTTACCTAATGATTTGAGAAAACCAAGTTCAGATATGGATTCACATGTGTGTTCACCCCTACAAGCCATATCTATTTTGACGAAAGTGATCGAAACTTCCTGATAATACTCCTGCCGAATTGTTTCGGCCGAATTCCGTGCGAACTGTTTGTCCGGCAATAAAATAAAGCTCAAAAACGAATTCAGCGTATCTCCTTGCCCCTATATCGAACATCTATTCAACTTCAAATAAAACTTTTACTTATACAAAATTTCGGTTTCAGCCGGATTCTGGTCGAACTATATGTTCGAGTAAAAAATGATTGTCATATACGGGTTCAGCATCTTTTCTTACCCCTAATCGGACATCTAACCAACTTCAAATCTTACTTTTGCTTTTAACAAGTTTTCCGCTTCTGGCCAGATTCCGGGCGAACTACTTGTCCGGGTAGATAATGATTTTCACACAAGTGTTCAGCATGTCTTCTTACACCCAAATCGAACATCGAGTCAACTTCGAATAAAACTTTTATTTTTTCTGGTTTTGGCCGGATTCCGGGCGAACTACTTGTCCGGCTAGAAAATTGGTTTTCATAATCGTGCTCAGCATGTCTTCTTACCACTTAGTCCACTATCTCATTAGCTGTTTAAAAATATTTTGTGTGCCCCTTAATTTGACCCCCCCCCCCCCTCCCCCACTCCTAAATGTAGGGCTGCAGAGCCCATCTACCAACTCAACCTTTCACTTGACCCAAGGAATCCTCACACCAATTGTCATCAAAATATCTCATTCCCTATCGTGCTATCGAGCTATCGTGCCGACAGACGGACGGACGAATAGACGGACAACTTTTGCGATGAACTGTCCGTCCGTCTGTCAGTCTGTTAGC
The DNA here is from genome assembly GCA_023053575.1 of Branchinecta lynchi. Taxonomy (NCBI): domain Eukaryota; kingdom Metazoa; phylum Arthropoda; class Branchiopoda; order Anostraca; family Branchinectidae; genus Branchinecta; species Branchinecta lynchi. The sequence goes on along the minus strand of JAKZAP010000011.1, from coordinate 16,796,423 downwards.
ACGATAATTCTCAAAGAGGCTCAGATATTTTTGTCAAACTTGGTGTGAGGACACACTGGGTCAAAGTGTTAAATCAAATTTTAACGTATTGTCCCCAGATGACCCATCTATTCCCCCCTCCCCTCCCGTCTTCCGTGCGTCCGTCCGAGAGGAATACTGGCAATAAGTTTTTCCATTATCCCGCTAATTCTTCTACCCAATTTTTACGTAGTTTCATTCCATCATTTATTTCTGGTAATTTCTTGTAAGTGTATTAGTTAATTTGTTTCTTGTGTGTCTGTGTATTTTGTAAATTTGTATTCCTTTTCTAGCTTTTAGCTATTCGGATTAAACTTGATTGATTGATTGATTGAAGTACAGGTCAAGTTCGTAGGCGGGCTCCGCAGCTATATATTTAGGAGTGAATTAAAAATGAACTAGTCAATTTCCAGCTTGAGAGGACTAGGCATCAGAGGACCCGTGCCGACAAGGCCCGATGTAGCTAAAAAAAATTGTAGCTAACGGAACCGTTCTGCTGTGTCAAATCCCATCGAAACATATGGTCCTGTTAATAGTGCACATTCACCAGGTAACCAAAAGGCGATCAATAATAACTTCTTTTCTTTCTTCATACTGCATTATTTCTATTTTTTGTTCAATGCGTAATAAAAAATCATCACCATGTAACAAAAAATAACAGTGCCGAACATTATATTTTTACGTTACTCGACATCAGCAATCGTGATCTGTTGCTAGAAGCAAGTTCTGCATAGATGATTGGATAAATTTAAATTCTCTACTATGCATACATTTTATTTCTTTTCTTATCTTCGTACCGCAAGACGCTGTTAGACGAAGTTAGTGAATTACGAATTACTCGCACTAGTGTAGGCTAGTGTGAGAAATTTAGTTGCACAAGATACTAATTATTAGCTTTTTCGTTAGAGATTATTGAACACGTGTTGTAACCTATGACTATTACGTTAATCTAAACACACATATATTGTGTATTTATTCCTTTTTGGGATCCCAAAACGTAAGTGGAGGGATACCTATGACATCGCAAAAGTTGTCCGTCCGTCCGTCCGTCTGTCTGTAAGCACGATAACTCTCGAAGGGAATGAGATATTTTGATGAAACTTGGTATGAGGATTGTTTGGGTCAAGGGTAAGGTCGAGTTCGTAGATGGGCTCTGTAGCCCTATATTTGGGGGTGGGGGAGGGGGGTTCAATTTAAGGGACAAACAAAATATTTTTAAACAGCTAATGCGATAGTCGATTATGGGGTAAGAAGACATGCTGAGCACGATGGTGACAATCATTTTCTCGCCGGACAAGTAGTTCGTCCGGAATCCGGCAAAAACCGGAAAGTTTGTTAAAAGTAAAAGTTTCATTTGAAGTTGATTAAATGTTTGATTTGGCAGTAGTAAAGCAGGAAGTTTCGGTCAATATCGTCAAAATAGATATGGCTTATAGAGGTATAGATAGGTAGATAGAATATCTGAACTCGGTTTTCTCTGATGATTAGCCTGGCGAAGACAAGACCGTATTGTCTGGATCAAATCTTAGATTTTTGGGATCCCATCGACACCTTTGGTCTTGTTTTACGACGAAAAGCAATTACCGGCTGCGTACGGCTACGGCCTCACAAACAAAGCACTGACACTTTCTTAAGGACAGTAAATGGCCTGGAACCCCTTGATTACAGCGCACTAAGGACTTTTTGTGGTCAGGACTGTCCTATCACTGCCGGGCTCGCGTGACCCGTTACAAGTGAAGCGGTTTGATGCGTGAAGCGAATAAGTGTAGAAAAAGGGCTTTACCCGTAAGATTTTGGAAATAATTATCTTGTTCGCATGCCACGTGGGCTTTATGATTGAGCATACCAGAGCTAATTATTTCAGCAAAAAATACGAACATCCGGAAGGCTTTAGAAACTTCTGCCAGGGCAGCTGGCACCAACATCGGACAGGGGCCAAAGTGGTAATTATAATCAGTAAAGGAGTAAAGGTAGGCTACTTGAGTATTTCATTTCTAAGTCTGTTTTTCTATTTCCTACAGTCCGTTAATAAGGGGGCGCTGAAGATTGTTGCTGATTTCCTGTGATGCAACCTGTGAGATTTGGCCGCAAAAACATGTCACATTCTGGCTCTGAAGAAACTCGGTACGTTTTACCAATTGTTATCAAGTAGTAGTAGTAGTAGTAGTAGAATAGTTTCATTAGCAAGACAATCAAAAATACATAAATAGCACATCAAAAGCACTGCTTGCGAGGATGTGCTATTAAACAACACAAAAAAAGAACTTGGATTTTTCTTTTACTGAAGTAAGGGATAAGAGGGTGAAACCATGTACCAAAGCACTCAACACGATGACTTACACTGCAATAAAACATTATGAGCGTGTCCGAAAGCTCAAAATGCAGCATTAATGTAGCATTAATGCAGCATTTTTCGTAGCGTTTTCAGTTCGGACTAAAATTTCTTCTGTCATTAATGTAGCATTAGTGACGTCAAAAATGCTACGAAAAATGCTGCGAAGTTGCAGCATTTATGTGGCATTTTTGACAAGAAGTTAGGAAAACGACGGCGATCCCTTTTGATCAACTGTTCGCGGTTGACGGGAGAATTAAAAAGAAAAACCCTATTTTGTATATTCTTTTTGTGTTTAATAAAATATATAAAAATAAAACAAAACATCTCCTGAGTGCGTCAGAGTAAAATTTACTTGTCTTGTAGTCCTTAGACTTTAAAAGTGGTACAAATTCCTAAATAAATAGATTTCAGCTTACTCGATTATTTGAAGTAAAAAACAACAAATAAAACTTATAAATATTTATAATGGGATCAGAAAATAAGAAAGTAGACTGTAATCATTCTAAAGTAATACAATACGGTGTTCTTTTCAGCGTGTGATAACAGGAAAAATGGCTTGATTATTATTTTTCCAAGGAAAAAACAAACAAAATAAACATTATACTTAAATTATAACAGACACTGTTGAGATTAGTAAATTACTGAAACAATTCTACCTTTTTTTCCAAAATTATAAAGTAATCCCGAGAAGCTTGATACAAAATCATTCTATGTTCACCTATGTCTGACAGAATTTAAACTGTGTTGACCTGAAACTGCTCAAGTTTGACCTAATTCCCGAAGCTACAGTCTGTTTACTGTCCCCAGAGCCATAAAAGGTCACTCGAAACGATTTATTTATCCCCATTGGTGACCGCGTTGAAAATACGGGCCTATTCGGACGATCAGCAACTGATTTTTGAATGCTAATCGTGAAGAGGGACGAATGAAATAGCAACTCTTATTGAAGTTCAAAGAAGAAACAACGAGAGCATCTTTCGGACTTGAAATGCAGCATTAATGCTTCATTTCTGGCAGCATTTTTCGTGAAAGAAGCTTTCGGACACGCTCTATGTGTTCTAATCCAAAAGCAACAACAACAACAACAAAAAATAACCTTCTTAGAAATCTTTTTTAGCTTCATAATGACACACTTGTGCTCTTTTACGGTCTTTCTGGCTCGCTTCGCCGAAGAAGTCGGAAACCTTTGACAAATTACAGAATTCTGCGAGCAGTGGTGTTACTCCGCTACCACCTTGTGTATTTGCGGGTTTCAAATAAAATATATATATATATACATATAGTTGCAACGCTGGCGCTGACTCTGTTAACTCCCAAGGGACAATTAGTAAAATTAAATAGCCTACAGTTTGTGGGCTACAGTAGAGGTATACTTATTTAAACAGTTACCTAAACGTGAACAGTGCGAAATGGGCTAAATGGTAGAATGAAGATCAAAAACGCTTATTCGGGTGTTTTCAAAGTCCCTTAATTACCTGCTAGCGGACAGTTAACTTTAGTCACAGAAAGTGCAAGGAAATGGCAAAGTTCAAAGTCATCAAACCTTCAAATAAGCATACCTCTACTATACTTGTTTAGTTTGTTTCTAGAGGGTTTTTTCCGTGCTCCCACAAACAGTTTGTGGGTCGATTGTGGCTCGAAAAGAGTGTTTCCGCGGCCTTTTGTGCGGCCCACAAGTGTGTTTCCGCGACCAACAAGATTTTCGTGGCTCGCTTTGTGGCTCAGTTCGACAAACAACTGGCGAGGTGATTGTCGATTTTGTGGCTCGATTCTGGCGGGAAATCCAAATTAAGCAGCAAAATAGTGTCTAAACAATAAAGTTAACTACTTTTTCAAGTATACAGACTTAAAACTGAGGATGCTTTTTGTACAGAATGGTAAGAAAATAAGCCTGGAGTTCTATTTATTGAGATTTTACATGAATTTAATTTTTACTTTCAGATATTTGCAATTACCGCAAAAAAATAGACAAAACTGCGTTTCCGTGAGTTTCAACTGTGTGGCACACAACCGCGTTTCCGCGACAAACAATCAGAAGTGTGTGGCCCACAACTGTGTCGCGAAAAAAGGCCTTAGGTCCAAACCTCCACCAAAGGCCCCAACCTCCGTCAGGGGCCAAAGTAGTAATTAAAATCTCGAAAAGGGGGCGGGGGGGGGGGGGGCAATTATGTGAACTGCCCAGGGGCCCAAACCTCCGGCAGAGGCCAAAATGGTAATTAATATCTCGAAAGGGGGGGGGGCCTCACTATGTTAACTGCCAATAATAGTCCTTGAACTCTATGTTCTGACCTGGCTCTATGAAAGTTAAAAGTTCGGGTAGCTAAATTTGTGTGTTCTGAAGGCATCAATATTAACACTTAATTTACAAATTATAATATAATCGATTTCTTATATAAATACGTATTTTCCACGAGCAAAAAGACAAAACCTAGTGGAAACGTCCGTTATTTCACGATCTGAAGAGATCCAGACTCAGTGACCACGTGCAGTCGCCTCAGGGAGAAATCCTGCAGAGTGCCTCATCACAGACTGCCTCACCAAAAAGTATTATTTGAGCCCAAGCTGACTTTGAAACATATATTCAAACAATGTCTACAACGGATATGTCAGCTACGATTCTTCATCAGCGAATTTTTTTTTTTAAACAGCGGCCGTGTCAAAACTTAAATCTCAGGACTAGCTTTTTCCTTACAATGGTATTTGAAAGTAATTTACCCTAATAAGATATTTATAGTCGGTAGAAGCTTCAGTTATTTATTACAGGTTTCCTTCCCCGACGTTGACCCAGAAGATTGACAGCCTGACGAGGACCCTTGCCAAGAAGGGCCGAAACATCGCTGATGAAGAATCGTAGCTGACGTATCCGTTCTAAACATTTTCAAGTCGTTTATGTGGCTCGAATTTGACAAACAACTGTTGAGGTGATTTCGGTTTAGTGGCTCCAATTTGGCGGGAAATTCGAATTTAGCAACGGAATTAAAGTGTAAACGATAATATTAGCTACTTTATCAAGCATATAGACATAAAAGTGAGGATCCCTCTCATGCAGAATGGTAAGTACGACACCCTGAAGCTTTAATTTGTGAGATTCTGTCTCGATTTTATTTTCGTTTTCAGACATATCAAATTACCGCCCCCCAAAAATAGACAAAACGGCGTTTCTGCGAGTTTCAAACACTTCTGTTTCCGCGGCAAACACTCGAAAATGTCTTCCACACAAGCAGAGCAAAATAACACCACGGAGTAGCGCGAAGACCTATGCTTTCTATGCTTCACACTCGGGCAATACTTGTAGCGCCGCTCAATACGAAAGATTTGTGGCGAGAGCCATGAACTTGTCTCCCCTAGGTGTTGTACACTAAATGAGGTAGTGAGGCGATCCGAAGTGTACCTCCATTAGCGAATTTTCGGGTCTGAGAATTTTCTCGTCAGGAATGCCGCTGATCCCTTTTTCAGCTGGCTTCCTGTAAGGAGGGCGGTCCTCAGGGACGTGTGTCCTTAGCACGTTTTAGTTGTTATATAACTTCTGTTGTGTTTTAGTTTCGTTGTGTGATATACTGTCTTTGACTGAAATAAAGCTATTATTATTATTACTACGCTTGTGCTTTCTGGTATTTAATGCGAGACAAACTTGCGGGTTTAGAAGTTTCTAGTAAAGCTAAGATGCGGTCTGCATATATCGAAGAAACAGGGGAGGTTTTATCTTTTTTTTGCTGTGTTCAGAATTTAAGGTTATTGGGGCCAGCACTGGTGCACGACTGATTGAATTTCAGTAGGGACCCTCTCTATCACTAGTGGTGCTAGTGTCGCTGCTATTCGAGTGTGTGTCACTTTTTTCCAGTCTCGGTGCTACTCCATAACAGAGCAAAATAACACTAGAGAGTAGCGCCACGACTTGACAATTGACACGGATTCGAACAGCAGCGATACTACCACCACTAGCTATAGAGAACGTCCCTAGTGAAACTCATTCAATCGTTCGATTCTGGCGGGAAATCCAAATTAAGCAGCAAAATAGTGTCTAAACAATAAAGTTAACTACTTTTTCAAGTATACAGACTTAAAACTGAGGATGCTTTTTGTACAGAATGGTAAGAAAATAAGCCTGGAGTTCTATTTATTGAGATTTTACATGAATTTTATTTTTACTTTCAGATATTTGCAATTACCGCAAAAAAATAGACAAAACTGCGTTTCCGTGAGTTTCAACGAGTTGCTCAACTGTGTGGCACACAACCGTGTTTCCGCGACAAACAATCAGAAGTGTGTGGCCCACAACTGTGTCGCGAAAAAAGGCCTTAGGTCCAAACCTCCACCAAAGGCCCCAACCTCCGTCAGGGGCCAAAGTAGTAATTAAAATCTCGAAAAGGGGGCGGGGGGGGGGGGCAATTATGTGAACTGCCCAGGGGCCCAAACCTCCGGCAGAGGCCAAAATGGTAATTAATATCTCGAAAGGGGGGGGGGCCTCACTATGTTAACTGCCAATAATAGTCCTTGAACTCTATGTTCTGACCTGGCTCTATGAAAGTTAAAAGTTCGGGTAGCTAAATTTGTGTGTTCTGAAGGCATCAATATTAACACTTAATTTACAAATTATAATATAATCGATTTCTTATATAAATACGTATTTTCCACGAGCAAAAAGACAAAACCTAGTGGAAACGTCCGTTATTTCACGATCTGAAGAGATCCAGACTCAGTGACCACGTGCAGTCGCCTCAGGGAGAAATCCTGCAGAGTGCCTCATCACAGACTGCCTCACCAAAAAGTATTATTTGAGCCCAAGCTGACTTTGAAACATATATTCAAACAATGTCTACAACGGATATGTCAGCTACGATTCTTCATCAGCGAATTTTTTTTTTTAAACAGCGGCCGTGTCAAAACTTAAATCTCAGGACTAGCTTTTTCCTTACAATGGTATTTGAAAGTAATTTACCCTAATAAGATATTTATAGTCGGTAGAAGCTTCAGTTATTTATTACAGGTTTCCTTCCCCGACGTTGACCCAGAAGATTGACAGCCTGACGAGGACCCTTGCCAAGAAGGGCCGAAACATCGCTGAAGAAGAATCGTAGCTGACGTATCCGTTCTAAACATTTTCAAGTCGTTTATGTGGCTCGAATTTGACAAACAACTGTTGAGGTGATTTCGGTTTAGTGGCTCCAATTTGGCGGGAAATTCGAATTTAGCAACGGAATTAAAGTGTAAACGATAATATTAGATACTTTATCAAGCATATAGACATAAAAGTGAGGATCCCTCTTATGCAGAATGGTAGCGCCTCGGTGCTACTCCATAACACAGCAAAATAACACTTCACCAGCGCTGGCTCTGATAACTTCGTATTCTGAAGATAGCAAGAAAATATCCGATGTATGCAGACCGCAGCTTAGCTTTACTATAAATTTATAAACCCGAAAGTTTGCCACGCTTTAAATGCCGCAAGCATAGTGGGTGGTACTATGAGTATGACCCGTTTGCAAATCACGGAACGCATAGGTATTGACGCTACTCTCTAGTGTTATTCTCTCTGCTCCCTAATGTTTTTCTGCTCTGCTAACAAGTGTGGAACGGGAAAAGGCGTCATGTGTGGTAGGGATGGTGAGAGTGTGGTTTATTCAGTGTGCAAATGCGAAGAATTGAGTGAAGGGGCGGTTCAAAGGGGGGGGGCGTGGGGGGGACTCACCCCCTATGCTCCAGAGAATCTACTCTCAGTCGTATGTTTTGAGCTTGTCAGAATGACATACAGGCAGTTACCAAACGCGAAATCACATTTTTTAGTCGTATGGGTACGAAGAAATTTCCAATCATATATTTTCAGATTCACAGTTGTGTGGTCTGAGATTCCCAGAATGAGAGACGTATATGTTTGAGCTTGCCAAAATGACATCAACCGCAAATTTCGCCCGAAAATACCTGTGCCTTGTCGTACTTTACGAAGGGATTCTCTAGTCGTAAGTTAGAGACAGTCGTAAGTTTTGACCTTGCCAGACAAAGGCAAACAAAGCAGTTAGCTAATCGTGAATTCGCCTTCAAATAAACTGTTTCTGGTCGTATGTTCCATAGAGATTTTAGTAGTTTAAAGCTTGTCAGATCCACAGTTTTGTGTTTTCAGTTTGTCAGCATCACAGTCGTATGTCTGAATTTGCCGGAACGACGCCAACCTTTGAATTTTCCCTGAAAATGACCCGTTTCTTGTCGTATTTTACGAAGAGATCTTCTATTCGTACATTAAAGACAGTCGTAAGTTTGAAGCTTGCCATATGAGGCAGTTAGGTGATTTCGACAGCAAATGACCTATTTCTGGTCATATGGTTGTATAGAGATGTTCTATAAGTCATTACGTTACGATCGTGTGTTTTGAGCTTGTTGGAATGACAGTCGTAGGTTTCGAACTTGTCAAAGTGACAGAAATGCCATTACCAAATAGTGACTTTCACTCTGTGGCGCTGAAAGCAGGCTCATTTTTTTTAATTTTTCCTGCGGCGCTACGTTTCAACACTATCCTATCTGGTTTTGTGCAACATCTCCTTATCTTAAACAGAAACAGGTTATTTTTTTTTTAAATGGCTTGCGGAGTAAGGTTTGCACATAAACAGGCACTGTAAGGATTGAATGACGGGCCTGATGATTGCACTATTTTTTTTTAGTCTAAATTCAAAGTGGAAGCACTACCACGTACCAACTTCCGGGAAAATATCCAACTCCGTCTGCGAGTTATCGGGGCAAGGACAGATATGCCGCATCGTAGGCAGCCTTTAAAACGTTTCGCAAAACTTTACCTGCGCCTTTACCAGTAGCCTACCCGCTATCTGGTTGAATGGCCCGTAATTTAGGTGAGGTGTTAGGCCAAAGATTTCAGCCCCGTAAAAGCTAGAAATACCAGAAAAAGGTCGGAATAAAAAAAATCGCATGCGGCGCTGAATTTAAATCTGCCTTGGGTACATACGGTAAAACCTGCTGCTTGGGAGCCGAGCCACGTTAAAAAGCAAGTGTTTATGTGGGAAGTACTCGAATATTGCCGAATAAAGGCCGATTTAACAAATTTTGCCTGCGGCCCATTCGCAGTCCTACCCTATTTCTATTTAGTTGAAGTGTGCATCATTTATGTGCGGTTTTGCGGCTAAGCTATATTAAAAGGTAGAATTTGTAATGGAGTAGTTGAATTTTGCTCGGATTGAAAAAATTTCGACTGCGGCGCCCAATTTAGTTTGTCTTGAGTAGGCATGTGAGAAGCTCGTACCGAGGGTTGTCTTCTCTCCAGAGAAATTTGATATGAACGGCATCGTCTAATTCCTGTTACTTATTTGTTTTTTTATTACTACAGTGGCATTTTCCGTAACGTTTTAGAACTTGTAACGTTAATATTTCTTGAGCCTGTGTTTTTGTCAGTCGTATACATTGAAGTCCTCACCCCCGCATGCCCAAGCCCTTCGAACCGCCCATGAATTTGAGTGAATGGAAAACGGTGACAGATTTGGGAAGTTACTTGAGGTCGGTATGTAGTTGGTGTCTTGGCAGAAGTAAAAGAAAATGGTAAGCATTTAGCAGTTATTTCTCTTCTTTTTGTATATGCTGTACATATGCCGAATTACAAGGATACGCGTTATAAAACCATTCATTCATCCATTCAACCAATCATTCATTAATTCATTGTCTTTTCTAGGGATTCTTACCATTTCTGCTTGAAATCCGACCATATTTTTAAATAGAATAGTTCAATGAATGCTGTTGAACCCGCCAAAAAACTTATATCCGGGTGGCATGAATGGATGGACTCACTGCTCTAAAGTTTTAATTGAGTCAAATTCAGTTTCTGGTATTTCAGAATATGTTGGCAGGTGTTAGGATATTTTAGAACGAAATGGGACAGATTTTTTCACAATAAGAGTTCCTATCAACTTGTAATGGTTTCTACCGCATTTTCAGCTAAATCAATCAACTTATTTAAATATGACTAAAGAAATAACCTACCTCCTTAACGAACTTGGTCGTGGCGTCACTGAGTGCTTTGAGCATCGGCGTTGAGTTGGCATAGAACAGGGACATTCTACCCGCTAGTTCACTCGGCAATTCGACAGTCTCTTGGCCAGCCAAATCGGCTGAATTTTGGTCCACTTCTTGCAACCCTATACGACTTGTCCGGTCCTGGGACTGCATTCGTCGAAAGTAGCTGAAGTCGTTTTGAATTGCAGGCAGTGTCATCTAGAAAACGAGAATTATAATAAATACGCCCGACAGGTAGGCAGATGGCGGCAGACTCGCAGTTAAAGCGCGTACCTTCATTGGACGACGATGAAGCTGGGCGAGTTTCCTGGCTCATTCATCAACTCAGTCACTGACCACTTCCCTCGTTTAACCGAAAAGGGCTAGGACACGACAATCTAGTTACCCATCACTTGTTCACTTAAATAATCTTGAAAACCCGATGAAAAAGCGTTAGTTTGTTTTCCTGATATTTCCAATTAAGCGATTATACCACTGTGCTTGCCGATCTTCCCGTTTTTGTGATAGCTCTATGGTGCCTGGAACATTTGGCAACAACACCAGCAGCAAACAAATAAATAAACGGGTGGCGACTAAATTGTGACGGAATTCCATACAAGCGTGATCGTGTACCAAATAAACAAAAAAGTGTCTGCAGTGCCAAAAACAAACTAGATTCGGCGGAACGTCCTGTCTGCTAGTGAGGTGTCTTGTGTATTGATATTTGCTGCCCGATTTTCATCATCAACAACAGTTGCATCAGATGGAACACCTTCAGCAATGTCTTGGCACCTTTATTACAGGGTTGGTGGGAGATACAGTGTTTAATTAAATTACTGGTCTCTCTCAACCTTGTGGTTACGGACCAACATTCGACAAACCTTTCCCACCTATTACTTGTCTGAGGTAAATCGTTCCTTATTCCTTTGAATCACTAAGAATGGCCAATTCAGTCAGGATTCAGGGGGACTGTATGGCCTAACATTGTCGGAACCACTCTAATAATAAGATTTGTTTTCAAAAATATGGAAAGTAGTCAGTAATCACTAGAATTTGGTTGTATCAATGTACAATACAGGGAAAGGACCTGACCTCATTTTACACTAACTCAATTTTTGCAGCGAAAATGTTTAAATGAAATGTACATGCTGTCTGACAGGCAAGAGGTAAAATATGACTTTTTTTAATAATAAAAAAACTTCTGGCTCTTGGGCTCGAACCCTTATTAATGTGTTCAAAATACTCAAATTCTGTGCCTTTTCTTTGTTTTCAAGCTGCTCTGTAAAGGTATATTTGGGCCATTGACTTTGGTAACTGAATTGATCTTTTCTGAAAAGAAAATAATGTTTAACTAGAAATACTGAAGCAATATTTATCTGTCCATTATGTAAACCATTCAATTAGCTTCAGTCTAGTATGTTTTTCATATTTGTTCGTTCCGTTTTAAGCCAGATAGATTATTCTGAAGGAAAGACTTTTCTGGAAAATTGAATTCTTGTCTGAGGTTGTCAACCCCTCCTTTAATTGCAGAGGTATGCGATTCAACGCCTTCCACATTTTTTCCCCCTAACTTTGCTGTATTCCACACTTTCTTGCTTATGAAAAAGTTTTTTTTACGCAAATTTTAAACTCTACCTTCTTTCATTTGCTGGTTTAAATGAACTAGCAGCAACGTAAAATAATTTTTACGAAGTTGTCGGCTAGTTTGGGTGTCTGACCTACCAGTCAAGGAAAAAATCTGATTTTTTACATATTGACAAAAACATGTTAATTTCCAGACTGTTATACGTTTGTTTGTGAATGATTGGAGCTTTGAAAAAAAAAAGAGCCGAAAATATTCAGTGGGACTGCATAACCTTGTCAAAACCATTCGGACCCTATACTATAAATTTTCTGTTCTATTTCCCACCATTCAGTAATCCCTAGGATTTGCCTGTACAATGCAGATAGAACAGTAGCAGCATGCTTATTTGGACACCTCTCTAAATTTTCCATACCTTGGCCCTGTTTACAAAACAGTTGACAATATAGTGTAATATCAAACTTCGTATCAGTAAACAGGAGTCTCTTGCAGCAATTTTTTTGTCACAAAATAAAAAGTTGTTTCTACCGACATTCTTTGAATTTAAATATTTCCTTTTTTAATTTGCTGGTTCAAATCGACCAACAGTGAGGTAAACAAGAAAAAAAATAGAATGAGTTGTCTGTCGGTTTGAGTGCTTGAGGTATCTGTGAAGGAAAAAAAAATCTGATAAAGTATGTACACGCTTGTTACCTATTGACAAAAATATGTCACTGTTGTGTTGTTTTGTGAAAGCTTGGAACCTTGAAAGAAGAAACAGAGCAAGGGGGAACAGAGCCTAAACTGTTCAAGTCTTGGATGAAACCTGGATATGAAACCTAGCAATTAGTACATATACTAGCATTTTGGCACCTTTGTTACGTTGGGTGCAGTATTGATATTTGATTTGAACCGCTGGTGTCTCTCAACCTTGTGGTTAAGGACCAATATTTAGCGCACCTTACCTGAACAATGTTTTGGCACCTTTAGAACCCACCATTCTAAGCACATTCCAGGTTTCACCTTCAGCTCAGTTTGCCTTCCATCCACTGTGTCCAAACCCTGACAACCATCAACATGCTAAAAAATTGTATCAGTCTACAAACTATGTTTGTCCAGACAAGTAGCCCATTTCTTAGGCCAAACTACTGAAATGCAGCTGCTCAGAATAAAGACCAGTCTATTTTTTTACTATTTTACGCCAAAATCACAATGTAGCACTCAGAATAAAACCATATATCTCTTTAATGTAAAGCCTATTATGCTTCACTAAATTTCATCAAATCAGGTGCAGTTTTGACTGATGATGACCAACACAGCTGTCCCAATGTAACTGGCACAAGCAAGCCTGCAAGGCTGAACTCGCCAGGTCCATATTATCCTGAAACTAATCATAAAATTAGAATGCAAGTTTATGTTTGAATATAAGGCTTCATGCTACTGTTTCCCTATGGCTTCCCCGTCTTCTTCTTCAAATACACAGCTGTCTGAGCACTGAGCAGTCCTCACATAGTTAATTAACCCCCCAAAATACCCTGTTTATTGGTATATAGATTATATTATTTTCAGAATACTGAAAACAGTAGTTTCATAACAGATAACGCAAGGATGCTCAGGTTCAATGGACAACACTCAACAGACAACACCTTGAATCTGTTGTGTTTGAAGCTCGTTATGGGTGAAATGTTATGCATAATAAGCATTGCGAGGAAGAGCAAGAAAGGGAGTAAAAGTGAAAGAAGTATTACATAATTTTAGTAAGGACGAAGCAAACCTGGTCATCCTGAACCAAAATACAACGTTTCAGGTGTGAAATATTTGCTTTCAAAGTAGATACTAGTTTTGGGCAAGAAAGGTAATATGAAGAAATGTATGATTTTCGTGAGCATGAAGGGGAGTTAGTTTCGACTTGACAGGGGCGTAACTAACATCCTGGGAGGGGGGAGGGGCTATGCTAATTAGCAAGCTTCAAAGATTCAATCCTAGCTAACAAATTCTTGCCATTAGCTACCGGCATGATAATTACCATCTGCAAACACGTAGGTGAATAAGGGCTTTTTGAACATCCAAGCCCTTGTAAGTAAGCTTCTGAGGTGTGAACACTCAACTCGCAATTGCCTTACACCAGTTCAGCGCTCCAAGTGGATTGGTTCTGCCAATCCCCCATTGTCTCAGAATCAGTACTCGTATAGACACACTAAGCAGTCGGATCCATAAGGTAGTGGGTAACTTTCAGTTTCTGCGACATGTCCATTAGGGACTCAGATTGCAGGTTTTCTGCTCATGAACCTGTGGATCTATTTTACTCTGTCTGACACAATTGTGGTGGTGAGGTAGAGGGGGATTTACAGAAACTAGTCCGCTTAGAAGCAGTGAACCGGAATATGGCGAATTTCCGAATACTAAAGTTTCATTTGTAACAGGGGTTGCATTTTTAACCACTGACAGAAACAATTAAAACTCATTTTGCATTCTTCTCATATATACCCTTATTATGTCTTAAAGGACTCCTCGCACTACAGAGTGTTTCTGCTGTTTTGGGATATATTACTACTTTAGAACTTAGCTTTCCTTACAGAAAATTACACAAGGCTGTAGCTTTTCTTGGCCTCTCCTTACAGCCCCTCACCCTGGATGGCAAACTCGGCAAAATTTGCATAACCAGTTTTCGCACCAATGAGCCAACAGTATTGGCCTGTTTGACTATCCTCCCATTTTATTTGTTCCCCTGCTAACACCCCCAGAATACCTAAAAAAAAAAAAAGAATCCTAATACCTGTGTCACAATCCCAATGCAAGATCTACAACTGAAAAGCTAGAAACCTACCTAATGTGATACTCTTCTTCATCAAGTTGGTTCAAACCAGCTGTTACCAACAAAGCTTCTATAGATGCGGCGCAGAAAAGTGATTGCCTTTAGTCACCTGTGTCCTCTGATTGCTCGGTGGTAGTAACTATGGGTTGATCTTGGAAGGGTGTTCTGAATTTCTCAAGGCTCGACTGCACTTCAACCTAAAATAGAAACAGTTTTCAAAGGATGGAATTTCTAGCCAATTACACTGTAAAAAGCCTCTCCTACATCGGTCTTTAGAGGTTGCACATCACCAAATAGGTGATTTTTATTTCGAATTCGGAGAGTTAAAATCCGAATTCGGAGAGTTAAAGTCCGAATTCGGAGAGTTCAAATCCGATACAGGATTAAAACGCTAAAATGCGAAATGCTGCAGATTAAGTTATCCTAGTCTGCAGTATTTTGCATTCTAGCGTTTTAATCCTGTATCGGATTCTAACTCTCCGAATTCGGATGTTAACTCTCCGAATACGAATTTTAACTCTCCGAATTCGGAATAAAATTGCCGAATTCGATGATGTGCAACCACCAACGTCCGATGTAGGAGAGACTTTTACAGTGTAGTTATCTTGTCACAGTTCCTCCAAACATTTATATGTGGCCTCACCAAGAAGTATGACTAGATAGTTTCCTTGAAGAGCCAGACCATGTTTTTATATACTACCCAAAAGTCTCAAGCAGTAAGACTGGTTTGGTCTCAAACAGGGAGCGGCGAATCAGCATGGTACCAGATATACATAACAAAGTCACCCCTGTTGTTTGTATGGTTGAGAGTCTTGATTACCTCCTAGTAAACCAACCATTGCTAATTTTTTTCTCATAAAAACCTGACATATGTTATGAATATTTTGATGGCCTAGCCTACTACACAGCGATTATTATTGGGGTTTTTTTATCAAGAAAATATTCAATAGTTACCCATGAGTTGCGATTCTGCACGTTGACATTCTGCTTCTGCATGATCTATGTTGGTATACTGTCTGTGCAGATGATGCCATTATGGGCTTACTGGTTAGTTTTGTTTGTAAGCCTGTTCATTTACTGATTTCATTTGTGAAAATAAAGCAAACAAGAATATAGAATATGCACTGTGTAGGACAGAATCCACAGTAGGTATCTGCAAAGGCAAACAGTGCAAGGATTGCTGTGATGATCGATTATTTGCTTGGTGTGCTAGCTTTTTGCAAGGGACCTAAGGCTGACTATGTTCCAGGCTGTCTGGCATTCCATTCCCTTTTTGACTCTTTTCACATGGTACAGGCAGGTCGATGCCAGTCCATTTTCTTCAGAAATACAGAATTGGACTGACATTCTCGTCAAAGTACATTGAGGCTTGCTTGTTTCATATTTGAAGGCAAAGCAACAGACTTCTCTGTTGCAGTGTGTAAGATTATAGCTGGTAACAACAACAACAAGCATGCAAACAAGATTGTAAACAAGATGTAGGCTATTTCCAGAAATCACAGGATCTGCGAAGGCAAAAGTCCAAGGATTGCTTCTGGGATTGACTATTTTCTTGGTAGGCTAGCTATTTGCAAGGACCTAAGGCTGAGTATGTTCCAGGCTGTATGGCTTTCTGTTCTCCATTCCTTTTTTTCACAAAGCCAGTCATTTTTCTTTGAAAATATAGAATCGAATGTCATTCTTGTCGTAGTATATTGAGACATGATATGAACTTGGTCTTTTTAGGTTGTGAGAAGCCAAAGGACTAATTTGAATTAATAGGTGTGTGGTACTACATATGTGGTGTATTTGCTCGGCTTTAGTTCTATTTATTCATTTTTTTACCTTATTTTTTTGAAAAGCACAAGGGTAAAAAAAGCTTTCTTCTTTGCAACTCTTTGAGGAACCCTGAGTGCGCAATGTACTTGGATTAAAAGTAACTTATTTGCAGATGACTTGACTTCGCTACGCTAAAGTCTAGTTAATTTTTAGCCAGTTTAGGTCCATCACTAGTTTGTCCTGTTTCTTCAGTATTATTTGAAGGTGCTTTACGGAAAATTGGCATAAGAGTATTCTACAAACCTGTAAAGATTCTGTCGATCCCTCGTTCCAAGAGGACCATGTGACTTCATAAAAATTCCTCCATTGACTCCACTCCGTTGAAGAACACTGGAAGATTTCCTTGACACGGCAAGTCTTCTGGTTGTTACCCTTGTCAGTAGGCAGTCTTCTGAGCTGTTTTTATAATCTAGGATTGAGCGACGACTGATATTTGCCATATCTGACCTCGACCAAAATATGAGCTTGAAAAATCACGCTTGGTCGATATTTTAAATTTTCGCGGGCGAATTGTGGACGGATTCACCATGGGAAAGCGTCCACATTCCCAACGTCCCTACTGAAGACTACTGTGGACAGAATGAAAATCCCTAATGGGTGTTGTAATAATTCAATGTGTTTGAATCTAAGATGTAAAAATAAGTTGCCTGTTCAGTTAAACTAGAAAGGTTTATTCACACAAAAAGCTAATTTAGAGCGCGTTTCACCCTTCCAACAAAAGTGAATATTAGTTATTATTTTTGTTCCAGACCCGTGAAACGGTGACCGATCCGATCTCTCGGAACAGTAACTAATAGTTCGCTAACCACACTCAGGAGCGTAGCAAGCGTGGTAACTACGATCGAAAATAAAAAAAAACGAGTTCCAGCCTTGACACGAAGAAGCCAGGAGTTGTGACGTCATGCGTAGTAACGACAGTAAGTAGGGTGGAATACGCTCTTATTTGTCTTTAGAAACTTTATTTGTTATAATTGAAGTTTAACTTCTCCATTGGTGTGGTGCAAAACCTGGACTCCTTTATCCTCAACAGACTTCCGGCTTTTATTTCATGCAAACTAACCCCCTGCCGAGGGACATTTTCATGATAAATACCAACTAATTTGAGGCACGTAAAACAATAAAGATAAAAAAAAGACATTCAAAATATTCCCACGGATGAAGTGTTTTATAAGGCGATAATTGAAACTCAGCAGCATGCCATTACAAATTATTCACTTTTGATTCAATATGCTAATGGAAGGAATAAGGGAGTCCGCGCGTCGCAGGGAAACGGAACGACGGAGGTGAGCTAAGGGGTTAGACACTCTGCAATTAATAAATCGAAGGAAAGTGAAAGTCTTTACAATTTCTGCAAAGTTAATCTCACTACTGTACGACCTGTCACTCGCTCAGATAGTTTTTTGACACAAAACTGCAACGTATAACTATTTGTTCTGGGTATAGCCAAACAGCAGAAACAGCTAATTTTGAGGCCACCTTTAATCAGTAGCGTATATAACAATGGAGGGGACTTTCAAATTCCCCCGATTCTTAGTTTCATTTTTTTACGAGTAAACATGATGGAATACGCCCTTCATAAAATTCCTCCCACATTAGTTATTTTTGACGCTAGATGCACTAGCATAAAGTAAACAATGACACATTACTTATTGGTGTACGTTTATCCAGGTTTGTCTGGCTATTTTCAATTCCTCTGAGGCCTATAGCCATGTTTAAAAATGATTAAATTGTCAAATTTTCGTTTTGCTTTGTCAAATATGATTGAATTGCCTCTGCCTCAATGTGTGCTGTAACCAACTCTTTTCCGTCAACTTGACCATGTTTGTCAATTCTGGCTTCCGATTTCAGTGCAGACTGCTAGTTGGCTTAATTATTATTATTAACTTTTTAATCCAGCTTTTGCCATAAACTAACATACAAATAAAAAAAAAAAACACTATGGTACAACATCAATGTGTCTCCAGCAGATGCCTCCAAACTGGTAGAGAAAATGGGGTTTAGCAGCAGAAAACAGGCTATGGCTAATTGCAGGCTAATTTAAGGTTTAATGTGCTACTCGGTATGAACCGAAAGCCTAATCGTTTATTCCCCATTCAGACAACTTATACCAAGATCCCACGTGTGATTGTTATTATTTCTCAAGCGCATCTGACGAAAAGTCGTCGTTGGATTTTTTGAGGGGCGGAAAGAGCGAAAAGATCGAGACAACGTAGCAATGAACTTTCCTTGGAACATTAAACAAGTGCGCAAGCGCTCAGACGTGGAGTTTGAAAGTAAAATGTTTACCACATCTTATACACAAACAGCGTTAGAACCAAGAGATTTCATATCACCAATAACCAAAAATACTGAAATCAACTAATTTTAAATCACAGAAAACAGATCCTACAAGAACCGACCCTACACCCCATCCTGCCCCCTGATTTCGCCGCAATTAGAATTTTTTTAGTTCATTCGTGAGCCGGCTCAAATCCGAAGCAGTTTGATCAACTGCCAGTATATAAATTTATGCCTTAAATTTTCTTTTGTTCTTTAAAACTTGTATTAACCCCTTCCGTCACAATAATTTTTAACCGACAAAAAAAATATTTGTTCACTGAAACTTACTAGTTAGGGCATAAGTAAGCTAGTGTTGAAGTGATTCGCTTGAATCGTTCATTAAGTGGAAGAAAACGGATGTCCAGTTAACTGGATAACGTGACCAGTCACTAGACCTGACATGAAAATGTTTGGAACAAGTACGTTGACCCACGAAACACATCTCAACTTCTTATTTTTTACAAATGGTTGTGGCTTTGAGCTTGCAGACTATGACTCAAAGCTTTTCGCCCGTATTCACTGGTGATGGCCACGTCAGTACGTATTTTGGGCTATTTTTCTTCCTGGCGTCAGCTGATCCTCCATGCCCCCATATGGGTTGACCTGCTAACCGTGGTGTAGAAGAGTTAGTTTGGTGGAGGGCAGTGGCAATCTCCTTTCGGCATGCAACGAGATCCAGCTTCTATTTCCTGGCCAGTGATAAAAGTTGCAGTGTGTGATTCAGCAAGATCAACCATGCAAAATCTGAATCACAGTTGCCACTTGAGAGACCGGATCGAAATACTGTACAGTCTCATAAGCTGTGAGACTGTATCAACTCCAAATATGCTGACATTGCGTCTTCTGGTGACCTCAGGTTGTCAAATTCGGTTGTAGCTGTAGACCACCTTGTTGATGGCCTTGCTTCTCTCTTTCGTAATGCTTTCTGTCTAGTCAACGGGCGCATTTGCTCGTCTGTCAAAACGTTGTCTATAACGTTGTTACTCGTCTGTCGGAACGTTGTTTGGAACGTTTTAGGAAAGTGTCGACTCGTGTGGAAAGAGCGCGTGTCACGTTGTCCACTTAACTGGACTATAAATAAGAAGGGCATGCAGCAGTGACATCTGTTACAATATTCTGATAAAAACAACGTTCTTCAAGACCTTCGATGGCATCAGATCTTATAAAAAAAAATTAGCAATGCTTCATTTATTTGTCTGAACCTAGTCGCGTAGTCCAGTTAACTGGACACAATTTCAGAACAGAAAAAACCACATACCCAAAGTGATTTTGGAAAAGAAACAAGACCAGAGGTGTCGATGGGATCCCAAAAATCAAGTATTTGATTTAGACAATAGGGTCTGGTCTTCGACAGATCAAGTCTCCGCCAGGCTAATCATCAGATAAAAGTTCAGATATACCTCTATAAGCCATATCTATTTTGACGGTACTGACCGAGACTTCCTGCTTTACTTCTGCCAAGTTTCCGCTTTCGCCAGAATTCCGAGCAAACTACTAGTCCAGCAAAAAAAGAAAATTCAGAAACAAATCCAGCGTCAAATCACTATAAAGGACATCTAATCAACTTTGAATAAGATTTTGATTTAAAAAAAAAATCCGATTACAACCGGATTCCGGACTAATTATATGTCCGGATAAAAGTGATTGTCATATACAGACTCGGCCTCTGTTCTTACCCCTTAATCTGTCATCTAACAAACTTTTGCTTTAACAAATTTTCCGGTTTTGGCCAGATTCCGGGCAAATTATATGTCCGGCGAGAAAATGGTTTTCACCATCGTGTTCAGCATGTCTTTTTACCTCAAAATCGACCATTTAATAAACTTCAAATAAAACTTTTACTTTTAACCAACTTTCCGGTTTTTGCCGGATTCCGAACGAACTACTTGTCTGGCGAAAAAATTGTTTTCACTATCGTGCTCAGCATGCCTTCTTACACCATAGTCGACCGTCACATGCTGTTTAAAAATATTTTGTTTTGTCCCTTAATTTGAACCCCCGCCCCTAAATGCAGAGCTACAGAGCCCATCTACGAACTTGACCTTACCCTTCACCCAATGAATCCTCACACCAAGTTTCATCAAAATATCTCGTTCCCTTCGAGAGTTACAGCGCGCACAGACGGACAGAAGGACGGACGGACAGACGGACAACTTTTGCGTATCCCTCCACTTACGTTTTGGGATCCCAAAAAATACCTATCTGTTCTCAGTGATTCATATTTGACGCTCAATTTTTTCAACCGCCGTTTCTCCTTTGAAAGTACAGAAAAAAAAATGTTTTAAGCGTTTCCTCCGAATCAGTATTTTTCAACATAGTTCAAATCAAATCAAATCTATTAGTTAGCCATATTATCCAAAAACGAATAGCACTGGTACGTCAAAGATATAAACACTTGAGGTCAATTTAAGTCAAGTCACTGTTAAAATTTTTGCAAAGTACGGGACGAATGAACGGTCATACCGAACACTGCAG
The DNA here is from genome assembly GCA_023053575.1 of Branchinecta lynchi. Lineage (NCBI taxonomy): Eukaryota > Metazoa > Arthropoda > Branchiopoda > Anostraca > Branchinectidae > Branchinecta > Branchinecta lynchi. The sequence continues at coordinate 16,775,093 of JAKZAP010000011.1, read as the reverse complement.
TAGGAAGGAGAGAGCTTTAACTTTTGCTTCCCCGAATTTGATCCTCGAGTGGGGCGTTTATTTTCAGCTGCAGGCTCTAAATCTGGCAGAATGTTGCGAAAGAGCTCCGACGACAGACAGGACCTCCCAAAAGCCATGAGAAGTTCATGCCGTCTGTTTGATAAGATAGCCAGGCCTAGTGACGCCAGGCTCGCCTCGTACGATACGTACTCGTGCCCGAGGATGATACGACAAGCACGCTTTTGAGTGCGCTCAATTTTCGAATCCTGGGCTTTTGTTAGTCTGGCGTGCCAAACCTGGCATCCATATTCAAGGGCAGGACGAACGTATGTTTTGTAGAGGTTAGTGAGAGTGTTGTGGGACAGCCCAAATCGTCGGTTAATGTTCGGTGTTAATGTTAAGGGTTCCTAATATGACAATTAGTCGCGCAATGCAATATTTGAAGCCTCTGTGTTGTAGCCCGTAAACAGGAGAACACACACGAAATTTCCCATAGGTAGGGAGAAAATGTTTTTTTTAATTTTGTCTAATTAACTGGTCACGGTGACGGAAGGAGTTAACCTAAATTGCGGTCTGATTATCTTGTTTTGTTGTTGTTGTTGTATTTATTCAATTTACATTTGACGTAATTTTATCTTGATATAGTTATTTTTGTTGAGAAAAAACCGAAAGTTCGGCTACTCCATGAATGGCTTGAAAATAAATGGAACTGGATTGAACTGAATCAAATGATTGTCTACGTTTGAAACGAAGACTTCCCTTCAACGAAGAAACTACTTTATAATGAAATAAAGAAATTTCCAGACAAGGGCTTACCTTAATTTCATCAAATTTAAGTACGAACTCTAGAGTTTCAGCAAATTGTTTGGCAAGAGCTTGCTGCGTCTCCAGGTGGTTTCGTGGGCTCATATCACCCGATACAAGTTCATTCAGCATCTGTGGTACTATCCTTTCTGCAAAAAAACAAGACCAAAGGTTTCGATTAGGCATGTGCACTGTTCTGTTTTTTTCATTCAAACAGGAATAGGCAGAAACGGGTCACGTAAAAACAGAAACAGAAAGAAAAGAGGAAACTTGAAAACAGGTCCTGTTCTGTTTTAACAGAAATGGTGACTTCGAAAACAGAAACAGCTGTTAAACAGGCAAACAAAAAAACAGAAACGGATGTTTAAAACAGGTTTTTTAATTTTTTTACTTCCAGTAATCTTTATTATTTTTTCTAACAGAGCTCACCTATAGTTTGCCCTGTACCAAGAAGTATCTTAAATAGTACTTCCTTACACCGACACAGATGCCTTTATTCGAGTTCTTTTCATAGAACAGGAAATATCTTGGTCCAGAATTCCAGCTGCCTATACCAACGAATTACACTTTCTTCCGATGGAAAATGAGCCATGGAAGTTTCGTTTGTCTTAACAACAAATTTTCGCATGCCTTTCCAATTGTATTGTTTGTCATAGTGATTGGTAATAAACTAAAGTTTACGGATCATACAAACTCAAAGTTAAGCAAGCTTCACTTCGTGACAGTGGTTGATGATGATGGTCATTTTTTCTGTGAGGGGTGGGTCGCATGGGATGCATGTTCAATCATAATACCGAATAGCATTTCCTCGATAGTTTCTTCTGAGCATGGTCGTACTAGGCTAGAAACGCGCGGATTTCTCGGCACACACCCTACATTTGGGGGTGGGGGTTCAAATTAAGGGGCAAACAAAATATTTTTAAAAAACTAATGTGATAGTCGAGTATGGGGTAAGAAGTCATACTGAACACGATGATGAAAACCATTTCCTTGCCGGACAAGTAGTTCGTCTGGAATCCGGCAAAAAACGGAGTTGGTTAAAATTAAAAGTTTTATTTAAAGCTGATTGGATGTTCGATTGTGGGGTAAGAAGACATGCTGTAGATGATGATGAAAACCATTTTCTCGTCGGACAACTACTTCGACCAGAATCCGGACAAGCCGGAAATTTTTTGAAAGCGTAAGTTTTATTTTAAGTTGATTAGATGAACAGATTTCGGGCTAAGAAAAGACGCTGAAAAGACGCTTTTTAATAAGTTAAAGTTTTATTTCAAGCTGATTAGATGTCCTTTATAAGGATAAGGAGATCCGCTGAATTGGTTTCTGAATTGTTCTTTTTTTGCTGGACAAGTCGTTCGCTTGGAATTCAGCCGAAACCGGAAGTTTGGCAGAAGTAAAGCAGGAAGTTTCGGTCAGTATCGTCAAAATAGATCTGGCTTATATCTGAACTTTCTTTTCTCAGATGATTAGTCTGGGGAAGAGTGGATCGGGCGAAGACAAGATTCAATTCTCTGGATCAAATATTAGATTTTTGGGATCCCATCGAAACCTTTGGTCTTGTTGCTCTTGTTCCTAGCCTACTGGTTGCTTGATTTTTGCTCAATATTTTTCATAGCCGTCACCGAATCCACATTTCGCGTGGGCACTGGTATAAGCAAATTTGACTCTTTAGGAATGTGGCATTTCGGAATGATGGAAATTTTCAATTAAAAGATTTGTTGTACTGATAAGGTGGGTTGACCCCAAAAAACAGATTTGGATGTTTGAACAGGTAAAAAAAAACAGGAACAGGGCAAAACAGGACACACCAAAAAAAAAGTTCTGAAACGAATTCAGCGTATCTCCTTATCCATGTAAGGAACATCTAATCAACTTCAAGTAAAACTTTAACTTATAAAAAAAATCCGGTTTCAACCGGATTCCGAACGAACTTTATGTCCCGGTAAATAAAAGATTGTCATATAAAGATTAAGCGTGTCGTTTACCCCTAAATCTGAGATATAATCAACTCCAAATAAAACTTTTGCTTGTTACAATTTTTCCGGTTTGGCCTGATTCCGGGCGAACAAGTTGTCCGGGTAGAAAATACTATTCACATAAGGGTTCAGCATGTCTTCTTACCCCTAAATCGAACATCTAATCCACTTCAAATAAAACTTTTACTTTTAACAGACTTTCCGGTTTTGGTCGGATTCGGGGCTAACTACTTGTCCGACGAAACAAGATCAAAGGTGTCGATGGGATCCCAAAAATCTAATATTTGATTCAGACAATCGAGTCTTGTATTCGCCAGATCCAGTCTTCGACAGGCTAATCATCAGAGAAAACCAAGTTCAGATATACCTCTATAAGCCATATCTATTTTGACAATAGTGACCGAGACTTCCTGCCGATTTCCGAGCGAACTACTAGTCCAGCAAAAAAAAAATACAGAAACAAAACCAGCGTATCTCCTTATCCCTATAAAGAACATCTAATCAACTTTGAATAAAAGTTTGACTTACAAAAAAAATCCGGTTACAACCGGATTCCGGAATCATTGTATGTACGGGTAAAAAACCATTGTCATATACCGACTCAGCCTCTCTTCTTACACCTTAATCTGTCATCTAATCGAACTTATGCTTTTAACAAATTTTCCGGTTTTGGCCGGATTCCGGGCGAACTAGTTGTCCAGCGAGAAAATGATTTTCACCATCGTGTTAGGCATGTCATTTTACCCATAAATCAAACATTTAATCAACTTCAAATTAAACTTTTACTTTTAACCAACTTTCCGGTTTTCGCCGGATTCCGGGCGAACTACATGTCCGGGCAGAAAATTGTTTTCACATAAGTGTTCAGCGTGTCTTCTTGCCCTAAACTGAACATCTAATAAACTCGAAATAAAACTTATGATTTTAACAAACTTTCCGGTTTCGGCCGGATTCCGGGCGAACTACTTGTCTGTCGAGAAAATGGTATTCACTATCGTCTTCAGCATGTCTTCCTACCCCTACGTTGAACATCTAATCAACTTCAAATAAAACTTTTACTTTTAACAAACTTTCCGGTTTTGGCCGGATTCCGGGTGAACTACTCGTCCGATGACATGCTCAGCATGTCAGCATGTCTTCTTACTCAGCATGTCTTCTTACCCCATAATCGACTATCACATTAGCTGTTTCAAAATATTTTGTTTGCCCCTTAATTGGAACCCCCTCCCCCACCCCTAAATGTAGGGCAACAAAGCCCATCTACGAACTCGACTGGTCCGACGACAGAATCCTCACACCAAGTTTCATCAAAATATCTCATTCCCTTCGAGAGTTATAGTGCGTACAGACGAACAGACGGACGGACGGACACATTTTGTGATGTCATAGGTATCCCTCCACTTACGTTTTGGGATCCAAAAAACGTTTTTATTTTCTGATTTCCCAGGTCGACTTAAAGGGTATTTGTTCTGTCTTTTAAATTATACCTAGCTTCCCTAAGGAATTATATACTTCAGAAATCTGCGCCCTTCGCCATTGTTTCGTTTAGCACCTACGACTACCTGCGCCTTTTCGGCCGACTGAGTTTGCCAACTCTTTTAAGGGCGTAAGAGGGTTCAAAAGTTGTGTTTTCATTTTGGCTGATTTAGCAGACCAACAGGTTTATCCTGTATTTTGGACTCCTCTCCTCTTGTGTGGCTTTCTCACTTTTCCAACACGGCACACTGTTTTCAAAATATTTGGCATCGAACCTCCTTCGGGAAGAAGGAATTCTGAACAAAGTCGACAAGCGCCAACAAGAAAGTTCTTGCCAGTTCAGTTCATCGATTATCCAAATCAGCCTTCCTAGCGGACTAATTACGAGTGGAAACGCTACTCTGACTTGACGCTTGAAACTCTTTGCAAAAGCTAAGATTTCCGATTCTGGTGTTACGGCTATAGTTATTTATTACTGATTATTACTATTGTCTTGCCATGTTCTAATTACGATCGAAAACTGTACTCCGAATTGACATTTATGACATCAGTACTGATGACGGCTGCTCTCAAAAGCTAGCTAAACTTTTTGTTAGTCTTTTTGGCAGCGCCGCCGACGAGATTTTTTCAAGTATAAGACCGGAATTTCTTTCATCGTAAAAGGAATTCCCGTCCCGCTAGACTTTTTTCCTAGTCGACTTCACAAACAGAATCGTTTCAAGTCGACCGGAATTCCTTTCTACTCGACGGGATTTCTTGTCCGTGTAAACTCTATCATCAGATCCTGAAGTTACGGGTATAGTTACTTACTTCTTATAGATTATTACTATTAGCTTGCCAAGTTGTTGTTCTTATTACTTTTACTACTAACTATATTACCAATGATCTAGGCAGGCCTCATCATACATCAAACAATGGGTAAAAATGGAAAGCCAGCTACGTCATTTTCGTCAGCCAACTTTCGGACCTTCTTGGCAAGGTTCGTTTATTTTGCAGGTTCATTTCTTCTGGTCCAGCAATACCCTGATAAGGACCTTTGCCAAGAAGGGCTGAAATATCGCTGAACATCGCAGCTGACTTTCCGTCTCTGGCCATTGAATGAATGAATGAATTTTATTGACCCACTGCACTACAATGAGGACTAGTGGAGTATAATAAAAGAAACTGAAAAAGGAAAAACAAAAACACAAAGTCAAAAACACACAAGTATATATTTCCCAGTCAGCTCGGGCTCAAGGAATATTTATGAAATTCACCAATTCTTAAGTTTTCAATCTTGTTTTGATGATGGGTTTTACGCGTTTTACGCGTACACTCAGAGTACCGTTTACAATCGAACTTTAGTCCGCTAAAAGCGCTGATTGGAAAACGCGAAATTCAACGAAAAGAGCCGACAACTTACCAATTTCAAGTGAAAATTCAAAAAAACTTCTCAGCTTATGGACCAAGGGAAGAAGTGCCACCTTCGCCTTCAGACTTGTATCAGGTAGAGGATTGTTTATAGCCTGTAGGATGAAAGAACAGTAAATAGGAGCTCTCCACGAAACCTTTCAAACCACTATAGTTATATTTCCGAACTGACCACGGCGCCGCGGACGCACTGAAATTAAAACAACTAAAATACGCCAACGAAACGGTGGCGTATCGGCGGCGGTGACTATACTGTCAGAGGTTTCATAACAGAAAACAAAAGAAGCTAGCTTTTATGGTTTTTAAAAGTTATCCCTACAATAAACGCCGAAATATTGCAGAATCTGTTAACTCTTTTTTGGTCATCATGATATCGGAAAAGTCAGCAAATACTTTTTCGCAGGTTTTTCTACTATTGCTGGCAATGTTTGTTCTGCACACGTTAATTCGTAACGCTTGCAGAATCATAACAGGTAACATCCCAAATGCCTTCCATTGAAACTGCGCATCCTTGTGTTATCTGTATGAAAACTTCTCACAGTGTAGCTTTGAATATTTCATCTGATACTCATGATGCGTGATTGATATGGATGCTAACTATGGTTTATTATGGCACCTCCAGCTTCGCTAAAGTGCCATATATCGATCATTTTTCGGTATGTCTGTCTGTCGGTCCACTGTTCTCGAATTAGGGTACTTCCAGCAGTGCTAGGACGATGAAACTTGGCAGGCATATCAGCGACCGGACCAAGCTAACTGGGAAGTAGTCACTTTCCCGATCCACCGTCGGGGGAGTGGATCGAAGGGGAATCCGGAATCTCGAGGTATGTACAACTTTAGAACGGCTGATCGGATATTAATACAACTTGATATTTGGGGCGACCTCGTATCTCAGATGTCCCATTCCCGGATCCGATGAATGTGGTGGAGAGTCGGAGAGGGGAGCCAGAAATCTTGTCGCATGCTTAGCGTGGAGCGATCAGGATCAAACTTGGTGGGAAGTAAAAGCACAAGCTCTAAGTACATCACTGACAGAACAGGACCGGATTTTGGTACTGTGGAGGAAGCTGAAGGGGGGTTCTGGAATTACGGTGATCCGGAGTTAAGGTACTTCCAGGTGGGCTAGGACGATGAACTTGGCAGGTATATCAGAGATCCGACCAAATTAACTTAGAAATAGTCGGTTCATAGATCCGACCATCATAGAGGGGGGGGGTGGAGGGAGGGGTTTTCCTGAGTCTTGAGACATGTATAACTGTCGAACGGGTGATCGGATCTTAACGAAACTTGGTATTTGGAAAGACCTCGTGTCTCAGATGTCGCATTTCAAGTCAAGACCGGCTCCGCTTAATGTGGTGTGGGGGGGGGGATAACCGGAAATCTTGTGACACGCTTAGAGCAGATCGATCGGGAAAAAACTTGGTGGGAAGATTAAGCTTCATCATTGAAAAAAACAGACCAGATTCGGCACTGTGGTCCCGCTAGAGGGGGGGGGGGGCGAGTCCGGAATTCCGCTGATCGCGAGTTAAGGTACTTCCAGATGTGCTAGGACGATGAAACGTGGCTGGAACATTAGAGACTCGACAAGATTGGCTTTAAAGTTATCACTTCCCAGATCGGATCATAGCTTAAAGTCCTCATCTTAACCGTGAGGGACAAAAAATACTTTTAAGCAAAATATAAATTTTCATGATTGCCATCAGCCAATGGTTATTTTTGCCTCAAGGCTTTCCTCAGATATGAACTTCTGAACTCCCTTAAAGTACGCATCTTAACCGCAAAATGAAAAAAATACATTTGACCAAAGGACAAATTTCATGGCCCATTTTCTTTGAGCACAAGCTGACTTTGAAACATATATTCAAATACTGTGTACAATAGATACGTCAGCTACGATTCTTCATCAGCAATATTTCGACCCTTCTTGGCACGAGTCTTCGTCAGGCTGTCAATCTTCTGGGTCAACATCGAGGAAGGAAACAAACCTGTAATCAGGTTTGTATCAATACAGTTTTGTTTCCTTCCCTGACGACGACCCAGAAGATTGACAGCCTGACGAGGACCCTTACCAAGAAGGGCCGAAATATCGCTGATGAAGATTTGTAGCTGACGTACCCGTTGTAAACGTTATTTGGATTTTATGATCTCTGAGGGTCCACGATGATTTATCCACAAGGGTTTTGCTTAAAATGAATTTCTAGCACCCTTAAAGTGCGCATCTTAAGCGAAAAGTGAAAAATTTACTTTTGACCAAACGATATATATTCATGAGCCCAGGGGCTCATGATCCTTTTGCCTCGAGGGTTTTCCTGACAAGTGAATTCTTTAAAGTACAAAAAAAAAAGTATTTAGCAAATAACAACTTCATGGTTCCGATGAGCCCATGATAATTTTTGCCTCAGGGATTTTGCTTCCGGATCAATTTTTAGCGCCCTGAAAGTGCGCATCGTTAAAGCCAAGTACAAAAAAAAATAATATATTGTATCAAACGATACATTCTCGTGATTTCCATGGCCCCGCGATCCTTCTTATCTTAAGGGCTTTGCTTGCAAATTCCTACTTTCATCCTTCCGCGCTAGGCAAATTCCTATTTTCCTACTCTGACCCAGCCTTGCAAGTGCCATACGAGCTTCTAGCTCTTGTTTTTGTCCTTAAAACTGTATATATGTTCTGTCTATGTGACCCCGAGTAATGTGTGAGCTTATATAACTGTGTAAAAAGAACACTTTCGCGGTGACGAAGTGAGGGAAACGTCGACGTATCGGCGCCGCGGCACCCTTTATAATTAGCAGACAGCCCTCGGCGTCGCCGTTCAAGCAGGCGACGTCGGGTTTTACTTTCAACCAAAAAAGTTTTATGTGGCCATAAACGAACAAGACCAAAGGTTTTGATGGGATCCCAAAAATTCAATATTTGATCCAGACAATCCGGTCTTGTCTTCGCCAGCCTTGAACATTGTTACTATTAAAATTCAGAAACAGATTAAGGCCAAAAAGCTAATCATCTGACAAACAAGTTCAGGTATGAATTTAGCATGTTTGTATTTACCCCTACAAGTCATACTTGTTTTGACGAAAAACTTCCTGCCTAACTTCTGCCAATTTCCCAGTTTCGGCCGAATCCGGGACTACCTGTCCGCCAAAAAAAAAAGAAAGCTAAAATACGAAATCAGCGTATCTTCTTTTCCCTATATCGAACATCTAATCAACTTCAAATTAAAATTTAACTTGTAACAAATTTTCCGGTTCCAGCCGGATTCCGGGCGAACTATATGTCTGGGTAAATAATGATTGTCATACATGGATTCAGCATCTTTTCTTACCCATAAATCGGATATCTAATCAACTACAAATACTTTTAAGAATTTTCCGGTTTGGGCCGGATTCCGGGTGAACTACTTGCCAAGCGAGAAAATGGTTTTCACCGGTGTGTCCAGCATGTCTTCCTACCCCTAAACCCAATATCTAATCAACTCCAAAAAAACTTTTACTTTTAACAGACTTTCCGGTTTTAGCCGGATTCCGGGCTAACTACTTGTCCGGCGGAAAAATGGTTTTCACCATTGTGTTCAGCATTTTTTCTTACTCTAAATCGGACATCCGATCAACTTCAAATAAAACTTTTACTTTTAACAAACTTTCCGGTTTTGGCCGCATTCCGGGCGAACTACTTGTCCGGTGAGAAAATGGTTTTCACCGTCGTGTTCAGCATGTTTTCTTACCCCAGAATCGACTGTCCCATTAGCTGTTTAAAAATATTTTTTTTCTTGCCCCTTAATTTAAACAACAAATATTTTGCTATCTACGAACTTGATCTTACTCTTGACCCAAAGAATCCCCACACCAAGTTTCATCAAAATATCTCATTCCCTTCGAGAGTTATCGTGCTTACAGACGGACGGACAGACGGCCGGACAACTATTACGATGTCATAATTATCCCTCCACTTACGTTTTGGGATCCCAAAAACAAGTTGGGATCCCAAAACAAAAACAAAATAAAGAACAAGAGCTAGAAGCTCATAAGGCACTAATAAGGATGGGCCAGAGGATAAAAGTAGGAATTTGCCAATTCGTGTGTCTCTGTGATCATTTGTAAGCACAACCCTTGAGATAAGAATGACCGTGACGAGTGAATCTTTTGATACAAAATTTTAATTTTTGCACTTTGCTGTGATGATTCGTACTTTGAGGGTGCTAGAAATTCATCTGTGAGCATAACCCTTAATACAAAAATGATGATGGGCTCATGGGGATCATAAAAATGTAAATTTGCTCAAAAGTATTTTTTGTACTTGAAGGAATTCACTCATATGCGAAACTCTTGAACACTTATTCATGACCTCCTTGGGGGTCATGAATATGTATCGTCTGTTAAAAGTATGTTTTCTCTTTTCGGTTAAGATTCGCAATTTAAAGTTCAAAGAAATTCATTTGTAAGCAAAACCTTTAATGCACAAATCATCATAAAGCCCTTGGGGACCAAGAAATGTATTATTTGTTCAAAAATATTTTTTCACTTTAATGTTAAAACGCACACTTTAAGGAAGCTAAAAATTAATTGTAAGCAAAACCCTTGAGGAAAAAATGACCACGGGCTCATGGGGATCATGAAAATGTTTATTTTTAAGCCAATCCTGTGGTGTCTCTAATGTTCCAACCAAGTTTTATCGTGCTAGCACATCTGGAAGTACCTTATTTTGCGATCACCGAAATCTCTCTCCAGCCCCGCCCCCCCCCCCACAGAATCATTCTGCAAATGATTCATCTACAGCATTTTTGTTGTTCTTCCCACCAAGTTCCATCCCGATCTCTCCAGTCTAAGCGGGTGACGAATCTTCCGGTCACCCCCCCCCCCTCCCCCAAACACATACACACACAGTTGTCGAATCCAGCCCGGACAAGAAAAAGAGCATCAGAGACATGTCATATATTCAGATGTTAAATATCACTGGAATCCGATCACCCGTTGGAAAATTACGCATGACTCAATGTTCTGGACTCCCCCTCCCTCCACTCCACCCAACGATGATCGGATTAAGAAAATTACTATTTGCATTTCAGTTTGATCGGGTCCCTGACATGCTTGCTAAGTTTCATCGTGAAAATACCCCAAACCGCCATCACCCCCCCCCCCCCCCCCCGAAGTGTCCAGATCCAGTCCGGTTGTGTATACGATTTATAAAGAGCAGATGCTTCTTCTTCCCAGCAATTTCCACCCTTTAACCGTTTCGCGAGATTTCCGGTCTCCCCTTCAACTCCCCAGACCTCTCGAATTCGGTCCAGACTTGAAGTGGAACATCAGACATGTCTTCTGTTCAGTTATCATGTTTCATTCGAATCCAATCACCCGTTGTTCGAAAGTTCGCATGTCTCAGTTTTCCTGATTCCCCCTCCCTCCACTCCCCCACAGATGGTCGGGTCGGGCAACTGGCTATTTTCTAGTTCGTTTGATCGAGTCCCTGATATGCCTGCCAAGTTTCATCGTCCTAGCACATCTGGAAGTACCCTAACTCGCCATCGTGCCTCTATACCGACCGGAACTGCGATCAGTATAGAGGCTATAAGTGCCATAAAAATAACGTTCATTGAATATAAGCTACGGCTCATTGCCATTACGGAACCGTAGAATCTGATAGATGAAGGTCAGTACAGATAATGACCACAAAGGTGTTTTTTTTTCCTGAAGAACTTTCAAATGTCAACTACCGCAGGAAGTCGATGCGTAAATGTTTAAAAGTGCGAATACACGATCAGGGATTTCTAGGCCGGATTTCCAGCACTTATATCAAGTTGAAAAAATTTCAACTATTCCATATGAAGGTGATGATGCTGTCGAAAATCCGGGCAGGACCAACCCGGAGCTTCCGATCCTGATCGTGTGTTCGCAATACATAACTGGTTGTAAAATCTAGTTAGGCCTACCGGTAATAATCGGAAGCGAATGGACAAGCGCGAATGGACACTCTATTTATCGTCTAGCCGTATCAAAGCCTGGGCTCCTTGATCCTAATCCCATTTTCACTTTCTGCTCTGGTAAGAAAAGATTTCAGGCATCAAACATTCTTGTTAAAACATAAAATAATTTCGACCAAGAAAGATAAAAAAGAAGACATTCAAAACATCTGTGACGTTTTATATAATGCAACATGAAATCGAAGACTAAATATGTCCTTCAAATTTGCGGGGATGTTATCTAATGGTAAAAATTGGTAAACATGAAAACAAACTCAGAGACAGAAATAGCTAACTGCCAATCTTCTATTTTCAGAAGCTGGAAAATGCCGAAGCTGATTGGCTGGTCCGAAAATGATCCGATGCTCGATCCCGCCATGATTCCGCGGTTCAGAGCTCTTAAAAAAGGGGTAATTCTATCTAATGGTAAAATTGGTAAACATGAAAACAAATTCAGAGACAGAAATAGCTAGCTGCCAATCTTCTATTTTCAGAAGCTGGAAAATGCCGAAGCTGATTGGCTGGTCCGAAAATGATTCGATGCTCGATCCCGCCATGATTCCGCGGTTCAGAGCTCTTAAAAAAGGGGCAATTCTATCTAATGGTAAAAACTGGTAAACATGTAAACAAACTCAGAGACAGAAATAGCTAGCTGCCAATCTTCTATTTTCAGAAGCTGGAAAATGCCGAAGCTGATTGGCTGGTCCGAAAATGATCCGATGCTCGATCCCGCCATGATTCCGCGGTTCAGAGCTCTTAAAAAAGGGGTAATTCTATCTAATGGTAAAAATTGGTAAAAATGAAAAACTCAGAGACAGAAATAGCTAGCTGCCAATCTACTATTTTCAGAAGCTGGAAAATGCCGAAGCTGATTGGCTGGTCCGAAAATGATTCGATGCTCGATCCCGCCATGATTCCGCGGTTCAGAGCTCTTGAAAAAGGGGTAATTTTATTTAATGGTAAAAATTGGTAAACATGAAAATAAACACAGAGACAGAAATAGCTAGCTGCCAATCTTCTATTTTCAGAAGCTGGAAAATGCCGAAGCTGATTGGCTGGTCCGAAAATGATCCGATGCTCGATCCCGCCATGATTCCGCGGTTCAGAGCTCTTAAAAAAGGGGTAATTCTATCTAATGGTAAAAATTGGTAAAAATGAAAACAAACTCAGAGACAGAAATAGCTAGCTGCCAATCTTCTATTTTCAGAAGCTGGAAAATGCCGAAGCTGATTGGCTGGTCCGAAAATGATCCGATGCTCGATCCCGCCATAATTCTGCGGTTCAGAGCTCTTAAAAAAGGGGTAATTCTGCCCTCAAAAAAGGGGTAATTCTGCTCTTAAAAAGGGGTAATTCTGCTTTTAAAAAAGGGGTAATTCTGCTCTTAAAAAAGGGGTAATTCTGCTCTTAAAAAAGGGGTAATTCTGCTCTTAAACAAGAGCTACGAGCTCATATGGCACTTGTAATAGTAGGCTGTACAAGAAAGTAGATGAAAACGTCACAAAATACACCCGCCATCCAAAAAGGCGGTTCGGAAATAGAAATAGGATATTTAGTTTCACTCATTTCGGAGCAGTTCCGGCATCGTCTCGATTGCAAATGCACATGACTGTTCAAACTTTCATCCCAATAAATCCATTTGTTTGATCCCAAGACGTGCTACACGATTTCCGGTACTCACTCTATTTCCACCTACCGTGGCCGAATCTGGTTCGGAATAAAAAAAAATCGACCACCTAAAGCATCTTCGTTTATACCATCTACCAAGTTTCACTCGAATCTGAGCATTTTTGGAAAGTTCCGGTACCCCCCCCCCCCCTTCCCACCAACGTTGTCGGAGCCGGTTCGGGCCCAATCTCTTAATTCCCTCATCAAGTTTGACTGAAATTGGAGCATAGCCTATCTGCAAGTTTCCAGTACCCCCCCCCCCCCCCTACCTTGGCCGAATCCGGCCCAGACGCCAAATAACAAATCTAGGCCGCATAAACTCGGCACTGTCGAATTGCATCTCATTCGGTCCATCCGTTTGGTTTTTGTGCATGTCAAAAGTCTCCCCACCCCCAATTCCCCTAATCGTGGTCGCATATGGTTCGAACGCATGTTTTACATGTCGAGGCCATCGATTCGTATCACCCATGAAGTTTCACTCGAATCAGACCACTCGTTCGCAATTTATAGAAGTCCATATTTCTCTTCTCTTGCTCCCCCAAAAATGCTCGGATCTAGGAACGGAAGTTTCCGGGGGTATGTTGTGTCAGGTTTTTAAGTCAAGATAATTCGGGTCGCTAATATGCCTGCAAAGTTTCGTTGTCGTTTTACATCTGGAATAATTCTAACTCACGACTACCGGAATTCCAGGAAACCCCCTCCAACTCCCCCCACAGAGCCCCGAAACCATCTGGCTCCGTCAATTTCATCTAGGCCTAATGCTTGTTCCATCCATTAAGTTTCGTCCCAATCCCTCTGCTTTTAGAGTTTCTTGAGTTTCCCCCCCCCCCCATCCCCACAGGTATCGGACCCGACCCGGACGTGACACTGAACGTCCGAGGCGATAGCTCACCAGACAAGTTTCATTCAAATCCGATCACCCGTTCAAAAGTTATGCACGCCACTAGATTCCGGACTCCCCATCCACCCACTCCACCCACGATGGTCGGGTCGGGGAAACGGCTGTTCTCAAGTCAATCTGTTCGGATCCCTGACATACCTGCCAAGTTTCATCGCCCTAGGACATCAGGAAGTATGCCGAACTCGCGGGATCGCTAGACATCCGGACCCCCACCCCAACTCCCCCACAGTGCCCTGATCCGGCCCGGTTATGTCAATGACGTGTCGAGGACCTGTGCTTGTTTTTCCCACCAAGTTTCATCCCGATCCCTCCACTTTAAGCGTTTCTCAAAATTTCCGGTTCCCTCCTCCAACTCCCCCCAGTGTCATCGGATCCGGTCCGGTTATGTCAATGACGTGTCTAGGACCTGTGCTTGTTTTTCCCACCAAGTTTCATCCCGATCCCTCCACTTTAAGCGTTTCTCAAAATTTCCGGTTCCCTCCTCCAACTCCCCCCAGTGTCATCGGATCCGGCCCGGATTTAAAGTGAGGTGTCTGAGACACAAGGTAATCCTAAATATCAATTGTGTTGCGAGAGCAACACTTTGGTTTTGTCCTCGTTTTTTTTTTTTTTTTTTTTTTTTTTTTCCTATGACTCCGATTTCATTTTATTCCTGGTAACTGGGAAGGGTCTAACCTGTGCGGTTTTTACGGAAAGTGTGGACCTTAGGCCGGATTGATGAATATGACATTACATTTTGGAAAGCTCCGTAGAACTCTTGCCTGGGGCCAATAAGGATGGTTTTTGCTTGTCATCGAGCCAGAGCCTACGGTTTGCGAAGTGAAGTGGAGTTGTATAGCCTATGTCGGAGAGGACCATCTCAAGTTGTGTAGCGAACCTTTCGTTTCATCAAACCATGTTTCTGCTTTCGAGTGGAAAGCTCCGTTCTAGCACGCTAGCAGGCAGGCACCAGTTTCAAATTGAAGATGGACTAAAATCTATAAGTGTTAAATATATGCGGCAGTTACCCGGCCCCACAGCCAATATATCTTCTTTGAGTGATAAATAGAAAAATCTACGGAGACAAAAAAGTGGCTTTTTCCCACGGGTCCGAAAGTGCTGCCATCTATTGTTTCTGTCCATGTCTGTGACGATTCCAGCTGAGTTTATAATTTTTTTTTTTTGCACTTGGGTTTGCGGTAGAGTAACGGTATCAGATGTGCCCCTTAAACTTTAAAAGTTCTCTCATTGCTAAAGAAACTAGAGCTTATCCTTTGCTCCTTTCTAAGTCGTGACGTTAGAAAGTTGACCTACTTTTGAACTAAGACAGGTAGAATTTTTTTTTCGACGGCAATCGATAGCCACTGATGAGCTGATCAAAGTATATTTCATCCATTTTTTGGTACAAAAATTCCTTCATGAGATACACCAGTTTGAAAATTTCAAAGGGGTTGACAACTTCAGTAGTAAGGTACATTGAAACCAAAAATAGGCGATAGCAGTTATGAGCCATGTAGGGGACTTTTAAGCAACAGTCGACTGTTAGCTCATAATCATCTTCGGTAATGAGGGCCTTGCAGCTTTTGCTAGTTGGTGTACCTGTTATTTGTTTCCGGTGTATTCGATGGTAAGAACAATTTGGTTCCATTTGTGTACGCGATTTCAGCTGAGTTTATCATTCGTTTTTTTGCACTTGGGTTTGCGGTAGAGAAATGGTATCAGATGTACCTCTTAAACTTTAGAAGTTCTCTCATTGCTAAAGAAACTAGAGCTTATCCTTTGCTCCTTTCTAAGTGGTGACGTTAGAAAGTTGGCCTACGGCAAAAAAGTCAACTTTTGAACTAAGACAGGTAGAATTTTTTTTTTCGACGGCAATCGATAGCCGCTGATGAGCTGATCGAAGTATATGTCACCCATTTTTTGGTACACAAATTCCTTCATGAGATACACCAGTTTGAAAGTTTCAAGGGGTTGACAACTTCAGTAGTAACGTACACACTGAAACCAAAAATAGGTGATACCAGTTGTGAGACATGTAGGGGACTTGTACGCGGCAGTCGAGTGTTAGCTCATAATCATCTTCGGCAATAAGGGGTTTGCAGCTTTCGCTAGTTGGCGTACCTGTCATTTGATGGTAAGAACAATTAGGTTCCCAATTGTAAGACATGCAAGGGACTTGTCAGTAATAATAGGCTGTTATGCTACAAAAATCTTCAGCGATGAGGGCTAGCCGGTGTACCCATTATTTTTATCCGGTGAACTTGATGTCTATCACGGGAAAGGGACTTGTCAGTAGAATCGGTGCACGAGGGGCTAGAAATTTGTGCAAATTGTTGCACATTGTATTCGATTTATATAAAACTGACGTAAGAAAGTTTGTATCGATGGTCTCTCGCTGTATCCTAGGACTGTAAGCAACAGTCGACTGTTAGCTCATAATCATCTTCGGCAATGAGGAGTTTGCAGCTTTTGCTAGTTGGTATACCTGTTATTTGTATCAGGTGTATTAGATGGTAAGAACAATTTTGTTCCCAAAAAGCCAAAACGGCTTTTATGCTATAATCATCTTCAGCGATGAGGGGTTTGCAACTTTTAATAGCTGGTGTATCCATTATTTGTTCCGATGAATTTGATGTCAATCACGGGAGAGGGACTTGTAAGTAAGAATCGGTTCACGAGGGGCTAGAAATTTTTGAAAATTGGTGCACATTGTATTCGATATCTGTAAATATGACGGTAAGAAAGTTTGTATCGATGGTCTATCGCTATAACCGAAGATTAACTGTTTACACAACGGGTACAAACGATACGGTAATCTAAAACAATAAGGTAGTTTTGTAATAATTAATAGTGTCATCTATGGTATTTTAGTCCTGAAACGTTACGGATAGCTTTATAATACCAACTAGATTATATAAGATGTTGTTCCAAGTTTTCATCCGTCACGATATCTACGATTGAAAAGGATAAAGTTCAACTGACCGCCAAGTCAATTTAGTCCCTTCTTCCGATATTGTTTTGTTGTTGGTTTTACAACGCTAAAGAACAGCTTTTGATCATGTGATTATTCTTTTTAGAACATACCGTTTTAAAAGCTTCGATAAGTTGACAATTTCAGCATTTAACCGACAGCGAAGAAACAAAACCAAAGTGTTGCTCTCGCAACACTTTAGTCGGCGAAGCCGGACAAAGGTTGCCGCAACACTTCACGTTGCCCCGGCAACGTAGGGCTAGTTTTCATCAAGATCCGATCACCCGTTCGCAAGCTAAAAATACCTCAAATTTTGGCTTCACCCTCCCTCCACTCCCCCCCCCCCCAGATGGTCGAATCGGGGAATCGATGATTTCCTATTTAAGCTGGTCGGGTCCCAGACATGCCTGTCAATTTCCATCGTCCCAGCAGATCAGGAAGCACGGAACTCGCGGGATCACTACAAATTCGGACTTCTCCCCCCCCCCCCCCAACTCCCCCAAAGTGAGCGGATCCGTTCCGGTTATATCAGTCACGTATCTAGGACTTTTGCTTGTACTTTCCACCAAGTTTCATTCGGATCCCTCCACTCGTAAGTGTTTTCCAAGATTTCCGGTTTCCCCCTCTAACTCCCCCCAGTGTCACCGGATCCGGTCTGGATTTAAAACGGAGGGTCTGAGACACGAAGTCCTTCCATGTATTAAGTTTCATTAAGATCCGATCAGCCGTTCGTAAGCTAAAAATATCTCATTTTTCCTATTTTTTCCGGATTCCCCCTCCCTCCACTCCCCTCCAGATGGTCGGATCGAGGAAGCGACAATTTCTAATTTAATCTGGTCCAGTTCCTGATACGCTTGCCAAGTTTCATCGTCCTAGCTTATCTGGAAGTGCCCGAACTAGCAAAACCGGGACCGACAGACCGACTGACGGACAGAAATTACAATCGCTATATGGCACTTGGGTAAGCTCAAGTGCCATAAAAAGGGGTAATTCTGCTCTTAAAAAAGGGTTAATTCTGCAAGGGTGGGCTGTGGATGACAGTATCAAGAGAAAAAGCCGAAAAATAAGACTAGAGATAAAACGACTAATCTACAAGGTGAGGCAAACCTGAAGCCACTAACTTCTTCTACTCAAAGCTACAGGGAGAACTGGAAACAAGCATGGAAGTAGTAATACAACTAATACAAGTAGTCGCCGTTAACACACATAGAGTTACTAAATTTCTCACTGATTCTCCCAAAACAAATCTCGAGCCAATTCTATTGTCTTAAATCATAAAGCTACAGGGAGAACTGGAAACAAGCATGGAAGTAGTAATACAACTAATACAAGTAGTCGCCGTTAACACACATAGAGTTAGAGCGCACCTATAAAGAGTCAGTAGGTACAAAACATCCGAAGCTGCAAGGGTGTCCCACAATTATCTGATCGCACCTTACCAACACTTTTAGGGAGTCTATCGTCGGATTACCAAATCGCTCTTTCTATTTGTGGTAGCCTAAACTCAATGTTCCACGTAGACCTATGTCAATGATTTAAAGGAACTAAATTTCTCACAGATTCTCCCAAAACAAATCTCGAGCCAATTCTATTGTCTTAAACCATAAAAAGTTTGACTCATACCAACCCAATAAGCAAGAGTACAGTTACTGTACTTACATCTTTAATCTCTTTACTTGCACCCCTGTATGTTTGCAAGTCCTGCAGTACTTCTTTTGATCTTTCAAGAACAACAGCGACTGATCGAAATACCTTCTGTTCAACCATAGTTGGTTCTGCATCTGGAAAACAAATGGAACTAGATATTAAGAAGCTATTTGGTATCCTCACAAGTGGCAACAGGTTGTTCACTGCAATTTTAAGGTTTAATGGAAAAATTGCCACAATAGCAAAAGCTAAATAATAGGCAAGAAAAAGAAAATAAATAAACACACATTAATAACTAACACATCTAAACAATATACCATCAACAACAAAACTTAAGACAAAATACAGAAACAAATTAAGAACCGAACAGGCACAAATAACAACAAACGTGAAATTTTATTGGTTATTAAAATAATTAGTAACAAGGGGGGAGAATGACCTTAGTTATAAAGCAGATGCCCCATACTTCTCTGTGTAGCTTGTCACAATTGCATCATAATTCTCATAACATGTCCACCAAAAACTGTTAAATTCCTACTCATGCCAGTATCTATCCTTGTGCCATTTGTCTTCTCAGCCGGGCTCTGGACATTTTGTTATTTAGTTGTAATTAAAAAGAACCTGAACCTGAACCCTGAACCAGCATAAAAATGGTGGGAAATTCCGGATCTCAGGGGGTGGATTCCAGTGGGAAATACTTGATCTCAGGGGGTGGAAAACTCCTAAGCAATCCAATTTAAACTTCTGTGAGGCATGGGGGTTTAGAGTAAGAAATGGGTGATTAGTGCTGAAAAAAGTGTTACTCAGAAAAAAAGTATTAGTTTGATGTTTTTCCACCTATAGATCAGTGAAAATTTATAACTATTTGTAGATTGAACAATTATTGAGGGGTTGCCTCCTCCCCTGCACTTGCTGTACACCCTTTTCCAGCACTGAACCAGGGCGAACGGCACCGACCCAGCACCAGCCGAAACCAGTGCTGCCGGTAGCCTACTGATACCACCTACAGATTAGGCTATTTTACATTTCTAGGCTTCTACACAGGCTGATTTTAATATTCTACCATGTTGCAAGTGGTGACCCGCCACCGTTGCACTTGGTACTTTCTGTACACAAAAATCGAGAGGGAACAACCCCTCGACAATTATGCAGCTGCTCAGGCTCTACCACTGATACAAAAAAAGAGCGAAAATGTAAAATACTTTCGAGCACGGTGGTGAGGCAAGTTTGACATCAAACCAAAGCTAAGAATAGTAGAATTACAATCAAGTGATTGAAGGCTCAGCCTTCAAAATGAATACAAAAGTGGATACACTACTACAGGTATTGAGCTCTGTCAATATTTTACTTTGGCGTTTCTTCACTCAATGGTGACAAAAAGTTCATATCATTGCCAAACGTGTACCATTTATTTCTAGTGTTGCACGTAGTTAAAACAAACCTTGTTTTGTTGCCTATTTGCCATGACAAGTCTAAAAGAGCTTCCAGTTCCACCATTGCATTCAGGACTGAATTGTGTAGATAAAATGGCCGAAATTCATATGTAACAAGATCAGCTCTAAAACAATTAACTTATTTTCCATGTAAGGTTTGTTATACCAAGGACTAAAATGCAACTGCTGATGATACCATTGAGTCTCACTTTCTCAGCACTTGACGACCATGAACATGTTCCTCTTTTAATCCAGTTCGCCCTACCCGTTGTCAAAGAAAAAGACAAGGTACTTTTGTTCAAATTTAATGGATTCAAGATGCGTCCTGAAGTATGCTGATGCAGTGCTGATGCTGCAACAGCAGCAAATCATATGTTCCTTATCCAGAAATTAAAATCAGCTTGGGTTCACCATTGGATACAAACAACCACCGATCAAGCACAGCCAGCGGTATAGCAGATCATTTGTATCATACTTCGTTAAGCACCAAAACCTGGAAGCAGAAAGCAAACAAGATCATGACACAACAGTGGAAAGAAACCAATACTGCTTATTATGTTTTTATTTCGTGCTTTTATTTAACGTTTTCGCATCCCAGGCTACTTTAACGAATATTGGGAAAAATAAAATGATTCTGATTTTTAATAAGTTGAAGACAGCTATAAAAGATTAGTTGACAATCGAACCACAGTATTAACAAGCCTCCTGCCTGCTACAAGTGGAGTACTGCAAGGCACGAAATTAGGACCTACCCTCTTCAACCTTTATTTCACTGATGCCCCTGAGGTGATTGAAAACAACATAAACCTATATGCTGACGGTTCTAAGCTAAATTCAACCAGGGTCGCATCCATGTCGAACTACCTAGATCATCTTTCTGATTGGGTGCATGCTTGGGTGCTTGAATTCAACACTAAAATGAAAAACTCTACACATTGGCAGAAAAAAATACTGAAAACACATATTCAATGGTTGATGACAGGGTCTTAGATATCACCTGAAGTCTCTCCTTCGTAAGAGGGACCTTGGTGCAGGTCCAGGTCCAGAAGCTTATTTGGGGGGAGGGGCCATGGGTAAGACCAATAAGTACAAAAAAGACATGGATCAGAGGTTGAAGCCTAAAAAAACAATTATTTTTTGTACATTTCGGGAGGGGGTGGAACCCCCTACCCTCCCTGGATACAGCCCTGCCTTGGTGTCCTATTAACAAAAAGATGACATTTGATCTGCGTGCAAAGTAGGCTACTCTGTATCTAGTGTAAGCTATTCCCTTGGAACCATCTGCAGGACCTTCATATGCTGTACCCCATTTATCATATCTAAGTTATAACAAGAGCTACGAGCTCATATGGCACTTGTTACGAGTAGGCACGGCTCGGTTATGTCAATGATATATCTAGTGTTTGCTAGGTGTCTTCCCACCAAGTTTCATCTCGATTCCTCCACTCATAGCGATTTCCAATATTTCCGGTTCTCCCCTCCAGCTCCCCTCAAAAGTCACCGGATCCGGTCCGGATTTTAAGTGGGTCGTCTGAGGCATGAGGTCTTTCCAAATATCAAGTTTCATCGAGATCCGGTCACCCGTTCAAAAGTTATAAATACCTCAAGATTCCGGATTCCCCCTCCCTCCACTCCCCCCACAGTGCCCGAATTGGCTCGGTTATGTCAATGATGTATCTAGTGTTTGCTAGGTGTCTTCACACCAAGTTTCATCTCGATCCCTCCACTCATAGCGTTTCCCAAGATTTCCGGTTGCCCCCTCCAGCTCCCCCCAAAAGTCACCGGATCCGGTCCGTATTTTAAGTGGGTCGTCTGAGGCATGAGGCCGTTCCAAATATCAAGTTTCATCGAGATCCGGTCACCCGTTCAAAAGTTATAAATACCTCAAGATTCCGGATTCCCCCTCCCTCCACTCCCCCGACAGTGCCCGAATCGGCTCGGTCATGTCAATGATGTGTCTAGTGTTTGCTAGGTGTCTTCCCACCAAGTTTCATCTCGATCCCTCCACTCATAGCATTTCCCAAGATTTCCGGTTGCCCCATCCAGCTCCCCCCAAAAGTCACCGGATCCGGTCCAGATTTTAAGTGGGTCGTCTGAGGTATGAGGTCTTTCCAAGTATCAAGTTCCATCGAGATCCGATCACCCGTTCAAAAGTTAACAATACCTCAAGATTCCGGATTCCCCCTCCTTCTACTCCCCCCACAGTACCCGAATCGGCTCGGTTATGTCAATGATGTATCTAGTGTTTGCTAGGTGTCTTCCCACCAAGTTTCATCTCGATCCCTCCACTCATAGCGTTTCCCAAGATTT
This sequence comes from Branchinecta lynchi, assembly GCA_023053575.1. Lineage (NCBI taxonomy): Eukaryota > Metazoa > Arthropoda > Branchiopoda > Anostraca > Branchinectidae > Branchinecta > Branchinecta lynchi. The sequence continues at coordinate 16,752,568 of JAKZAP010000011.1, read as the reverse complement.
CCGGTTGCCCCCTCCAGCTCCCCCCAAAAGTCACCGGATCCGGTCCGGGTTTTAAGTAGGTCGTCTGAGGCATGAGGTCTTTCCAAATATCAAGTTCCATCGAGATCCGATCACCCGTTCAAAAGTTATAAATACCTCAATATTCCGGATTCCCCCTCCCTCCACTCCCCCCACAGTGCCCGAATCGGCTCGGTTATGTCAATGATGTATCTAGTGTTTGCTAGGTGCCTTCCCACCAAGTTTCATCTCGATCCCTCCACTCATAGCGTTTCCCAAGATTTCCGGTTGCCGCCTCCAGCTCCCCCCAAAAGTCACCGGATCCGGTCCGGATTTTAAGTGGGTCGTCTGAGGCATGAGGTCGTTCCAAATATCAAGTTTCATCGAGATCCGATCACCCGTTCAAAAGTTAAAAATACCTCAAGATTCCGGATTCCCCCTCCCTCCACTCCCCCCACGGTGCTCGGATCGGGGAAGTGACTATTTCCTACTCAATCATTTGGGGTCCCTGATATGCCTGCCAAGTTTTATCGTCCTAGCTTATCTGGAAGTGCCCGAACTAGCAAAACCTGGACAGACCGACAGACCGACAGACCGACAGACCGACGGACGGACAGAAATTGCGATCGCTATATGGCACTTGGCCGAAGGGCAAGTGCCATAAAAATCCATGGTCAGGCCAAGGGTCGAGTTTGGTATGGTTGTTGCTAGTCTTGCATTCATAAAGGATGAATTGCTTCTTAAGCGTGTGAAGGAGCGAGCCTCAAAAAGGTCCATCGCTTGAACGATATTCCATACAATGATGGGATGTCATCCACACAGTCCACACCTATAAGATCCTTCAATCTTGCCAGTCTTAGAAAGTCTTCAAACCAATCCAGCACTAATCCAATCCACCAGACACAGTTTGAAGAATCCAAAAACAACGCTTTCGACTCTGCAAGGAGATAAAAACCTTTTCACTGCAAACCTTTCAAATCTCGGCCTCAAACTCAACATCATGAAGTGCAAAGTAATGTGGATTGGAAGACCGAAAAATAGCTTCACCTCATCGAACCATTCGAGACAATATGGGCAAAACACACACTATGCCAGTTGAAGACAAGGAAAAAGACCTGAGTATCATCATCGACGATGAACTCAAATTTCACCTCCAAACCAACGCAGCAGTCAACAAAGCCAATGGGGTACTGTCCCTGGTCCACCGATCCTTCAAGTACTTCAGTAGGACGACCCTGACCCAGCTGTAAAAAAGTCTAGTCCGGCCGATCATCGAACACAGCAACATCGCCTTGGGGCCATCCTACATTGGGACTGCACAGCCATGGAGAAGGTTCAACGCAGAGCAACCAGAATGATGCCAGGCCTAAAAGAGCAGCCATAGGAAGTCCGCCTGAAAACCCTTGAGTTGACAAGTTACAGACGTAAGTGAGGAGACACCATCCAGATTTTCAAAATGAAATCTAAAATAGAGACTCTACCGTTTGAAAAGCTCTTCAGGAAACCAGCCACAAGCAGAACCAGAGGCCACTCAGAAAAAGGTACACAAGCCAGAAGCCAGAAAAAGAGCTCAGGCAAACTTTTTCTCAACACGAGCAGTCGACGCTTGGAATAACCTGCCTGAACATGCCATCCAGGCATCCAAATATAAACAGCTTCAAAAACAGAGTTGACAAGTTCTGGGAAGAAACCAACAACAAATCCAACACATTGGCTGAACCGTCGAAATAGCTACAACACCAACCAACATGAAATTCATCCAACAAACAGAGGGCATCGAACAGGCAGGCAAACTGCCGGATGGTGCTGAACAACTGGAAGTATATGTAAGTACCTAAGTAACAAGAACTAGACATCAGTTCTTTTCTACCAGACCAACACCCCTTTCAAATGCACTCTCAGTAAACTGCAGTAACAGTAAACTCCAAAATAGTTGAAAGTTCTGTTGATGAGGAGTGGGCTGACACTGAGTGGAAGGTGAAATCGGATACTGTTTATACCAGTATCAGTGCATCATCACAGCACAAGACGAACCATCATACTTAACTACAACCCAGAGAAACTATGGCGCAAATCCTAGAACAGGACAGATCAACGTACAATTTGGGTGATTTAAGGTAAACAAATTAATGGTAGGTAATTTCACAATGGTGAGCATGTTCTACCCTACTTACGGTGGTTACTGTGCATGACATCACTAATTCTGGCTTCTTGGCATCAAGGCTGGAATGCATTTCAGTCTTGTCCTGACAGTCAAGAGGCAAAATATGACTTTTAGGGATCCCAAAACGTAAGTGGAGGGATACCTGACATCGCAAAAGTTGTGCGTCTGTCCGTCCGTCTGTCCGCTCGATAACTTTCGAAGGAATTGAGATATTTTGATGAAACTTGGTGGGAGGATCCTTTGGGTCAAAGTACAGATCAAGTTCGAAGATGGGCTCTGTAGCCCTATATTTGAGGGTGGGGGAGGGGTTTCAAATTAAGGGACAAAAAAATATTTTTGAAAGCTATTGAGATAGTCGATTATGGGGTAAGAAGACATGCTGACCGCGATGGTGACAACCATTTTCTTGTCGGACAAGTAGTTCGTCCGGAATCCGGCAAAAACGGAAAGTTTGTTAAAAGTAAAAGTTTCATTTGAAGTTGATTAAATGTTTGATGTAGGAGTAAGAAGACATGCTGAACACCATGGTGAAAACCATTTTCTTGCTGAACATGTAGTTCGTCCGGAATCCGGGAAAAACCGGAAAGTTGGTTAAAAGAAAAAGTTTCAAAAGTTGATTATATGTTTGATTTAGGGGTAAGAAGACATGCTGAGCATGATGGTGAAAATCATTTTCTCGCCGGACAAGTAGTTCGTCCGGAATCCGGCAAAAACCGGAAAGTTTGTTAAAAGTATAAGTTTTATTTGAAGTTGATTAAGTGTTTGATTTAGGGGTAAGAAGACATGCTGAACACGATGGTGAAAACCATTTTCTCGCTGGACAATTAGTTCGTCCGGAATCCGGCAAAAAACGGAAAGTTGGTGAGAAGTAACAGTTTCATTTGAAGTTGACTAAATGTTTGATTTAGGGGTAAGAAGACATGCTGAACACGATGGTGAAAACCATTTTCTCGAGGGACAACTAGTTTGCCTGAAATCTGGCCAAAACTGGAAAATATGTTAAAAGCAAAAGTTTCATACGAAGTTGATTAGATGATACATTTAGGGGTAAGAAGAGACGCTGAGTCTGTATATGACAATCATTTTTACCCGGAGATATAATTATTCCGGAATCCGGCTGTATTAAAAGTTGATTAGATGTTCTTTATAGGGATAAGGAGATACACTGGATTCGTTTCTGAATTTTCTTTTTTTGCTGGACTAGTAGTTCACTCGGAATTCGGGCGAAACCGCAAATCTGGCAGAAACAGGAAGTTTCGGTCAGTATCGTCAAAATAGATATGGATTATAGAGGTATAGATAGATAGATAGATAGATAGAATATCTGAACTGGGTTTTCTCCGATGATTAGCCTAGCGAAGACTGGATCTGGCGAAGACAAGACCCAATTGTCTGGATCAAATCTTAGATTTTTGGGATCCCATTGACACCTTTGGTCTTGTTTTAACAGTCATGTGGCCAAAAATATTCAAATTCTGTGTCTTTTCTTTGTTTTGAAGCTGCCTTGAAAATGAATTTCTTGGCTATTGACTTTGTTAACTCTACCTTTTTCATTGTAGTCAATTGAGGTAAGGTTAGAACAAAGTGATCATGTTTGAAAAGAAAAATATGAAGAACTGGAAATATTGAAGCAATATTTATTTATCCAACATTCAAAAAACTCAAACAGCCAACACTGGGACCGCCGCAGATGAGGTGACATGCTTTTTACCTACAAACTCTCCAATACAAATAGTCTACTCGACCTGTACAAGTTCAGTCAACCCCATACACGAGGCCACTCCAAGAAACTATTGAAATGCCATGGTAAAACAAGAGTGAGTCAAAACTTTTTTACCGAAGGAGTTGTCAACAACTGGAATTCCCTCTCCTAGTCTACAGTGTCAGCACCTTCACCTGAAGCTTCCAAGAAGTCACTTGATGACAAGTGGCCATGCAAGGACTGGAAATACTGTTGGGATGACCCAGACCAGTAACAGATATCAGCCATCATCAGTCACGGAGCAACAACAGATCCATTGGACCTTAATTTCTCTGAATGCGAATTAAGGTAAACCATTCAATTAGCTTGAATCTAGTATGTTTGTCATCAAAACCAATCTGTTTAATTCTCCACAATAGCATACAGCTAGCCTCAGATTGTCAACATTACAGCGGATTACAATCCAGTCTACCACAAATCCCTGAAATTGGATACCCTATGCCAAACGCTGGGTATATCTAGCATTTGGCATAGCCTATGCCTAACGCTGGATACCCTATGCCAAACGCTGGATACTTGTTGGTAACCTAACCCTGACCTACCTCAATATAAAGGAGTTCTGATTGGTTGATTTTTTAGCTTCACTCAAATCATCAATATTTTACTGGGTTACAGTATCCAACACCTGGCATAGTGTATCCAGCGTTAGACATAGGGTATGCCAAACGCTAGACATATCCAGCATTTGGCATAGGGTATCCAAAAATCGGGGGTTTGTGGTTGACTGTTACAATCATAATAAAACACATTCAAAGATTAGTCGAGCTAAAATGCTTAATGAAATAAGGGTCTTAAGCAGGGGCTTAAGTTTTAGAAGACCCAAGGATTTTGTTTACTGGTTCCTTTTTAAGCCAGATAGATTATTCTGATGGAAAGACTTCTTTGGAAACTTTGAATTTCATCTGAGGTTAGATATCTCTCCTGTACTTTGGAGAAAACTAAACATAAACACTGATTTTTTCTGCAAGAGTCTTCTATGACTTTTGTCTGAATAATACAATGAGGTCATGCCTCTGGTATTGACGCATCACCAAACCATTATGGGCCCTTGCTGTTACGACAAATTTTCTAGACATGAATTTTGTCAATCGATGAAGTATTGTGGCTAGAGTGTAGCCAGTTGTTGATCCATTTTTGAAAGTCTGAGCTTTCTTTGCTCACTGGATTGTAATTCTAGCCTACTACTATTGCTGGGTGGCCGCCACCTTATTTAGCTACCACATTTTGGTGATAATTATGAATCAATAGGCAGAACAAAATGAAACACTTACTTTCAAAGTCCAAAAATAAATCATATTTCTTTTGGGACAGACAGCCGTCTTCCCTGGACAAAAGCCTCAGTAAATTTCCCATGTTTTACAAGCTTTTCAAGCTTCCCGCCAAACTCTAATTGGGCGTGCCGCCAAGTTGCCAAAGAAGAAGAAACAATCCCTAGAAGGATAAGAGGATCAGTTTGGATCTTGCTTGGGAAACGCGGACGTGTTGCACAAAATGATTTAAATGTATTACATGCGAAGCTATGGCACTGTCAAATGTGCCAAGCACAGTTTAATTTTGAAATTATCTTCAGTCGAGCTGCCAACTAGTTGCCAACTAAAGGCTGACTAAAGGATATCTAACCGTGCTATGTCAATTTTAAAGTGGTCGGTCTGAAGAAACAAGATCGAAGGTTTCAATTTTACCTCAAAAATTTAATATTTAAACTGATCAAATCTTCCTGCCTTACTTCTGCCAAATCTCTGGTTTCGACAGGATTCCGGGAGAACTATAACTTGCCGGCAAAAACTAAAGCTCAAAACGAATTCAGCATATCACCTTACCCTAGTCAACTTCAGAGAGAACTTTAACTTTTACAGATAAAACTCAAACTTTTAATTTTGCAAAACTAATTTTAAGGCATCAGTTGAGATTGTTCATTTAGTATAGGTCGTATATTTGAATTCACACATTCGCCTTTTCGTTTCATCTTTAGCTAAATGGCAAAGCTTCCAACGACTGTACACAGAATAAGTTCGCGCCTCGTGCGAAATTTTTGTATCTGTATTTTTTCGGTAAAAATATGCGCCCGACAAACGTTTGCAGAATTTTGTTTTTTTTACGTGTACAAAAAAACGAAGTGTCGAAAGAATACCCACGCCCGACAAAGGCATTCAGAATTTGATTTCATCTGTGTTTTGCCCGACAAGACTGTAAAGATCTTTATTTCTTACATGTAAACAGAAGCCGATGTGCCGAGGAAACTTAAAACTTTCGGGATGCGCCCGACGAACGTTTACAGAATTTGATTTTTACTTGTAACAAGAACCTGATGAGACGAGAATACTGACGCCCGATAAAACTATACAGCATTTGATTTCTTCTGTGTTTTGACCGACTGGAGTATACAGAACTGATTTCTGACATGTAAAAATAACCCTTTGTACCGACGAGACTTGAACTTCCCGGGTGCGCCCGACGAAGTTTGTAGAATCTGGTTTCTTACATATAAATTGAACCGAATGTGCCAACGAGTCAACCGACATCGAATTAAATCACACACAATTTGATTTTCTTTTGTACTCCTTATGTACAAAAAGAACCCGATGTGCCGATGACAATACCGAGGCCCGACAAAAGCATGAAGAATTCGATTTCTTCTGTGTTTTGCCAGACAGATCTTTGCAGGTATTTATTTCTTGCGTATAAAAAGAACCCGAGGTGCCGACCAGTCGACGTCGCCCGACAAGCATACACATTTTATTTCTTCTGTATTCCTTATTTATAAAAAGAACCCAGAGAATACCGAGGCCCGACAAAAAGCATACAGAATTCGATTTCATCTGCCCGGCAAATATTTGCAGGATTTTCTTTCTTGCCTATTGTACAGTCAATATAAGGTTTGACCACACAATTTGCAACAGAAATGATTTTTAGACCATCTTGTAAAGACAAAAAACTGTACAACATATCAAAAGTTGAGAAACCTATCGGGGTGCAAAATTCGTGTTTTTTAGCGTTTTATATTTTATTTAATATTTTTCAGCTGAAATTTTGGATTTTCTTAAGGCTTGGTGTTTTCTTCATGGGCAGGGGCGTCACTAGCCTTTTATGTGCCGACAAAACACGCTGTTGCCGCTTCGCGGCAACGGCGTACATTTCTCGCCAGCATAGAATAGAATCAGGGTAAAACTAACTGTAATGCATCAGTTGAGATTATTCCTTTGATGTAATTTCGTATTTTAAGTTCACATATCTGGCTTTTCATTTTAGCCTTCGCTAAAAAGCGAAGCTTCCAACGACTGTACCAAGAACAAGTTAAACTAAGCGCCGTAGGCGAAATTTTTTAAATCTGCCTTTTTTTTCCGGAAAAATTTAGCTATACCTACCATACAGTTCTAGCTTTTAACGTGTTTGAGCGAATTTCAATCCTAAAACGCCAAGCTAAATGAAACACTATTCTTCTAAATAAAGAATACTACAAAATGCGCCGCAGGCGAAATTTTGTGTGAACTAACTGTAACAACGCATCAATTGAGGTTATTCCTTTGGTATAATTTCGAATTTTAAAGTTCACATATTCGGCTTTTCATTATAACTTTCGCTGGAAAGCGAAGCTTCCAACGACTGTACCAAGGCAAGTTAAACCAAGCGCCGCAGGCGAAACTTTTTTAACCTTTTTTTTTTGCGGAAAATTCAGCTATAGTACCATACAATTTCCGGCTTTTAACGTTTTTCAAACCCCAAGAATTTCTATCCTAAAAGGAAAACTAAATGATACACCATTATTCCAAATAGGGAATACTACAAAATGCGCCGCAGGCGAAATTTTGTGTAAAACTTACTGTAATGCATCGGTTGACATTGTTCCTTTGATGTAAATACATATATTTAATTTCACATATTCGGCTTTTCGTTTCAACTTTTGCTAAGAAGCGAAGCTTCCAACGACTGTACCCAGAACAAGTTGAACTAAGCAACGCCAGCGAATTTTTTTTTTAATCTGTATTTTTCCGGAAAAATTTGCGACCGACAAATGTTTGCAGAATTTGATTTCTTACGTATAAAAGACCCGGTGTGCGGACAAGAACATCGACGCCCGACAAAAGCATTCACAATTCGATTTCTTCTGTGTTTTGCCCGACAAGATTGTAAAGAACTTTATTTTTTACGCGTATATAGAAGCCGATGTACCGACGAGACTTGAACTTTCGGCATGCGCCCGATAAAAAAGTTACACAATTTGATTTTTTTTTTTTTTTGTAAAAAGAACCCGATGTGCCGACGAGAATACCGACGCCCGAGAAAACCATCGAGCATTTGATTTGTTCTGTGTTTTGCTCGACTAGACTGTACAGAACTTGATTCATACGTGTAAAAATAACCCCTTGTGCCAATGAAACTTAAACTTCCTGGATGCGCCCGACAAAGTTTGCAAAATTTGATTTCTTACGTATAAGTAGAACCCGATATGCCGACGAGTTGACCGACGCCCGACAAAAGCATAAAAAAATATTTCTTCTGGATTTCTTATGTATAAAAAGAACCCGATGTGCCGATGAACCGAGGCACGACAAAAGCCTGCAGAATTCGATTTCTCCAGTGCTTTGCCTGACAAATGTTTGCAGGATTTCATTTCTTGCGTATAAAGAACCCGATGTACCGACGAGTCGGCCGACGCCCGACAAAAACTTAATTTGTTTTTATTTCTTCTGGATTCCTTCTGTATAAAAAGAACCCGATGTGCCGACGAGAATACCGAGAAACGTTTGCAGGATTTTATTTCTTGCATATAAAAACATCCGATGTGCCGACGAATCGACCGATGCCTGATAAAAAGCATACAAAATATTATTTTTTCTGTGTTTGCCGGCGCTTCGCGCCGACAAACAAGTGAACTTCCGCCGGGCTTCGCCCGACGAAAGTACTTTCTCAGGACCTTTAGGGGGGGAGTCCCCCCCCCTCCCCCCCCCCCCCCCATAGTGTCGCCCCTGTTCATGGGAAACACATTTCTGATGTAGTTTTATGTGCTGATCGCAAATATCACATCATATTACAGACACTGTCAACCGAAAGTGTTTCACATCCATCACCATTCAAGAAATCCATATTTCTATTACATAATCCCATTGTTAGCACTTTGGACCGAATATAGACCCAAATGGATATGCTGAATGGCTAATTAATAACTGTGCTGTATTGATTATTAATAATTACAAATTATTTAATTATCCTATGTTTGGTTGACGTCACTAATTTTAAAGTCATCATTTGTCCCTCAAACTATTTTTTAATAGGCCCATGAGTAGGCAGATCCTGTGTATAGAGCTTGGGTAAAATTTTAATTGCTATATAAATAATCTATCCGTTTTCATGTAGGCCAGTTTTCGACCCTAAAACAAAATGTGCTGTGTTTTATTGGCTACTCATCCCTACGTGTGGGGTGAGTCGAGCTTAGTCTGAACAGGTCTAAGACTGCCTTACCGTCGTAATTATCGTAATTATCCAAGGATATAACTCATTACCAAGCTTTACGGGTAGCAGCAACTATTAATCGTTATATCATACAATTATTAATCTGTAATATGTATATATATATATTATATAGCCTACATAGGTAATTATTAAAACCATCCTCTTTCGGTGTCTGCTGATGTTCTGGTCGGGCAATGTTACCCTGCGGAATCTCTTCTAGCGACAACTTTGAGCCGATGGTTGCCTCCAGCAAGTAGGTTCAGAAACCTAAGGTCGTCTTTTGAGACCACTTTCTTAAGGAACTTCAAGATGGCTGCCTTGACTGGCAGGTAGTCGCACATCTATAGCGTACCTATAATCGAAGATCCAGCCTTTTCGTGCTCTGCCGGATTTGTGAAAAATTTATTTTGTAGAAGTAGTATGAAAGCTGCGTTAGTCTCAGCTTCCCTTTCGATTCTGCTGTTAAGGGCCTCTAGTTCTTTCAAGCTCTAAGGAGCTAAGTCCTGGTTGTCTTCGTCCCCGTAGATGACAGGACTGTACGTGGTGTTTCTGACCCTCGTTTGTGTTGCATGCTGCAGCCTGCAGGTCCGCTTCAAGGCCGATTCTTTCTACATCCGTTTTTGCACTGCAGTGCTTCCGAGGAAGACGGCAGCGCTTCTCAAGAATCACGGACTTGCTCAGCGACCAAGTCCGTGCTTCCCTGCAAGATGCTGCAGCGCTGCCGCTTCAACCACGAAGAAAGTGAATCCAAAAACGCATACTGTGCAAAAGCAAAGAAGTGCTGCAGCAGCGATGCGGCAGCGCTATTGCAACAAAAACGAGGCTCTGATTAGTACGCTGTTAATGAGCTTTTTCGTCCTAAGTTCAAATACTATTTTTCATATCGTTCATGGTCTTAAGGGGCTTAAGGTTCTTCTTGGGTACGGGTTGTGGATTGTCCTGGAATTTATTCATTACGTAGATTAGACATTTGGAGCTTTGTGGTGACTGGTTGACGTTGTTGTTGGGGACGGGGTCCATCGTTGCGTTCTGCAGGGTTCTAGCGCCATCGATTTCCGTTCGTTGGTGGGTCACAACCTTGTGTTTAGGGAAAGGATGGTGGGGTGCTTGCTGGTGCTGTACGGTCTTTGATCCGTAGTATGTCGCTGTCCTTTTCGCTACATCAGCAACATTTTTTCCTTGGCTTCTTCGTGTTGCCGATTTTACTTGTTCATCGTCTCATCTTCGTGATGGTTCAATTTCGAATAGTCCGAGACGACGGATGGTTTTGCTAGTCTGCCTGTCATCTAGGGATTCTAAGATTAGGATTCTAGGTTTGAGCCGCTCCATCAAAAATATTTGTATGGAGCGTTGACGACGCTCGACGCCAACGAGACCAAATGTAAGTAGGGCTTTCGCGAGCTGGAAAGCAAAGTCAGAATCACTTTCCAATGGTTTCCACGCTGGTTAGAAACCGAAGAAGCTTTCCCGGATAATTCCAGAAAGTTAGTGAAAAGCTCCGCGGGAAATTGAATGCTTCGTTCCCCCTCCAAAAATTTACAATTTTCCGCCGATTTCAGCTTTCCATGCATTTCTGCAATCCCAGCGGGAAGTGGCCGGTGATTCCAGGAATCGCTTCCCGCTGTTTTCGAGACGCGCTTCGCTGACCGGAAGGCGAATCTGGAATCTTGCGATAACCCTCTTATAGCACTCTAGATGACAGGCCTATGTAAGTGAAGTGGTGGAACAAATTTTGCATAGCCTTGCACTGAATAGGAACGGGTAGGCCAACTCTCCCTTTAGCAATGTGATTTTTCTACCTGTGATTTGAGTTTAATTAGTAATTGAGAGATGAAGAACAGGGTTATTTTGAAGAATTCTATTTGACATGGAAGTGTCCAATCAATAAATAATAAGAGTTAAGAAGAAACTTCTTGTATGGTGATGAATATAAATTTTTTTTAAGTTGAACATATCTTGAATATGAGGCGATATTCAGATTGAGCACAGAAAATGTAAATTTTTTTTAAGTTGAACATATCTTGAATATGAGGCGATATTCAGATTGAACCTACAACATGTATCATATGAAGCAAACGGTAAACTCTTAGAAAATCGAAAATACCAACTGGAAAAGCAAATAAAACAGAAAACTCTGTAAAACACGAGCTTCTACGTGAGATAGCTAGGTTTCCAACTTTTGGCACGTCGAACTATTTCCTTTTTTCTATAAGACGGTTTAATCATTTATTCTGAGATTTGTTTTCGGTAAAACGACTGTATTATAATAGAATCAAGAATTTCTTGCTGGTGATGAATGTGAAACATTTTCGGTTGACCGTATCTTAAATCTGCTGTGATATTCGTTAGCACGTAAAACTCCATCAGAAATATGTTTCTCATGAAGTAAACACTAAGACTTAAGAAAATACAAAATTACAGCTGAAAAACAAAAAATAACATTTTAACCGCTAAAAAACACGAATTTTGCACCCCGCTAGGTTTCTCAACTTTTTGATACGTTGTACACTTTTTGTTTCTCTACAAGAGATGTAAAAATCATTTCTGTTGCAATTTGTTTGCGGTCAAGTTATATTTGACGCTAGATTGACTATACTAATTAAACAAGACCAAAGGTGTCGATGGGATCCCAAAAATCTAATATTTGGTTTAGACAGTAGGGTCTTGTCTTCGCCAGATCCAGTCTTCGCCAGGCTAATGATCAGAGAAAACCAAGTTCAGATATACCTCTATAAGCGCTATCTATTTTGACGATACTGACCGAAACTTTCTGCTTTACTTCTGTCAAGTTTCCAGTTTCGCCTGAATTCTGAGCACACTACTAGTCCAGCAAAAACAAAAAATCAGAAACAAATCCAGCGTCGAATCCCTATAAAGAACATCTAATCAACTTTGAATAAAAGTTCGACTTAAAAAAAAATCCGGTTACAACCGGATTCCGGATTAATTACATGTCCGGGTAAAAAATGATTCTCATATACAGACTCAGCCTCTCTTCTTACCCCTTAATCTGTCATCTAATCAAACTTTTCCTTTTAACAAATTTTCCGGCTTTGGCCGGATTCCGGGCGAACTAGTTGTCCGGCGAGAAAATCGTTTTCACCATCGTATTCAGCATGTCTTTTTATCCCTAAAAAACATTTAATCAACTTCAAATGAAACTTTTACTTTTAACCAACTTTCCGGTTTTTGCCGGATTCCGGACGAACTACTTGTTCAGCAAGAAAATTGTATTCACCATCGTGTTCAGCATGTCTTCTTACCCCTAAATCAACCATTTAATCAACTTAATATAAAACTTTTGCTTTTAACCAACTTTCCGTTTTTTGCCGGATTCCGGACGAACTACTTGTCCGGCGAGAAAATGGTTTTCACTATCGTGCTCAGCATGGCTTCTTACACCATAATCCACTATCACATTAGCTGTTTAAAAATATTTTGTTTGTCCCTTAATTTGAACCCCCTCCCCCACGCCTAAATGTAGGGCTACAGAGCTCATCTATGAATATGACCTAACCCTTGACCCAAACAATCCTCACACCAAGTTTCATCAAAATATCTCATTCCCTTCGAGAGTTATAGTGCGTACAGACGGGCAACTTTTGCGATGTCATAGGTATCCCTCCACTTACGTTTTGGGATCCCAAGAAACGATGTTCCGACGAGTCGACCGACACTCGACAAAAGCATACAAAATTCTATTTCTTCTGTGTTTGCCGGCGCTCCGCGACTTTCGCTGGGCTTCCCCCGACGAAAGTACTTTCTCAAGACCTTTGGTCCCCCCATAGTGAAGCCCCTGGGTATCCCTCCACTTATTTTTTGGAATCCCAAAAACTCTAAATTACAAGAAATTGGCCCATTGCCAAACTTTAAATTCCAACGAAAAATAATAATAATAATAATAATTTATTTTTGACCCGCTACAAAAAATCAAAGCGGAGTATCAATAAAAGAAACAAAACAAGCACTTCACAGAACAACAAGAGCTACGAGCTCATATGGCACTTGTACGAGTAGGCTGTACAAGAAAGTAGATGAGAACGTCACAAAATACACCCGCCATCCAAAAATGCGGTTCGGAAATAGAAATAGGATATTTAGTTTCACTCATTTCTGAGCAGTTCCGGCATCGTCTCGATTGTCTGTAGCAAATGCACATGACTGTTCAAACTTTCATACCCAATAAATCCATTTGTTTGATCCCTAGACGTGCTACACGATTTCCGGTACTCACTCTATCTCCACCTACCACCATCTTTTTTTTATACCATCTATCAAGTTTCACTCGAATCTGAGCTTTTTTGGAAAGTTCCGGTATCCCCCCCCCCCCTCCCAGCAACGTTGTCGGAGCCGGTTCGGGCCCAATCTCTTAATTCCCTATTCCTGTCCATCAAGTTTTACTGAAATTGGAGCATAGCCTATCTGCAAGTTTCAAGTACCCCCCCCTACCTTGGCCGAATCCGGTCCGGATGCCAAAGAAAAAATCTAGGCCGCATAAACTCGGCACTGTCGAATTTGCATCTCATTCGGTCCATCCGTTTGGTTTTTGTGCATTTCAAAAGTCCCCCACCCCCAATTCTCCTAATCGTGGTCGCATATGGTCCGAACGCATGTTTTACATGTCGAGGCCATCGATTCGTATCACCCATGAAGTTTCACTCGAATCAGACCACTCGTTTGCAATTTATAGAAGTCAATTTCCATATTTCTCTTCTCTTGCTCCCCCAAAAATGCTCGGATCTAGGAACGGAAATTTCCGGGGGTATGTTGTGTCAGGTTCTTAAGTCAAGATAATTCGGGTCGCTAATATGCCTGCAAAGTTTCGTTGTCGTTTTACATCTGGAACTATTCTAACTCTTGACTACCGGAATTCCAGGAAACCCCCTCCAACTCCCCCACAGAGCCCCAAAACCATCTGGCTCCGTCAATTTCATCTAGGCCTAATGCTTGTTCCATCCATTAAGTTTCGTCCCAATCCCTCTGCTTTTAGAGTTTCTTGAGTTTTCCACCCCCCCCCCCATCCCCACAGGTATCAGACCCGACCCGGACGTGACACTGAACGTCCGAGGCGATACCTCACCAGACAAGTTTCATTCAAATCCGATCACCCGTTCAAAAGTTATGCACGCCACTAGATTCCGGACTCCCCATCCACCCACTCCCCCCACGATGGTCGGGTCGGGGAAACGGCTGTTCTCAAGTCAATCTGTTCGGATCCCTGACATACCTGCCAAGTTTCATCGCCCTAGGACATCAGGAAGTATCCCGAACTCGCGGGATCGCTAGAAATCTGGACCCCCACCCCAACTCCCCCACAGTGCCCTGATCCGGTCCGGTTATGTCAATGACGTGTCTAGGACTTGTGCTTGTTTTTCCCACCAAGTTTCATCCCGATCCCTCCACTCTAAGCGTTTCTCAAAATTTTCCGGTTCCCTCCTCCAACTCCCCCTAGTGTCATCGGATCCGGCCCGGATTTAAAGTGAGATGTCTGAGACACGAGGTCATCCTAAATATCAACTTTCATCAAGATCCGATCACCCGTTCGCAAGCTAAAAATACCTCAAATTTTGGCTTCACCCTCCCTCAACCCCCCCCCCCCCCCCCCCAGATGGTCCAATCGGGGAATTGACGATTTCCTATTTGATCTGGTCGGGTCCCAGACATGCCTGTCAATTTCCATCGTCCCAGCACATCAGGAAGCACGGAACTCGCGGGATCACTACAAATTCGGACTTCTCCCCCCCCCAACTCCCCCAAAGTGAGCGGATCCGTTCCGGTTATATCAGTCACGTATCTAGGACTTTTGCTTGTACTTTCCATCAAGTTTCGTCCGGATCCCTCCACTCTAAGTTTTTTCCAAGATTTCCGGTTTCTCCCTCCAACTCCCCCCAATGTCACCGGATCCGGTCTGGATTTAAAATGGAGGGTCTGAGACACGAAGTCCTTCCATATATCAAGTTTCATTAAGATCCGAACACCCGTTCGTAAGCTAAAAATATCTCATTTTTCCTATTTTTTCCGGATTCCCCCTCCCTCCACTCCCCTCCAGATGGTCGGATCGGGGAAGCGACCATTTCTAATTTAATCTGGTCCAGTTCCTGATATGCCTGCCAAGTTTCATCGTCCTAGCTTATCTGGAAGTGCCCGAACTAGCAAAACCGGGACCGACAGACCGACTGACGGACAGAAATTACAATCGCTATATGGCACTTGAGTAAGCTCAAGTGCCATAAAAAGCACAAGAAACTAAAGCAAACGAGAAAAGCCACTGTGGGCGGGCATATTCTTATAAGTTGACTGGGGTAATTTCCCAGCAAGCTCCGTAAGTTTCGACCCGATATCCGGAAAACTGTAAATAGATATGAGGTTCCGATTTCTTCACCATGGAGACAGATAATATAGAAAGCGGGAAAACCGGAAATAATAAGAACGAACTGATATCTTTTTTGTGATAAATAGGGTAAATACCAGAAAGAAACAAAACCGAGTGATCTGTAAAAGCCGAATATAATTTAGCAAGACATTTTCTATTGTATCTACCTCGATTAGCAACAATTTTAGAATAGCTTAGTTGTGAGGCGGTGTGAGGCCTTAAATGTGAGGCGGTTCCAGAAATGTTCCTTTTCGAGTCAGCAAATCGGAGATTGAATTTGTGAGTCTTCATGGTCCCCTCCAAATCCGAATGTTCTATCTACCGCTCGGAATTTAAATTCTCTGCTGCTTAAGAAACAATTGTTTTAGATAGGCTGTCTCTCTCAGGCCAAGCCAAGAAGTCCTTGTGCAACGCTCCTTAAAATCATTCATACCGCCAGGGATGACACGACTGGGGGGGGGGGAGAGGAGGACGGCCCCACCTCAATGCTGTCGGCCAGTTGGTAAAAAATAAACGATTTTTCGTCAAAACAGTTTTCGCCAAATTTTTTTTCATGAAAACAGTCGGTTTTTCTGAAAATTGGTCGATTTTCCTGAATATCAGTGGATTTTTCTGAAAATCAGTGGATTTTTCTGAAAATCAGTCGATTTATTTCAAAAATGTCATTTTTGTTGTTGAAAACAGTCGTTTTTTCTGCAGAAAAAATCGGTAAAAATTACCAGCCATTCGGTAAATGCCTCCCCCCCCCCCAACATTTTGGCTAGTAACGCCTCTGCATACAGCGCAAAAGCCAACTCTCTTTTATAAGTGAGGAACATCCAAGAGAATCCCCGGGTACGGGAGTTTATGCGTAAAACAAAATTATATATTGTGTGTGTACCTGGTTATCGTTACCACCGCATGTTTGTGCCGCGGGGCAAACCTGAGCTATTTAATTCTACTTCAAAGTCCGATCTTTGAAAACTGTCTGACTTGGACGGGAGACTGTTTAGAAAATGACGAATACTTAGAGCGTGTTCCACCCTACTTACCTTAGTTACTACGCATGACGTCACTAATTTTGTCTTTTTGGCTTCAAGGCTGGATACAAGCCCTAATATCACGCCATGGATTAATCCGACCAATCACGTTACACAGTTTCGTAGTTACCACGCATGAACCCTTCCATGCGTGGTAAGCAAATAGTTACTATTTCGAGAAGGCAATCCTGTCTGTTGGAACGTCAGCGTAGCAACTTTTCACGAGGTTGGAACGGAAATAGTAACTAATGGTTACTATCGTAAGAAGGGTGGAACACGCTCTTAAAGCCCGTATCAAAACCTGGGCTTTTTAATCTTAAGCCAATGTTCAGCTTTTGCTTCATTACAGACTTATCGCCCTCTGTCGAAGGGTCTGAACCGTTCGATGTTTTTCTTCTCTCAGGTTCAAACCCTGAAATAATTGTAAGTGCAGAGTATAGTATTTTTAATGTTTATGTATTATATAAAGTATAAAAAAACCTTGAACCTTGTTGTGAATGACCTTCAAGGCGAGCCACAATACATTCCTGTCCTTTATAGTCACCCTTCACTGTAATAAAAATTAAGTAAAACATTTACAATAATTGTGAGAATGTAGTATTTAGAAGCTTATTCCAACCTCTCAACCATGCAAATTACTCAATGATCGCAGAGGCGTTACTAGTCCCCATGTTTGGGGGGGGGGGGGGCAAGGTATTTACCGACTGGCTGGTCATTTTTACCGACTGTTTTTGCAGATAAAAACAACTATTATTGAGAAAAAACGACTGTGTTGATGAAAAATCGGCTGATTTTAAGAACAAGAGCTACGAGCTCATATGGTACTTGTTACGAGTAGGTGGTATGAGAAGCGAGAAAGTAAATCTGATCATGTTCCCGAGAATTCCGATACCCCTACCCACCGCGCTCGGATCCGGTCCAGACCCTAAAATATGTCATCTAAGGCATATAAGTTCTCTACTTCCCAAGTTTCATTCAAATCACTTCACTCGTTCAACCCGTGTGCGATCCACGAACAGGAGCATATCTGCAAATTTCTGGTTCCCACTTCATCTTCCTCCTACCTTTGTCGGATCCGGTTCGGACGCCAAATGACAAATCTAGGCCGCATAGACTTGGTACTCTCTAAGTTGCACTCCATTCTGACCAACCGGACCCCCCCCCCCCAACCATGGGCGCATGGGTTCGTACACATGCTTCGCATATCTAGGTCATCAGTTCTTATCACCCATAAAGTTTCACTTGAAGCGGACCATTTTTTCGCAATCAGTAAATCAGTAATTTTCGAATTCCCCCTCCCTCAACTTCCTGAAAAATGGTCGGATCCAGGAACGGAAGTCTTCCTGGTGCATTGTGTCGGTTCCTTAAGTCTATTTGGTCGGGTCACTAACATACCTGCCAAGTTTTTAACGGCCGTAGCCCATCTATCCGATCTCGCGATCACCGGAATTCCGGAAAATCCCCTCCAACTCCCCCAAAGAGCCCCGACACGATGTGGTTCTATCAAGAACATATATAATGCTTATGCTTGTTCTTCCCACCAAATACCATCCCGATCCCTCGACACTAAGCGTTTCACAAAAATTTCGTGCCCCTTCCAACTCCGCCCCCCCCCCCCCCAGTACTAGATCCGGTCCGGACTTAACATGGAACATCTGAGACACTAGCTCTTTCCAATTGCCAAGTTTCATTCAAATCTGATCGCCCGTTCAAAAGTTATAAATGCCACTAGATTCCGGATTCCCCTCCCTCCACGATATTCCTCATCCCACATCCGTTCCTCCGAATCCCTTATATTCCTGCCGAGTTTCATCATCCTATCCTATTACATCACCAGAATCCCTCCCCCCCCCCCTACAGTGACCAAATCCGGTCCGGTTCAAGTAAAGCCAGTAGTGTATCGGAGCAAGCCTACGGGGTTTGATACGAAGCAAAACTGGAAAGACAAAGATCTAAAATACTTGGATTGGAGAACGAATTACGATTTACGCGAAGGGATTGCGTTTCTAAGTGAACTAACATGTGTTCTGGCGTGGAAGGTGTCAGATGAGACGCACTCCGAAAATTTATGACTTTGACATTAGGGTGTTCGAGCAAGGTAGTAAACGAAGTGTGTTGGAACAAACCTACAGTGCTCATAGCCATGAGACATGGCCTGAGTCGTATTTTGTTCTTCAAGAGCTCAAACGTTGGTTTCAAGGGTAAATAAGAAATACGAAATTAAACGTCACGGAAAGGAAGAAATCTAAGTCAATTCAATTCATTCTTTACACTCAACGTTTGAGCGCTTGCGCATCTTTTTTTTGCAGACCTTTTAAGGGGGTATGCAGCACCCACTCCCCCCCCCCATCGGAATGGCCTTGACGTTGACTGCTATGCAATGCGGAGTCTGCGAAGTTGATAAGTCGTAACTGTTAAACCGAGACCAAATTCTTATAATTTCTCTTCGTTATGTTATTATATTTTCTTGATTCTAATTACATTTGCAGTTTCTCAGGTGCTGATCCGTGCTTTAACTTTTTAGGCGTATTCTCGCCGTTCCCCGAGGACTTCTTTTGAGGAATCCCTGCGTTTTTGTTTGTCCCCCGGAATGACTCTCCGTATTCTCACGAATACTCACGGACGGGGAATGCTCCGATTATCATCACCATCATGGAGGACTCCCTCTCAGATTCGAAGGGGAATCCGAGAAATCTATCTGAATGGTGTCATAAAGTGCATTAACGGGACCACCAGTAACACTTATGTATCACTCCAAAAAACACAACCGAAAATCAATCTGAAGGAAAGTTAGAGGCGAAAGCCTTATTATTGCAATTATATATTATTATTATTATTAAAAGTAGTTTTTTTTTAAATTTCTAAAATCTTACAGCTAATGTCGAAATTTTTATTCCGCCAAAAATATAACAAAAAACACTAATTTCCTTGCACTGGAAAGCTATATTACTACGGGACGAGTACATTTGGTGATATAAATGCTGCAATAGGGAATTAGCAAAATGGGTACTCAACGACAATTAACCTACACTACTCAACAATACTCGCTCAACGATCAACCGTTGAGTTTGCAAATTCAACAATAAAAGCGAACCAAACACTAACCATCAATCCAGAAAATCAACACAAACTGGAGCACAGACCGATGGTAAGCCTACTCGCCCCGACGTGCGAATTAAGGTAAGGTAGGGAAGTTGAGATGTTCAACCAACTTGTCCATGTTACAGGCCGACAGTCCACTCGCTCCTAAAAGTATTTTCTGGAAAGTATCTTTCCAGTCGCAGTGTCGCAAATGTCTGCTCTACTCTACCTGTGATACCAACTATCTTCCCGCAACCTACTTCCGTAACCGCTCCCTCCGCCCGGGACGCTAATTTCATACGATGGCTTAACCGCATCCGCCTAACGAACCTACACTGACTTTAACACTTACCATTAGTTACAAGGTCGGTTATGATATTTTTTAATTCAAGGGGCCTGGGGATACGCTAATCAGCCAAATCTGCAGGCAATTTCCCAAAAAGCAGAGTCTAGTTTTTTATAATATGTATGTGTCATTGAATGGACCAGATGGCTTAGGAATAGTTCTGTTTTATACACTATTTTTACTCCTCAGTTCTGAGGGAAATAAATGAATAAATAAATAAATAAAAAGTAGTTAAATACTTTAGAATACTGAAACATAAACAGTAAATAGTGCGAGGTGTCCTTTATTTAACTTTTTCAATCATAGACAACCTTTGTCCATAGGTGAAAATGCACCTTCATCCATGCTGGATGTAAACCTCTGGGGCGCGAAGAATCTGTAACCACCCGGTTAAATTTGCATAACAGAAAGCTCACTGTGACCATCCCAAAATTTGCTCAGAAATATTTTTTAAGTTTACAGAAAAAATTAGCGACTAACAACGGTTTAGCAAATGACGACTATCTAATTTTTTAAGATTTAACAAGTGTTTTCGCATCCTTGTGTTCAGGGTAATGAGAATATTTCAGCTATGACTCATTTAAAGGTTATGTTTCAAGATAAAATTTCTGTTCTGACCCTTTTATGTGTTAAGTTTCGCGCAAAGATAAAATTTAAAAGGATCATAACAAATTCCCATAAAGTTTAAAACAAGGATGCGCAAACTTATATTAAATATTACCAAAATTTCTGTCGGTCATTCCTTTGAAACGATATGAATCGCTCGTGGCAGTTATTTCGGCTGATTCAAAGGAACTCTTCACAAAGATCGGGGTAGGCCTTAGAGATGAGCGAATCCGGATTCGGATCCAGGATTCGTCCTTTTGGCCGGATCCAATCCGGATTCGAATCTTCAACTTGTCGGGCTGGATTCGGATCCGGAAGGATTCCAAACCCGGAATCTTACGAATCCGCTCCAACGCCTAATCTTTTCCCAATTTTTGCACACTGTGAAGTGTGCAAGAAAAAATTCTTAAACAATAATGATCGAGAGTTCTTAAATAATAATAATCGAGCCCCGAATTCATACTTGGTTTCGATGAGGAAACCCATACTATAACAACCATAAATGAAAACCTTGAAATATGGTTTGCATCACACAATTAACCGTCTCAGTTGCCTTAGGCATCAGCGCTTTACTGTCACCTTTGATTTAAAACTATAACCTATGAAATGATTTGGTTTTGTTACGGTGGGATTCAAGTCCAGATTCAAATCATCAGCATGAAATGGTATACTCGAATTCAGAATTCGATTCGTACCTAGCCCTAGATTGGGATTCGAATCCTTTCATGATCAGATTCGCAATCTCTGGTAGGCCTCCCCAACTATACCGACTACCTAGACTTGTTTATTAAAGATTAACGTCCAAAATCGAGGTTGGTATCGGATTATTGGAAATAACCTGTCCTGCCTCACGTTATGAAAATATCTGCCGAGCGCAGCGACGTTAACATTTTTAAATGGCCTTCGAGCTATGAACTGAGAAGGAGACGTGTTAACTACTATAACTATTTCAAAAGGTTTTTTGTTTAGGTGTAGTCTTCTTTGGTAGTACTTATTTGCTACTTTTGCAGGGAATTTTTGTCTAGCGAAATGGCAACCCTAGCCTGCAGACATGTGAAAATGACTACTGCTGTGACCCGGGCATTTCTGTTTACAGTAATACAATGGGCAATACAATATAGGGGATATTGGGGGCAAGAATTGCCCCCGGTATTTGCAAGGATGCCAGAGAATATTCCCAAGAATTGCGAGCAAGAATTCTGCGACCGGTTCCTTACCAGTAAATACAAAATGAAACGTTGAGCCGTATAATTATGAAGATGATTGAGATTTCTCGTTAATAGTTAGTGAAAAGGACCTAGTTTCATAGGCACCAGAATGTCATGGTTTTGCCAGCAAAAACCATGACACAGGTTCCATTAGAAAAAAGTGGCAAAACTGAGAACACGATGATTGTTAAAAAATTAGAGGAAAAGAAAAAGACAGGGATAATTGCTCAATAGCTTCCTTTTGGAAAGTAGAGGAAAATAAATTCAAGTAAGTTGAAATTATTGTTGTTTCAGTTTACAAGTTGCATTTTACGTGGAAATGTGACTGTAACAAGGTATCGCCCAGGTTGGTTGGTTAATAAAGCATGATTCTCTTTCAGTTTCTGAACATTTTTTTCTGTATTGTATTTTAGTGTTTTTTCTTTCTGAGAGTGATGTCTTTTTTTTTATTCTTGGCGGCCAGATTCTACTTTTCAGTAGTTGAGGAAAAGCGCTGGATGAGTTTCTGTAGAGGTTGATACGGCTTCGTATCATCCTCTCTGGAGGCTGATACGATATCTTATCAACCTCCACAAAACTGACTGTCATAAGCTACATCTGAGACATAGAAGATATAGATTACACACCTATTCGAGAAAATTATGCTGAACTTTTTAATGAGTGAGAAGTTGGTGGGATCAGTAATTCAGCCGAAATTTAAGAGCGAATACGGACGGTAGGGAACGACCTATCGCTCCTTCGGGCTATCCGACACATTTCGTAATTGTCTTCAAGGCTAGAAGTATCTGAACCTCTCAGCCACTCTAGCAGCTAGAAATACACGAATAAATCTAAAATATAACGTTTAAAAGCTGATAAGAAATCACACACGAAAGCTATAGCAAAGAACAAACTACTGAAACGAAAGAATGCTGCTCCCCCCCCCCCCCACCCATAGAAGGGCCGGATTAAAGCTATTGGGGCCTCGCCACAACAAATAACACACTTTTGCGCATCCATTTGTTAGACATTTTGAAAAAGTGTCTTTTACGACCCTTTCAAATATTATCTTTCCGCGAAAAATAATATTAAAAGGGTCATAACAGCAATCTTGTATCAAAACATAGCACTTAAAGGGTCAAAACATAAATATCCTCGGCATCCAACATAACATTTAACCCAGGGACGCACAACCGTGCGTCCAAGCTTCTGACAGTGCAACAGGGTAAGCTTAAGCGGGGAACAGTAAATTCACTTCTTTACCGTCGCTAACGAGTTTATTTTTAGTAGAGGTAAATGACTTTAGACGTTACTTGTCACAGCTGCCTTGGCTGACTGGACTCGCCAGTGGTTGCTTTATATGAGTTTCATGTTCGTTCAATGAGTACCATTACAACAATTCAAATAGGTGTTATAAGCTGTGTGGCGCCATGTGGTCCTTACGTCTTATAAGTGTCCTTGTTCAAACTGAAGGTTCAGGTTCTCACATGTGATGTAACCAAGAACAAATAATCAGATAGAACTTTTGGCCCATGCAGCTACTATGGATACCCCGTCAAAACTGACCGGAGCTAGGGGTCTAGCTTCAAGTTGACACCCGTCTACTTCCGTCTTCGCCTTTGCTCATAGCAGAGCAATAAGTGCAGGAAGCACGCTGACCCGCTCTGGAGCGCTTCCAGAGAACCAATCGGCTTTGACTTTGAAAGTTTCTTCTACGCGGCTTCACAGCGATTTAGCAATTTGTAGAGATAATGAAACGTGATGTGTCTAACCTCAGCTCGTTTGCATCGGGCAGGATACAGGGAAATTTTCTATTCCGCATGGTCATATTACAGAGATAGGGAGAGAAGGTTCTATCTGATTATTTGTTCTTGATGTAACGATGTTCCTATGTTTCCTCAGCTAGCTAGCAGAACCCAACCAAGCGATCTGATTGGATACCGCATAAGACAAAATACTCTATTGCATAAGTAGGTTTAATAAGGCGTATACAGCTTCGCCTTTTCCTCGGGGCGTGCTGTAATAAACTGTATAAGGAGAATGCAACGCGGTTCTATTCTGTCTTATTCAGAGCAAATCAGATCGCTTGGTTGGGCTCTGACAGCGGGCCGAGGAAAGAGGAGTTTCGCCAGGGTTGCTACAGAAAGCACAAACGTTCTACTTTGTCGGAATCTGAAGTAAAAACTTTTCTTCGAAAGAAAAACACATAGCTGTCAATAAATTAATTCAGTAGTTCTTTACAACACGGTGGCCGTCAAATTGTACTCGTGTACTTCAAGTAGAACTAAGAACCCTTTTTTTTATCCCTTGATGAGAGGAGCTCAGAAAATTGTATGAATTTTCCAACACTGAACGTTGCATAGACGAGAACCTATTTGAACAGGAGTGTATAATAAGACGTAAACATCACGTAGCGCTACGCAGCTTATTGTACCAATTTGAACTACGCTTATATGACTAAACTAAGTCCGAAAGACGCCGGTGATCTTAGGGAAGAACATCCTCACCAAAACAAATTCTCAAAACTTGCTCAAATCATTTGTCAACCAACCAAAAACGTTTGTTGTGGTGATATTTCTGGTTCTTCGCTAGTCACACGGCGATTCTTCGTCTTAGGTAGCGTTCCAGTGATGTTATTACAAGTTACGATGATAAGAGGAGGGTCGAGCGCCGTATTGTGGTAGTTATCACGCTCTCTGGAACGAAAATAATAACAACGCGAACATACGTCATCACTCTTATGAGAGTTCCTGCAGAAACCGATAGTTATTATCACTTATGAGGCTCGCGACCATCATGAGAAAACTGAAACGATCGTACCAGTCGTGGAACGAAAATAATAAGTGGGAGGAGCCAATTTACTTATTACGCCTGGAACGGCAATAATAAGACGATGGTAACTAATAATAAGTTGCTGGAACGGTACCTTAGCCATCAAGAGTATGGGATCAAGATTTGATACCCGTTCTGCAGCATGAACACAACGCTCCCAGTACATACCAAAACTGTAGACGCCTTATGACGTTTCATAACATGTCTTTGGACAATGCAATACTGACGGATAAAGCAAATATTGGCTCGTCCGTCCATGCAATTTAAGTATGACTGATGTGACCCAGACAGTTCATTCCGTACAAATGCAGCATTCTTACGTTTCCGTGCTCGACTTTAGCGGCGAACTAATTCAAACCAGCTGTCACACATGAATAGCGCACAACTCTGACATAAACTTCGAAAACAAATTTGGCAACGAATCACAAGCTTAGATGTCGTCTCAGCGCTTTAGCCTAGACTGCAATGGACATCTGTAGGACCAAACGGCTCCAGCTTCGTTGAAATACTGAAAAGACAAAACAAAAATAAGTACCAGTAATCGATAATGCGTTCGAACTTCCGAGGGGTTATATTATACTAAATTTTTTTTTAATCATCTGGCATCTTAATCGAGTTGTCGCTAGTAAATATTCTTTCAGCGCAAGCTAGCTGCAAATCACAGCTGAATACCCTGAACGGAACGTCAGCTGATTTTATCTGAGCGACAATACGTTCGAACTTCTAAGCGGGTGTACCATAGGTCCACTTTTTGTTTCAACCCCATTACATCTTTTCTTATTTAATATCATATCTATTACTTTTTAGGCTACGACTTCTCCTCTCGTTGATATTAATAAACTTTAACCACTTAAAACTACCTTTTCTTTCTACAACAAGACCAAAGGTTTAGATGTGATCAAATATGTAATATATGATACAGACAATTGGGTCTTGTCTTAGCGAGAACCATTTAAGGCCAAATATCTAATCATCTAAGAAAACCAAGTTCAGATTGATTCAGCATTGTGTGTTTATGGATTCAGCATGTATGTTTACCCAGATAAGATAAGACATATCTATTTTGACGAAACTGATCGAAACTTCCTGCCGGTTTCCGGTTTCGACCGTATTCCGGGCAAACTCCTTGTCTAGCAAACAAATAAAGCTCAAAAATGAATTCAGCGTATCTGTTTACCCCTACATCTAACATCTAATCAACTTTAACTTACAACACATTTTACGGTTTCAGCCGGATTCCGGGCGAAGTATATTTTCGGGTAAAAAATGATTTTCTTATACGGATTCAGCATCTCTTTTTACCCCTAGATCGGAGATCTAATCAACTTAAAAAATGTTTACTTTTAACAAATTTTCCGGTTTTGGCCGGATTTCGCGCGAACTACTTGTCCTGGTAGAAAATGATTTCCACACAAGTGTTTGGCATGTGTTCTTACCACTAGATCCAACGTATAATGCCGAAACCCTTAATCGACTATCTCATTAGCTGTTTAAAAATACTTTTTTTGCAACCTAATAGAACCCCTTCCCCCACCCCTAAACGTAGGGCTACAGAGCCCATTACGAATTCGACCTTTCCCTTGATCAAATAATCAAAATATCTCGTTCCCTTCGAGAGCTATCGTGGTGACAGACGGACGGACAGACGGACAACTTTTGTGTTGTCCTAGGTATCCCTCCACTTCTGTTATGGGGTCCAAAAAACTCAAATTTTACTTTCACAACTACATACAAACCTTTTAAACTTTTTAAAATTTTTAACCAGTTCTTCTCTCCTTCAATTTTGCTTCAAAGCGGGTGTCTTTAAAACACCGAAAGCATGTTTACTCCATGATTCTCGCTGATTCCCGTTCCGGCAGATATTTATTTGCTTTTTACTTTCTTTCTTTCTTCTTTTTGCCCTGCTTTTGTTTTCCTTTCTTATTTATTCTCTTTTTATCTATATACTCTATTCTTATTTTTCTGTCTAGGCTATACCGAGTTGTTCTTCTTGGTCATATGGTTGGGAGAGACGATTAGGTTGGTCGATCTCGGATTGGAATTTCTGTAAGGACTGCTTCTTCAAGCATTCCGTACTGCTTGTCATGTGTGGAAATGCTTTCGCAATACTGTGAATATCGTGAGTAAGATGACGGGTGTGGATATTGAAGAGTATAAGAAGGATAAACGAGTAGAGTGATTGGAATCACGTGTTTTCACGACCTCAAGAGACTGGTATGGTTTAATATTCCTTGAGCCCAAGCTGACTTCGAAACATATATTAAATTGTTGTGGGTCCTGAAAGGTAGGAAAATTTTCCTTTAGTTTAGTTTCCTTATTTTCGTTTAAGTACTTTTTGGGATCCCAAAACGTAAATGGAGGGATACCTATGACATCGCAAAAGTTGTCCGTCTGTCTGTGAGCACGATAACTCTCGAAGGTAATGAGATATTTCGATGAAACTTGGTGTGAGGATTCTTTCGGTCAAGGCCCAAGAGTAATGTCAAGTTCGTAGATGTTCGTAGATAGCCCTACATTTTGGGATGGGGTTCAGATTAAGGGGCAAACAAAATATTTTTAAACAGCTAATGTGATAGTCGATTATAGGGTAAGAAGACATGCTGAACACGATGGTGATAACCATTTTCTCGCCGGACAAGTAGTTTGTCCCGACAAAAAACTGAAAGTTGGTTGAAAGTAAAAGTTTCATTGAAGTTGATTTCATGTTCGATTTAGGGGTAAGAAGACATGCTGACCACTTCTGTATAAAGCATTTTCTACCCCGACAACTAGTTCGCCTGGGATCAGGCCAAAACCGGAAAATTTGTTTAAAGCAAAAGTTTTATTTGAAGTTGATTAGATGACAGACTTAGGGTTAACAAGAGACGCTGAGTCTGTATATGACAATCATTTCTTACCCGTACATATAATTCGTCCGGAATACAGTTGTAACCGGATTTTTTGTTATAGCCTACGTTAGTTTCATTTGAAGTTGATTATATGTTCTTTATAGAGATAAGGATATACGCTGAATTCGTTTCTGAATTTTCTTTTTTTGCTGGACAATTAGTTCCCTCGAAATTCGGCCGAAACCAGAAATTTGGCAGAACTAAAGCAGGAAGTTTCGGTCAGTATATCTGAAGTTGTTTTTCTCTGGTGATTAGCCTGGCGAAGATTGGATATGGCGAAGACAAGACCCAGTTGTCTGGATCAAATATTGGATTTTTGGGATGCCATCGAAACCTTTGGTCTTGTTCTTTGTTGTCAGTATTTTTGCCATGTCCTTAGGCTTTTTGTACGAATAAATTACTGTTATTCTAAACTTGTTTTTCTCTTAAAAACACAGTATATCTTCAAGGTTTACATATTATCAGGGGCATGATTTGCGAGTTGACCCTCTGGCTTTCCAAGGGAGCCGAACTCTACCGATGAAAAATCATAAAATTTTTAGGAGACAAAGTGACTTGACTGAATTATGACGGAGGCAGTTGCTTAGCACGGACTTTGAGCCCTCAGTAAACTTTGATCTTTTGAAGCCTAAACAAAGACTGTCCGTAGATTATTTTCGAGGTGGACTTGAACCTAGGTCGTTTTTTTTGGGAATGGCTTAGCAATCCCAGCGACCACAGAGAATGAATCCATATCTTCATTCCCTGCATCCGAAAGCGGTGACGATACTCCACGCGAGCAAAGCGATATTTAGATGGAGACTCCATCCCTTCTCCCCTCCCTCCATCCCAAGACGGCGACGAAACTCCACTAGAGAAAAGGGATATTTTAGATGTAGACTCAATCCCATCTCCCCTCCCTCCATCCCAAGACGGTGACAAAACTCCACGAGAGAAAAGGGATATTTTAGATGTAGACTCCATCCCTTCTCCCCTCTCTCCATCCCAAGACGGCGACGAAACTCACGAGAGAAAAGGGATATTTTAGATGTAGACTCCATCCCATCTCCCCTCCCTCCATCCCAAGACGGCGACGAAACTCCACGAGAGAAAAGGGACATTTTAGATGTAGACTCCATCCAATCTCCCCTCCCTCCATCCCAAGACGGCGACGAAACTCCACGAGAGAAAAGGGATATTTTAGATGTAGACTCCATCCCATCTACCCTCCCTCCATCCCAAGACGGTGACAAAACTCCACGCGAGGAAAGTGATATTTTTAAGCGGACTGCATCCTTTCTTCCATCCCAGAATTTCAAGATCTTGACGATGCTCCAAGAGAGGAAATTGACATTTTGGAAAGGATGGACATTCCTACAACCGCACACTCCATCCCTTCTCCCCTCCCCCCCATCCCAAGACGGCGACGAAACTCCACGAGAGAAAAGGGATATTTTAGATGTAGACTCAATCCATCTCCCCTCCCTCCATCCCAAGACGGCGACGAAACTCCACGAGAGAAAAGGGATATTTTAGATGTAGACTCCATCCCATCTCCCCTCCCTCCATCCCAAGACGGCGACGAAACTCCACGAGAGAAAAGGGATATTTTAGATGTAGACTCCATCCCATCTCCCCTCCCTCCATCCCAAGACGGCGACGAAACTCCACGAGAGAAAAGGAATATTTTAGATGTAGACTCCATCCCATCTCCCCTCCCTCCATCCCAAGACGGTGACAAAACTCCACGAGAGGAAAGCGATATTTTTAAGCGGACTGCATCCCTTCTTCCCTCCCACAATTTCAAGATCTTGACGATGCTCCAAGAGAGGAAATTGACATTTTGGAAAGGATGGACATTCCTACAACCGCACACGCGTGGCCGAGCCAGATCTCGCAACCGAACAAAGAAAAAGCTAAAACAAAGAACGTATTTGGAGAGGGAAAAGAATTACGTGTATACACACAATGTGTAATACACAGTGCTCAGTTTGCACCCATATTTATTTATTTAAGTGTAAATATGGGACTGTAGCAGCCTCAGAAGTTTGTACCCATATTAATTTATACCCCCCCCCCCCCCACCCGCCCCTGGCCCCGGAAACTCCTGTACGGATTGTTAAAAAAGAGAAAATGAAAATGAGAGCTATGCACAATATAGGAAAACGAATGCAATTGGGGGAAAGTGAAATATCTGGGAGTTGCACATTATGGATCCAGTTCAGGGGAAATTGCCTTCCAGTACATAGGGAACACAAATTTAAAAAAAATAAGGGTACAAATGGTAAGTGTGGGTATTGCGGAAACGAGGATAATAAATTAGTCCATCTCCTCATGGAGTGCCAGGAGCTTGAAAGTCTTAGGGATGAAATTTGGGGGACCATCGGTTGGTGCTACTTTCTGATATCCTGAGGTCTTCGAAGCCTGGAACCATATGCAAAATGGCAAGATATGTGGAAAAGGCGGGAGAGGCTCAGTCGAGCCCGAGTGAAAGAGAATAAGTATTGTTTTATATTGAGTACGTGTTCTGTGCAGTGTTGTATCAATACATCATGTTGTGTATGGCCGTAGGGCTCAAATAAACTTTTCTTCTTCTTCTTCATATCCTGTGACACTAACAAAATTTGTAACGCCAATGCCATCAAGAAAAAGAAGACAGCTGAAACAAACAGTAAACAGTTAGCTGATATCAAGTTTTTATTCTTCCTTGCCCTTTGTATTGACTGTTTTAAAAGCAAGAAACAATGCAGGGAAAAACTGAGCATACCTTTGTTGTAAATCAGTAACACTTGAGTTGAGCGACATCCCCCTCGAATACAAATATATAGGAAACTAGACCTACGTTGCCTGGGCAACGCGAAGTGTTGCGGAAACCTTTGTGCGGCTTCGCCGACTAAAGTGTTGCGAGAGCAACACTTTGGTTTTGTTTCTTCACTGTCGGTTAAATGCTGAAGTTGTCAACTTATCGAAGCTTATAAAACGGTATGTTCTAAGAAGAAAACAATCAGTAGTCACATGATCAAAGGTTGTAAAAACAACAACAAAAGAATATCGAAGAAGGGACTAAATTGACTTTGCAGTCAGTTTTCAATCGTAGACATCGTGACGGATGAAAACTTGGGACAATATCTTATATAATCTAGTTGGTATTATGAAGCTATGAGTAACTTTTCTGGATTAAAATACCATAGATGACACTATTGAATATTACGAAACTACCTCATTGTTTTACATTATCGTTTGTGCCCGTTGCGTAAACAGTTGATCCTGGTTTACAGCGGTAGACCATCGGTACAAACTTTAGATTTACAGAAATCGAATAAAATGTGCACGAATTTGCACAAATGTCTAGCCCCTCATGAACCGATTCCTACTTACAAGTCCCTCTCCCGTGATATACATCAAGTTCACCGGAAACAAATAGTGGGTACACCAGCTAGCAACAAATGCAAACCCCTCATCGCTGAAGATGATAACAGGTGATTATTACTTACAAGTCCCTTGCCTATCCTTCAATTGGGAACCAAATTGTTCTTACCATCGAATACACCGGAAACAAATTACAGGTACACCACCTAGCAAAAGATGCCAACCCCTCATCGCGAAGATGATTATGAGCTAACAGTCGACTGTTGCTTACAAGTCCCCTACATGTCTCACAACTGGTATCGCCTATTTTTGGTTTCAGTGTGTACCTTACTACTGAAATTCAAACTGGTGTATCTCATGAAGGAATTTTTGCACCAAAAAATGGATGACATATACTTTGATCAGCTCGTCAACTGCTATCGATTGCCGTCGAAAAAAAAAGTCTGCCTGTCTTAGTTCAACAGTTGACTTTTTTGCCGTAGGCCAACTTTCTAACGTCACCGCTTGTAAAAGGAGCAAAGGATAAACTCTAATTTCTTTAGCAACGAGAGAGCTTTTAAAGTTTAAAAGGCACATCTGATACCATTTCTCTACCACACTCCTAAGTGCAAAAAAATTAATGATAAACTCAGCTGAATTCGCGAACAGAAATGGGTAGAAACAATAGATCACTCGAAGAAGATATGTTGGCAGTGGGGCCGGGTAACTGCCACATATATTTAACATTTATAGATTTTGGTCTATCTTCTTTTTGAAACTGGTGCCTGCCTGCTTGCGTGCTAGAACGGAGCTTTCCATCCGAAAGCAGAAACATGGTTTGATGAAACGAAAGATTGGCTACACAACTCCAGATAGTCCTCTATGACATGGGCTATATAACTCCACTTCACATCGCACACCGTAGGTTCTGGCTCGAGGATAAGCAAAAACCATCCTTTTGGTCCCTACGGAGCTTTCCAAAATGTAATGTCATATTCATCAATCCGGCCTAAGGTCCACACTTTCCGTAAAAACCTGTGCGGTTTTTCCCCCTAAAAACCTGTGCGGTTTTTCCCCCTAAAAACCTCATTTTCATTCCTGGTAACTTACCAGTTACCAGGAATAAAATGAAATCCGCGGCCTAGGAAAAAAAAAAAAAAAATGAGGACAAAACCAAAGTGTTGCTCTCGCTACTCAATTAGAAAATCCTATTAAAACTGCAGTTTTCATTGCAAGCTCTTAAGGATTTCTCTAGACACGCGAGTTGAATGTAAATGTGTGACAGCCGCTCAATGGCCACTTCGAAAATACATTTTGAATTTTGTGCGGGAGGGGGGGGGGGTCGCCAGGGTGGTTTTGTTACCAGGAGGGGGGGGGGGCGGCACCAAAACACCGGGAGATGTGACCAGTACGGGACAAGAACAGAACAAAACGCTTTACCTGTGTTTTCCATTTTTCGGTAGCGTCGGCACGTTCTTTAGCTTCAAGTCGTTGCCGCTGCTCGATAAACAATTTCGACGCAGTGGCACGTGGAATGTCATTATGCCTGAGGAGGATTACGGATTAACTCTTGCACTTCTGTTTGCTGCTATTCGGTATCAACATAAACAAAACATAATGATGATGAAGGCGTCACGCCTCTTCCTTCACACAAAAAAAACGCCAACAAGTTCATTTAAAGACCAAATTTGGTACCAGAAACCTAAGTAAAAAGATACGGTGATTCGGTCACTCTCGAGGGATTGCATCACACTAAAAGAAAATGAATATTGGTCAATAGTCAGTCCGAGAGGAACACTGGCAATGAGTTTTCTCCATATCCATCATTTATTTGTGGTCATATGTTGTAAGTGTATTAGTTAATGGATATGGGTCAATAGTCAGTCCGAGAGGAACACTGGCAATCAGGTTTCTCCATATCGATCATTTTTTTGTGGTCATATGTTGTAACTGTCTTAGTTAATTGGTTTCGTGTCTGTGTATTTCGTAAATTTGTATTCCCCTTCTAGTTTTTAGCTATTTGGAGTAAACTTGATTGACTAATTGATTGATTGAATGAATATTTACAGTACTGGCCGCTAGGAAGCGAGGCTGTGACGCAAAGGTGCAAAAAACGACTAACAGGATGCGATACTTGTTTTGGTATAAAAATAAAAAATCCTATATGATTAAACTTTGCTCCCACTGGTCCCGCACTGGGATTCAACGATCCAGAAAAGTTCGTTAAAACGTTTCCAAAAACTTTGGATCCAAGACCGCCAACGATGGTACTCTTAGAGTGGAGCAAATCTTGGATGCCAGGGATGGCGCCAAGCTCAACATTCCACTAGGCTCAGTGAAAGAACAAAATACGGAGCAAAGCTGGAACAACCGCCGATCCACTCATCCCAGCGTTACCTGAAGCCATTTGGTCCGTACTTCGTAAAACCTTATGATGGTGAGCAAACAAATTATGTGTGAATTATTATTTGTTTTAAACTGTTTATGAATTCTGCTTTTATTTTTATCATCGACAAGAATATTAAGGTAAAATAAAGTGAATTTGAATTAGATGGCTCGCAGCCGGTGTCCTGATTCAAGTACAAGTAAGTAGTTCCAACAACTTACAGGTACAGAATAGTTGCCAACGCCGATGATTTAGTCTCAGGTGAAAATTATTTTCTTTAAAGATTACATTTTGTGTTATATTTGACGGTGCAAAACGGATAAGTCAGCTACATTATTAGAGCTACATGTCGGCCCTTCTTGACAAGGGTCCTCTCAGGCTCAAGCTAGAAAATGAACTTGTGGAAAAACAATTAAAGATTCGTCCTTAATATCTGATTTTGTGAACTTCTTTTCTGAAAATTGGTTGGAGTTAAAGCTGGTGCTGTGATTTCATTCTGGACACGGCTGGCGTTTTTGCTGTTCGATTGGGTCGTCGACGAGGTGGAGATTCTTCTCTATTTTGGTTTCGGAGTCAATGGCTAGCAGCCAATTTGTGTTTTTTTTTTTCTTTTCGACGATACTGTAGAAATGTCCATTTCCTCGGGAGGCTGCAATTTCTCTCTTGACCAACTCTATGTTTGGTCCAAAAGAAGTACATAGAGAAATACTTCTGTGAATTTTATTGACTCTTGATGGTGCCATTTATATCCACTGGGGGAGGTCTTCTAGGGGGGTGCGCCATCACAGTAGGCTTCTAGCCACTGCTATTTTATGGAAACCGGAGTGAACAGGCGACGGAAGATCACATCGTCGAACGCTAGCAGGACCTCCTCAAGATGATCACATTCGTCAAATCTGACTGGAAAGACATTAGGCCAGCGAATGGCCACCTTGGGTAGAATATCGTCCGCACCGTGTCCAGAAGTCATCTACTCCACTGTAACTGACAAAGACCAAAAAGTGTTCAAGCAAGTTGTTGCTAACTTGTTCGATATTCCTTTCATTTCTCAATTGCTCTTTTAATACGGGATCGACTAAAAGCAGGAAAGGAAAGGCAAGAGAAAAGCAGGAAAGAATACTAAAAGCAGGAAGGGCAAACTAAAACGAGGAAAGAATTACCAGGAATCGAGGATTCGAAAAACAGGCAAGCCTTTCCTCTGTTTAGTATCCCGTGAGGGGTCTGCAACTTCCATTTGTTAAAGTTCACCTTTTCCTCCTTTTAGTATTCGAAAAAACTTGCAAGTCTTTCCTAGTATCCCGTGAGGGGTCGGCGACTTACGTTTGTCACAGTTCGGGATCGACTAAAAGCAGGAAGGGAAAGGCAAGAGAAAAGCAGGAAAGAATACTAAAACCAGGAAGGGCAAACTAAAACGAGGAAAGAATTACCAGGAATCGAGGATTCGAAAAACTGGCAAGCCTTTCCTCTGTTTAGTATCCGTGAGGGGTCGGCAACTTCCATTTCTTAAAGTTCACCTTTTCCTAAACAGAGGACAGGCTTGTCAGTTTTTCAGAATTCCTAATTTCTTTCCTCGTTTTGGTACTCTCCGTGACAAGCTATTAAAACCAGGAAAGAAATGGTAGACTTGAAATATCTTAGTTGCCGACCCCTCGCTGAACTCATGATCGCCTACCGACAAGGTACGAAAAGGAGGAAAATGTGAACTTTTACAAATGTAAGTTGCCGACCCCTCACTAGAAACTAAACAGAGGAAAGGCTTGCCAGTTTTTCGAATACTCGATTCCTCCCTCCCTTTCATGGTTTTATTATTCTTTCCTGGTTTTCTCTTGCCTTTCCTTTCCTGCTTTTAGTCGATCCCTTTTAATACAGCACTCAAAAGCAAAAACAATACTTCTTAACTTCTGGCGGTACCATTTGCAGGCACTTCGGTGACAAAAAATTTACTGCATGGTGAGTCAAACTAGTTCCTCAACGTATTTCAAGTTTTCCTTTCACGATTTAGCAACTTCCAAAGTTAACCAACCCTCCAGTGTAAAAATCGATTAATTGGCTGTACAACGATGCTAAAATTGATGGTTTATTCTTTGAGTACTGAAGGTTTGTTGCTGACCACTTGCTAGCAGAGATGAGCGAATCCGATCATGGAAGGATTCAAATCCGAATCCAGGTACGAATCCAATTCCCAATCCGAATTCACCATTTCGTGCTGAGGATTCGGATCCGGAATCGAATACGGATTCTAATTCGACCTCAACAAAAATCAAATAATGTACATAGGTTATAGTTCAAAAATTAGAGGTGACGAAAAGCACTGATATCTAAGGTAATCAGATAGATTTTTTAGATTAGATTATATACGGGGTTTATTGGTAAAACTATTAAGAACTACAAAACCCTCAAGAAGTTTACACTTGTTAAGAGGTTTAACAAACCCCCTTTGACAGATTAACCTACATACACTATCATAGAGAGAGAAATAAGAAAAAAGAGAGGAAGAGAAAAGAAAAAAATAAACAAAATTGTGCACTTACTCGGTTCCTGGTCAAACACCCAACAACAAAATAACTATACACTCCAAAATCCCGTCTCCAAAAACAAACAAAACCAAACAAATAAATAAAGCATAAATGGATAAATAAACATAAAAGAATCTGGGCCAACCTGAGAACAACTCAAATCAAGATAACGACAATTAAAACTCATATTGGTGGAGACAAAGGGTTTTAAGATCTCGACGGAACTCACACAGATTCTATGACCTTCTTAATGATTCTGGCAATTTATAACGTGTCTGGCAATTTATATCGTGATAATTACTGAGGATGATTGCTGGTGGAGACCAAAAGTTGGTAAGCACACTCTGTAAAAATTAGGAAAATGAAAACTGGAGGGATGTAGGTAGACTAGAAATTTGAGCGGATTCCTAAGATTTAGTTAGGGTTTGAAATACGAATCCAGCCTGAGAAGCAGAAGATTCGAATCCGGCCAAACGGACGAATACCGGATCCGAACCCGGATTCGAATTTCCCCATCTCTGCTTGCTATATAGGCGTCCCTGTTCTTGGGACCGAATGGTAAGTATTTTTTTTTTTAAACCTCATTTTAATGGGAGTCAGCTTATTTGATCTAGCCACGAATGGGCATCTTATAGATTGTACTTTTGGTTGTTCTCTTCAAGCCTTCGAGCCTGCTCTCTGCCATACAGTGAATCAAGATTATTTGTTTGAACTTACTTTAGGCCGATGGTGACCTCCTGCCAGAGGCGCCGCGACTCCCTCTCAGCCTGATCAGCCACTCGTCTGACTTGCTTCTTTACTATATCAAGCCTCCGTACGTCAATGAAGTCCTCGGAATTCTGCAATGAAAAGCTTTCTAGAGATTACAGATTCCAGATATTCTAGAGGAGGTTTGTTCCCTTCCCCGAAGTTGAACCCGAGGATTGACAGCCTGACGAGGACCCTTGCCAAGAAGGGCCGAAATATCGCTGATGAAGAATCGTAGCTGACGTATTCGTTGTAAACATTGTTTGATAGAGCTCTAAAACGGACGAATCACTGCACGTTTTGGCACGCGTGAATGCTGCTTGAATGTTTATCTTATCTATGTCCAGCGATATCAGCGGGTATGTTACAAGCAGAAAATCACCAGATTATACTTATAAATACAGCAATGCGTGCATTTTCGCCTGATTATTTTGAAGAGTGGGAGGTAGAATGCGGATATATACAAGATTTGACACAAGAGTTGGATATTAGAAAAGATGAAAGTGTGTTTCCACAACAAGAAAAGGATTATAAGATCGTAGAGGGAATCACAGAATATTATGTGAAAAAAGCTCTGAAACATGAATTATGCACAAAGACTGAGAATCAGATATGCGGATGTGACCCTCACCCGAACACAAGTTTATTAGTTTTGTATTTTGTCTTTCTTATATGCCCCGCCCCTCGCTCTGTGGTTGGGCGCATGCGTGAACCTCGCAAACCAATCTGAGACAATTTAGTCAAGATCACACTGTTGTCTCATATATTCCTTAAAGACGATAACTATAACTATAACCAGACGATAATCAACGCGAGGGGCGGTGCACATCTATGAAATTAATCTACATTGAGCTTCAAAGCTAAAGCACGAAACAATTTTGAGAGGACGAATGACGCTAAGTGATTGCATTTGTTACTGAAATTTGTCTAGTAAATTTTAGTATTTGTAGTATGTTTTGTTTTTCTTTGTGTACTCCGCTGTTCTGTTTCCTTGTAGAGTTAAAAAAAACAGAATTATCGTTTTGCGTTGCCATGTCCGTGGCTTTCTTTGGAGCAATAAGTCTTCTGTTTTTTTGCATGGTGTCTTGGGTTTTACCTGCAATAGTCAAGGATGCTTCAATAAACTAACAGCCCCTTACAAAGAATGCCGATTGCCGACTCAGTCCAGGGGTACAACAAATCAGGGGCGTGACGACTAGGCGGGGGGGGGGGGATGATGACGCTAAGTGATTGCATTTGTTACTGAAATTTGTCTAGTAAATTTTAGTATTTGTAGTATGTTTTGTTTTTCTTTGTGTACTCCGCTGTTCTGTTTCCTTGTAGAGTTAAAAAAACAGAATTATCGTTTTGCGTTGCCATGTCCGTGGCTTTCTTTGGAGCAATAAGTCTTCTGTTTTTTGCATGGTGTCTTGGGTTTTACCTGCAATAGTCAAGGATGCTTCAATAAACTAACAGCCCCTTACAAAGAATGCCGATTGCCGACTCAGTCCAGGGGTACAACAAATCAGGGGCGTGACGACTAGGCGGGGGGGGGGGGGGGATGATGACGCTAAGTGATTGCATTTGTTACTGAAATTTGTCTAGTAAATTTTAGTATTTGTAGTATGTTTTGTTTTTCTTTGTGTACTCCGCTGTTCTGTTTCCTTGTAGAGTTAAAAAAAACAGAATTATCGTTTTGCGGTTGCCATGTCCGTGGCTTTCTTTGGAGCAATAAGTCTTCTGTTTTTTGCATGGTATCTTGGGTTTTACCTGCAAACCTGCAATAGTCAAGGATGCTTCAATAAACTAACAGCCCCTTACAAAGACCGCCGATTGCCGACTCAGTCCAGGGGTACAACAAATCAGGGGCGTGACGACTAGGCGGGGGGGGGGGGGCAGTTGATTTTTTTTTTGTTTAACAAGTCGGTTTCTCGTAAAATTAAGTCCTTAAAAATAGTAGTTTTTCTTAAAATAAGCCAATTTGTTGTCAAAACAGTCGTTTTTTCTCAAGAATGGTCGTTTTATCTGCTAAGACAGTCGGTAAAAATGACCAGCCAGTCGGTAAATACCTTGCCCCTCCCCCAAACATTTTAGCTAGTAACGCCTCTGCAACAAATAACCTATAGAACTTGACTCACCCCATCACTCCATTTAGCTACCATTCCCCCATTCCACTCTCCTTGAATATTAACAATTGGCTTCTTATCCCCCGGCTGAAACACGTCACAGGTCACTCGGTTTTTCTTCCCCCCGTAGAAGGGCTTCGTCTGAAAGTCTATATTGGCACTGTAGCCCGTTTTCGCACATGTGATGTTCACCGCGCCACCAAGCTCGATCCATGGGACAGTTAGGATCGACCTAGAAAAATAATGCTTAAAGTTTAACTGAAAGCTACACTGTAAACAGTTTCTCCGAGTAAGGATTAAAGTTAACTGCAGTATTTGCTACTGGGATTAATCTTATCTCTACTGGGATAAGATTAATCCGAATACGACATAAGATTATCTTTTTAGAGACAAGGTTAATCCCAGTACCAGATACTGCAAGATTTTTTTTACAGTATACATCTTATCAAAAAAAAATCAACGAAGAAACCAAAAATGGGAACTATGAAGGCCAACGAATATAATGAATAAAAGGCGAATGTTTCAGTATATTCGTTGGCCTTTACAAACCCCAATTACAAACCATTGTAGTTTACGAAATTATCCCTAGCCACATCTTATTTTGGATTCTCTTGACATATTTCATTAAACTGGGAGTTCCTAAATTGACTGACTGCAAAAATACCCGCAAAAATTTCGAAGATGTTTATAGTTTTATTCTAACATTTATTTAAGATCGTTCTTGTAAAGTGTATTAATTATTAATCTGTTGTCGTTTTAATGTATTTCATCATTACTTTGCATGTTGACCTCTTCTATTATTCTTTTTGTTTATATTTACTTATCTTACTCTTCTATTCACCAAAAAAGGCACAAGAATATGCACGTAAAGCGTGCTCCACCCTTTTTGCAATAGTAATTATTAGTTACTATGAAAAAGAAAAAAAATTGTTTGAGCCTCGCGAAAAGTTACTACGCTGACCGTTCCGGGCTTTTCGATATCGTAGTTGTCTTTGCTTCCCACGCTTGGGAGCGTACTAAGCGTGGCAACTACGATCTCTGTGACGTGATTGGCCGAAAGCACACGGCACGATAATTATCCGATAGTTATACAAGAAGAGAGAGGCCATGACGTCATACGTAGTTACTACGATAAGTAAGGCGGAACCCCACCATAATCACAATAATACGCACTTAGATTCATATACATATCAAACAACAGGCCTCATAAAACACTGTAGTCCTAAATATTCTTTAACGATGACCAATTCAATAAAATAGCACCAAATTATTACCTAAACCGGCTTTGAATGTTTTTGTTCTTTTAGCTGTCAGATCTTTCATATAACAATCATTAATCATTACCATACCAGATCCGTAACAATCAAACAAAAAAAGAAACTTAACGTACGAATGCTTATTCTCTAACTGATCTGCAACCACGGGGATGCTATTAAAACATTTGGTAAACTAATAGCATTAAAAACTCGAGCTATACTTTTCTAGTTAAAAGTATCACTTTGCTAAAATAACAACCTGGGTCGATCGTTACTGACATCGATAGATATTTATTGCATAAAAGCCAACAAGGGACATCGCAAAGGAAAAAAAATTAATAAAAATAAAACATAAATACCTTCCATAAGCGCTGGGAAAGGTTATGACGTAATCCTCCCCGTAGTCAAGAACGTTGATCGTCCCTTCACCCACATGGTGCACCCCAACTGACAGTCCGAGGAACTTCGACTTCGTCCAAATATGAGCACAAAATGAGATCCTCTTTTCGTAATGTTCAGCATAAAACGCAGACACTATAGAAGAAGAAAAGATGCTTCATCCAGACCCGTCCGCAACATATCTAGAACCGTGGTCTTCCCTGCGGAGACGTTTTTTTTCATCGTGCTTTGGATAGTCATGTTCGGAATAGGTGTGTTTTCTTCCACTTCTGGTTTCGTTTTTTTTCGTACGGTCTGCACTGTAAGAAGTTTCATAACAGATAACACAATGATAGGCATTTTCTGCAGACAACACTTGGTTATTACCTCACTGTCAAAAGTGTTACATGCGACGAAGAGCCGAATAAGACCAAAGGTTCCGATGGGATTCAAAAAATTTAATATTTGTTGCAGACAATTTGGTCTTTTAGATTTCTGGTCTTCGCCAGACTCATTGAACATTTTTACTATTAAGATTTAGAAACGGAAGGCAATAGCTAATCATCTGATAAAACCAAGTTCAGATAGATCAAAAACTTCCTGCCTTACTTCTGCCAAATCTCCGGTTTCGACCGGGTTCCGGGCGAACTATTTGACCGACGGGAAAATAGTCTTCATATACGGATTCAGCATGCCTCCTTACCACTACATCGAGCCTCTAATTAACTTCTACAAACTTTACTTATAAGAAATTTTCCGGTTTTAGCTTGATTCCGGGCGAACTATATGTCTGGGTAGAAAATAATTGTAAAAAACGGATTCAGCCTGTCTTCTTACCCTACATCGAACACTTGATCCACTACAAATAAAACTTTTACTTCAAAATTTTCGATTTCGGTCGGATTCCGGGCGAACTACTTGTCCGACGAAAAGAAAATGATTTTCATATAAATGTTCAGCATGTCTTCTTACCCCTAAGCCGAAGATCTAATCAATTTTAAATACAACTTTTACTTTTAACCAACTTTACGGTTTTGACCGGATTCCGGGCGCACTACTTGTCCGGCCAGAAAATGGTTTTCATATCCGTGTTCAGCATGTCTTCTTACCCCTAATCTCATTAGCTGTTAAACGAAAATGTGTACGCTACTTAATTAGAACCCCCTCCCCCACCCCTAAATGTTGGGCTACATCTACGACCTTGACCAGAAGAGTCCTCACACCAAGTTTCATCAAAATATCTCATTCCCTTCGACAGTTATCGTGCTCACAGATGATCCCAAAAACCACCGAAAAAG
Organism: Branchinecta lynchi; assembly: GCA_023053575.1. NCBI lineage: Eukaryota > Metazoa > Arthropoda > Branchiopoda > Anostraca > Branchinectidae > Branchinecta > Branchinecta lynchi. Next base: position 16,710,849 of record JAKZAP010000011.1, on the reverse strand, counting down.
CATCTGCTTACTTTTTCGATACCACGACGACAGACAAAAAAGCCAGATGATGCTTTTGCGGCGTTTTTCGGCTCTTCCTGGCAATGCTTGTTGGCCATAACATTTAATACATAATATGTTCAGAATCACAACAGATTGGATCGCAAGTGTTGTCTGTTGAAACTGTGCATCCTTCTGCTAACTCATATAAGACTACTGACAGTGCTGTTATGCTTTTGAAGACGTTATGCAAAACAAGCATTGCCAATAAGCGCAAAAAAAAGCCGGAACTGCTGACTTTCCGGTATGAAAACGAATAAGTCAGCAGATGTTTTTTCAGTGGTGTTTCGGTTTATCCTATATGCATAGCATTTTAATGCGTAATGTTTCAAAAACATAGCAGCTAACATCCCAAGTATTGTCTGTTGAAACCGTGCATCCTTGTGTTATTTATTATGAAACTTCTGACAGCGCAGAACCGTAATCTTCTCCTGTGGCGACATCTTTGGACATTGTACTATCCTTGAGTCGTGTTCGGAATGAGTGCGTTTCTTTCCATCTGTCTTGTTATAGTAAGTAAGTAATTTATTTATGACCCGCCATTCTGAAAAGGCGGAGTAAATGAAGAAAATAAAGAAAATAAACAAAACACAAACACGCAGAAAAAGACACTTAATTTTTCTATCTTCGGTCAGGAAGCAGTGGAATGTATTTGTATTACGGAAGAAGTTATGTATTTGGTTTTCTTTTGTTTTGTTTTTGGGATCCCAAAACGTAAGTGAAGGGATACCTATGACATCGCAAAAGTTGTCCGTCTGTCTGTCCGCATGATAACTCTCGAAGCAATTAAGATATTTTGATGAAGCTCTGTAGCTCTATATTTGAGGGTGGGGTAGGGGTTTGGAATTAAGGGGCAACAAACACATTTTTTGAAAGCTACTGAGATAGTTGATTCAGGGGTAAGAAGACATGCTGAATTCGAGTATAAAGTTTATTTTCTCGCCGGAAAATTCGTGAAAAGTAAAAGTTTAGTATGAAGTTGATTGAGGGGTTGATTTAGGGGCAAGGAGACGTGCTGAGTCCGAATATGAAATTTATTCTCGCCGGACAACTAGTTTCAGCCAGAAATCCGGCCAAAACCGGAGAATTTTTTAAAAGTAAAAGTGTTATTTAAATTTGATAAGATGTTCGATTTGCGGGTAAGAAGACATGTTGAATTCGCATATGACAATCTTTCTCGCACCGGACGTATAGATCGCTCGGAATTCGACTGAAACCGGAAAATTCGTTAAAATTAAAAGTTTAATCTGAAGTTGATAAGAGGTTGGATGTAGGGTTAAGGAGACATGCTGAATTTTTTAGCTTTAGTTTTTTGCCAGACAAGTAGTTTGTCCGGAATCCGGCCAAAACCGGAAGTTGGGCAGAAGTAAGGAAGGAAGGAGATACGACGTAGGCTATAGGGTAAACCATATGCTGAATCCATATTTGAATATTTGACAGCGCAAAACGGACATCTGAAAATATCTGAACTTGTTGAAATTCAGCCGGCGTATCCGGTTTGCACTGTCATATAGGAACTTGGTCTTCTCTGATTATTGCGATTGCCATTGGCCTTAACCTGTTTGTAAATGTTCAAGGTAAAACTGATTAAGAAGTCTGTTGAAGACCGAATATCTACAAGACCGTATTGTCGGTAGCAAATATTAAAACTTTGGGATCCCATCGAAACCTTTGGTCTTGTTTTCGTACGGTCTCAGACGACTTTAAAAAAACTCACCGGTTGGTTTATTGTATTACCCATCAAACATAACTGGCTTTCAATAGCTGAAACTTCGAATGGTGCTGGTTATGTCTCGTAGAGCTAAACCGATTGGTAAGCTGGTTTCTTTTTTGCCCCTCCTGGCAAGGGTCCTGTTCAGGCTACACCCAAAATTATGAGCTTGCGATTTTGTGAACTTGTGACCGCGATCCCTTAAGCAATACTGAAACCTGGTTCACAGTCAGCTTGGGCTTAAGTAATACGTAAACTGATTAGTCAGTGAAATTTTTGGTGCACAGTCGTCCGGATTTCGTATTTTTAGCTTAGCTCTGAAGAGGACCCTTGCCAAGAAACGGAGAAACATCGCCTAGTAAAAACTTCGGATGATTATTTCGCATACTGAATAATAATTTTTAAATACACATTAAGCCCCAGAAGACTGGGAATACAACAAGTAACTCAACAAGACCAAAGGTGTCGATGGGATCCCAAAATCTAAGATTTGATCCAGACAATTCGGTCTTGTCTTCGCCAGGCTAATCATCAGAGAAAACCGAGTTCAGATATTCTATCTACCTATCTGTACCTCTATAAGCCATATCTATTTTGACGATATTGACCGAAACTTCCTGCTTTACTACTGCCAAACTTGCGGTTTCGCCCGAACTCCGAGCGAACTACAAGTCTAGCAAAAAAAAAAAAATTCAGAAACGAAGCCGGCGTATCTCCTTATCTCTATAAAGAAATCTAATCAACTTCAAATAAAATTTTGACTTCAAAAAAATGCGGGTACAACCGGATTCCGGACTAATTATATGTCCGGATAAAAAATAATCATTATACAGCCTCAGCGCCTCTTCTTACCCCTAAATATATCATCTAATCAACTTCAGATAAAGCTTTTACTTTTAACATATTTTCCAGTTTTAGCCGGATTACAGGCGAACTAGTTGTCCGGCGAGAAAATGGTTTTCACCATCGGTTCAGCATGTCTTCTTACCCATAAATCAAACATTTAATCAACTTCAAATGAAACTGTTACTTTTAACCAACTTGGCCGGATTCCGGACGAACTGCTTGTCCGGCGACAAAATGATTTTCACCATCATGCTCAGCATGTCTTCTTACCCCTAAATCAAACATTTAATCAACTTCAAATGAAACTTTTACTTTTAACAAACTTTCCGGTTTTTGCCGGATTCTGGACGAACTACTTGTCCGGCGAGAAAATGATTGTAACCATCGTGCTCAGCATGTCTTCTTACCCCAAAATCGACTATCACATCAGCTGTTTAAAAATATTTTGTTTGTCCCCCCCCACCCCCAAATACAGGGCTACAGAGCCCATCTATGAACTCGACCTTACCCTTGACCCAAACAATCCTCATACCAAGTTTCCTCCAAATATCTCATTCCCTTCGAGAGTTATCATGCTTACAGACGGACGGACGGACAGACGGACGGACCTACAGACGGACGGACGGACAACTTTTGCGATGTCATAGGTATCCCTCCACTTACGTTTTGGGACCCAAAAACGGATAGATCAGCTATGATGGTTTGGACTTTCTTTGAGCTTGGTCACACTGGGCTCAAAAACCAGCCTATTCCACAAACAACTAAAAATCCCTAGGGGACGTGAGATTTGATCGGCTTTGTGGCAGTTTGGGGATAATGACCAGACTGCAATCAGGGGTCAATTAGGGTTCCTGTAACGGCCGTAACATAATTATACATGCTGTTTTGCTCTAATTGTTCTCCTCAGTTTAAAACGACAACATTCAGAATTAGTTGTATCTTGTTCTTTTTTCTACTTTTGCAACCCAAAAAGCCAGGATAGAGCCAAGTGTGACCAAGCTCTTACACTGTCTGAACTTTCATACCAGACAGCACAAGGAGGCGTAGTTTCACTTGGAATGTAATCTGTTGAGAGTTATGAAACGTTCTGCATGAAATGTTATCGATAACAAGCTGCCGAAAAAAGCATCTGCTGACTTCTTTGTTTGTCGTCATGGTATCGGAAAATTCAGCAGATACTTTTTGACGATTTTCGGCTTCTATCTGCAGTGCTTGTCATGCATAATACCGAATGTATAACATTTCAAAATCACAACAGATTAGATTAAATTTTTAAATTAAATTAAATTTTTTAGATTAAACTAAATTTTATTTTACACATGTATACAAAACATTTTACAGTACCTGCTAAGAAAGCCCCAGAGGGTTTGTTGGCCGCAGGTGGCAGTCTTCTCTATTCTAAATAATGTGGTAACACTATTTTTACATTATTCTAAATGCCATTCATACACGGTTCACACATATACAACAAACATTTGCTTACAAAAACACTCACGCATCAATTACTATTCTTTTGCAAGGAAAAACCTCTTCGCTGTAGCCTTGAAGAATGACAGATGACTCGAGTTTCTAATTTCAACTGGAATTATATCCCATACAGAGGTGGCAAAATTTCTAATCACGAAAGAAGCTCCAGTCGTGTTTCTAAATGGGTGTACCAGATTTGATGCCCCTCGTGTATCATGACTATGGAGATCACTATATTAATGGAGAAAATTTTTTCCCAAGTGTTGTCTCTTAAAACTATGCATCATTCTGTTATCTGTAATGAAACTTCTGACAGTTCAGCGAGGACCATCTTCAGCTTCTTCCCGCTAAGGCTGCAAAGGACCCTTGCCAAGAAGGTCCGAAATATCGCTGTTGAAGCATGTGTGTTATCGCCTCCATAAATGTGCAAGCCCTGTTTTATGTCCTTAGATTCCTACCTGGTGGATGGTGTGATACTTGCTCGGCGACAAAGGTTAGCTGCTTTTTCGTACACCAAGGTACAGGACCATCTCGTGCATCGTCCGCTTTGGTAGACTCCTATAAGAGAAGAAATTAATTGGTGACGTTACCGCGAATGAAATGTTAGACCTTTGTTTTACACTGTAAAAAGTTTCTCCGAGTAAAGATTAATGTTATCTGCAGCATTTGCTACTGGGATTAATCTTATCTCTACTGGATAAGATTAATCCGAATTAGAGATAATCTTATCTCAGTAGCGAAAAAATTAATCCCAGTAGCAAATATTGCAAGATTTTTTTTTTACAGTGTATGTATGCCCGAGAAAGCTGGAATGAGCGAATGAGTGATTCATAACGCAATATCCGAAGGCGTGAATGCGATAAAAAAAAAAGGCAAAATGTTAAAAAAAACCCAACAAAAACATACACAATTTCAAAGATGTTCACTCACAAATGAGAATTAAGCTAATAATGAACAGGTGTTTGGCCTATTGGAGGATCGAATTTTTGGACAAATTTTCCATTGTCAGTAGGAGGTCCTCAATCGACGAACGGCGGATAAAATATCAATTTCGTATGCGACAAGGTAAGTACAGGAGGAAACGGAGGTATTTGAATTATGACAAACGCACACGACGTAGTGCCTTTTTCTTGAGTGCACCATTTACTCCAATCAGAAAATTCACATATGGTGCACAAAAGGAACGAACAGATTCTAGATGGATAAATAACAATTATTCGACAGAAAAAGAACATAATAATATTTGTTGGTACCCAAAATCGCGCACAAGCCAAATAAATAGACGGGTCAAGATAGCTCTAACAATAACTAAGATACACTAAAAAGTTTCTTCGAGTAAGGATTAAAGTTAATTCCAGTATTTGCTACTGGGATTAATCTTATCTCTACAGGGATAAGATTAATCCGAATTAGAGATAATCTTATCTCAGTAGAGAGAAGATTAATCCCAGTAGCAAATACCTCAAGATTTTTTTTTTTTTACAGTGTACTGACTTTCGTTTTCAGAAATGAATAAGCGTACAAAATAAAATGGACTAATTATTTTAGATGCACTGTAAGTTCCAACGCTTCTTGTGATAAAACTATCCCGGTAGCCTATCGGTTCGTTTTGACCCGGGCTGGTTCAATTTCAGGGCCATTTGCAGTATTTGCTCTTTTGGCTCTAACCTTTTCCCTAGAGTACGGCGGGGGCAGGAGTTCACGTTCTGAGGGTTGGGTTAGAAGTTTTCAAAAACAAGACCAAAGGTGTCGATGGGATCCCAAAAATCTAAGATTTGATCCAGACAATTCGGTCTTGTCTTCGCTAGGCTAATCATCAGAGAAAACCAAGATCAGATATTCTATCTACCTGTCTATACCTCTATAAGCCATATCTATTTTGACGATATTGACCGAAACTTCCTGCTTTACTACTGCCAAATTTGCGGTTTCGCCCGAATTCCGAGCGAACTACTAGTCCAGCAAAAAAAGAAAAATTATGAAACGAAGCCGGCGTATCTAATCTAATCAACTTTAAATAAAATTTTGACTTAAAAAAAATGCGGGTACAACCGGATTCCGGACTAATTATATGTCAGGGTAAAAAATGATCATTATATACAGACTCAGCGTCTCTTCTTACCCCTAAATATATCATCTAATCAACTTCAGATAAAGCTTTTACTTTTAACATATTTTCCGGTTTTGGCCGGATTACAGGCGAACTAGTTGTCCGGCGAGAAAATGGTTTTCACCATCGGGTTCAGCATGTCTTCTTACCCATAAATCAAACATTTAATCAACTTCAAATGAAACTGTTACTTTTAACCAGCTTTCCGGTTTTCCGGATTCCGGACGAACTGCTTGTCCGGCGAGAAAATGATTTTCACCATCATGCTCAGCATGTCTTCTTACCCCTGAATCAAACATTTAATCAACTTCAAATGAAACTTTTACTTTTAACCAACTTTCCGGTTTTTGCCACATTCCGGACGAACTACACGTCCAGCGAGAAAATGGTTTTCACCATCGTGCTCAGCATGTCTTCTTACCCCTAAATCAAACAGTTAATCAACTTCAAATGAAACTTTTACTTTTAACAAACTTTCCGGTTTTTACCGGATTCCGGACGAAATACTTGTCCGGCGACAAAATGAGTGTAACCATCGTGCTCAGCATGTCTTCTTACCCCATAATCGACTATCACATTAGCTGTTTAAAAATCCCAACCCCAAATATATGGCTACAGAGCCCATCTACGAACTCGACCTTGCCCTTGACCCAAACAATCCTCATACCAAGTTTCATCAAAATATCTCATTCCCTTCGAGAGTTATCGTGCTTACAGACGGACGGACGGACAGACGGACAACTTTTGCGATGTCATAGGTATCCCTCCACTTACACTTTGGGATCCCAAAAAGATCTAGAAGCTCATATGGCACTTGCAAGGCTGGGTCAGAGGATGAAAGTAGGAACTTGACAGTTCGTGGGTTTGTCCTGATCATTTGTAAGTAAAACCCTTGATATAAGAATAGTCATGGTCCCTTGGAAATCCGGAGAACGTATCGTTTTGTACAAAGATTTCATTTATGCACTTGGCAGTGAGGATGCGCACTTTAAGGGCGCTAGACATTCATCTGTAAGCAAGGTGAAAATGTAAATTTTGCTCAAATATATCTGTTTGTACTTTAAGGAATTCACTTTTAAGCAATAGCCTTGAGGCAAAAATAATGCATGGGCCGTTGGGGATCATAAATTGATATCGTTCGGTCAAACTTGTTTTTTTTTCTTCACTTTTTGGTTAAGATGCGCACTTTAAGGGTACTAGAAGTTAATTTTAAGCAAAACCCTTGTGGCACAAATGATCATCGACCCTCAGGGATCATTTCATGTATCGTTTGGTCAAAAGCATTTTTTTCCCTTTTAAGATGCGCACTTTAAGGAAGCTCGAAGTTCATTCCTAAGCAAAACCCTTGAGGCAGAAAGGATCATCCGCATACGGAGATCATGATAATGTATATTTTGCTTAAAAGTTTTGTTGTACTTTGCGGTTAAGATGAGTACTTTAAGGGATGGTCAGATCATGGAAGTGACAATTTCTAAGCCAATCTTGTCGAGTCTCTAACATTCCAGCCAAGTCTCGTCGTCCTAGCACATCAGAAAGTACCTTAACTCGCGATCACCAGAATTCCGGACCCCCTTCCAACTCCCCCCACAGTGAACAAATCCGGTCCGGTCCTGTCACTGATATACCTAGTTCATGTGCTTGTTCTTCCCCCTAAATTTCTTCCAGATCACCCGTTCCAAGGTTACACATACTTCAAGATTCCGGTTTACCGCTCTTTCCAACCCCCCATGGTGGTCGGATCGGGGAAGTGACTATTTCCAAGTTAGTTTAGTCGGTTGTCTGATACACCTACGAAGTTTCATCGTCCTAGCACTTCCAGAAGTACCCTAACTCGAAAACAGTGGAGCGACAGACCGAAAAGTGATCGGTATATGGCAATTGAGCGAAGCTCCAACTGCCATAACAAGAGCTAGAAGCTTATATGGCACTTGCAAGGCTGGGTCAAAGGATGAAAATATAATTTGCCAATAAGAGGGTTTGTTGTGACCATCTGGAAGCAAAACCCTTGAGACAAGAACGATCAATATTCTTTGAGCCCAAGCTGACTTTGAAACATTTATTCAAGCAATGTTTACAACGGATACGTCAGCTATGATTCTTCATCAGCGATATTTCGGCCCTTCTTCCCTTGCCAAGAAGGGCCGAAATATCGCTGATGAAGAACTATAGCTGACGTATCCGTTGTAGACATTATTTGAATAAACAAGAACGGTCCCTTGGAAATCACAAAAATGTATAGTTTGGTAACAATAATTTTATTTTGCACCTGGCTAGGATGCTGCGCACTTTAAGGGCGCACTAGAAATCAAACCCCTTGAAGCAAAAATGATGGTCCGATAGGCTCAGAAAATGTATATTTTGCTCAAAAGATGCTAGTACTTTAAGGGATTCATTTGTAAGTAAAACCTTCGAGGCAAAAATGATCATGTGCTCTTGGGGATCATGAACATATATATTTGGTAAAAAGGATACTTATTTTTACTTTTCGGTTAAAATTCTTTAAAGGACACCTATTGAAGAGTACCAAGTATCATCCCTATCTGTATGGCGTCCGTTAACATTGCCTGCAGAAAACCCAATCCAAATACGAAATACCGTTTCCAAGCTATGATTTTTGCTCCATTTTGCATCTGTCCTAATTTCAGTACCGAGCAATTTTAGAAATGAACAAATGTCTCCCATCAACCCTTCTTCTGGAATATTTTTTAGCCAGATAAGCCCAAACGTATTTCTAGAAGAAATTCCAATACGATCCGGCCAGCGCTGTACAAGATTTGAATGAATTGCGCTTTTTGTCTTGGAGCCTGCATGTGCAAACCTCCGGAAACAATCACTCCTATTTTGAAAACGTCACGCTCAGGAGAAGAATGATCTCCGTGTCCATGTCTGTAAATGCATTCTCCATGGTGTGTTCAAGTATGGTTTCATTGTTCAGGTGTCCTTTAAGGGTGCTTTAAGATAAGGCCCCTCGCACTATTTACTCTTCAACTTCAGTATTTTAAAATATTTGAATATTTCCAACTAGGCTATGATTTCAACAAATAACCCACGGTTTTGGCTGTTTTAAGCCTTTTTCGAGACCCGTTGACTTATAGCGAAAACAGGGAAGTAATTTACATAACCGTTTGTTCTGATGGAAAAAATTCTCGCAGACAACCGTCGACAGCGTGATACACATCGAAGGTAGCAAAATATGGCAACTGAGAAAATCAACGTGGTTTTGTTAGAGGGGTTAGAATGTACCGTACGAAATTGGGCTTAGAAATATATGGAGTGATTACGGAAGTAGGTTGCATTAGTATTATAGTACTTCAAGGGTTTTAAGCAAAATCCTTGTGGCACGAAGATCATGAGCACTCGGAGATCATGAAATGTAGGCTATCGTTTGGTCAACAATTTTTTTTTCACTTTGCGGCTATGCGAACTTTAAAGGACACCTGAACAATGAAACCATACTTGAACACACCATGGAGAATACATTTACAGACATGGACACGGAGAGCATTCTTCTCTGAGCGTGACGTTTTCAAAATAGGGATGATTGTTTCCGGAGGTTTGCACATGCAGACTCCAAGACAAAAAGCGCAATTCATTCAAATCTTGTACAGCGCTGGCCGGATCGTATTGGAATTTCTTCTAGATATACGTTTGGGCTTATCTGGTTAAAAAATATTCCAGAAGAAGGGTTGATTGGAGACATTTGTTCATTTCTAAAATTGCTCGGTACTGAGATAAGGACAGATGCAAAGTGGAGCAAACATCATAGCTTGGAAACGGTATTTCGTATTTGGATTGGGTTTTCTGCAGGCAATGTTAACGGAGGTCATACAGATAGGGATGATACTTGGTAAACTTCATTCAGGTGTCCTTTAAGGGAGCTAGAAAATAATTTCTATGCAAGACCCTTGAGGCAAAAGTGATCACGCAGGCTCAAGGGGATCATGAAAATGTATATTTAGCTTAAAAGTATTTTTTGTACTTTGCAAGTACTTTAAGGGATGGTGAAATCCGGGAAGTGACAATTTCTCAACCAATCGTGTCAGGTCTGTAATGTTCATGCCAAGTTTCACTGTCCTAACACATCCGGAAGTAACCCAACACGCGATCACCGGAATTCCCCCCCCCCCCCTTCGACTCCCCCCACAGTGCCCGAATCTGGTCCGGTTCTGTTACTAATATATCTAGCTTGTTCTTCCCACCGAGTTTCATCCCGATGACTCCACTCTAAGCGTGTCAAGATTTCCGGTTCTCCCCTCAACCCCTCCCCCCACATTCATCGGATCCGGTCTGGACCTGAAATGGGGCATCTGAGACACGACGTCTTTCCAAATATCGAATTTCATTAAGATCCGATCACCCGTTCTGAAGTTATAAATACACCAAGATTCAGAATCCCCCTCCTCCCTTCACTCCCCCAACGATGGTCGGGTCGGAGAACTGACTATTCTAAGCCAATCTTCTTTGAGCCCAAGCTGACTTTGAAACATTTAATATGATTACAGGTTTGTTTCCTTCCCCGAAGTTGAACCAGAGGATTGACAGCCTGACGAGGACCCTTGCCAAGAAGGGCCGAAATATAGCTGATGAAGAATCGTAGCTGACGTATCCGTTGAAAACATTGTTTGAATAAACTAAACCAATCTTGTCAAGTCTCTAATGTTCAAGCCAAGTTTCTTCGTCCTGGCACATCTGGAAGCTACTTAACTCGCGATCACCTAAATTCCCGACCCCCCCCCCCCCGTAACTCCCCCCACAGTGCCTGAATCCTTTTGGGTTCTATTACTGCTGTATCTAGGGCTTGTTCTTCCCACCATGTTTCCTCCGAATGGCTCCACTCTAAGCCAGTCACAAGATTTCCGGTTCCGCCTCAGACCCCCGCCCCCCCCCCCCAGATTCATCAGATCCGGTCTGGACTTGAAACGGGACATCCTAGGCACGACATATTTCCACATATCAAGTTTCATTGAGATCCGATCACCCGTTCCAAAGTTATACATACCTCAAGACGATTCCCCCTCCCTCCACTTAACCCACGGTGGTCGGATGTCACTATTCTCAAGTTAGTTTGGTTGGGTCCCTGATACGCCTGCCAAGTTTCATCGTCCTAGCACTTCTGGAAGTACCCTAACTAGAGAAACAGTGGACCGAAAGACCAACCGAAAAGTGATCGGTACATGGCACTTGAGCCATAAAAACGAGTGGCCGTTGGCGGTCTCCGCTTCACAAGAAAATCAAGTTTAGATGTAGAAAGAAGTAGGGACTCCCGGATTAGACTTACCTCTCCAGGGACGTCCCACCAGCACTGGAAACTCTCTCCTAGGATCGGATTGTAGGGTTTCTTGGCAACCTCAGATCTTCTTCCAGCATGGAAGGCCGACAAATACCATCGAACGACCTGGATCATCCTCTCACGCGGATCTCTCAAGTCGGCTATCCTTCAAGAAAGCTAATATTCTCAATGGGCACTATTTTTGCCGCCCATCACACCCTTTCCCCTTAAAGGAACCTAAATAATGAAACCATACTTGAACATACCACGAGAATGCCTTTACAGACATGGCCACGGAGAGCATTCTTCTCCTGAGCGTGACGTTTTCAAAATAGGGATGCTCGTTTCTGGAGGTTTGCACATGCAGACTCCAAGACAAAAAGCGCAATTCATTCAAATCTTGTATAGCGCTGGCCAGATCGTATTGGAATTTCTTCTAGATATACATTTGGGCTTAACTGGTCAAAACATATTCAAGAAGAAGGGTTGATTGGAGACATTTGTTCATTTCTAAAACTGTTCGAAATTGTAAAATTCCGTGATGTGACGAAAACCGAAAGTCTACAGGACCCGACTGTCAGGATGAAGAAGACCAACAAATATCCCTCTTTGGGATCCAAGTGAAACCTTTGGTCTTGTTATGTACTGTCACAGTAATTTGACGAAAAATGTTATTCTATTCTATTTTCTATTAACAATGTCAAACATTATTGTATTCTATTTTCTATTAACAGCATACAGCGTCTATCATTCTTCTCGAGCACACGGTAAGTCAGAAAAAATAATATTCTTCATCTCATATAGCTAATACAGCAAAACTGGTGGCAGAGTATCCACTGTTTCCTGACCGAAGATTGAAAATTAAGTGCCTTTTTCTGTGTTTGTATGTGTTTTGTTTACTTTCTTCATTTACTCCGCCTTTCCGAAATGGCGGGTCATAAATAAATTAATTACTTACTTAGTAGAATGCAGAGTAGGGGAGAAGTTGATCAATTCTTTCACGTCCAAAACACCGAATCAGACTTTACGGTCAACGAAAACGGACACGCTTAGCCTAAACAAACGAGTGTCATGTTTACATAGTGTTTTAATATGTATATTTTACTTTTGTATTTTATACTCCGCTGTTACGCAAAAAGCGGGTCATAAATAAATAAATAAATAAATAAATAAATAGTGTACTCAAACCCCTAGTTCTTAAAGGACCGCTTTTTCGGGTGTCTCTTCCGGTATGGCGGACATAAAGGACACCTCACACAACATAGTGTGTCTGCTAAGATCCTCTGAGACAGCTGGGCACTTTAAAACTTAGCTGTGCTTACAGACAATAACACAACGCTTCGGCTGTTTTAAGCCTCTTCCCATATCCCTTGCCTTGGATGACAATCTTGGCAAAAATTCGCATAACCGGTCTTGGGAACTCGGGAACAATGATTGGGAGACAAATACGTCACGTAAAGAAAAAAAACTTGGCAAGAACCAGTGTCGGGTCGGAACCTCTTACATACCATCTACCTTCCACCCACTGGCCGAGACTGTCCAGCGTAGTGCGATCAGGCCAGCCTACCATCACGAAAGCACAGCAGCACCACCTTATTCCCCACAATCAGATCTAGAGCCCTCCACTCAACCGGTCATCCAAGTTGACAAAGTTGCTAGTAGAGGAATAGGATACACTTATGAAGCGTAGAATCTTCGGAACGAGAATGGACGAAAAATTAATTACTATCATAAGTAAGACATGGCCTTCGACAGACCGAGATCTAAGCGTCTGAAACACCATGCTTGGTGTTTACTGATGATTTTTTCTTTTTTCCTTCTGTTCCTTTTCTTTTTGCTCCTTGTGTTTGGGTGGCCGTAGTTGGCTGTTAATCCAAGAAAACAAATACAAATAAATTTTTCATTGACATAAAGCTTTATACTGCAATCATCCACCTACCTCACAAAAATATCCGGATGTGCAAAAAAATCCGCATACATCTCCAGCAGTGACCTCCTCTCCAAAATAAACGTGGGAAGAACCACTTTCGTCAGATCCATCCCAATTTTAACTTGCGACGCCAGATGGCTAATTACAGATCCATGCCCCTCCATCGACCCCAACTCATCTTCTTCGCCGTCTTCATAGATGGTGTCAATGTCAATTCCGTCGGCAGTGAGGGATGGTCTGGCAGTGGAGGGTTCCAAGAGGAAAGACGAATCCCGGGCGGGACCACCCTCATCGGTGGACAATCTGGGAATTGGCCTGTAATGGAGTTCTCTAAACCAAAAACTAATGGGTTCAATCAATCAATCAATCAAATGATTGATTGCGACGAGGAAGTGTGAAAGCTCACAGGTGACCTGTCGGACACAATAAAATCCAGAACATTAATATGGCTCGAGTCTGATGGCCTGAGATGCTTTGTCCAAACGATGCCTGAAGCCAACCCCCTTCCCGGGTGTATAGAATGGATTTGATGTATTCGAGAATGTATTCAAGAATCCCTGAAATGTTTTCCAGAATCCCTTAAATGTCTTCGAGGAATCGGTGTTTCAATTCGAGAATGGACGAAAAGTTTTCAAGATTTTGTTTAGGTCTTTGAGAAAGTACAAAAGTATTCGAGAAAAGATAAGACGTATTCGTGAAATTTCAAAATGTATTTGACATTTAAATTGAAATAAGGAACTCGAGAATGACACAAATGTATTCGAGAATGAAAAAATTATTTAAAAAATAAAAATTCTCGAAAAATTTTTGTCATTCCCGAATACATTTATGTCATTCTCGAATACCTAATTTCACTTTAAATATCCGGAAAATTGACTAGTGCGTAACTTACGAACGGGTGATCGGATTGGAAAGAAAATTAAGAACTGAATAGATGGCGTATCTCTGATGTCCCATTTGTAAGTCCGGACCGGATTCCACAGCTGTGGGGGAGCTGGGAGGGGGAAGACCGGAAATCTCGAGAAACGGTTAGAATGGAAGGATCGGAGTAAAACTTGCTGGGAAGAAAAATCATCTTCTCTAGATGAATCGTTCACACAATTAGACTGTACACGGACACTTATCGTTGGGAGGGGGGGGGGGTCCCGGAATTCATGTTAAGGCGTTTTGGGGATTCATTTGGGGATCATCGAGGGTGGAGTAGAGGGAGGGTGGATCCGGAATACTGAGGCGAACTTTGGAACGGGTGATCGGAATCCAGTGAAACATAATAACTAAACAGAAGACATGTCTCCCGGACCGGATCCGTCAACTGCTGGGTGAGGTGGGGAAATATCGATGGAACTTAGTGGGAATAAAGAACAAATGCTCTAGATCAATCATTTACATTACCGGATTGGATCGGGGCACTGTGGTAGAAGTTAGAGGGGGATCTGGAATTCCGTTGATCGCAAGTTAAGTACTTCCGGATGGAAAATTAGAGATTCGACAAGATTGGCTTCGAAGTCGTCTCTTCTAAAATCCCATCATTCCTTCAAACACTACTCTTAACCGTAAAGTAAAAAAAGATGCTTTTAAGCAAACTATACATTTTCATGATCCCCATGACGCCATGATCATTTTTGCCCTAAGGGTTTAACTTACAATTAATTTCTAGCGCCCTTAAAGTGTGCATATTAACTGCAAAGTCAAAAAGTACTTCAGATCAAACGATGCATTTTGGCCCATAATCATTTGTGACACAAGCCTTTTGGTTAAAAAAAAGATTATCTCTAGCACCCTTAAAGAGCGCATCTTAACCGAAAAGTTAAAAAATACGATTGATCAAAGGATATATTAGTGATCCCCAAGGAACTATTATCGTTTTTGTCTCAATGGGCGAATTTCTAGCGTCTTTAAAGTGCGCATAATTACAGTCGAGTTAAAAAATAAACTACTTTTTGGTCCCAAAACTTAAGTGGAGGGATACCTATGACATCGCAAAAATTTCCGTCTGTCTGTGAGCACGATAACCCTCATAGGGAATGAAATATTTTGACGAAACTTGGTCTGAGGATTCATTGGGTCAAGGGTAAGGTCAAGTTCGTAGATGGGCTCTGTAGCCGTACATTTAGGGGAGGGGGAGGTTCAAGTTAAGGGACAAACAAAATATGTTTAAACAGCTAATGTGATAGTCGATTATGGGGTAAGAAGGCATGCTGAGCACGATAGTGAAAACCATTTTCTCGCCGGACAAGAAGTTCGTCCGGAATCCGGCAAAACCGGAAAGTTGGTTAAAGTAAGGTTTTATTTGAAGTTGATTAAACGGTCGATTTAGGGCTAAGAAGACATGCTGAACACGACAGTGAAAACCATTTTCTCGTCGGACAACTAGTTCGCCCGGAATCCGGCCAAAACCTGAAAATTTGTTAAAAGCAATAGTTTGATTAGATGACAGATTAAGGGGTAAGAAGAGAGGCTGAGTCTGTATATGACATTCATTTTCAACCCAGACATATAATTAGTCTGCAGGAATCCGGTTTTAACCGGAATTTTTATTGAGTCAAACTTTTATTCAGAGTTGATTAGATGTTCTAGATACGCTGGATTTGTTTCTAGAATTTTTCTTTTTGCTGGACTAGTAGTTCGCTCGGAATACGGGCGAAACCGGAAACTGGGCAGAAGTAAAGCAGGAAGTCTTGGTCAGTATCGTATAGATATGGCTTATAGAGGTATATCTGAACTTGTTTTTCTCTGATGATTAGCCTTGCGAATACTAGATCTGGCGAAGACAAGACCCGATTGTCTGAATCAAATATTAGATTTTTGGGATCCCATCGACACCTTTAGTTTTGTTACCAAACGAAACATTCTCCTGATTTGCAAGGGTACATGATCATTCTTATCTCAAGGGTTTTGCTTACAAATGATCCGAACAAACCCACAAAAAGGCAGATTCTATATTTCATCCTCTGAACCAGCCTTGCAAGTGTCATATGACCTTCTAGCTCTTGCCATCTTTTCTCGAATAATTTATGTGGTTTCTCGAAGACTTTAACTCTCGAATACAAACACCGATTCCTCGAACACATTTGTGGGATTCTCGAATACATTTTCGATCCCCAACAAGATAGCTTCAGGGGGTCTTGTTTATCGCATTATATTATGTTATGTAGTCTATATAGTAGGCTACAAATAAATGAATGAATGAATGTATTTAGCCTCAAACCCATTCCATACGGGTGAAAGAAGCGAACATGAGGTCTACTTATGGAACGGCTTCTCATAGTTTAGGTGGACGTCGAACCCGCTGGAAGCTTTAGAAAGTATTAAAGACTACGGGGCGCCCAACGGATAGCCAGCTAAGCAGGGGCGTGAAGGTTAGAAGGAGACATCCCGTCACTTGGTGGATGCCACAAACCTACAGCTTGATCGTGAAAGAACTACAAGTCACTCTAACACTTCAAACTGTTTCTCCTCAGTGGTTAACAGAACTTCACGACTTGATTTAAGCTTGATTTAAGTGCCCAAAATAAGTGATTAGAGACTTAGTTGTCCACAAGGGCCATACTTATTCTGCTCCCTTAGAGAATTATTATCTCCAGAAATCCCACTCTTCGGCGTAGTTTCGTTTTTCACCTACAGCATTTTAGGTAGATCCGAGTTTGCCAGCACCAAGTTCGCCGGAATCCTCGAGGTCAGCTGACAACTCTTTTAAAAAGAAGAGTAAGATAAAATCAAAGCTTCCTTCTTTTTTTTACATTTTGGCAGAAGTGGTAGGCCAACATTTCAATATTGTGTCATAAAACGCACCGCTCATACTTGAGACCAAGCTGACTGGGAAACATTTATTAAGAGTTATTAGTAATTAAAAGTCAACTACAATACTTTTCAGCGATATTTCGGCCCTTCTTTGCAACGGTCGATTGGAGGAGGTAACTCACCCACTTCTTGCTTCTATGCGGAGAGTAGTTGGTCGTGTGTGTGCTGGGGGGGGGGGAGGGGTCTTCAAGGCAAGGATTTGGGGAGGTCTGCCGGGGGGGGGGATCTGTGGAGGCGAGTGATTTACCTTAACCGGTCTTTCTACTATACTGGAGAGCACCAGCTTACCACACAGGACCCCCTGCTTAAAATAGTCTCAACTTACGTTCCCGAAACGCTCGACGAAATCTCGTAGGCATCGTAGAAGTCTTCATCTTCAGAGCTGGAGTAGGACGTCTCTGGGACAGGCAGCGTGATGGTTCCAGGGTAGACCAGTGAGCTGGCAGACTCTACTTCGTGCATGGACTGCTCAGACACTGCAAGGCGGTAAAAATCATGCCAAATCTTCTCCATCCGTTCGTCTAAAGAGGTATAGCCGACCGGAACCTCCTATACCTACGATGTCGCGCGCGGAAACGCTACCTGACCCTTGCCTAACAATTTCATGATCATGATAAAAGGGCGAAAGGCATAAAAATACCATCCTTTACAGATAAATTTATGTGTAGAATAATGTAATAATGTATAAGCACACAAGCAACATGTAAAGCACCCGGATCGGTTTCCAAGACACATATGGTTTCAACTGAAACTTAAATCTCGATGCAAATAAATCGAGGTTTGTCAGTTTCCGATCCATCACTGACGCTGGAAAACTTCTTCTCAATTTCTCTTCGACTGGAAGCTTATACTTATCGAAGACTCAATCACTTGGGTTCTTTTTCAACCTTTTCTGGAAATTATTTGATTTTTTAGTGATTTTTTTTCATTTCTAAATCAAATCAAGTTTATTAATTAGCCATAAATATCCAAAAATGAATAGCACTGGCACGTCAAAGATAGAAACATATGAGGTTACAATTTAAGTAGTCGTTTTTACTGCAGCTATGCAGTGCACCTTTGGGTTAGCTAGTAATAATTGTTCATTCACTAAACAGTGCTGCAGCATTTAAGTGAACAAAGCGTTCCTACACCTGATAGGTAGCATAATGTATTCCCTTGAATTAATAAATAAAATAACATAACCAGAGAAAATTAGAATGAAACTATTTCGAACCGCGTCACATGTGTCTTTTTGTTTTAATTTTTCGTTTATTTCCCTCAAAACTTAAGTGGTGACAAAATGTAACACACAAACAAAACTATACATAAGTTAACTGATTCATTCAGTGAGACTATAAATACTATGGAAAAAAAATACACAGGGTTTAAACAACTAAATTAAAATTATTAACATTATTCACCTGTTAAAGGATGGGTACAGCTTTTTGGTTTAGAGGGCTTCCGAAGCTTTTTTTTTTAAGTTAGTTGACTTTTCCTCTAGAACTAAACTAGATCTTTCACTTTAAATTCAGAAACTAACTATATAATATTTTTAACAGCAGATATGTCGCAAAATCGGAAGTTCTCTAGGATTGTTGCAGCAAAAAGAACATGAATTAACACGAGTGAATTAACAACGAGTAACGAAAACGAACGGATACGAATTAGGAGACCGCATGCCTTACGAACATCTTGAATACGGTTAACAATGGCCAGAGAAACTTTGGCAGAATATACATACATCACTACGTCGAATCAGCGCTCTTTGCGGGTTCTGTCACACAGGACCTACGCAGTGGAACCTGTCAAGTGTAGATACGTGCTTTAAGGTAAAAAAGGACAAGGTCTTACCAGAAATGTCTGAATGCGATGAGTTTAGATCCTTCTCAATGTCCCGTACTATTGTTTTCCCCAGATGCGGAGTTACTAACGGGGGCAGTCGATTTGTCGGATCAAAAGGCTGGACAGTGCTCTGAAAAACGGTCATATTGCAAATAAGGTCATGTTGCCTAGGATACCAGGGCAAACTCAAGTAGTGAAAGGGGATATTTCAAATTTTAACTGTTGATGTTCTTTGAAGGAGATATCAATTCGTGTGTATTTGACTTTCCAACAAAAAAGTGAAGACAGCCCTGTCTGTCTGGATTTAAGATGCAAGTGTTACCCTTTTGGATGTTTCTTCGTCGCTATCAAAAATCATTGACAACAGAACCCAATCAGCGCACGACCTTCTACACTGCTTCCTGGCCGACGATTGAAATTAAGTGTCTATTTGTGTACGTTTATGTGTTTTATTTACTTTCTTCATTTACTCCGCTTTCTGAAAACGGCGGGTTATAAATAAATTACTTACTTACTTACTTACTTACTCAAGAAGATCCCCTACATCTTCCTAGAAAGTCACAGACGATTCCCTAGACCATCAACGAGAGGGGGAGGAGTCGTAAACCAAATATATATATTAAAATACATAAGAAAAATAATAATAATACAAAGCAAGAGAAAAGGCTTTCGCCTCTAAATAACTCCACGAAATTTTGAGTAGTCGAACTGATCAGAGTTAAAAATCCCATCAATAATGCACTTGAAGCTATTGACCGATTCAGCATTAACCGCATCTTCGGTAAGGCTGTTCCAAGGATCAACAATTCTGTTGCCAAAACCCCACTTAAAAACGTCCTTATGGAATCTTGATTTTGCAAGCTTGTACGCGTGCCCCCGATGATGACGGTTAATGCTGAATCTTACTAAATCAGTCACTTCAAAATTGTCATAACTTCCATTGATTAATTTGAATGTTTCGATCAGGTCTCCTCTAAAAAATCTGTATGCAATGGAGGGCACAACTTGGCTAATCTCACTTGGTAGGGAAGATCGCGCAGATCTGGTATGAACTTCGTAGCTCTCCGTTGAATTTTTTCATAAGCCTCAATGTCACAATTGTAATATGGCCTCACTGTGGTGTGGCCATATTGAACGATCAAGAGATAAATTAAAATCAAGCACTCCTAATCGTTTCGGTCTAAACTACAGATGTGGAATCAAAAGATCCACGTTCATCACTACCTAGTGGTACATTAACGCTATAAGGACATTAACACTATATTTAACTGCTTAGACTTCACAGGTTTTAATCTGACACTATCCTGATTGGTTTGGTTCTGATTCCAACCAAGACTCGGGGGTCTGACAAGGACACATAATGGAGGACTTACCTTGGCGATTTGAAGTAGTACTATCGAATGCTTCACTGACTCCATAAACGCCTAAGGAGAAAGAAATCTATATCATTACGAAGGCAACAAATAGTCTCGTAAATCGCCACGAGTTTCTGTCAAAATAGGATATTTAGGAAACTTTCAAAATAAAATATGCATTTTTTTAAGCTTCTGAAGATAAAATATTCCTTCAGCCCAAGCTGACTGCGTTCTAAAGATCGTCAGAAGCAGGGGATTGGCAGTTCAGTTAAAGTAGGTATGAGCACCTGACAGGTATAGCATTTCTAATCTCTTGATTATAGAAATAAAAATAATATAACGAAGAGAAATATTATGTGTTATTATTAATACTTTATACAGTCCATAAGACCATAACAACAACAAACAAATATACATTAAAACAGACACTGAACAAATCTAACCCATGCAAAAGATATCCAGGAGGATACCCTTCTACACGGGTAGCTCACAGAAAATGGGTAGGGCAGCAAAAGCCACCAAATCATTATTAGTCTTTTAACCGGCAAAACATAGCAACATTAGCTTTGCGGCGCAGCTCCTTCAGGGTAGCAACTCTTTTCTCTACCATTGCACCACTGACACCGCATCGCCTAGCCAAACCGACAAATTTCCGAAAACCCGCGTTGTAAACAACTTGCAAAGCGGACAAAGACCGAGCTTGGGCAGAGGAAACCAGGCCAAGAGCAAAAAACTGGTAACAGTATGTCTTTAAAAGGCGGCCCTTTATAGGCTCATCTACTACACCGAACTTCCAAAACAAGAGCATTAGCTCGTTTTGAGTAGCTTTTAGCTAGAGCAGTAAAATGAGAATCATCATTTAGATCCTTTCTAACGTCACGTCACTTGGTAACACTTTACACCGGGGTGGGACAAATGCCATAGCAAATGTTTTACGGGTATTAAAAATAATATCATATTCTACTGCAAACAGATCACAAACACAAAGTAGCTTGTTTAGACCAAATACAGTCGGAGACAGGATGACAAGATCGTCGTCTAACAAAAAATGGTTGTAGCTCTTACCAGCTACAAAGCAACCAATCTGGGTTTCATTGAGACGGACAGACAAGCGATCAATATACACTGCGTAAAGGAATGGTGACAAAATATCACCCTGCCTCAGACGAAAGGCTGAAAGTAGAGCTTAATTTGCTATCCTATCTAACACAAAACTCTTGGTTACGAAACCAAAGACCTAAGAGCTTCACATAACAAGACCAAAGGTTCCAATGGCATCCCAAAAATGCAATATTTGATCCAGATAATTGGGTCTTGTCTTCGCCAGATCCAGTCTTCGCCAGAATCCTTGAACATTTTTACCATCTGAGAAAACCAAGTTCAGATATGGACTCGGCATGCTTGTGTTTACCCCTATAAGTCATATTTGTTTTGACAAAAACTTCCTGCCTTACTTCTGCCAATTTCAAGGTTTCGGCCGAATTCCGGAACTACCTATCCGGCAAAAAAAAGAAAGCTAAAAAACGAACGTATCTTCTTTCTCCTATATCGAACATCTAATCAACTTAAAATTAAATTTTAAGTTAAAACAAATTTTCCGGTTCAACCCGGATTCCGAGCGAACTATATGTCCGGGTAAAAAATGACTGTCATTCACGGATTCAGCATCTCTTCTTACCCCTAAATCGGATGTCTAATCAACTACAAATACTTTTAACAATTTCCGGTTTTGGCCGGATTCCGGGTGAACTACTTGCCCGGCGAGAAAATAGTTTTCAACATCGTATTCAGCATGTCTTCCTACCCCTAAATCGAACATCTAATCAAATTCAAATTAAAATTTAACTTATAAGAAATTTTCCGGTTCGAGCCGGATTCCGGGCGAACTGTATGTCCGGGTAAAAAAAATGATTGTATACACGGATTCAGCATCTCTTCTTATCCCTAAATCGGATATCTAATCAACTAAAAATATAGTTTTAACAATTTTCCGGTTTTGGCCGGATTCCGGGCGAACTACTTGCCCGGCGAAAAATGGTTTTCACCATCGTGTTCAACATGTTTTCCTACCCCTAAACCGAACATCTAATCAACTTCAAATAGAACTTTTACTTTTAACAGACTTTCCGGTTTCTGCCGGATTCCGGGCTAAGTAGTTGTCCGGCGAAAAAATGGTTTTCACCATCGCGATCAGCATATCTTCTTACCCTTAAATCGAATATCCAATCAACTTCAAATAAAACTTTTACTTTTAACAAACTTTCCCGTTTTGGCCGGATTCCGGGCAAACTATTCGTCCGGCGAGAAAATGGTTTTCACCATCGTGTTCAGCGTGTCTTCTTAGCCCATAATCGACTGTCTCATTACCTGTTTAAAAATATTTTGCGTGCCCCTTAATTTAAACCCCCTCCCCAACCCCTAAATATAGGGCTACAAAGCCCATCTATGAACTCGACCTTACTCTTGACCTAACGAATCCCATACCAAGTTTCATCAAAATATCTCATTCCCTTCGAGAGTTATCGTGCTTACAGACGGACGGACAACTTTTGCGATGTCATAGGTATGTTATAGGTAAGAAACCAAAGAACCTTCTAGTTCTGGGAGACTTCAACCTCCCACATGTAAGTTGGGTTGACGGCCTAGGGTACACCCCCCAAAGTCACGAAGGTCATGGAACGAATTCACCTCTTCTCGACTACCTAGCAGAGAACACGCTGTATCAGTTTATCGAATCACCAACAAGGTTCAGAGATGGACAAACTCCCTCACTACTCGACCTTGTGATCACCGACGATCCAGAGCAGATCCTAAGTATCGATCATCTACCACCGATTGGAGCAAGCGACCACGTCTGTCTCCTCACAACTCTCCAGCTATCACCACCATCGTCTGACCATATTTGCAGAAGATACACCGACTATGAGAAAATACGGGAAGAGTTAAGGGGAATGCATAACTGGGAAGCACTATTTGAGGATAAGACAACCAACGATAGCTGGAACCTATTCAAGGAAATAATGCTAAAGCACGAGGAGAAATACACAACCATCTCTTATGCGAAGAGACCACGCACGCTACCCTACCTGACAAGGGCCATCAAACGAGAAATGAATAGAAAGAGAAAATATTGGACAAAATATAGGCAAACAAACTCCCAAGATCAACTCCAAAAATTCAGAAGAGCAAGAAATAGACTGAGGAAGCTGACACGAAATTCCGTAAAAAAACATGAAGATAATATCGCTGCAGAGACCAAAAGTAATCCAAAGAAGTTCTGGAACTATGCATCCTCGGCGAAACCTGGGCGACACTCTATCCCCTACCTCACTACAGCATCTGGCAAGATCACGGACTATGGAGAGATAGCAGAAACCCTAAACAGACAGTATTCCTCAGT
Organism: Branchinecta lynchi; assembly: GCA_023053575.1. Taxonomy (NCBI): domain Eukaryota; kingdom Metazoa; phylum Arthropoda; class Branchiopoda; order Anostraca; family Branchinectidae; genus Branchinecta; species Branchinecta lynchi. Next base: position 16,687,097 of record JAKZAP010000011.1, on the reverse strand, counting down.
TTACACTGTAGAAAACTGTACAAACGTCCCAGAACCCCCAGAATACCCAGTCAAAGTACCTATGCCAATGGTGGTCATTTGTCAATCTGATGTCCAAAAGAGACTGAAAAAACTTGACCCCTCGAAGTCGAAAGGACCAGACGGTATTCACCCCAGACTACTCAAGGAAACCGCAGAAGCTATATCCTTACCTCTAACGCTGATCTTCCGAAAATCGTTAGAGGAAAAAGTTGTCCCCACCGACTGGAAGAAAGCTACTGTCATTCCGGTACACAAAAAAGGCCCCAAAGACAAAGCTGAAAACTATAGGCCAATAAGTCTAACATCGGTGTCTTCGAAGATCCTCGAGGGAATTGTAAATGATGCAATCACCAAACATCTGATGGAGAACAACATCATGTCCCCAAACCAACATGGTTTCCGAGCTTGCCATTCCACGGACTCAAACCTCATACAGTCATACGAGGAAGTCACCAAGTTACTTGAAAAGGGAATATCTGTGGATGTGATCCTGTTAGATCAAGCGAAGGCATTCGACAAAGTCGCACACCTAAGGTTGAAAAGAAAGCTCCAAGCCTGTCACATCCACCAGGACATCATTGAATGGATCGCAGACTTCCTAGCAGAACGAATCCAAAGAGTTGCTGTCACTAACGATGAAGGAATCCGTGTACTTTCATCACCAGTACCTGTGTTGAGTGGAGTTCCCCAGGGAACTGTGCTCGGGCCAACACTGTTCAACGTCTATATCAATGATGCCCCTCAATTGCTTCGAAACCTTCTCACACTCTACGCAGACGACTCCAAGCTTATCGGAGCAGCATCATCGTCAAGAGAGATTGACTCAATCCAAGTGGACCTCGATAGGCTAAATGACTGGGCGAAACAATGGCTACTGGAGTTTAACTCAAGCAAATGTAAGGTCATGCACTTTGGCAACAAGAACACAAAACATACCTATACCATGCTAAACCCAATCACTAGCCAAAGAGAAGCCCTAGCCGCAGTCACAGAGGAAAGGGACCTGGGAGTAATAGTTGACCACCAGCTAAAGTTTCACAGCCACACTGAAAAGATCGTCGCTAGTGCGAATCGAGCTTTAGGGATAATCAAACGAACATTCACTACGAGATCCCCAAGAACGATCACTAAGCTCTATAAGGGCCTTGTCAGGCCAAGGCTAGAAACTGGCATGTCTATTGCATCCCCCTTCTACAAAGGAGACAAGGACATGATTGAAAAGGTACAGCGCAGAGCAACTAAGATTGTAGATGGCTGCCAACATCTTCCTTATCAGATGAGATTGCGAACCCTGAACCTATGCAGCATGACCTACAGAAGAAAAAGGGGAGACATGATTCACACCTATAAACTCATCAGAAACAATCCAATCCATGACCTCTTCATCATCGATTCAGCACAGCGAACTAGAGGTCATTCCATGAAAATCACGAAGCTCAACGCCCAGAAGAGGGAACGCCACCATTTTCTTACCAACCGGGTTGTTGATCTGTGGAACTCCCTAAGCGAAGACACCGTATCCAGCAAGACCGTCGAAGAGTTCAAAGTCTCCCTTGACAGGGAGTGGAGCAAGAAGCCATGGAGACTGGAATGGGATGCCCTGGAGTCCCAGACCAGAGCATAAGTTATCCACGTGGCAATTTCCGAAGAAGCGATGAGCAATGCTACAGGATGGAAAATCCTTCAATTGCTCCAAGCTGCAATTTAAGGTATTTAAGGTAAGGTATCAGTAGTTATATAAAGGGGGTTCTGGCCCACCCTTCCCCCAATTTCAAAACCCCATTTTAACATCAATTTCTTAAATTTTAACATCCTTTTTACCAAATTACCCCCCTTTTTAAGAACATTTTTATTTTCTTACTTCCAAAATAAAGGATACAAGAAATGAGAAATATTACCCTTTACTACATATAAAATACTACAATGTACACTACTTCTTTTTTTTTTTACATTTTTCATTTTTTATTCAAATATTACTGAGTAAACAGTTCTAAATCCACATATGTTTCTTTGTTCTTGTTTTCGCGTACAATAGGCTGCAAAACCAGATTTTTCTTTAAAAGTAATTCGTTAGCAATGGCATTATATTTCTGTGTTATAAACAAATCACATGGTTTGTCATTATGATTAATAACTACAACCAACTTATCACCATATTTTGTCTTAGCAATTCTCATTTTAACAATAGTATATTTCAATCCTAGAACTAGTTCTTCTTTCCTGATTGTCTCATTGTATTTATTCATTCTGATTGTATTCAAGACTTCCTTTGTGGACTCCATTTATTAGGGGATGATTTTATTAAATAAAAATCCAGACTCACAAACTCACATACATATTTTTATTGATAATATCTAACGTAGCTTTTCTTTCATAATATATAACACAGTAAACATTATATGGTACGGGTTGATTATCTTTCAACGTTAAACTTATTTCAATATCAGCAGTTGTTCCATTATAAATATTTGACTCGTGTTTGGAAACATCGAAACAGAATAGTGGATATACTTCTTTAAATTCTTCTATACTAACAACACTACCAGTATCAAATGCTAATTGTTTATAACCCAAATGTATGAACCTATTGTAAAGATTTGAGTATTTACATTTATCATCGCTAAAATTACATTTAAGTGGTTCTTCAGGATATTTATCCCCATTAATTCTAAGTTCTATGTCTGTTAAATTCATATGATCAAACACCATATTATTCATTAATTGATTGTTATGCTTTTCATTTTTCTGTAGCATCACAACTACTTTTGTTGGATTGTTTCTCTCAGAAATAACTTTCCAAGTGTGTTCCTTATTTTGACTAACATCGCTTTTATAAGTATTACATGCTTCCCACATCAGATTATGCTTTTTATCCTTAGCAAGACCCTTTTCTAATTCACTCATCATTTCGATACTAGGAGCTACAATAGGAATCTTCCAGGATAAATACTCGATTACTACTTTGAAATTAGTATTTCCATTTCTTATAATCATGTTGTTATCATCATTTCTTCTTAGAAATAATTTATGCGATGCACCTCTGAAGAATCGTTTGTTTCCTTTCAGAAATCCAAACAATTCTGATAATGGTAAATACATATTTACTAATTTACTGCTCTTTGTTCTGTTATATCTTTTTTCAAATCCTTTATTATAATTATTATTATTTCTCAAACTGACTGTTCCACCCCCTGCTGCAGCCCCTGCAGCCCCTGCTACTACTGGAGTTGCAGTAAACGAAGCAATAACAGGATTAATTTCTTTTCCTTGATTATAATCCTTATACCAGAAATGATTTCTTGCTGCACTTCTAGAATAATCATCAGAGTATTCAATCAACTTTGTAACGGTAGTTGTAATACCAACATGATTAATTTTTTCAACCGATTCATCGTTTATTACATATTCAGCGGTACTGAATAAATTAAATCCATTGTTCGTCAAAGTAGCAATATCGGTTGCAGCTATATTATCTCCATTTTCTTTCACTATTCTTACACTAACATCAAGATAACTTTCACTTGGATAAAACCAGGAATCTAATTTCTTCGTTACGAATTCAAACTCTGATTTATTAGATACATTCACATCTGTTTCTCGAATTTCTTTAAATTCGTATTTTACCACTGTATCATCCACAAGCGGTTCGTCAAAAATGTTCCATTGCGGACTGATAACTTTATTTACTGCCATTTATATAAGAAAGAAATTATTAAATAAAACTTATTTCAGAATCTTTAATCCATTTCCAGTCATTAACGTTTTGATCAAGTCCTGACTTCTTTGATTTAAAATCCTTTTATTTGTACCGATAAGATCCTTCATCGATTTTTTGTTTCCAATTACATCAATGAGTTCCTTCTTGTTTACATCGATCAGATCTTTCCCATATTCTATTGCTGTGTTTTTCAACAACTCAAATCTCGGTTTAATAATATTATTATACATTGACATAGCCCCATCTTTTATTTGTTTTGCTGACGTTTGAAATAACTGGGAATTAACAATGTTTTTGAATACACTACCGATTCCACTTCCATACTGCTTTTTATAAAGTAATCGCTTATTATTAATCAACATTTATAGGTAAATAATTTTATTTCACTAATCCTTTAAGCTTTTCTTAAATGCAGCACGTATCCAACGTTATCACCATTCAAATCGATAGGTCTTCCCAACTGATCAGTAATTGTCATTCTCAAGGAGTAAATAAAGTCTTTTGTATTAATAGGAAGGTAGATTAATTGTCTAGGATTCTCAACAATTTGACAACCCGGTTCTGTATTAGGAACAAATGTCCAAATGACATCTGATTTACTTTTGTTTACAATAGAACTGTTTACGAGAGAGCAGTGAATTTGAATTTTATCAACGCTTCTTGTTATATTCGGAAGCTTTGTACCTTCATTGATTTTCTTAGATATCTCACTATCCTTCTCAAATCCTAAAATCTGACACAAGTCACTATTAAATCTAAACATATATTTTTCTTGTAATAGTATGACAAATCTCATAGATGCTGGATTGGATGAAATTACAATAGGACATTTATCTTTTGGGGTATCAAAATACTGACACAAAAAATAATTCAAACAATCATCGTTATACATCCCATTAGGAATAGTAACATTCATCCATTCTGTTGCATTATTATCTTCATCTTTCCTGTATTGAAATGTATTATTTCCAAATTTATCACTTATATTATGCCACGAATACCACAAAGTACACTGATTCAAACCTATTTCATAATCCCAATTACGATTCAATTCGATTGGTTGACTAAATGTTATATCAATGATACTTTCATTACCTTCAATGTTTAACAACACCATTTATTAGAAATATTTTTTATATATTGAATTGTAATTTCTCTTCGTAAGAAATTTATTTCGCATTAACGAATCCAAAATATCAATAGCTTCATTTCTCACCTTGTCAGATGTATTTCCGTTTACTCTGCTACCTATCAAAGTGTATAATTTTGAAATCATTTCATCACAGTTCATAAATATTCCAGTTCCTTTTTGTTGAACTAAAAATGGGGAATTAGTTCGAATGCTGGTTAACCTCTCCTTGTATTCTCTTATAAATTCAAGGATTTCATCATAGCTAGAGTAACCTTTACCTTTTTTCCCGCCATAACTTTGACTTAGAGATGTCAAACGTTCTAGAGCCTCATCTATATCCGTATGATTCTTAATGTAATACGTAGGCATTTTAAAATAAGTATCAGTGCCACCCCGCGATTCTACATGTTTTAAATTAATCTGATTTAACAACTCTTGGGTAATATCTTTATTCATATCAACGGATAGTGGTCCTAAATCGGGAGAAGGTTCTAAAGCGGGTGCTCGACTCACTTCCTCTGAATTTGGAATCTGTAAAGCTGTTTTAAATGTATCACCTAATCTGATAAACCGTCTTCTTGAATTATTATCACCTTCCTGTAGTTTATTAATTATCGTTTCAGCGTTCTCTTGTAATTTTTTGATGGTGTCTTTAGTGTTTTCTTTTTGTGCTATAATAACTGGAGCGTTTAACTCTGAAGCATATTCCCGAAATCCTGCCTTCTCCATCTCATTTTGTTGAACCTTTCTTCTCTGAACTTCTCTGTTCTTCACTATATCTGATAACATATCACTCAAGCGTCTTGAATCCATTTATATACAAGTAATTTTATTTCATAATAAATTTTGAAAGTTCTTTTTCATAAAACCCTCCTTGAATTAATTCTCCACTTTTGTCAGATATTTCATAAGTAATGGGAATGGTAGGTCTGATGGTTGCTATCTGAAATACTTCATCCGTATAATTAGGTAAATATCCTTTATCGAAAATACTTTTTTCTTTTTTAATTCTGACTAAATCCCCTACTTTGACGTTTCCTGTGATTTTGTAGTCATCTACTGGAGGAAACAGAGCACTAAAAACCTTTTTCTGATTAACCTTTTTACTAGCATCAACTGGTTTCATTTGTATTGAACGGTGGTAGGAGTTATTATAATTACTCACAAATAAAGGTAAAATATCAATCCAATTAGTAGTGTTATTGTGAGTGAAATATTTCCATAACTTTTCTTTAAGCGTTCTGTTGAATCGTTCTACAATTTGCGCTTTCAATTCGCTTTCAGATGCAAACCAGTGTATGCCGTTATTTTTCAAAAAAGTTTGAACATTTCTCATCACAAATTCTTTACCTTTATCAGTTTGTGTTTTCTTAGGAATTCTTTCTTTAAATATAACACTGAATGCTTTTATTATTTCAGCACCCGTTTTGTCTTTTAGAGGGATACACCAAGCATATTTACTAAAGCAATCAATAACAGTTAAAATGTAATTTGTTTTATTATTTTCTTTTTTATATTTCTGCATGTCAACTAAATCAGCTTGCCATTGCTCATCAACATAGTGAACATACACTCGCCTCCTTTCAAAGTTATGATAGGAAGGTTTGTGTAACGTATACACATTCTCATTTTGCAACACATTTTTTATTTTATCCTTGGAAACCTTAACACCATTTTCTTTTAATTTTCTGTAAATATCATCCACACCTGAATAATTAGAATAATACGTCTTTAAAATATCTGTTTCTGCGTTGAGGTTTTTTTTAAAAAGCGATTTTTCCTCGATCCGCAAATAACACAATTCCCTTTCAGCATTGGAACATTATTTTTTTGTGACACTGCCTTAAACATTGATTCAGTGTCAGTGCTCTTTTTACATTTCATACAATAAATCTCCATTTATTAGAAAAAATTTTTATAAACGAAAAGCTACCAACCCTTCATTTTCCGCTGGATGTAGGAAATGCAGTGAAAACCACAGTTT